>CM063178.1:68561808-69161808 GCA_031835075.1 Saguinus oedipus
AGTACATGTCAGAACATGCAGTCCCCTTTCTCTTCACCCTCCTAGAAAATAGGAAATATACAAACTGATCTTGATGGAGGCAAAAAGCCAACTTGTAGGGGAAACAAACAAAGAACAATTAAGCACGCAAACAAATACAATGACAGAAACACCATTTGAAGGTTTGGGTGATTTGATTTGAGTTGAAATCCTACAGAATTTCATATGAAGAGCTGCAATACAAAAAAATAACAGCAAGGACATAGGGAGAAATACAGACAATCTTTTTGTCTGGATATTAGTAGGCAAGGCATTAACTTTGCCTTGCCCCTCAGTTTCTCAGAAGTCATTAAAATGAAACTTCTCAATTATGAATATCTATACATAGGCTTACTATATGAGAAATAATAATAAAAATATCTAACACTTATTGAGAGTTCATTTTTGTGTGAGATAATATGTTTAGAATATATATATATATAACATATCATGTGTGTGTTTATATAATACGCATAATTTCTATATCTAAAGATATACATATGCCAAAATAAAAAAAACTACCCTCTATGAGACTGACTTGGACTTGGGTCATTATCCCCTTTTAACAGGTGAGAAAACACGTTGATGTAAGGCACTGTCATAAATACTGTCTGTGGTACACCATTCAGACTCTTATGCAGGATTAGGTACTGCTACAGTTTGATTGTTTGTCCCCTTTAAAACTCACCTTGAATTTTTTTTTGTTTCTTCTTGAGACAGATCTCACTCTGTGGCCCAGGTTGGAGTGCAGTGGTGCAATCTTGGCTCACTGTAAACTCCACCTCCCAGGCTCAAGTGATCCTTTCACCTCAGCCCCTGGAGTAGCTGGGACCACAGGCACACACAAAACTACACCCAGCTAATTTTTATATTTTTGTTGTAAAGACAGGTTTTTGCCATGTTGCCCAGGTTGGTCTCAAACTCCTGGACTCAAGTAATCCACCCACCTTGCCCTCCCAAATTGCTGGGATTACAGGCATGAGCCCCTGTACCTGGCTTACATTGAAATTTAAACCCCACTGTAGAAGCACTGACTGAGCATGGGGCTGCTAAGATGTGATTGGATCATGAAGACTCTGCTTTCATGGATGGATTATTCCATTAATTGATTAATACATTAATGAATTAATGGGTTGATGGGTTATCATTGGAGTGGTATTGGTGGCTTTATTAAAAGTAGCGGAGAGAACTGAGCTAGCATGCTCAGCCTCTTCTCTATGTGGTAACTTGTGCCGTCTTGGGATTCTTCAAAGTCTCCACCAGCAAGAAGGCTCTTAACAGATGCAGCCTCTTGACCTTTGGCTTCTCAGACTGTAACCATAAGAAACAATTTACTTATTAAAAAAAATAAGTTATCCAATTTCAGTTATCCTGCCATAAGAAACAGAAAACAGACTAATACACAGGTGCCTATTTCTCTAGATGTCTGAAATGTTGGCTCTGAATTCTCACAGCTGAATTCCTCTTGGGGAATTCCTCTGCCAAAGAAAACTTCCTGGTCTCAGGTTACACTTAGTGCCTTTGTACAGTCTCCTTCCACTCACTAGTCTGGAAGAGAGTACAAAAGCCCACCCCTTGCCTCAATCTGGGACATCTCTGAAAGGCTGTCTTAGCTCCAGAATTCCCTGAGGGATTGCTGGGGCTTCGGTTGCAATTACATTGCTGTTCAGCTTCCTCCTCTGGCCAGTCCTATTACTATCATTCCTCATGGGTGTTGATTAACAGCAGTCCTCAGTAAACCTCCTTCATACAAATTTTGTCTCATAGTCTATTTCTGGCAACAGCAGCCTAAGGCAGGCATCTAGACTAGGTACCAGTTAAATGTCTGATATTACAGTTATTTATCAGAAGCACCTATATTAACAATAGAGTGTTGTTAAAAGTCAGTTAAGTAATAGAGAAAATGTAAAGGCTTTGCATCTTATCCAAATACTTACTACATTTATTGTTACACATAGGTATTTATATGTAATGCTTCATCAGTTAATCTCTGGCCACATTACCTAAGAGACATATCCATGTAGCATAAAGTCAGTCCTGCCCCAAATGCTGTTGGCTCACAATAAGTAGGACCAGTGATTTTATTGGTCTTTTTTTTTTTCTTGTGTTATGCAATGCATAATAAGGAAATGTGTGGTCGTCAGTGCCTGAATGCCACTTTCAGTAATAGAAACGCCTTCTGGGGAAATAAGATTGGTGCCAGGACAAGAATATGGAAGCAAGCTTGAAATTATTTCACTTCTATTTCAGAATGGTTTTTAAAAAAAGAAAAAAAAAAAAAGGCAGCAGCAAGACCATTTTAAGGGCTGCCACCACAATGAGGCATTTGAATGAAAATACTTCTATAGTTTTCCATAACCCACTAAATAGAAATATAAGGATCTTAGGAGGGCCAGTCAGCACTGCCAACTTACCTTTGCACATTATCGTTCACGAGTTTCCTTCATTAGCATTTAATTTTTTTTTCAGAGTGGACTTATTCCCTAAACAGAATTAAAAACAAATATGTAAAAAATAAAATAAAATATAAACTATCTGGCTAAGATAGTATAAACCCCTACAGATATTCTCTCTTGGTGATTCCAGCCCAAAATTCTAGACAAAATTTTTTTCAGGAACAACTTATTAAAATTTAAACAAAAATAAGCAGACTAGGGAGGGGAATCAAAAACTGAAGATATGCCCTGAAAAGGCATGGGGTCCCATTGCTTTATTTATTTATTCATTTTCTCTCAAGAGGCCACAATTGAATTTTGGCAGTAGTAGAACATTAAAATGGAAAGAATCCCTTATTTTTGGCTAGAGACCCCCTGCCCCCAAATCCCTAAAACCTGAAGGATTAGGATAAATATCAGAGAGGATATCTGTATAATGGGAACCTATAGACTGTATATGGACCTGCACAGGTCCGGCCTTAACATTAAGCTTTATGTATAAGACAGATGCAGACTGGCATAGAAACAATTTTGAAAACTAGTCTGATATTGTAGCTATCATGTAGAGAAAGAAGATAGAAGTTAAAATTTGTTACAAACTGTGTTGATTTCCTGCCAAACCAACAACAAAAAATCAATATTCTCCAGAGGATTTTAACAGGACCTAGTAGCTATATAGCACAACATATTTTCAATTAAAAGTGATTCAATATACAAATAATTAGAAAAAATGTTATAGGTTCTCTAGAGAAAAGGCTAACAGATAGTACCCATGAGATGACCCAGATGTTGAAAATATTAGACAAAAACTTTAAGCAGCTACTATAGCTATACTCTATAATATAAAGATAAACACAATTGAAATAAATGGAAAGGTAACAGTTTTTGGCAGAGAAATAGAAACTATTAAATAACCAAGTAGGGCCAGGAGCAGTGGCTCACTCCTGTAATCCCAGCACATAGGGAGGTTAAGGCAGGTGGATAACCCAAGGTTAGGAGATTGAGACTACTCAGACCAACATGGTGAAACCCCATCTCTACTAAAAATACAAAAAGATAGCCAGATGTGGTGGTATGCACCTGTAATCCCAGCTACTTAAGAGGCTGAGGTGGGAGAACCCCTCGAATGCAGAAGATGAAGGTTGAAGTGAGCCGAGATCATGCAACTGCACTCTAGCCTGGTGACAGAGTGAGACTCCATCTCAAAAACAAACAAACAAACAAAACACAGGTAAAAACTTTAGAACTTACAAATGCAATATCTGAAATAAAATTTTTACCAAAAAAGCTCAATAGCAGAATGAGGATGACAGAGGAAAAACTCAGTAGACTTAAAGATAGGCTAATAGAAAATTTTACATCTCAAAATAAGAGAAAAATCATACATTTACAGATTCAACAACCATGAACCCTCCAATCCCCAAATAAATTAAAAACTAAAAGACCATCCAGACACATAACAATGTAACTGATGAAAACCAAAGATAAAGAAAACATCTTGAAAGCAAATGGAGAAAACTAACATGTTACATAGAGGAGACAAAATGTAAGTTACTTTCTATTTCTTGTCAGAAACCATGTAGGCCATAAGACAGTGAAACAACAAATTTAAAATGCTAAGAGAAAAGAGATCAACAAAGACTCCTATATACATTGAAAATATCCGTCATGAAAGAAGATGAAATAGAAATATCCAGAGATGAAAGGAAACAGAGAATTTGTCACCAGCAAATATGCTCTAAGAGAAATGCTAAAGGAGGTTTTTCAGACTGATGGGAAATTACACTGAAGAGAAACTTCAAAGTTTAGAAATGAGGAAAGAGCTTGAAAAATAGTGACTGGGTTAATAAAAAAGACAAATTTCTTCCCTGAATTCTATAAAATACAATTGACTATTGAAAGAAAAATTACTGCAGTGTCCAGTGAAGTTGTCAGGTTTGTATATGTACGTATGAAAACCAAAAGATGAAGGAGAAATCTAAATACTTATAGGACTTCTAAATTTTGTTGGTGTAGTAAAATGTTACCTCTACATACAGTATAAAAGGGAGCTGTATACATTTTAGTCTCTGGTGCAACCACTAAAAAAATTAAAATGTAATACAATAAAATATAGGCAAAAAGACAATAGATAAGTAAATACTAAGTGCAGAAAAATTATGTTAAAAATTATATGAGAAATGATAATCCCCAGAAAACTGGCAAAATAAAACAACACCTTTAATGTGGCAAAGGTTATCTATGAAACTATATACATAGTGGACACTGAATTCATTCTACTAAGATCAGAAATAGGGCAAGGATGGCAGCTCTTACTACTCCTATTCAACATTATACCAGAATACTAGCCATTGCAATAAAACAAGAAAAATAAATCAAAGACATATGGATTAACAATGAAGGAATAAAAATATTTCTCTTTTCGGATGATATGATTATCTGTATAGGAAATCCCAAAGATCCTACAAAAATTATCTTAGAAATAATAAGTAAGCTTTTGTGATTGAGGAACAAAATTATTATACAAAAATCAACTGTCTTTCTATATACGAGCACTAAATAACTAGAAATCAATATTTAAAAGTAGTATTTTTATCATAGCACCAAACAACATTATAATGTATAAACAACATGGAATATGTATAACTCTTTAAAATTAAGTACGAAACTTGTTTGCAGTTAAGTCCTCACTTAACATTGTCAATAGGTTCTTGATGACTGTGACTTTATGTAAAGCAATGTACAGCAGGTTCTCAAATAACATTGTTTTGTTCAATGTTGTTTCATTATGATGCTGATGAGAAAAAATCAGTTTTGTTATATATCATTTTGTTTAAAATCAAAGTTAGTATAGTAAGTTATACGGAAAATGACAAAGCACTAACGGAAGGTCTAAGACTGAAATCATTAGAAAGACATACTATGTTCATTTTTAAGATGACAGTTCTCCCTAGATTGATTTATAGATTTAATGTAATTTTGAACAAAATTCTAGCAGGATTTTTAACTAGAAATCAACAAGCTAATTATTAAATATACTTGGATGTCAAAGGAAATAGAATAGTTAACCCACTGTGAAAATGAGGAAGAATTCTGTAAGACTCACTTTACCTGACTTCAAACTTTTTATATATTAAGCTACAGTCATCATAATTGTGTTTTTGTGGAAGGATTGAAATGTAGAAAAATGGAATATATCCATATATATATACACACACACACACACACACACACACACACACACACACACACACAATTGATTTTTGACAAAGTTGCTAAAATAATTCAAAGAAGAAAAGGTAATCTTTTCAACAAATGAAACTGGAAGACTCTAAGCAAGAAAAAAAAAATTAACTTCAACTCATACTTCAGACCTTCCGAAATATTGAGTCAACATGTATAATACCTTTCACTGTAAAACCTAAAATCATAAAACTTCTGTAAGCAAACAAAAGAGAAAATCTTTGTGATTCTTAGATTTTGCACAATGTATTCTTATATAAGTCACCAAAATCACTGCTCAAAAAAGAAAAAAATAACATAATTAAATTGTATTAAAATTTAAACATAATTTGTGAAAAATACCATTGAGAACGTAAAAAGACAAGTCACAGACTGGGAGACAAGGTTTTAAAATTATGTAGCTTATAATGAATTTGTGTCAGAACCTATATGGAATTTTAAAACCCAATAATAAAGAAACAAGCAATCCAAGTTATTTGAAAAAAAAAAAAAAATCAGAAGAACTATAGAGACATTTCACCAAAGAAGATATTCAGATGGCAAGCATATGTAATGGTGATGAACATTATTTTTAGGTGGATTAGTCTCCTAAGCCTGCCATCAAAAATTGCCACAAACTGGGTATGTGTTAGTCTGTTTTCATGCTACTGATAAAGACATACTTGAGACTGGGTAATTTATAAAGAAAAAGAGGCTTAATGGACTCACAGTTCCACATGACTGGGGAGGTCTCACAATCATGGCAGAAGGGGAAAGGCACATCTTACCTGGTGGCAGGCAAGAGAGAATGAGAGCCAAGCGAAAGGGAAAACCCCTTATAAACCCATCAGATCTTGTGAGACTTATTCACTGCCATGAGAACAGTATGTGGGAAACTGCCCCCATAATTCCAATTATCTCCCAAAGGGTCTCTTTCACTATGTGTAGCAATTATGGGAGCTACAAACCAAGATGAGATTTGGTTGGGGACACAGCCAAACCATATAAGGGAGGCTGAGAAAAGCAAAAACAAAAAACAAACTAAACAAAAAAACCCAGAAATTTATTCTCTGAAAGTTCTGGTGCCTAAAAGTAAGAAATCAAGATGGAAAACAGTTTGGCAGCATTTCACATAGTTAAACATACACTTATGTTAACATATTAATCTTTATTCAAGAGAAATCCAAATTTATGTTCACACAAAAATTTACACTCAAATGCTGATGATGGCTTTATTAATCATTGTTAAAAAGCAAAAACAACCAAAATAATCTAGTGGTTAGTGGTTAAGGAAACTATGATACATCCACACAATAGGACTCAGCAGTAAAAGGGAATTAACTGTTGATACATAAAACAATATGAATGCAACGCAAATGCATCATGCATTATCTTAAGCAGCTTATCAATACAACTCCCCTAGGTCAAGTTCTTCCCTAGAGGGAATTCAGTTGTAAGGCGTTACGATAGCAATATTTATGCATTGTTGTAATCTATTATAGCACTTACCACTAAAATGTTAACATCTATTTTCTTGTCTCTTTCTCCCACTTGTCTGTGAAATCATCAGATAGATTTCATCCTTTCTGAGCTTAGTACAGTGGTGATTATCCAGTGAGTATTCAATAAATAAATGAAAAAATAGCCAGACTTTCTATTGCACTCTGATTACCTCATTTCTTAAATCTGCTACATTATGTCCTAATATTTCCCTCCCATTTTGTCATATCCTCAAAGCCCCTCCATCCATACACAGGTACACCTATGGCACATTTCCTTACCTCTCCAGATTTCAGTCCTCTAAATTCTGAACTTCAATGGTTTCTTTGTTCCATCATATTTTCTGAAGGCAAGAGGTGTGTTTCATACATTTTCATATAGTCCTAAGTGTAATGACCTCTAATGAGCAGTTAATATATCTTTGATTGATTCAACCACTATGTATTGAGCACCTATAATTTGCCAGTTTCTGTTCTAGGAACTAGGCACTTAGCAGGTACACAAATAGACAAATGTTCCTCCTCTCAAAGAGCTTATGTTCCAGTGAGTAAAGTTTTGGAATAAATATAAAACAAACATGTAAGCTGGCAGTAAGTTCCAGGGAAATAAGAAAGGTTTAGGAGATAGGCAATGGGTACATATATGTCGTGGTAGGAGGAGAGTCACATAGAAGGAGGGATTGCTGTTTTGTGTAGAGTGACTGGGCAAGATCTAATAAAATAAAGATTAAGTAGAAACTGAAGAAAGATAGTGACTTGGTCATGCAGAGTTATGGAGAGAAAAATCACTCTAGCATCCCACTCATTCCTGGATGTGCACTTTAAAATTTCACAAAGGAAAGAAAAAAGAGGGGGCATGTTCATGCAGATGAAGAGAAACATCTGAAATTGTTCAAATATAACAGAACAACTTTTTCATGAGTAAAACCTATAATTTGATGGGATCTGATAATTTAGGGTGGAGAATTGCTTGAGAGCACAAGGCAATGTTTCTTTTTACCTGTTGTTAAAACCAAGCAGGCTGATATCTGTTAGAGTGTGGAATGCAGGTGGCAAGACTTCTATACTTAAAAATATGTCCTGCACATGCTATCATATCACCGTCTACTTTTTCTCAAAGACAGTTTTAGGGGCAAAATCTATCATTTAAGATGTAGTTTTGAAAAGGGACAGTATCAAAATTGTCAGGAGATTTGATTACTATAGGATCACAGTTTAGGAGAAACAATACTTGACTTCCCATTTAATCAAAGTGACAATATAATATTTTAAAAGTAAATATAGGTGGCAATTTAATTGTTAAATATCTTAGTTCTTTCAAAAGTGAGAGTATTGGTTTCTTAAGTCAAGGACATGATAAAATCAAGATAAAACATAAGAATTTATTCTGAGAAGACACAATTTTTAGTTTTTAGGCAGATTACTCAGAAAATTAAAAAAAAAAAAAGACCTTTTAGAACCTCTTAAGGGACCAGTATGTTAACAAGAAAAAAAAGAAAACACAAACATTTTTGGAAATCTTACACTTTGACCAATACAAATTTCCTTTTCTTAACCTTTTTACAAATTTATTAATTGAAATTGTTTTCTTTTTTTAAACTTTCCTCCTCCTCATTCTGAACAATCAGTCATTTTACTTTAAGACAAAGCTATGCTCTCTTTTTTCTTTAACAATAATACTTTCTTATAGTATAATTTCTCAAAATGGCAAAAATGAATATATTAACAAACACATAAATGCACATCCTCTTGGCACCATATTAATATAAGAAGCAAAAATAATATTAACTTAAAATTATGCTTTATAACTAATATTTTAGTATTTCTATCTTAGAAATTCTACCTATGTACCTAATGAATCTTCTATCTAGATATCCAATGAATGCCCATTAATTACTTCAATTTATTAACAAAGTTTTAAAATTTTCTAAAGATCTTGGGAGTTCTCTTTAAACTTACATACCAGAAAGTATAATTGCTGTTGAAATACAGTTTGTTAGAATAATTATTCAATTTTGTTAAACCCAAAGTAAATTATTTTTGTAATATCATACCTTAGGTAGAAATAATACTAGCTTATTTGATCAGTAAACCTGTAAGTTTAGAAACAGCATATGATCAGTAAACCTATAAGTTTAGAAATAACATACCAAGGTAGAATAAAAATGTATGTGATACGGTTAGGCTTTGTGTCTCCCCCAAAAATCTCATCTTAAATTATAATCCCCATAATCTCCACGTGTCAAGAGAGAGACTAGATGGAGGTATTGAATCATGGGGGCAAGTTTCCCTAGTGCTGGTCTCTTGATAGTGAATGAGTTCTCACAAGATCTAATGATTTTTTTTTAATGAGGGACTCTTCTGTCCTTGCTCAGCACTTCTTCCTGCTGCCTTGTGAAGAAGATGCTTTGCTTCCCCTTTGTCTTCACCCATGATTGTAAGTTTCCTGAGGCCTCCCCAGATATGCTAAACTGTAAGTCAACTAAGCCTCTATCCTTTATAAATTACCCTTTATAAATAACTGTCATAGACAGTTATTTATAGTAGTATGAAAATGGACAAATACAGTATACTTGCATTCTACTGTTAATAATGATAACTCAGAGAAAATATAATTATTTGTATTAAACCAAAATTATTGAACTAGTCTTATTTGCTGACATTTTACCTAAATTATGTGAATATTAAGTCTTGAAATGTTTTTAAATTCGTTTCTTTAAGAATATCAGTAACTTGCCGAAATTCACATAGTTGCTAAGTGGTAGAGATGGGAATCAAACTCTTGGTCTCACACTAGAGCTTATGCTATCCCTCAACATATTCACCTATCATATACTATAAGTAGAGTTTTCTATAAGGTTCAAGACCTTTTCTACCTAGTACATCCTTGTTTCTCCATAGAATATTATTCAGTAAATATTTGATGGATGAATAAATAAAAGAAGAGAGAGTGAGTTATAAATAGTGAAATAAAGAAGAAAGAGAGGCAGAAAAATAAACATATAGAGATGGAGATAAAAAAGAGAATGAATAAATGTCTCCTCTCTTCTACTCCATATATATATATATATATATATATATACACACACACACACACACACACACACACACACACACAAACATGCACATATGTTGTTCAACCTCTTGTTGACACAAGTGAAAAAGTCCTCACTTAAGCCCATATCCAATGAATGCCCAATAATTACCTCAATTTAGTAACAAAGTTTATAAATTTTCTAAAGATCTTGGGAGTTCTCTTCAAACTTACATACCAGAAAGTGTAATTGCTGTTGAAATACAATTTTAATTTTCAGTTGTCAGTGTACTCCTAGGAAAATTTTTAATCAATTAGAGTCATGCATTAATTACTCCCAAGGAAGGAGAATGTAAATAATCTGACATTGTTGCTAATAAAAACTGGAAAGCATTGACCAATTTCAAAGGGAAATCACATATTTTCCTGTCCATATTTATTTGATACAATTCTTTTCTTCTTGATCTGAAGCTTCTGAAAAGCAGAAATTCTATCATGCCCATCTCTGAGTTTTCATCATTTTGCATAGCATCTGATGGATAGGGTAGATATCCAATAAAGTTGGATAGGAAAAATTAAACTTTGCGAAACTGCCTGCCTCTCCCTTTTGGAATAACGGGAAATGAGAAATAATTCCAGTTATTGTAATTGAAGAACAGCTTGCATTCTATCTCTGGGTTCCACATGCACAGATTCAGCCAACCTTGAGTAAAACCAACCCGGATTGAAAATGTAGTTAGACCTCCAATGGTTGGGTAGGCACATGTTTATTCTTGTCATTATTCCCTAAACAGTACAGTAAAACAATGATTTACATAACATTTACATTGTATTAGGTATTATAAGTAATCTAGAAATTATTTAGAGCACAGCAGGTCTTTGAATAATGTAATTTCCTTCAGCATCATTTCATTATAATGTTGATGAGAAAAATAATAATTGCTTCCTGGTCAGTGCCACTTTCTGTGTACACTGTACATTCTCCCCAAATCTGCCTGGATTTTCTCTGGGTACTCAAGTTTCTGCTCAAAGATGTGCACATTAGGATAGTTGGCATGTCTGAATGGTCGTAGTGTGTGGTGGGAAGGCGTGTGAGTGTGTATGTGAGTATGTGAGTGCTCCCTGCAGTAGAATAGTGTCTGGTTTGGGGTAAGTTTCCTCTTTGCTGCCTGAGCTGCCAGAAGAGGTTCTGGCCACCCAAGACTTTGCATTGAAATAAGCAGGTTGGAAAATAAATAAATGGATACAAATTATTGTCACATAAAATTTTGGAAAGTAGATGATAACCATACAAATGTACAAAAGTTAAAAAATATGGTACAGAACAATCAGCAAGCCAGCCAGTTTTGTGGTTGTTTTTGAACTGCGTTGTGGGAGGAGGTGATCCTTTCAATTTTCACTCCACAAGCTTGATTACTTGGTTTAACCCACCACCACCACAACTGCTGTCACTCACTGATTCGCCGAAAATTTGGTAAACAATCATTTTAATTTTCATTCATCTTTCTTTCATTTTTTCCTTTAAGACAAGGTCTTCCTCTGTTTCCCAGGCTTCAGTACAGCAGCATGATCACAGCTCATTGCAGCCCTGACCTCCTGTGTTCGAGCAATCCTCCCACCTCAGTCTCCTGAAAAGCTAGGACTACAGGCATGTACTACCATGCTGTGTGTGTGTGTGGTGGGGGTAATATTTTCTCAGATTTTTCAAAAATTAACACCAAAACTATGTGCAAATCACATATTATGACCTGTGATTTTTTTTCCAATTTCTCTTTAGTTTGAAATGTCCCCCAGAAGCACTGATATGCTTAGAATTTCTTATTCCCCTACATCACAGAGAATTCTAAATGCCTTATATTTCCAGTAGAAATTATTGGCCAAATTTTGATGAGAAAAATCTACCTTTCCATTACTTAAAAATAATGGGAAGGTGGCAATCATAGCATCAAAAATTGACCTTGGAAGAAAAGATTTTGGCAGTGATCAGCTTTTGGAGCATAGGATTAGATGGATCCTTTAGAATTAGCTGAGGGCAACAGTTTTCTAGCTAATTGTCTGGATAAAACAAAGGAAGATAAAAGACACCCCAAATTCTTTTCCACAGCCACACCACAGGATGAACAAGGAAGCTATACAGAAGAGGCTTTTTCTCCTCACCATGGCAAAAAGTGCACCTTTGTGATGTACATTGAGTCATTCAGGCCATCACAGTTTTTCACAAGCACTAGTTTTAAAGCTGAAAGTGATGGAAAATACAATATAATATATATATTATTCTGAAACTGCATATCAGAGCCCCATTCCCTATAGGTGTTCATGGTTTTACAGGAGAATGAAACTCTTCTTATATGGGTGGGTACAGCAGTTTATGTATGTGTGGATTCAGAGAAAAGTCAATCTTCTTGAGGTAAAGGCATGTGTTTCCTACTAGTTGTCCTAACTCTAAAAGTTATATATTAGCATATGTATTTTTATTAGTCAACATTAGAGAGCTGTTCAAAGTATCAAGCAGAGCCAGAAATATAATTAAATTAGAATTCATTCTAATAGTCATGATACTGAAGACCAAAAGTTCTCTCACTTCCCTCATATGACATAACTTTAACTTATGTTATATTTTTGAGTTAGAAGCAAGTGTAGGAGAATCTCCAAGAAAATTGAACTCCCTGCTTATAATCACTAGTATTTGATGTCAAAACCCTTGAGTAATCTCCCCAAGCCTTGATGCGTTGAATGGAAGGGTTAGACTTTGTAAGATGCTTGTTACCTACTTGTACTCATTTAGCTAAACTTCTCAATTGACTCAAATTAAATGATTTATTTAACCCCTTTTTTATGGTCTGGAGAAGCCAAAAAAAGAGATCCAATAAAAAGAATGCCAAGAAAAGGCATACATTACCATCTACAACCTTGAAAGATCTGATGTAAGACAACTACCCAAGGCCTGGAGTTTTGTGAGGAGGGTAGATGGTGAACGGTTCTCCCAGATGAGAAATAATCATCATCCTAGGAAGAATATATATTAAAAAATCCAAAACACTGGAAAGTTAAAAAATGCTATTATCTACATTCATAAAAACTCCTAACATCATAGCTGGGTTCCAGGATGTAACCACATATATTGCTTTCTTTCTTTCTTGAAGAGAAGTAAATGTGCGGTTACCCTGAACTGTAGTAGTCGGAGACAGTACCAGGGAAAAATGACATTTTTTTTGTCTATTTCAGTGTTTAATTATTCCCCAGATCCATTTTGTCTTTTCTCTCAGATGGATATTCTCATGGAAGCAGTTCAATTTACGACATAATCCTGAAACTTTTTAATACTGTCTTCTTGTAAAGGTTGCTCCTCAAAGTTAGAGATAGCTTTTAAATGTAGAACTTTGTTCTCAAAGCTGCTGAAACTTTTTTGGAGTAAATTACCACTTTTAAACTCTCTTTCTTATTGAAAAAAAAAAAACAACTGGTAGACTACTTTACTGATTGGAATTCTAAGATAGTAAAGAAAATTCAGAATATATGTGTGAGTGTGTGCCTAATACTTGATATTCTATTCCATGAGTGGTGCTTTCATGGTTAAATAAGAGAAAATTTCTAGTTTTATTAGGGGCATGAATATGGAGATTCCTTGTAGAGGGTGTGGCTTTCATTAGCAATAAAATACTGTTTTCTCTTTGCTTTCCACAAACTTGGTACAATTGTGCTTCCCTACTCTTTCTTCTTTTCTTCTTATTTATTTATTTATTTTTGAGACAGGGTCACACTCTGCTGCCCAGGCTGGAGTGAAGTGGCATGGTCATGGCTCGCTACAGCCTAGACCTCCCAGGCTCAGGTGATCTTACCTCATACTCCCAATTAGCTGGGACCACAGGTTCTCACCACCATACCTAGCTAACTTTGTATTTTTTGTAGAGATGGGATTTTAACATGTTAGCCGGGCTGGTCTTAAACTCCTGGGTTCAAGCACCCTACTCAACTAGACCTCCCAAAGTGTTGGGATTGCAGGCATGAACCACCACACCCAGCCATCTCTACCCTTTCAAAGTTTGGTGTGCTATACTGGTTTGTTTTTATAAGCATAATATGAGTGGAAGTAATATGAGTCATTTTTAAAAACTTTGTATACAGTGTGTTACTTTCCATATAGTCTTGTCCATTTGAAAATGATTGTGAAAGCATCAGTCAAGATGAAGTTTTGTCAGGTTAAGGTCCTAGATAACTAGAATAAATTGAGGCCTTTCATCAGCTGTCAACTACAATGGAGGTTAATGTCTGATGAATCTGCATTAACAAGACATTGTTTTGATTGGTTGGGTTTTGTTGTTGTTTCTGGTGTTGTTACCAAAACAAAAACTGGTTTACCCTGACTGATTACAACAGAAAAGGATCTTGAACTCTTTATTTAGTTTTCTAGTATCATAAGTTGTTAGAGTTATTAAAAGTAAACTCTATAGTGTAAAATGTTTGCTTTGAACTTTTATCTATGATTAACAATAAACCATGTTACTGAGCTTTTATATTTTGCCTCTCCATACCACATAATGGAGACAGAAATTTATAAATGACAACTATCTAGCATCAAGTCCTCCTCCTTGGTGAGAAAAGCTTTGTTTCTGACTTCACTTCGGTCTTTGTGTTTGCACCTCCCTCTGCTGGAAATATGCTTATCCTAGGTCTTTGGGTGGCTAATTCTTTATCATTTAGATATTCACATGCCAACCCTTGAGAGACTTGTTAATCAGCCTAACTAAAATTACTATTTCGCTATTCTCTACCACTGTATTACTCTGTTCTCACATTGCTAATAAAGACATACCCCAGACTGGGTAATTTATAAGGGAAAGATATTTAATTGACTTACAGTTCCACATGACTGGGGAGGCCTCACAATCACAGCAGAAGGTGAATTAGGTGCAAAGTCACATCTTACATGGTGGCAGGCAAGAGAGAGCGTATATTCAGGGGAACTTCCCTTTACAAAACCATCAGATCTCATGAGACTTATTCACTATCACAAGAACAGCATGGAAAAGACCTGTCATCATGGTTTTATTCCCTCCCATGACAGTGGGGAATTATGGGACTACAATCTGAAATTTGGATGGGGACACAGCCAAACCTTATCACTCTATTTTCTTCATAACTGTTAAACACTCTAAGGTATTTTATGCATATTTGCTTAACTGATTTATTAATTATAAGACTCCACTACAGTGTATACCACATGATTGTAAAACTGTGGTGTGTTTGGTTCAACACTGTGCTCCTAGCTAAACAAATAGTAATGTGTATAAAATAGATTCTGGACTGGGCACAGTGGTTCATGCCTGCAATCCCAGCTCTTTGAGAGGCCAAGGCTGGCAGATTGTTTGAGCCCAAGAGTTAGAGATCAGCCTGGGCAACATGGTGAAACCTTATCTCTACAAAAAAATACAAACTAGCCAGGTGTGGTGGTGCACACCTGTAGTCCAAGCTACTCAGGAGGTTGAGATGGGAGTATCACCTGAGCCCAGAAAGTCGAGGCTGCAGTGAGCCGTGATCCTGTCACTGTACTCCACCCTGGGCGACAGAGTGAGATGCAGTCTCACAAATAAATAAATAAACAAATAAACAAACAATAAAATAGGTTGTAATATCATTTTTTGTTTGAATGGATAACTAGAGACTTCTGTTTCCAGCCAAACCAGAGAAACAGGGAACAGATCCATTCTCACCCTTTAGAAAACTAAAATAAATTGGACAAAGTGTTTGAAAGAGCAATTCCACTGGACAAAAGTCAGCATGGCATAGTAAACCCTGAGGGTAGAGAAACAAAGGAAGTAAGCCCTGTGATTGTCCCAATCTACTGCTGGAGAGTTTCCAGGCAGTATCATAGGGAGGGGGACCCTAGGTGGGGCCTAGAGTCTCCCTGAGTGGAAGAAATGGAGGCTGGAGTCTGTTGTGGACAATCCAGCTAGAGTTCATAGGGCAGACTACCAAAAAGGAGTACAGTGCGGAAGAAAGCTCCTATGATCTGCAGAATTAGTGTTCGTATTAGTCTTCATCAGAGGACTAATAAGAGGATGAGGGAGAGGAAACTACCAACACTAGGGAAATGACTACCCAAAAAAGCAAGGGGAACGATTCCAAAAGCTCACGAGAAGCCAGAAATATTTTATGTTCCCATCAGTCAGAGAGGGAAAAACTTCATAAGACACGAACATCAGATAGAGCACGCAGTGGGGCATTGCCTCAGTCGTGGGGAACAATTAGCCTTAAACTAAGGCTTCTCTGGTCTTGCCAGAGAAAGCTTAAATTCAAACATCTTCCAAATAACTGTGTTCCAGAGAAATCCTAAAAATCATTTTTTAAAAATCAACATCCAAGGGCCAGGCGCAGTGGCTCAAACCTGTAATCCCAGCACTTTGGGAGGCCGAGGCGGGTGGATCACGAGGTTAAGAGATTGAGACCATCCTGGTCCAAATGGTGAAACCCCGTCTCTACTAAAGATACAAAATCTTAGCTGGGCAGGGTGGCGTGTGCCTGTAATCCCAGCTACTCAGGAGGCTGAGGCAGGAGAATTGCCTGAACCCAGGAGGTGGAGGTTGCGGTGAGCCGAGATTGCGCCACTGCACTCCAGCCTGGGTAACAAAAGTGAAACTCCATCTCAAAAAAAAAAAAAAAAAAAAAAAAAAAAAAAAAAAAAAAAAGAAATCAACATCCAATAATATAAAATTAAGAATTGTTGACATGCAACCAGAATTATCAGGCATGCTTAGAAAATAGTAATTTATAACCCACAGTGATGGGGAAAGATAATTAACTACAACCATTTGAGAAATAATGGAGATGAAAGGTTTGGTAATATTTCCAAATATTACCAAAGGTAATATTACCCTCCCTTCAGGTAATATAATACCATTTTATGTAGACTGTAAGGTATAGGGCATAAGGTATAGGGCATAAATCCTACAGCAACCTTCCTCACTAAAGAAAGAAAAGAACAGGCTGGGTGCAGTGACTCATGCCTGTAATCCCAGAACTTTGGGAGGGCGAGGCAGGTGGATCACTTGAGGTCAGGCATTGGAGACCAGCCTGGCCAACATGGTGAAACCTCATCTCTACTAAAAATACAAAAATTAGCTGGGCTTGGTGGTGCATGCCTGTAATCCCAGCTACTTGGGTGGCTGAGGCACAAGGATCCCTTGAACGCAGGAGGTGGAGGTTGCAGTGAGCTGAGATCACACCACTGCACTCCAGCATGGGCGACAGAGTGAGACCTGTCTCAAGAGAAAAATAAATAAATGAAAAAAGAATAAAAGAAAAGGATGCTGCCAAGTAAACTAACAAAAGTAGAAAAATAAGTAAATGGAAACAAAAAAATAGATCAAACACATAAGTAGAAGTGACCAGCCAGTAGATTCTAACCAGCCAGTAGATTCTTTATCAGTAATTACAATAAACGTAAATGATCTAATCATTCCTAATTAAATATTAGGTATGTAATATTGTATAAAAAAGTAAGACACAGCTATACAGTGATCAAAATAAACTTACTTTAAATAAAGATGCACATAGGTTGAAAGTAAAAGGATGGGAAAAGAAATAGGCTATAGTAATAAAAAAAATTGACGTGGCTGTATCAATGCCAGATAAAGTAAATTTTGTTTAAAACATTACCAGCGAAAAAGAGGGTCATTTCATAATTATTTAATAATGAGTATTTAATTCTCAACCTGTATGTGTCTAGTAACAGAGCTCCAAAATTTCCAAAGCAAAGCCAGGTAAAACTAATAAATCTATGATTATGGTGAAGTATTTTGATTATAAGTCGACAGAAAATTATTAAGAGTGTAGAGAAACTAAACCATATTACCCACCAACTTGTTGTAATTGACATTTATAGAATGCTTCACTTAACCACAGTAGAACGCACTTATTCTGAAGACTACCCAGTAACATTTACCAAGTTATGCCATATTTTGAGTCACAAAGCAAGTCTTAACAAATTTCACAGAATTCAATTCCTATAAAGAATAATGTCTGATCACAATGGAATTAATATGAGAAATCCATAACAGAAGGATATATGGAAAATTCCCAAATATTTGGAAATTAAATAACACACTTATAAATAAACCATGGTATAAACAAGAGGCCAAATGAAAAATTAAAAACTATTTTGAACCAAACAAAAATGAAAACACAACATAAAAGAATTTGTGGAATGCAGCCTACACAGTTTTTAGAGGAAAATTTATTGCAATGAAAGCTTACATTAGAAAAGAAAGGTCTCAAATCAATGGTCCCATATTTAACAATGTAGAAAAACAAGAGAAGATAGAACCCAAAGTAAACAGAAGAAAAAAAATTAATGAAGGCAGAAGTCAGTGAAATTAAAAACAGAAAAATCAATTAAAAATCTGACTCCCTGTAAAATTTACATATCTCTAGCCAGGCTGATAAAGAGAATGTGCAGATTTCTAATATCAGTAATGAGAGAGAGAAAATCACTATAGATTTCACAGATATTAAAATAATAATACAAAATTATTATGAATTGGCAAATAACTAATGAAATAGTAGGTTTCAACTGCAGGCAATGAACATATCGACTATTATTAGTCCATTTAGAGCCTGAAGTTGAAAGAAGAGCCACAGTTCATGACATGCTGTATAAAGTTTCTAAATTGAATGATATCTAGCATTTTTTTTTATTAGTAACAACTCTAAAAAATTATCTGTTACCTGAGGCTTGGAGAGACCTGTGTTAGGCTCTCTTTAGGAAACGAAAATGACATAAGACATAAAAGAAGTTCTTTTAAAATGTATATTATGCATATAAAATACTAAATGTTAAGTGAAAATGGATTAAATAAATATTCTTTTTATTTATAAGAGAAAGTAATTATAAAGTTCAAGGCCAACTTCATGGAGAAATTGATCCAAATAGCTCAGCATTTATGCAGAACTTATCTAAGCTTGCAATTTCTAGATAGAAATAGGCAGGCTAAATAATTTGAGGAATATAATAATGTCCAACCCCCAGTAACTGGTTAAAGCACTTTAAATAAAAAAGCCAAGTTTAATTCAATATGTAATTAATGACAATTTCAAAATAAGAAATAATAGAATATAATCTTTTAGGCTATTAAATGAATTCAGAAAACTTGAATTTCAGGCAAACTGATTTTACAATAAGCCAACGAGGGAGCAAATACTAACTTAAGTTTCTGCTTTAGGCTTCTTAGTCTATGGTGCAGGTTGCAAGCAGAAACGAGTGGTAAACTAAGCTAAAAGAAACTCCAAAATTGAAATTTTTACGTATAAATTGGAAGAGAAATCTGCTCATATTGATGGTGGTGGGATCTTTCATACTCAGTATTGACTCCTTAAAAATAAAACATATTCATATTAAAGTCATTCATTTATCTGCTCTCTGTCGTAGGTGATTACTTTTTATCTCAGACAAATTTAGGATTTTTCAATAATGTGGATTTAGATACATTTCTTCTTCCTTAATTCAAACATACTGTTCAAAAGTCCCAGATTATCTGGCTTTTTTTTTTTTTTTTTTGAAAGTTGATGTTTTCTATTACTAACATCTTCTAGAAAATACATTTTTTTAATTTTTAATTTTTAAAATTATTTTAATTTCTAATACTTTGCATATGAGGAAAGAAAGGAACTCACAAGTGCTCTTCTTTCCTGAAATTATTACCGTGTGTCTGATCTTTGTAATATACCTAGAGGACTACTGATGACAGTAAGCTTTCTTGGAATGAGGGAGGAGATTTATTGAATCTTACATAGCAATCTAATGTCCAAGAAACCTTTTTTCAACTTTAATATACAGATTATTCAACCCACCCTGGAGTTTTAGGATGGTGGATGAAGAGCAATAGGCTTACTCTTTATAACACACATTTTTTAGTCTAACACAATTTTTCAAGAGACCCAGAAGGAATTTACTTATAACTGATGCCCTGTAGCCACCTTCTTGGTATTCCTTTTCTTACTGTATTGCTAATAATTGTCCAATGATAAGTAGCCAAAAAATTTAATATCTAAGCATCCATTTAAAAATAATAATCTGCTGTAGTCTCTCATTCAATTTCTGATTAAGAAACTGTAACTATTTTCTTTCTCTTTTTAACCTTGTATCTTAGCTGGGCAACTTAAACAACAGAAATTTATTTTTCATAGTTCTGGAGCCTGGAAATGCAAAGATCAAGGTATCACCTGCTGATTTGTCTTCTGGTGAGGGTTCTCTTCCTGGTTGAACAGATACCTTCTTGTTGCATTCTGACATGGCAGAGAGAGAGATTTTCTCTCCCACATGCCTTATTAAGAGGCACTAATCCTACTTGAAAGGGCTCTACTCTCATGACTTAATTAAATCCCAAAGACCCTTGTAGGGAAGGAAAATAATAT
Organism: Saguinus oedipus; assembly: GCA_031835075.1. Taxonomy (NCBI): domain Eukaryota; kingdom Metazoa; phylum Chordata; class Mammalia; order Primates; family Cebidae; genus Saguinus; species Saguinus oedipus. Next base: position 68,582,427 of record CM063178.1, read on the forward strand.
TTTTTCCTCACTCATCACAAAGTTTTTGACTGAGGTCCCTATATCAAACAACACATTAACAAGATGAAAACATATAAATGTATTGAATACGTTTCAGGTGACATAGGATCCTTCAGAAATGAAGACCCAAATAGACAGGGAAATTTGTGTATATTTATGTTTATGTTTCATGATTGGTATATAGTCATATAGAAGTATGACTGGAGAAAAAGGCTTAGATTTAAAGGTAATAAAGTGGAGAGAACTTGTGAGGCCCATTTGTTCAGATTCTTCTTGGCATCTCTGTTTTTACAAGGACAAGAGTTTCTCAGAATTTCTCTTTTCTCAGCTTATAGGGAGGGGCCTGCTGGAATGAAGGTTTTATGACCTACTTTCGGGTAAGACTAGCTAGATTTTACAGCCAGTTTCAGGGGAGAAGGGAAGAGGAAAGTGAGAGTGACCTTTCTGTTACTGTCATTTTCTGAAATGTCAAGGTGCCATATTTTGGAATAGTTTGTCTTGAATCTCATTGATTCCCACTTCCAAATATCATAGCACTGGAGATTAGGGCTTCAACATATAGATTTGGGGGAACCTAAGCAGAAGCACATAGTACTTTTCTAAGTACCAACACTTTCGGCTTCAAACAAGTCTTGATGAGGAAGCAGTGAGTTGCCATTAGATTTCTTTCCAAATACCCTGTTTGAGTCAAGATATCAGACAATCAAGAAAGTGATTTCTCTTTCCTATTGAGTCTTAGGATACACATATAAAGCAAAATGCATGTACAGTCATCCCTAGATATTCATGGTGATTGGTTCCAGGATGCCTCCTCTGTATATCAAAATCCATGATTGCTCAAATATCTTATTTTAAATGGGGTAGTATTTGCACATAACTTATGTACATCCCTCATAAGTAATCTCTAGGTAACTTAAAATGCCTAATATAATGTAAATATTTGCTATATTGCTTTTTAAAATTTGTGTTCTTTTTATTATTTCATTGTTGTTTAAAAAATATTTTATGCATGTAGGACCATGGACACAGAGGGCTTACTAGGATGCATATAACAAACTTTTAAATTAAGAGTGGTCAAATGGTATATAACTATAGGTTTACAAAAACAAGATCAAACCAGCTCTTTGTAAAAATAAATTTAAAGGCCTGGGGCGATGGATCAAGCCTGTAACCCTAGCACTTTGGGAGGTTGAAGTGAGTGGATTACCTGAGGTCAGGGGTTCGAGACCAGCCTGGCCAACATGGCGAAACCCTATCTCTACTAAAAATACAAAAATTAGCCAGGCATGGTGGTATGTGCCTGTAATTCCAGCTACCTGGGAGGCTGAGGCAGGAGAATCTCTGGAACCTGGGAGGTGGAGGCTGCAGTGAACCACGGTCACACTACTGGCACTCCAGCCTGGGCGACAGAGCAAGACTTCATCTCTAAAAAATAAAATAAAACAAATTAAAAAATACGTCTTCATCACCATAATGATTGATTAAATGATTCATCCTCTTTTATTTGGTGGTCCACAAAGCCAGACTAACATAGTAAAAATCAAATATCTACTTTATTTATAAGATATAGATGGCACTGATAGATCATTTATTATGTGTCAGGAGATGTGGTAAGCACATAATAAATATTAACTAATTCTAGTCCTCACAATAATCCTACTAGGTAAATATTAGTGTCCTGCTTTCAAGTGACAGTAAAAAATTTAGAGAGAGAGAGAGAGAGAGAGAGAGAGAGAGAGAGAGAAAGCATACCCCCACCCCAGCAAAAGACAGAGATGTATGACTTGGAGAAACTAACCACCCTATATAAGGAAAAACTAAAATTTGAACGTAGATCTATCTGAATTCCAAAGGACAGTTTTTAACACTATATTTTACTGACAATTTTGCCAATGAGTGCTGTGAGTTGGTGTGTATCCATGAGTTATATTTAACTAAATGAAGGCCAAGATGATATGTTAGATTCTTTTAAAAATTTCACACATTAACATAAATCGAATTGATAAAGACCAACCAAAATTCTTTGTACATTCTATGTATGTGTCACTTTTTATTAATGTTTGACTCCTAAACATGAATAATTCTTTCAAACTAATTTTTAGAGACTAATTTTATTCATCCAATTTACAAACTGTTTTATAGTTTAATCTAGTAAATGCTATATTACTACAATGTATTGAATGATATAATTACAGAACAAAAGAAAATCACTGATATAAATAGTATCATATGCAAATTGAATCTTAGTTGATGGCATAGAATTTTTTCCAATATTAATAATAGAAAGTCTGCCAGAGTTATGAAAAATGGTAATTTGAGAGGGACATTTGGAAAAATATAAAGGGCAAGTTATTCTCTAAGTTCTTATTTGCACCTTAAGATTTTATAAAAGTTCAGTATTTTTTTATTAGTCCCATCAATTTTATTAAGAGCTGTGTTTACTAAATCAGATTAAATGCTAGCTGTTCTTGGAAGAATTATTTTACCTGCGTTTTCTTTTGTGACATCTGCTGGCAAATATCTGGTATTACACTGCTCTATAATTCCCCTTTATCTGCCTTCTCCAACTGTCCAATACTTTTCCAGATAATACCAATTTATTTCAACTTAAATAAACTAGTGAGTGTCTTGAACTAAAGAAAAGGTATTTTAATATGAAACTGAATTATAGAAGCAGAAAATTTAGCACTCTGGAGGCTAATTATTTAGCATCTTACATATGTATTTTAATTTCATTGCTTGGTACTAAAAGAGATGTGTACTGTTTTTCTGAAAACTTGAAGCTTGTTTCGGGTTAAAATGTTATATATTATAATGCTTATGAAGGACAATTGTCAACCAATCCCTCTAGTGATGCTGTCCCACACAGATGTTCTATTTACTTTGATAGCTTTGTGATTTAAAAATGTACATTAAAGTAAAACAGTGCAGTTGTCAAGTCAAAATTCATGTTTAAACATGAACGAACTGTACCTAAATTTCTGTACACATCGGATCCATGGCTATGAAGCAGAAAGCATGAGCAAACTTTTTATACTAACAGAAATCCATTTATCTACACTCCCATCAGTCAAATTCAGATACTTGTTGCCAGCTCCAAGATTTATAGTCTGGAGCTGGTTTTTGAAATTGCTTTGTATTTCCATTTAACAGCCAGGGAAGCTGCATGTTAAAATTTTGCCTCAGTCTCCTTGGATCCTATTTATAAAGCTAATTTGTCTCCCCAGACATTTTTTTTTCACTTCTAAATGCCAGCTCCAGGCTTCTAAACCATTAAACCCCCTTCTTTATCCCAAGCAAAATACTGTCATAGACAACGCCGTTGCAGGACAGTGATGATTCCGATGATGATATAATTCTCCCAGGCAGGATACAAACCATTTCGTCTTCTGGCCGGAGATGGATTCACTGCCCTCCCTGCAGACACGCAGGCTCACACACGGAGCCCTGGGAAGTACACATTTACTGTACTGCATGCCGACTGCCTTGAAGAAACTGTAGCTAACCACCTTATTAGTATTCTTGCCTCCACCGTGTCTCACTTGCAGCATCAGAGGGCTGAGCAAATGCAGTAGAACAGGGACAGACACAGCTCTGGCAATCATCTCAATGCAGGCTGCCGAATGTTGGGGGTGGGGGATGCAGCACATCAAGATTAATAACCTTGCCATAATCCGAGGCACCCTGCAAGCAGACACCTCTGCTGATTGACCTGCTCCTGGCTTGATGCATCTGCCTGGGGGAGAGGGATCTGGAATCTACCTAGTCCTGGGGGCCCCCTGATTTTGGATGTTCATTTGATCCTTAACAGATCTGGGAAGGTAACAGTGAGCCGTACCATCTGCAGCACACAGCAGCTCTTGGAGGTTACTACTGACAGTTTTCATTACACTGGCTTGTGTGAGTGCGTGCGTGTGTTTGTGTGTGTTTGTGAGTGTGGGTGCCTGCTTTTGCATGAAAGAGAATGTGTGAGTGTCCGCGTATGTGTGTGTGTTAGTGTGGCAACCAAAGCAGGTATTTCGTACAGTAGGAGATTTCAACAGCGTGACAATATTCTCTGGGCACTTGGGCTCACAGTCAGTAGCCCCCACCCCCCGCCTTTCGCCACCTCCTTGCTTCCCCACTCCCCCTTCTGCTTTTGCCTTTGATGAGTTTTTGGCTTACTTTTTGGCGGAGTCTCTTGGACACGTTTTTGCTGGTGCTGGAAGATCAGATACATGGAACCTTTGAAAACTGATGCTTTTTCTCCGATATGACTTAAAAAAAAAATAAAAAGAAGAAAAGAAAATAGAGTACTGCACGGCAAGCTAGAGGATTGTCGGTTTCCCTTGGTGAACTTTGAGGATCCATAAAGAAGGTAAGTCATGGGACTCCTCGGATCTCAGTCCTTGTCTTGCAATGTTTGTGTTTTTCTGTTTGTTTTCGGAAATCCATATGCAGTTTATACGCGCATTTCTAGAGACTGGAATGCTCAGAAGAACTCAGTGTGTGGCATTTTGGGGCTATTTTTATGCCAAGGAGGTTATTTCCATTTGTATAACCATCCCCCCATTCCTCTTACCATTTTTATACCTCTCTTGTTTATCTAACATTTTGACAGGGAATTCTGAATATAAGAAATCTGGAAAAAACATAATTCCAGCTTTCTCCTGCCTTGCAGTACTCTCTAAATTTGAGGAAAAACATTAATCAGAAAAGCGCCTGGCAGAGGCTCTGAGTTAGAGGCAAAGTGTGTCTGCTCAGAGACTGGGGGCTGGGGAGGTGGGGGTGTAATCCGGACTTTCATGATAACTTAATAGTACACTTCCCCCTTCCCATACCTCGATTTTTTTCTTCTCGAATAGTTATATCTGCTCTAGAGAGTAGCGAATGTGTGGAATACAGAAAAGCTGCTTCACCAGCTCTTAATTGGAGCAAATGAGAACAAAGTGGAAATTGTTTAGTATTTTGAGCCTCTTCTCTCTTTTCGCACTGATTCTCTGACTATTGCATCTCATTAACCTTTCTGAATGCGGTGTCCCCTGATTAAGACTACTGTCGCTCATCCTCTTACCCTACGTGGTCCCCTGAGAAGGGAGTGTGGTTGCAAATTGCTCTTAATTGTCTATTCTTGGCTGTAAAAGCAAGTGGCATCAGGAATTCAGGTGACTTTAGTCAAATATCTTGCCTAACTCAGTCTGTTTAGTTTCCTGGTAGTTAGCTGTGCCTTTATCTTTCCCCGCTTTCCCTTCAAAGTGAAATGCAAATAATATTTTACCTGTTTCAATCCCAAGGTTATTTAATTAAAGCAAAATAACATTTCATTGTGATAACATCTGTGTTCCTGTGTCTTTGAGTATTTTTATCTCTGCATTGGCATCAATTAGCTTCTCCCCGGGGGAGTAAGAATCACTTGTAAATAGGTTCTAAAATGCTGAGACCCCACATGAAAGCGACAGAACCTTACTTGTCATCTGCCACTGCATGTGGATGGTTTATCTTTCAAAGAATGGTGGTATTTCATGGAATGTTAGCCAACTTGAACCGTTACTGTGGACACATTCATGGAAGAGATGACAGGTGTGTTAAGTAGGTAGAGAAGGACATACCTAAGTGATTCTCTCCAGGTATTGACATCTGTGTATAGAAAGAAGATACCAATTGTAACATAATAGATTGATTCAGAGGCCAGGTGGCCTGGGTCAAAGATTTATGAGAGCACCAAGTTGAGAGATGTCAGATACTCAAAACATTGATAATATTTGTTTTTATAAAAAGGAGTTACCAAAAGAAAATGAGCAAACCAAAAAAAAAGAAATCTTGAAGATGAGATTATACTCTTGGTGTTACCCTAGGCCTTTCATCTATCTGATATTTTTTGCATAATGATTTTAGAGAAGCAGGTAAAAGAGGACAACGGTGAGAAGCTGCCCCTCCTCCACTCCTGGCCCAACCTTGTACCCAGTTCTCCTGACAGTGCTTGCTCTTGGTAAAAATTACCATGGGAAAATTCCTGCCAGTATAATTTATAATTTTTCTTTCTGTAATGATTTATGATGAGGATATTTTCATCTATTACCCATAATGTACAGGTAAATTTTTCTCATCTAGAAAGGAGGTTTGTTGTTCTCCCTTTTAAAAAATTTTTAAATGACTTGAACCTATGAGAAACCCTAAATAAAGTGTTGTTTTCTTTGTGGAGAAAACAATCTGAGGTTCATAAAACTTGAAAGTGAGACTAATATGTGAATAAGAAACATGAATTTTCTGTTGTAAGGAGAAGGATCCTGATACTCCCCAAGTGCCAATGGGTCATGGTAGGGTATTGGAGGCTCTCAAGTTCTGTTGGACAATCAGCATTCCTTAAGTTGGTTAGCTCTTTATTAACCTGCAGCTTTTGGCAACTAGTCCCAGGTACAGAGGACAGTCTTTTAGGTTATCTATTTTGTGTTAGGACTGTTCTGAATAGAGAGAGGTCCTTTGAAAAAGTCGTTCTGGAATTTGGCAAATTAGTACCTCTCTCCATTGAGGCTATTTAATTTTGACTGTTCTCCCATTCGTATCCTCACCAACTATTGTTATGTTTAGATGTGTGGTGTTGCTAAAAATTAATTACATTGATTGTTCTCAACACTACCTCAACAACAACAACAATAACAACAAAAGTTACCAACTTGTTTTTTTTGTGTTTAAGATTTAGTAATTGTAATGAGTGATTCTTCTAGCGATAGCAACACTTTCATTATCACTTATTTTAGGCTAATAATAGAAGTGGGGTACAAGCCAACTTGGATTTTCTGGTTACAGCTTATGCAATGTGCAAAGCATCTCTTCATATCTCAAGGGTTCCTTATGGTGTTTGCACAACTGTAACTTTGCATCTTTATTTTCAGCTTAGGCCAGAGCAATGATAAACAGCTTTTGATGAGAACCAACTCCAGATTCATGGCTTTTTCAGTTTTATTTTGTGGTAGAGAGTGTTTTGAGGTTCACCAGGGTTTGTTTTATTATGTAGAGAATTCAGAAAAGAAAGGTAAATGGGGGTGGGGAGCTTTCCATTTCAGTAGAGTAACATGTCAGAGTTGCCAAAGAAAAGGCTGAAGTTCCCCAGAAGCAACATATGTAGGGTTATATTTTTAAAAGAATGAATTCGTGAAGGGTTGCTCTGATGGGAAGAATAAAGGACATTCCAGTTTCTTCTCTATTTAACTCTACTCATTTGGCAGGCCTTTCTCTGGGCCTCTGCTAAAGTCAGCCAAGGAGGCCCCACATTCTCGGGCGTGTTTCAGTGTTTTTAAGACCCAGGACACTTAACACATGAATAGCTCTTTCCCTCTGTAACAAACAGGGTTGCCAGCTGGAAAGTCAGCTACTGAGAACCTTTAAAGAAAGCCGAGAATATCACCTAGTAAGTTCAAGAGCAGAGAGGAGCTTTGGGAGCTCTGGCCCTGGAGGTGGGTAAGGACCAGATGGATTGAACTTGAAATTTTGATTGCTGAGTCATTATAACAGCCTAGAGCTGTATGTTAGCTTGAAGAGCTGAGCTGATGCTGAAAATGGGGCTAATATGAATAGGCTAAGAGCATCAGCCTACAACAGAAAATGAAGACTCTTGGGAGGAAGAAGATATACTCTCTGATGACAAATGCTATTGTATGTCCTTGATATTGTTCTCCATCACTTCAGAACAACCTCTCAGGGATCCCAATAAATTACAGAATAAAAGGTGGATTAATTGATATGTGAATAGAGCAGGGGCTTTGCAATAAATTAAGCCAACTCACTCAATTATGTTCGTTTTCATTTGGGACTACTCAGCAGTCACAGATAAAATGGGGAATGGTGGAGGCTGGGGTTAAAATCAGAAGAAAAAAACTCTGGATTGAGAATCAGAAGATGTGAGTCAAACATTGCAAGTATTGCTTAATGGTTGATAGGTCATTCAAAGTCTTGGAACCTTGATTTCCTCCTATGAAATTTGGAAATAACTATTTTTAACTCATAGTGTTGTTGTGAAGATTACGATGAAATATTGTAGAAAAAAGGATCTACAAATATACACTTCTGTAGAAATGTAAGATGTTATAGTCATGAGGACTTTATCTATTTAAGACATTATAAAACGATTCCTCCAATATAATCTCAAGTGAAAGTGTTAAGCAGAACTGGTCTATTCTTTTTTTTTTTTTTTTTTTTTTTTGAGATGGAGTCTCGCTCTATCACCCAGGCTGGAGTGCAATGTCACAGTCTCAGCTCACTGCAACCTTCGCCTCCCCAGTTCAAGCGATTCTCCTGCCTCAGCCTCCCGAGTAGCTGGGGTTACAGGCACCCACCACCATGCCTGGCTAATTTTTTTCTATTTTTAGTAGAGATGGGGTTTCACCATGTTGGCCAGGCTGGTCTCGAACTCCTGACCTCTTGATCTGCCCTCCTCAGCCTCCCAAAGTGCTGGGATTACAGGTGTGAGCCACTGCACCCAGCAGAACTGGTCTATTCTTAGTGATAGGTGATTAACACTTATGTTGTTGTAGTTCTGATGTTTTCCCAAATGTGTTGACTCTACCTCTTTTAAAGTAGTTTTTGTGGTACATTCTAAGTTACTTGTGGATATGTGTATTTGTTGTGTGTATGCACATGTGCATGTATACATGTATACATAAATAATTAGCCAATATATATGAGGCATAATTTTAGTTTTGTGAAAAATAGAAAATGTATAATGACCTGAATTCATTTTCACTGGATATCCAGAAACATAAGAAAAACTTTGCTTCTTCAGACTTGGACATACACAGACTTCTAGCAAGTTTGTAGTCTCCAAATAACTCCAGACCACAATGAGGTTGTTGATTAGATTTTGAATTACACTTGGGAATTGTATAAATAAAATGTACATCTATAATAATAGCATGGCATACAGTGATTGTCACAGTGAATTGCATTTGGTAGACAGATAGACCAAAGTAAAAAAGCTGACTTGGAAGTTATGACAGCCAGAGAATATGACAGTGAGAACAGGCTTTGGAGTTGAATAGATGAAGATCACATACCTAATCTCTGGAAGCCTCAGTTGTCTAATCTGTAAAATGGGGACAATCAGTTATAAGCAATATGTGATGAGTGAATGAATAATTGTATATAAAGTGCTTGGCAAAACCCTTGACACAAAACTGGACTTCTCGAGGTAGCTCACATATATTCTCTCGCTCCTGTTCAACTCGTTTAAGAATAGGAAGACCACCCTAATTCAGTGTATTTATATTCTTATATAGGGAGGCAAAACCCCAAATGTAATCTGAGTGTGAAGTAAACTTGGAGAGAGTAAGCTATATTCTGAAAGCTATATCTGTACATTAGCTCATTTCACATACCATGGTTTCATCAGACCCTTTTTTAGAGCAGCCTAAGCACCCTTCTTCGACGTCCTTTCACTTATACGCACAACTTTCAAAATGATACCGAATATAAGGAGCAGTAATCATGTGCCTCCTTCTATATGTGGTTGCAGAAACACAACTAAGATGTCAGCAGGCGGTATTAACCTTGCTCTTTATCTAAAAACCTCGTTTTTTTCACAGTTAATGAAAGGGACCATATTTATTGAGCACCTACCAGGTACAAGCACTACAATCATTGCTGTGGGGAGTATTAGAAGGACTCTCTCTGCTCGTAGCTATTTGCTGCAATTCCTGTATTTGGATAGGGAATGCTGCAGTCTTCAAGGCTGTCCCTTGGAATTTTTACTTAATAGTTAAAAAGAATTAAGATTACTCTTTCGGAATCTGACCTATTTGGGGCTGTGTCATTGTGTATGACCTTTATTTTGTTCAAGAACATATCGAAAAAGGTCTAAAAAGCCTTGTTCCTATTAATGTAGCTGAACTGAGCTGTCAGTGATGAGTCCAATTCTGCTTTGCTAACTCTGCACGGCTGGTACCACTTGACCCAGGTATTTCTGTACTGCAAAGTCAGCCTTTCCCTGTGCATGGAGGAAACGGGGTTTTGTCCTTCAGATTGTGGGTTCTTTCTATTCTTAAAATGAATGGATGAGGTCTGTTTTATGACTTGAGGGAAGGAAGACAAGATCCATGCTCCCTGCATTTTAAAGCTTCAGGCCATAAAATTTGGTTCTAGGAGAGTTAGAAAGGAAAGAGGGATGTTAGTTAGTCAAAAAGCAAACGAATTTGTTGGCCTCTACCGCAGCCTTAAGTACCAGAATTTGTTGGTGAAGCTTTGCACTGAACTAAGGAAGTTCCATCTGTGATATACTGCAAAATAGATTGCCAGTACACACCAAGAAAATATAATGCTATAATCAATTATCTCATATAGTCAGCAAAAATATTGCACGTGCCAGGCCCTGTGCTAGGTAGGTTAGATTTTTTATTTATACGTCTTACATACAAACACACACACAAATTAAGCAAGGTAACATTATTATTCCCATACTACAGATGAGGCAAAAAGGGATTTATTTGCCTCAAATTCTGACTCACTCCAAAGCCCATATTTATTCTTTTATAGCATGTTTTCTTTTATTTGTAGGATGCAAACCCAATACTTTTTTACATAAATATAGACAGTCCAGAGCAAGCCTTCTCTAAATGCAAGTCAAGTAATCATGTTTCCGTAATAGGGCCAAACTCTTTCAGTGGAAAGATGTGATGTTAATGTCTCTAAGGGGCCTCTGAAGGGCATCTCTCTGAAGCAATGGGTCCCTAATATAGTACATCATCAGTACCATATTTCTGTGGTCTTTAGCAGAATATATAACTCGAGGCAGATCTCTATTTAACTTTGACAATTACCTAAATCTTATTAAAATGCCTGATGCCATTTGGATGATTGTACTGCAGTTACAGAACTCAGAGCAAAGTAATGAAATGAAAGTATTCTCTGTAACACTAAATCATAAGTGGCATTAAGGAGCATTTGCAGAATTTACTTTTATGAGTAGCATCTCCCAATATGTTATGTCTCATTAGTTATGTACCTTTGGGAAGGTTACTTTTGTAGCTGTATTTCCATATCTTACCTTGTAACATTGTAGAAAGATTAAGAAAAATAATGCTCACAAGATATCTAGAACAGAGATTAGAATTTAATTGGTGCTCAGTAAAAGGTATCTCATTATAAAAATAATTAAATTTACTTACAGTCATTGGTAGTAATAGTAATTATGATCATACCTTAGCAGTTTCAGTTTGTATCAATGTTGTTGTACTCTGCAGTGCCAGAGATGATACAAATTATTACAGCACATGAGTAAACAGGGAAGCAAATATTCTTGTTTGTCTACTTTTAAAAAATAAAAAAGAGGAGGGAAATTATCTTTCAACATTTTGACGTCAGTGGGAAATGTGATGGAAGAAGAGCGATTGGTATAGAAGATGCAAGGAAACCAGAGAAAGAAAGAGAACCAAGTCTGACTTTCATAAACTGAGGAATTCTTTCTAAAGTCACATTCTAAAATGTGAGCAATGGAACTGATTGCTTGGCTGTAAACAGGAGAAAAGCTCATCTTACAAAAGCTTTCTTGATAAAGAGTGGAAGTAGCCATCTTTCTTCCACTTAAACTGTCAAGAAACAAAGAAAATATTAACTTTATCTTTTCTCTAATGCCTGTAAAAATTCCCTAGCTATTTTACATAATGTAGATATTCAATTATATTTCTATTTGTTTTTGGTATCCTAGCTGTTCCTTTACATATATATTGAGCAAACAAATTAGCATTTTGAGTGTTTGATATTAAGTTAAAGATGAGAGGTTTCAATTCCTTGTGTAGGACCTTTCAATTTATACATTCATGCTTCAGGTAACAAGTCACAGAAACAAAGGCCAAGTAAACACACAATGGTGCAGGGTGTCCTTTTTTTCAGCTGTATGATTGGAATTAAAACCTGTGACCATATATACCTTGACCCCAGTAGCTACTCCATATGAAGGAAGTAAAGAAAATAATCCATATGAATTAAGACAGATGTTTGAATAACATAGTAAAAAATACATGTGAAGTGAAAACATTTAGAAAAAAATATCAATCTAATAAAGGCATACTCTTTCCTGTAAACAAGCAAATGATTAATAACACAGACAGTGGATGGGTTTGCTAATTATTTTCTGTTGGAGACATCTGCCATGCTAGTGACAATAGTCTGAATATAGATACATACAGGGAAAAAACTCCACTCTCCCTTCTTCAGAGGGAAAGCCATGTTTATATGTGACTTTTGCTCAGGGTCATTTTCTCTGTTCAAGGAACCCGGACTACTATTAAGCATTAAGCATATTCTCAGTCAACCTGTTCTGATTCCAGTGCCCAAGTAAGAGCAGATATGAAAGTAGTTTAAACTTTTTCTGAGTGTTCCCCTCGCTGCCAACACTTTCATGAAATAGGGTCTGTTTTGCTCACGAATAGCTACATTCTTCCTATGTTCATCTGCTTGATGCTATTTCCTATTTTCCCTTTCTTTATCCTTGACCTGTCATGCCTCACTGCCATGACTTTCCTGGATGTGTCTTTGCGATTTCAAGTTTGATTTTCTTCTCTGCCATCACTATAAGCACAGCTGCATTTTTTTTCAAGACTTTGCTAAATGGAATTCTGTTCTTCCTATCTAATACATATTTTTCTCCAAGACTCATTTGTCCAGCACGGTACACACACACACACACACACACACACACACACACACACACACACACATCTATATCTATGTATATCTATTTGCTGGGGGGGGTGGTGGTTGGGGGAGTTCATTTTTTTAAAATAACCCTATTCCTGTTCCTGAACCTCAGAACAATGTCATGGATCTAGGTCAAGAACACTTTTGAGTAAGTCAGTCAGAATTCTCAATGTTCTTGTAGACAACAAGAACAAGTACCTTCTTTTCCTTCTGTATTTATTTCAATGGTGCCATTTCTTCAAAATGATTTATTAAACACCTACTAGATTCACTATTACAGCACAGTTATGATGTGGAACACAAAGTGGTAAACAATGTGATGTTTCCCTCAAATGTGTTACTATACTATTGTTGGCATTATATTCACAGAGGAGCAATTAGCTTGCTAAACAAGGCAGCACAGGATTCAGAAGCAAAAAATAATAAAGTCAGTATATAAAACTCAGAGAAGGGAGTTATCCCTGAGGAATTTGTGTTTGGGGAAGCTTAAGGAAGGAGAATTTGAGGTTTGTCCTAAATATGTATATTGTGAATAAGTGATAATGTTTCCGAGGAGAAATTAGAAGAAATTATAATTTTGAATATATCAGTGATAATAGAGTAAGGAAATACATGAAGAAGTGTTTGATAGGAAGGAATGAAGATAAGGTTTGGGGCCCTGTAGGGAGCCTTGTAACAAACCCACACAGTTGACACAATGGCTATCACACATTTAATTCTATGATACTTCAGATGATGTGCTGAAGACTTTATAGTTGCATGAAGGGAGCGTCATTATTCTCAGGATACAGATGAGGAAACTGAGCTACAGATGACTTGTGATTTGCCCAAGGTTAACAGTCACTAAAAGCAGTGTCTACCTGAATGTCTGCCTAGTTGCATCTACAAGTCCTGGTTCCTTGACTCCTCTCAGTTTGGGTTTTAGCTTGCCTAAAACGTAAAGCCAGAAACTGCTACTTTTCTCTACTGCCTTTTAAATTTGTCTGTGGATGCTTACTTGAAAATTATTTTCTGCTTTTGCTATAGTATTTTATTTTTTTCAACCTTAAACAATTTTCCTGGACTCTTTTCTTTTCTACCAATTATTGCTAGAGGGCTTAGAAAACAAAGATACAGACTCACCTATTTAGTGTCCTCAGTTTCTTTTCTGTTTTCTGGAAGGGGTGCCAGTGCCTTGTACAGATGGTCTGTCGGACAGGCAGATGGTACCAGCATCTCTAGTGGTATGTTCTAGAGGGAAACATGTGTAAGAACTGCCAGCTCAGAATGGAACGGCACTTAACACAACCAGGAAGAGTTGATAAAAAAAAAAAAAAAAAAAAAAAAAAGGCCATTCTCTGACCTTCCAGTCTTCAGCCTAATTTTTTTCTTTTTAGATTTTTAGTTTTCAGAGATGAGAGAGACATTTTGTCTGCTTTGAGTAGATGCTAGTTTCTCTCTTTCTCAAGCTAGAGAGATGACAATTTCACAATAACACATTTAGAAATTTGCCAGGTAGTTTCCTGGGATGTTTATTTTTCTTGGCTTAGAGTCTGGACCCGAGATAAGGGTCCAGGAAAGGCAAAGGGGAGACGATTTGAAGAGAGTCAGCTCTAATTCTGACCACGCCATCTGCTTGAAGAAGCAACAGAGCTTTTTTTTTCCCAAGGGGAAACTAAATGCTCAGATTGAATCTTTACTATCATCCTTGGGGGGAAGGGAGGCCAGTAGTCACTTACCAGGTGTCTGTTTGAATAAAATCTTGACCTTGTTTCCTGATGAGAGTAGAGGTATGAGATTGAGAAACAGAGAAAGAGCTAATTTGTTCTCCTGTCTGTGCCTGGGTATGGCTCCAGAAAACCTGGCCCTTCTATCTGTTTTACTCACCCCTCACAGTGGTTAGTGATTTGCAGGGCCAGAATATAGGGACAAGTATAGAGTAACTAGATACTTCCATCATCTTTTCTTACCTTCTTACCCAGTGGAAGCCACAGAAGATACAAAAACAAGCCAGTATTAGGCAACACCTCCTGTCTTCGATATTATTCAGATTATTCTCTCCCCTGATGGCCTGCTAGAGTTTCTTGGTTTCTTGCTTCCTTCTTCCTGGATTTTTATTTCAACCTTATGCTCTAGCTCCAACTTTTCCAATACCTGCCTAAGCCCCCAGGCCCACTTTCTGTTTTAGTGATGTCTTTGAACCTTCTCAAATCTACATCCATCACTCCAGGCTCTGTTCTGTACACTCACATGGTTTTAAGTAGCCTAAGGCTTCAAATTAGAGTCATTGCTTCTGCTAGCTCCGGCCTTAACAATATTGGCTACCCAACTCCACAGCCTCCTTGCTACAAGTGAAGAATAGACACTACCTTTACATGATTAACTCAAGTCTTCCCAACCTGCAAATACTAGTTGTAGGTTTGACAACTATCTCATCTGTCTTTAGAAATAAGTATCTTTTTAAAAGTACAGTATTCTTACCTGTCAAATGAAGATCATGATAACAACTAGCATGTATTCAGCACTTACTGTGTCTTTAAAAGTTTATATTCATTATAAAAATATTTGATATTTTCCCCCAAAACTATGAACTACATACTATATAAATTTTAAAGATGGTTAAATAAATGGCCAAAATTATGTCGTGAATGTCTGGACAAATCAAATACCTATATTTGGAAATACTGTGAAATGCTGTCTTCTAAATCATTAAAAAATATGTATAATACCTTTTTCAACAAGAGAATACGTAGGGTTTCTGTGTTTGGATGTATAAGGAAAAGCTTTAAACTTTAAAGCTCTATGTAGGCTGGGTGTGGTGGCTCATGCCTGTAATCACAGCAATTTGGGAAGCTGAGGTGGCCAGATCACCTGAGGTCAGGTGTTCGAGACCAGCTTGGCCAACATGGTGAAACCCTGTCTCTACTAAAACTACAAAAATTAGCCAGGCATGGTGGTGGGCACCTGTAATCCCAGCTATTCAGGAGGCTGAGGCAGGAGAATTGCTTGAACCCAGGAGAGGAGTTTGCAGTGAGCCGATATAGTGCCATTGCATTACCACCTGGGCAACAGATCAAAAATCCTTTAAAAAAAAAAAAGCTCGCCGGGCATGGTGGCTCAATCCTGTAATCCCAGCACTTTGGGAGGCCGAGGCAGGTGGATTACAAGGTCAAGAGATCGAGACCATCCTTGTCAACATGGTGAAACCCCGTCTCTACTAAAAATACAAAAAATTAGCTGGGCATGGTGTCACGTGTCAGTAATCCCAGCTACTCAGGAGGCTGAGGCAGGAGAATTGCCTGAACCCAGGAGGCAGAGGTTGCGGTGAGCCGAGATCGCGCCATTGCACTCCAGCCTGGGTAAGAAGAGCGAAACTCTGTCTCAAAAAAAAAAAAAAAAAAAAAAAAGCTCTATGTAAATGTTAATTGTTGCTAAGTTCTATCCTAAAATTATTTATTAATAACACAACATCTATTTATGTAGCCCAGTAGAACAAATAGCTGATTAAGGGGTAATCATTTCTCAATTTTAAAGCAGAAATACTGTGGATGCTGATGAAGTAAAGCTCCAAAATACAGACGTGTGCAGCAGTCTCATTTGTGCGTCTGGTGAAATACAGTAGAACCTTACTAAATTACACTAATGAGTTGGAGACCCATCACAAATTATCACATTTGCCCAATTAGTGAAGGGGCAACATAGAGGAAAAGACTGTTAAGCAAGTCAAGCCAATATAAAGGAGAGACAAAATTTCAAGCAAGTCTTAAAAATGTTAAAAACATTCCATACACACGAACACCCGCAAAGTACCTCTACAAAGGTGAGGCTGCTAAGATGAATAAGAAACACACAAATATTTGTACAATATTTGCATGGATTTTTGTATTTTCTTCTGTTTCTTACAGGACAGAAGAATGAATGGCAGTTCATTGTTTTGTGTTTTAATGCAAACTATTTTATGTTTTCACTGAGTCAGGATTTGAGTGAGTGTTGGAACATTTTTGTGTCATAGCTTGTGGTGCTATATTTAGTTAAATTGTATTATATACTTTCAAGGTTGTCCTATCATTGTAAGCACATTAGTGGGTGTTACTACCTTGGAATCTTATCACTTATGGAACTTTGATCTACTAAGTTGTTCTTCACATATTCTCAGAGGGTAGAATACTTGTTTCTCAAATTTTCTCAATAAATTTATTTTGGAGATAAAAATGCAAATTATCTACCAACTTCCATGACATTCTAGATCCTCACCCTTTTAGAATTCAAGATATCATACTGTTTTTAAATTATTAAGTATCGATTATTTTTCATGGGGTTTTAAAGGCTTCAAAATGGAGCATTGTAGTATTTGTAAGTGGAAACCAGGCAATTTCTTAGTTACGTATTTCATGTATTCATTCTATGCTCATGACGGGGATGCACATAAATCTTGTTTAATTCTTAGTATTAACATATGCAGGTATTATTATTATTATTATTATTATTATTATTTTGTCTAGTTTACAGATGAGGAAAAAGAGGATTAGGAGAACTTAAGTAACTTGCCAAAGATGATACAGCTAATAATTGTTAGAGCTGGGACGCAAGAAGATACGGTCCTGTTTTAAAGGAGCTTATACTCTACCAGACATATGGTCAGATTCATAGCATGCTTTATGCTAAAAATGTGTCTTCCAAGCCCAGATCTTCTGCATAATTAAAACGATGGCCTACTCTGTCTGCTTCTTTTTTCTCTATTTCTCCCGATTACTGTGTCATGATCAGATGTTCAATATGACATCATTTTTGCCTTTTGTGATTTCAGAACTCCTTTGCACTTTACTCTGCAAGGACTTGACTCGTTAAATTTAGAAGAGATAATCTTTTGATGCACACAGTCTAGCAAAAATGAATTGCAGTCTCCTTGGTAAGGAAAGGGGCCACACCCGACCTCAATTCTCTGAGGTAAATAGAAAAATAAGGCCAGAAATTCCACATATCATGGTATGTGCATTCTTTTGCAATATGACACTCTGTGACAACATGGATTCTGTTTCCTTGCTCCTAAAATCTGATATTGTGGTTTGCTTTGATGTAATGTGGCAGAAATAATGTTACATATCCTACAAGGATAGGCCTTATAAAGCCTTGTAGCTTCTGTTTTCCTCCCTTGGAGAGCTGCTCTGGGACCACTAAGAAAGAATGCCCATCCAGCCCACTAGAGGTCACATATAGGAAAACTGACCCACAACACACTCGATTCCCCTCATTGCATGTCATTAACTGCCAGCACAGGCTGTCAGTGAGGCTATCTTGGGACTTCCAGCCCAGCCTGTTCTCTGGCTGAATGCAGGTGCATGAGCCAGTAAAGGCAGAACAAGCAGAGCAATCGCCCTTCCAATGCAGAGAAGAGTTAGATATGCAAAACCTTTGTTTTTAGTCTCTCTGTATTGGGGTGGTTCATTACACAGCAATAGTTAACTGGAACAGGCTTGTATATTACACAGGCATTATTCATTTCCTAGAATTTAGGAAACTGGGGTGGGAGTAGATCTGTGAGTTTCAAGTTGTTGTCTATTATGTTTTCTTGAAAAAGAGTAACCTGGTAGAGTGAATGCATATTTTTGTAACTGCAGAGCAGCTTTTATAAAAATTCTAGACTTTGCTGAGTGCTTGACATTCATTCAGTTTCATTTGTTTTAACGTTTATTTTTGAGTCATTACTTATTTATTCAACAAATAAATGTTTAGAACCTACTATGTGCCTGACATTGAATTTTATAAGTAATGTCATCTGCACAATGAACAGCTTCAATATGAAAAGGAGGCACATTTTCCTCAAGCATCTATGGCAGTAAGTTTTACATAACACACACACACATACACACAACACAAAACACAACACACACACACACACACACACACACACAGTCACCCATTTATACACATTGTGGATTCCCTCTTCCTGCTCAGATCTTTATTTGAAGAAAGAAAAACATGTTCTTTTTTTGTTAGAAAATAATTTGTATGTTTTGTTCACACATTTATAATTAATTTCTCCAGTAACTCTTCAAGTAAGGTGTAATTATTGTTCATATTTTACAGATGGGAAGGCTGATGATTAAAAGACTAAGTGATGGGTTCAACATTATGCAACCAATAGGTAGGGAACTCAAGATTCAAACATGGATCCTCTGATTTACCCTTCTGGGATCTTTTCATGACACTGTTTATTCCACCTCCAAACAGGACTGTGATGCCAGCCTCAGTGCCTTCTACTTTGCCTCCTTTGTTTTCTCTCTTCCATTTTCTTATTTTGTACCCCTGTGACTCCCTTTCACAACATACTCTGCCCCTTGAAAATCACTTTCTGTCTCATGAGGGAGGGCATTCAGGTTGCCTCAGAATGTCCTTTATGGGGCAACATGGATCTTGATACACTTTTATGGTCCCTTTATTCAGAATTAAAATGCCAGATAAATACACTCTGGGGAGAAGGGATTTTCTCATTAACCTTTCATGAGATATTTCTTGAGCAATTACATTGTTTTTCTGCAGCATCTTCTGGAACATGTGAAGGAAGATATAGGGTGAAGTGAAGATTGTATGTCAATTCTTCCTTCCTTCTAGTTTTGAGGTGTAGTTTACTGCCAGAGCTGAGGGGAAAGGAATAGAAATTGACTAAGACTTCCTGCCCCATTACTAACATGACTCAATTTTATTATCTCTCTACTTTTCTGCACTTACTCATTTTGTCCTCTAAAATTTCATTTCCTTACCTGATTTTGTACTCAACCTTATTATGTAACCAATGTCTTTCTCCACAAACACTTCAGTTCATGCAGACCAACTATTAAATGCCCATTGCGATCTGTCACCTAGAAGCTTGCAAGACACATCTACTACATAGCATCTCTGGTTCAACGATTACTCACTGAATGACCAAGGAGCCACTGCATCCAAGCTAAGAGTCATCCCTTGGTATCCATGAGGGATTGGTTCTAGCACCTACCCTTGAATACAAAAATCCATGGATGCTCGAATTCCCTATGTAAAATGGTTTAGTCTTTCCTCCCTCCCTCCCTCCTTGCTGTGTTGCCTAGGCTTGTCTCATACTCCTGAGCTCAAATGATACTCTTGCCTTAGCCTCCCAAACTACTGGGATTACAGGTGTGAGCCACCATGCCAGACCTAAATTTGTTTCTTTCAGCTAATTTGTTTCTTCTAGGCCTTCGTTAATTCTTTTTGGTATTTCTTTCAAGTCAGTGTTAATATTATGAGGTTGGATTTGCATCTATGTTGAAGCAAAAATAAATGAAGCAAACATAAAAATAGATGGATGGATGGATAGATAGATAGATAGATAGATAGATAGATAGATAGATAGATAGAGTCCTGGACTAAAAATCAAAAGTATAAGCTGTGCCATTTCATAGCAATACCCTATGCTTTCTGAAATCAGCTTTATCCTTTGTTGAATGAGAATCATACCTGCCTCAAAAGCATTTTCTGAAATGCAGAACATTCTGCATACATAAGTCATTATAACTGTTAGGCAGAAATTTGAAGATAGATTACCTATTTCAGATTATACAGATGAACTATTTCAGATAATACAGTATAACAATCTAATGGCTGTTTTTATAGCAAGAAAGAAGCAACAAAGAAAAAACAGTGTCTTGGATTGAAATCATTTGTAAAAGTTCCTTTGTTGAAATTAGTCATTGTTTTCTCATATTAATACTTAATATAGGAAAAATATGTTGATAAGTGATGTGTTCATATGTTTTTGGTAGCAATGTATATTGAAATAACACTTTTAGAAAGTAGTTTGACATTGTAGAATGGGTCACAGAATGTTTTATTTACTTTGATTGATCCTGTTCTAGAAATTTATCATAAGGAAATATGAAAAATGAAATATGCACTAATATGCTAATACAATTATTTATAAAGGTGAAAAATGGCATCAGTCTACATGTCAAACAAAAGAAATACATGAATAAATTAATTATGCATACTTATAAGGCAGCTTTGAAAATTTATGACCTGAAACATTTTGTATAATGACAAGTATATAAAGAAAATATTAAAGCATATGTAAATTTGAAAGACTGTGTAGTAATATAATGAAATACTAATAACGATTGTATTATGATAATTTTTTAAGCTTTCTTAAATTTATGTTTTATTTCTGAGGGCAGAAGATGTTTGGACCAGTTATATAACTCTTGGCTACAAGTAATAATAATTTGACTCAAGAAACCTAAATAAATTGGAGTTCATTTTTCTAATTTAACAAGAAGTCCAGAAATTGTAGGTCATGGTTCTGTGACTTAACAGTGTCAAGGGTGGGAGCCCTGTTGGCCTTTATTTCTCTGTTGCCAGATAATTGCTGAAGTTCTTGCCATCTTCTTTACATTCAAGGTGAAGGAATGAAATAGAGGGAAGAGACATGCCAGTTACATCTATCTTTTTTTTTTTAACTGGAAAAAAATAAGTTTCCTCAGAGGCCCCTAGCTCAAATCTCTGAATGAAGATTGAGTCAAGTTGGGTACCTCTATTTGGAATGGAGACTGAGAAAACATATGAGATGTGGGAAAGAAAAGAGGGTTGAAAATAACTTTGTGGTGGCTGATAAACCTTGTAGCCCACCATGATAAAACTATGGCATGGGATCTTAGAAGAACTCCGTATTTCTCATCTCTAGAGGAAGTCCCTATTGTTCCTATCTCAGCCATCCTTACTGCTAATGATCCTGCTTTTCTTTTTCCACCTTTCCTCTACCTTCCACCTTTGTCTATCACACCAACACAAAGAAAATATAAACTCTAGGAAGGGAAGCGAGGGTGAGCCTCAGTTCCTCATTCAGGATTCTTTACTCTGCTCAAGACATTCAGATTCCCTTTAGCACATTCAGTTATAGTCTTGGCAAAAACAAATACAGCTGACATATGTCTAAATTTCTATGCAACTCCAGTGTTGATTTCTTTAGTCATGCATATCAAATAGTCTTAAAAACATGAGAGAGAGAGTGTGTTGTCTCTTCCCCCTCTCTACCCTTGAGAAGATTGGGTTGGTTCTTCATGACTCATTTATTATCTCAGCATTATCATAATGAATGAGTTCTCTAGTATTGCTATGAAGATACTACCTGAGATTGGGTAAGGTATAAAGAAAGGAAGTTTAATTGACTCACAGTTCCACATAGCTGCAGAGGCCTCAGGAAAACTACATTATGGCAGAAGGCAAAGGGGAAGCAAGAACCATCTTACATGGTGGCAAGAGAGAGAGAGCAAAAATAAGGGAGCTCTGGACACTCTATCAAACAACCCGATCTTGTGAGAACTCACTCACTATCCTGAGAACAGCAAGTGGGAAATCCACTCCTGACATGATCCAGTCACCTCCCACCAGGTCCCTCACTTGACACAGTTCAAGATGACATTTGGATGGGGACACAGAACCAAATCATATCAGTCCATTAGAATCTTTAAGCTGGAGACAGTTTTATAGACTATACTTTTAAAAAAATTTGTAGTATGTTACTCTCATGGTAACTGTCATTTAATTTGTGATTTTTAAATAAAAGTTTACAAAGGTCTCTTGATGCTGTGAGAATTAAAAAGTAAAAATTAGAAGGAGCTCATAGATAAAAATTATAAAATAGATCTGGAATTTGTTTCTTTTTCAATTGTAACTGGCCCCAATTCATCATCTTCATTGGATTATATCATGTCAATAATTTTTCTCCCTCTTTTACTCTGGTTTTCTACTAACCTATTCTCTCTGGAGTGGACACAAGCGACCTTTTTTTTCAAAAATATGTATCATGGATAGCTATATGAAAAAAGTAAAACTGGACACATGTCTCTCACCATGTACAAAACTTAAGTCATTGTGAATTAAAGTCTTAGATGTAAGACCTGAAACTATAAAAACCTTAGAATAAAACCCAAACAAACAAAAACTCTTCCAGACATTGGCCTAAGCAACGAATTTATGACTAAGGCTGCAAAAACAAAGACCACAAAGATAAAAATATGCAAATGGGACCTAAAAAGCCTTTGCATAGGAAAATAAATAATCATCAGAGAAGAAAACAACTTACTAAAGGGAGAAAGTATTTGCAAACTATGCATCCAACAGAGGACTAATATTCAGAATCTACAAGGAACTCAAACAATTTAACAGCTTAAGAAACCTCATCAAAACAAAACCATCAACCTCATCAAAACCCCATCCCTTTCACAGATCCTTTCTCCATCCATACTAACTAAACTGGGACTATCTGCACGGCCACGATCTCTGTGTTGTCTTCCACTTAATGGAAGACAACAGGAGGCCAAAAATATGAACAGATGTTTTTCAAAAGACAAACAAGCTTTTAATAAACATATGAAAAAATGCTCAACATCAATGCAAATTAGTTACTAATAAAAATGAAAATACAAACCACAATGAAATACCATCTTCTGCTAGTCAGAATGCATATTATTAAAAAGTCAAGAAAAAACAGATGTTGGCAAGGATGTGGAGAGAAAGGAACCCTTATATAAATTGTTGGAATGTAAATTAGTACAACCTCTATGGGAAACAGTGTGGAGATTTCTTAAAGAGTTAAAAATAGAACTACCATTTGATCCAGCAAGCTCACTATTAGGTATCTACCCAAGGGAAAACAAATTGTTACAGAAAAAAGACACCTTCTTTTGAATGTATATTGCATCATTATTCACAATAGTAAAGTAATGGAATCAACCTAAATGTCCGTCAGTGGGTGATTGGATAAACAAAATCTGGTGTACCATGGAATACTACTCAACCGTAAAAAAGAATAAAATCATGTCTTTTGCAGCAACATGGATGCAGCTGGAGACCATTATCCTTTGTGAAATAAATCAGAAATTTATAAATGGGAGCTAAACAATAGATATTCCTAGATGTACAGAGTGGCATAATAGACATTATATTACAACAAAATGGTACTCATACTCCCAAAATCTATAAAAATAAAAGCAAATTAATCAGTTGCTGAACAAAAAAAAATTAAAACCACCTACCAATTTATCTAATGCATGCTTTGCATTTAGAATCAAATCAGTGTCCTTATATGTGATCCTCAGGTGTTTATTCAATATATATTAAGTGAATGAATGAAGACGTAATGAGAAAAAGTAGTTGTGTGTCTAAAAAGTAAAATTATTAAAGGTTGGTGATAAGATTGGAAAAGTTGACTTGGAACCAAAATTAAGACCTTGAGTGGTATGCTAATTGGTTTGACATTTACTTGTTTTACTCCAGCTCGTGTCGTTCTCTCTTTACTTGCAGTGCTCCAGCATCAATATTATGAGAGGGCCTCCAGGGATAGTTTACCCTGATACTGTTTTCACTGCCGGTTCGTTTTCATTGTTTAGATCCCAATTTCCTTGTACCCTTTCATAGATGCTTTCTCTACCCATGCTAACTGAACTAGGACTTTCTACATGGCCACCATCTCTGTGTTTTCTTTCATCTCAGCTTTTTGTTGGATTATTTTTGAAAATTTGTATTATTGTATTTGTTAATTGTCTTGTATTTGGTTAAGTCTACATCATTAGAATGTAAGACTTTTAAGAGCAAAGATCTTTTTAATCTAGTGTATAGTCAGTTCCTGAACAATAATACATTTACTATAGGTATCTGTTTAATAAACAAATTAGGTTGATATGAAGACCACACAATAAAACAAATCTAAATAACAAATACAGTGTCTGCCACATGTTATTTGCATAAGAATTGTTGATCTCTTTCTTTCTTCATCCAGTTCCCCAAGGCTGTGAACTCCTCTAAGACAGGTATGATATTGTAATTATCTTTTATTTTTTGAGACCGAGTTTTGCTGTTGTCGCCCAGGCTGAAGTGCAATGGTGTCATCTCAGCTCATTGCAGCCACTGCCTCCCGGGTTCAAATGATTTCCTTCCTTAGCCTCCCAGATAGCCAGGATTACAGGTGCCTGCCGCCATGTCTGGGTAATTTTTATATTTTTAGTATACATGGGGTTTCACCATTTTGGCCAGGCTGGTCTCAAACTCCTGACCTCAGGTGACCCACTCACTTCATCCTCCCAAAGTGATGGGATTACAGGCATCAGTCACAGCGCCCGGCCCTTATTGTAATTATCTTTTGTCCCAGGTCCAACATACTCTTTGCCACAAAAAGTCGGGAGATTTCTATAGTTAACAACAACCACAGAAAGAACAAAGATGTAATGAGTAAATAAGGAAAGTCTTAATAAATACATAGACATTGGAATAGGACAGAAGCATTTGGGGAAACAAGTTAGAAAAATCAACAAAAGCCTGGGGGTGAGTTTACAAAGAGCTTGTAGATTCTGTGAAGAAATGAACTCTTCTGTCTTTGATGCACTAAATCCGTATTAAATCCCAGTGTGGAGGAATATTCCTGCAGCTGGTGTGTGTGTGTGTGTGTGTGTGTGTGTGTGTGTGTGTGTGTGTGTCTCTTAATGAGAGAGATGGAGAGGTTTTGTGGTTGGAAAAGAAGGCAGTGAAAGTTTAGAGGTAATATTGGAAAAAGTAAATGACAGCAAGATTTCAGAGAAACTAGACTGTTTAACTACTTTGAGCCCATTCTTGTCAGCAATAGTTGACTTTTGGACATTCAGGAAGCTGAAGTAGGATGGGGAAGATAAGAGTTCATTGTCAGGTCCAATAAAATCTAATCTCTAATGATATCTACCTCTAGAAGCACTGCTAGAACTTCTATTTGGTGTTACGTCATATTTAGTAACAGTATCTTTTCCGTGATAAGGTTGAAAAGGACTGAGTATTTTAGGGCAGAATGGAGATATTAACAAAAAGTCTATGGATGACATTTTTTTTCATCTGTTCATTTATTAGATTTTGAGATTTATCAGATTGATTAGATTATCAAACTGAAGCCCATTGTAGGAAAAATACTGGTGATTGTTTCCTTTCCCTTCTTAAATGCAGGGCATTGAAATCTCATTTCAGGATGTTAAAAGTACTAGTTTTAGGGACTCTTGAAAGTTTCCATTCAGCTTTTGAGAAACATTGGTATAGGTTATTTGAAGCTGTGTTGTGGTCTGCAAGGAAAAACGATTTGAAGAAGTGAAATTATATAACTGGAACTCAACTAAACATGCTTTTAGAAGTAGAAGTGAATGTTGTAAAATAGCCTCTCTGTGATGATTATGCCACATGTTAGATTTCTGTATATCTTCAGACAGTAGAGGCTGGTCACTCATTTCTATAAAATGTTCTCTGTTTTTTCTAAGGAACTTCATAGACATTATCGCCACCATGGGACTTTGACAGGTCAAGAATTTGTGTAGCCTCTTTGAAATCAGTTTTCTACCCTGCTCTTGACAGAAATTCCAGGTTTTGAAACAACAGGAAAACTAGGGATGTTAAATGAATTCTAAAAATATCTTGATGAATAATATGGTCCTGTCACTCTTAACTTATTTTAAAGGGTATATTTGCCACTCTTAAATTCTTTCAAAGGGTGAATTTTTATCTTAACAAAGTTGTCATGAAATACATTTAATATATATTCAGAAAGCAAAGTATTACCATGTATTCAATGAAAAAACTGTTCCTGGGTCTTATATATTTGGGAATTTTTTTTTTTTTTTGAGACTGAGTTTTGCTCTGTCTCCCAGGTTGGAGTGCAGTGACACGATCTCAGCTCACTGCAGCCTCCGCCTCCTGGCTTTAAGCCATTCTCCTTCCTCAGGCTCCCCAGTAGCTGTGATTACAGGGGTGTACCAGCACACCCAGCTAATTTTTGTACTTTTAGTAGAGACAGGTTTTTACCATGATGGCCAGGCTGGTCTTGAACTCCCTGACCTCGTGATCAGCCTGCATTAGCCCCAAAAAGTGCTGAATTACAAGTGTGAGCCACCTCGCCTTGCCGGGAAATGTTTTATGCTATTTTTTCTTTTACACATATATGTAAAGATTATAATTTGAATAATTCAAGAAATCTCTTGTTAAACAATCATGTTTAACTGTATTCAATGGAATGTTTTCTAAACCTATTTGAATATAGAACACTATTTTTATGAAACATCTGTTAACATTTTGCAAATTAATAGTCCTATATGAAACCCACTTGGCAAATGATGACCTACATAATAATTGTAGTATGAATGGAAAAATATTTATTGACAAATAACCATGTGATTCTCATGTCAGCATGTGAAGATAATTTATTTTCTTATGACATAAATTGCTGAGGAACATGTAAGCTTTTGGTAACTAGTAATTTTAAATTATGTGTGTAAAGCACATATTGGAATTATTATTCCTCAGAAGGTATTTAATAAATGTTAACCGTTATTAAATTAGGAAATTCACACTGAGAAGCCAGGATCTTATTGTATTGGTATTGATCAACTAGTTATCTTTAGTAATAGAATATGAGACCGTCTAAGATCTAATAATTTTTGTCAAAGCATAAGAGGATTCCACTCCTGATTTGAATTTATAGATAATTTTTCATATGTCTTAATGTTTTCCATGGTAACAGTAGTTGTACCTCCTTAAAATATTACTGGAATCACATTCTAATACTGTTCCAGCATGAATGCTCTTTTGCACATACATCATATGGTATGCAATAATATCATTTTAGATTTATGTCATTATCTTCAATCCTACAACACTTTATTACTCTTAGTGATTGTGATTGCAATAAAAGGAAACATCAATATCCTATCTATGTAAAAATCCAGGAGCACGGACCTTGTGGACTTTAATTATCATTCAGTCTTTCAGATGTTGTTTGCTTCCCTGGCAAATGGGGCCATTCTCTTTATTGCTGAGGTTGGCTGAAAGGAGTCCCTGGCTTATAAGATCCAGGATAGCTGCATCCTTAACTGTAAATGCATCCAGATACTGCTTCTTTCCCTCACACCTCAGCCTGAAAACAAAATAAAACAAAAAGCAGGCAAGAATAGAAAGAGTATTCTTAGCTGAGCCAGCATGATATAAATGCTGTATAACCAGCTGCTCTGTGAGCCACAGCTGAACAGATCTGCAGACTTCAAGCTGCCCCACATCCTCCTCTTAATATTGATGGGAGAAAATCCCTGTTTACTTCCCAAGCAGGAAGTCTCATTTACCCAAACTGATACCCTAAAAGAAGGGTGCTTTTCTTTCTAGTCTTTGTAGTATGGAAACTTCTAGGACATAGATGGTAGGAGTATCCTTAGGCACATCAGAATAGTAATGAGTTTTTCTATTTGTAGACTTTGATGTGCATGAAGTCCTTCCCTGTACATTGTATCATGGGGGCTTAAACAATCCTGTAAAGATGATTTTACAGATACCAAAATGAGGCTTATGGAAGCAAAGTGACTTGACCAAAGGTTTTGGTCATACATCATCAAAGTCTGAGGCTGTCCCAGATAGGCAAATAGAAGGTATTGAATACAGTTTTCAAATTTCCTTGCTTTCTTTAAAAAAAAAAATCTGAAAAGTCTATTAAACAAAGAGATCCCTAGATGTCTTTTTCTCCCTTGACCCCATCAAGGATGGGGACTCTGCAGGTTTCCAGGTGAGAGGAAACTGAAGGATGTGTCAGTGCTTTCCAAACTTTTAATGTGTTTACAAATAAATTGGAAATCTGTGAAGGGGCCTGAGATTTCTAGGAAGATCTCAGGTGATGATTGCCGTTGATGAATATCTATGGACCATTATTTGGGTAACTAGGTCTAACTGATTTTGTTGGACGTGGCCTTGAATACAGAAAAGCTATGTTAAAGATCCCTCTATCTGCCAATTATTTAGTAAGTTTTATAATTGGAATCATGCTTGAATGGGGTTGGCCTTTTAGACTGAGAAAGCGATCATACATATAGAATTATGGGTTAGTGGAGCAATTTTTAGAAAAGAGAACAATAACTATATGTATTAGGGTTCTCTAGAGGGACAGAACTAAATATATGTGTATATGGTAGTTTATTAAGCAGTATTAACTCACTATTGCAAGGTCCCACAACAGGCTCTCTGCAAGCTGAGGAGCAAGGAAGCCAGTCTGAGTCCCTAAGATGAAGAACTTGAGTCCGATGTTTGAGGGAAGGAAGCACCCAGCACAGGTGAAAGGTGTAAGCTGGGAGGCTAAACCAGTCCAGCCTTTTCATGTTTTTCTGCCTGCTTTATATTAGCTGGCAGCGGATTCGATGATGCCCAACCAGATTAAGGGTGGGTCTGTCTTCCCCAGCCCACTGACTCAAATGTTAATCTCTTTTGGTAACAACCTCACAGACACACCCAGGATCAATACTTTGCATCCTTCAATCCAATCAAGTTAACACTCAGTATTGATCATCTTACATAGAAGCCCAATTTGGAATTCATGTTGGATTTCTTCATTCAGGATCACTGGTTTTTATTTAAGTATATCATGAAAATCGCATAGAGATCAAGACAGGCAGAGCATGACTAAAATTTTTGAGGAAAAGAAGAGCGTTATATGGGCTTTCATAGTGGTTATTTTTTTCTAAAAAACAAAAGCTAAAACTTACATTGCTGATAAGCAAATACCAGGACATAGATTTCACAACTAAATAATTTCTTTTTTTTTTTTTTTTTTTTTGAAACGGAGTTTCGTTCTTGTTACAAAGGCTGGAGTGCAATGGCGTGATCTCAGCTCACCGCAACCTCCGCCTCCTGGGTTCAGGCAATTCTCCTGCCTCAGCCTCCTGAGTAGCTGGGATTACAGGCACGCGCCACCATGCCCAGCTAATTTTTTGTATTTTTAGTAGAGACAGGTTTCACCATGTTGACCAGGATGGTCTCGATCTCTTGACCTCGTGATCCACCCGCCTTGGCCTCCCAAAGTGCTGGGATTACAGGCTTGAGCCACTGCACCCGGCCAATAATTTCATAAATGTTCATGTTTCACATACTATTTTCTGAAAGTTTGTATTTGTTTCCTACTTGGGCTATTGTGATGTTGGACTATCCTGTGGGATCATCAGGGTGTTTTATTGGGGCATTGAGAGAAGACACAAGGTGACCTGTAGAATCCCTTCTTTCCCCGTAGCTCAAACACCTTTGTCTCTTTGCAACGTCTTCTAAAGCAATTGAGTTATATATCTGATAACTCAATGTTGTTTCTAATTTGAAGTATCGAAGTTTCAGACAAAAGCGAGAAACTTCCTGCAGGGTATAAAGTGCTTTGAGGGATATTTATGGAGACAGGGTTATTATAATATTTCACTATGGGGTGGGGGGAAATGATGCCAGCCCTGGTTTTGGTCTCATTATACCAGGTTTTGATTTTAATGAAGGAAAATTATTTAATTATAAAATGTCTAGAGCACTGGTTATGATGACAGTATCATATACGGAGACTCCATGTCTGTGTGCCTGTGCATGTGTGTGTATTTTTGCTGTGCATTTTCTCTCTACCTCTTTCCTTATTTTTCCTACTATTCTCCTCACTTTGAGAATCATAAAATGGCCCCTAAACCGCTTGGTTTTTCAGAACTTAGTTACCTACTATATTCTTTTATTAGTTAAAATCATGTCATATCTAATGTTAATATAACCTAATGACAAGGGCATCCTTTTTCTACCCAGGAAAGCATTGCTTTAATCCCCTTCACCTAGATTTGTCAGCTTCTACTCTTGTTCACACCAGGACTCTGACTACCTGCTTCACACTCAAGTGGTAATGACTGATACAAACTATTGTGTTACCTATCTCAGGGAAACCTGTATTTTAATGTACTAATAAAACCTTCAGCTAAAGTTTCCACTGCCTAATATGGCATTTCTAACATAATAAATTGGTGAGACAGATTGTCCGTTTTTGAGTGAAGCAAGAACCATGCCCATAGATAGGTATGTACTTAATTCACCTTGTTTTGAATTTTTGTTTTGCTATTATCTACTGTCTCACTTATTTTTGTCTCAAAATTTCCAAGCTCTATAAACAGCAAATTACTACCAGTTATGCATAATGTACCATTTCAACCTAACTTTTCTCGCTGGTGCCCACCCTTCCTGGCACACAGCCAATAGCCCCTCTGGCAGAAATGAATCCATTTTTGCAGTTCTTTTAGATGACATACTCCTAGACCTGACCACTAGATGTCTCTGTGACTACATGCCGGACCAAATCAGAGCGCATTGCCCACCACAAAACCTAAGGTGGGCCATAAAGATTTATCCCCAGATCGAAAATATCTATTGGCATTATAATGGAATGCTCTTAACTAAACATAGGGTAGTGCCACTAAGTAGTGATTTGTTTGGTTAATTGCATGTGTATGTGTGTCTTAATATTCTCAGTGGTAGTTCTATCAATCCTCAAGAGAAGTTCTGGTTCTGGGTAAGAAATTCAACTGGGTATGTCTGTGCGTGCACGTGTACTTTCTCTCTCTCTCTCTCTCTCTCTCTCTCTCTCTCTCTCTCTCTCTCTCTCTCTCTCTCTCTCAGAAATGTTGCTTCTTTCAGGTAAGAGAGAACAAATAATCAACAACCAATCTTAGAGCCTTATAGTCATATATAGAAATCTTTATTTGGATGACTAGTTTTCTTTTCAAAATAAAATATGATGACCAAGCGGGGACATTGTCTACAGCTCTCTGGATACAGTTATTTATCACATTATACTTATATTGGTGGACCAGTCAGTCTCAAAAGGTGGCTCGTCCCTTCCTTCCTTCCTTCCTTCCTTCCTTCCTTCCTTCCTTCCTTCCTTCCTTCCTTCCTTTTTTCCTTCCTTCCTTCCCTCTTTCCTTCTTTCCTTCCTTCCAGAAGAAAGGAAGGAAGATCTTTTTCTCCATCTCTTTTATTCAGAATTAACTTTTTCTCAGGAAGTATCTCAGATTATGAGGCTGTTGACATTTTTCCTATTGTATATTATGTTGGTGATTGTGAGTGCAAGATTCTGTTTTGGATCTTGGTTTTTATTACTGTTTTAACCTTAGTGCTTCAATAATACCTCATGTAATAGATTGTCAATGAATGTTTTTTAACCATCATTTTCAACAAACTGACACAAGAACAGAAAATCAAACACCACATGTTCTCACTGATAGGTAGGTGTTGAGCAATGAGACGGGGACACAGGGAGGGAAACATCATACACTAGTTCAGGGGGACCAAGGGAGGGACAGTGGGGGGTAGGGAGTTAGGGAGGGATAACATAGGGAGAAATGCCAGATATAGGTGATGGGGGGAATGGAGGCAGCAAACCACATTGCCATATATGTACCTGAGCAACAATCCTGTGTGATCTGCACATGTACTCCAGAACCTAAAGTGCAATTAAAGAAAAAAATGGTAAATGGATGAAGCAAGTGGTGTTTATACAGTAGACACTTTAAAATTCAGGTTGATGAACAATTAATATAAATAATTAAATATATGTATATACAAATAAATGTTTTTAGTCTTTGAAAAATAATATAATTTTTGCATTTAAGCTTATTGAGTAATTCAAATTTGTCTGACAATACACACGCTGATTAGTTGAGAGAAGTGCCACAACAATTCATTAAACTTTAAAAGATATTGTGTATTACTTTATCTATCATAATATATTTCTCATGTAAATTCCATATATTATAGTGGTAGGGGAAAAAGAAGATGAGAACAACTAGTCAGTGAATGCCCTTAATGACCTACTCTTATGAGAAAAAAATTATATATATGTATATATATGTGTATATACACACACACAAATACAGGTACACACACAAATATAGATACACTCAAAGTGTTTTACAATAACATATTTTTAAATTAAGTTAGCATATCCTCACTGTAGTGATATTCTTTCTAGTTATTTATGAGCAAGTTCCTTTCTCCAAAAGAACATAAAAACAAAATTGAGCTCTGTTCCTGTCCAGCTCAAATGATTATAGATTCCACATGAGTAGCGGGGAATAAAACATTTCCTGTTTATCTGGTCTTTTATATCGATGATTTTCTGTGCATTTGGTGAGCATCTCAGTATGTTGTCACAATCCCCTTTGAATTCCTGAAATTTAGTCATTTCCTGCGGGCAAGTATAATAGTTTTCTAGGAACTGGCACAACCGTTTGAGTTCATTCTCTAGCTATCTGAGCATGTCCATAAACTTTAGAAAAGTCTATAACTTTCCTCATTTTTTTTCCTAGTACGAGGAAAATACCTAAGGAGAAGCGTAGTATTTTCAATTCCGGAGGCATAAAAATGGCTATAATAGCTGACAATGACCAATCACTTACTATGCGTTGTAAATTATGAGGTAATGCATTAAAAATAGTTAGCATGTATTAAGTGCCTGTTACATACCAGCTAATGTTCTTGGTTCTTCCCAATAATTAAGTCATTTACGCTTCCAAAGCAACCTAAAACTCTCATTGAAAATTCAGATACATAAATGTTAAAATCATGTTAGTATCCATAGAAATGGAACTTGAAGCAGACAGTTTAGAGGTTGTACTCTATGTCCTACACAATGATTGTTTCCTAATATACGTTTGAAATATTTGTTGTGTATTGTTGGTATAGTTTCTTTAATTGGCATGATTGATCTTAACTGCTTATTACACAAGTACCATCATCTGCCCAATTTAGCCAGAATGCCATTATCTCCCTTGGAAGCCTCCCTTCTCCTCCTTTCTAACCTCACCAGAGTTTTTACTTTTTATTTTTTATTTTAAGGGTTGATTGACTTTCAAAGACCAGACAGCTAGAGAATGAGAGTCTTCTTTACACACCACTGCAATCTCTTTGGCATTATTCAGAGTATGATTTTGTAGTTGGCCCTGCTTATTCATTGCAGTGGCCATGTTCTTGCTATTTGCCTCAGGAGCAAAAGTGATGTCCCAAGTTTAGGTGCTAAGATAACCAGCCAGGTTTTCCACATTCACATCCTCAGCCATTGTTCCCACAATGCAAAACTTTACCTGAGTTTCTAGACCTGACTCTAAACTGTGATAATACCTGTCTTCAGCAAACCAATTGTAGTTCTGATTTCCCATTCCATGATGGCAAGTCGGCACACTTGCTTTCCTCTCTTTCCTTTAAACTCTGACAAGACTACTCAATCCCATGAAAAGTTTTGATAGTTTAAACCACCAATAGATATGTTTGACCTTAGTCTCTGTATTAGTCCATTCTCACGCTGCTAATAAAGATATAAGCAAGACTGGGTAATTTATAAAGGATAGAGGTTTAATTGACTCACAGTTCAGCATCGCTGGGGAGGCCTCAGGAAACTTATAATCATGGTGGAAGGGGAAATAAACACGTCTTTCTTCACATGGTGGCAGCAAAAAGAAGTGCCAAGCAAAAGGGGGAAAAGCCCCTCATACCTTATAAAACCATCAGATCTCATGAGAACTAGCTCACTCCTATCAGGAGACCAGCATTAGAGTAACTGCCCCCATGATTAAATTACATCCCACTGGGTCCCTCCCATGACATGTAGAGATTACAGGAACTACAATTCAAGAAGAGCTTTGGATGGGACAAACCAAACCATGTTCAGTCCTGTTTTTCTAAGGAGACTCATTGAACTCTGTGTAGTTGTTTCACCTTCTCCCCAGAGGCCTTTATACCAAAGGTTGAAGTGATCTCTGTTTATCACATATGTCTCCAGTTGTGGCCTTTTAGGGACTATTTAATTACTTCTGTCCCCTCAACTAGACTACAAGCTAGTATACTCAATGTCTAGCATAATATAAGTGATTAAATACTTGTGGAGTCAAGAAAGGAAGAGAGAAAAGGAGAGTGGAAAACCACTGCCTCTAGTATGTTGGTTATACTCTTTTCCAGGAAAGAATCTAACCAGCAAAGGTGACAACATCTAAATACCCACAAGCAGCCACTTAAACCTTTCCATGACTTTTCATGGAACTCCTAGGTAGTTTTTGTTCAAACAACAATAATCACTTCACTTTGTTGGGGATTTCATTATTGTTAGGCAGAAAGTTGAAGCTCCACAAGGATATTAGTAAACATTTGAAACATACATGATAAAAAAGATACTGTTTTTTTTTTTGTCCATATGCCTGTGCATTCTCTAAATACACCAAATGCAATAAATAGTACATTATCTACTTGGTTGTTTAAATAAGACTCTGAGAGTTAACCTTAATTACTTTTTTCTCACCTCCCACATCCATGCCATTAGCTAATTCTCAGAGTTGACCTCAGAAATAAAAATTAGAAACATACTTAAAAATTCTCTGATGGCTTTCATGAGACTGGGAATAGAAACCAAACTCTTGAAAACTGCCTCTGGAGCCCTTCATAATCACGTTACTTCATAATCAGCTACTCCTCTGCCCTCTTTCTCACCACGTTCCTTTTTTGCTCATGTATTTAAACAGCACCTGGTTTCCTGCTGGTTCTAAAACATATCAAGCTTGTCATTGCCCGAAATCTTCACACTATTGCCTTTCCTGTCACTTGGCTCTTAGCTTAACTATCTCTTCTTCATAGAACCCTAACTCAGCTTTCTAATCAACATTAGGAAATTAGTCGAGCTCTATTACATAACACACGTTCTCTGAAAAGCACATTTCACGGTCAGATTCTTTGTTGTTATTTATTGACTTTTTATTCTCTGTCTCTTGATGACAAAATCTAATTTCCATAGAAAAAGGAATCTCATCTCTCTTCTTCACTGCTGCATCCCCATGTTCTAAAAGAATGTCAGGCAAAGAGTGGATGCTTACAAAATAAACCAGCAAACAAAAAGTGAAAGAACATCTCTACTGAATGAACAGATCAGTAAACTTCAGGAACTCTAAGAAAACTTTTCCCACCAAAACTAAAAATAAGGCTCCCAATTTCAAATGCTTATAGAAGGTATTGTATATGCGTAGTAGGCCATTACCTAAGTCATTACCTGCCGTAAATTCCTTCCCTCCCTGTACATCTATACTATTTCTCAAATAGAAAGATAAGATATATTTTCCTTCTCCTTGAAATCATCAAGTGGGTTCAGTAAATTGCTTTGACTAAGGAACTGCAGTAGAATTGATGTTCTGGGACTTTAAAGCTCAGTATTGAAGAAGACTGAATGTTTCCACTTCTCTTTTGTGGTCCCCAGAAGCCATGCTTATGGAAGCTTGTGCTAGTCTATGCAATGATTAGAGACCTTGTAAAGAGAGGCCTGGGAAGATGACCAGCTATGCTGGGTGTTTCCACCCCGGTTATCATATAACCAGCTGACTCTAGTTATATGATAACTTCAGTCAATATAATGAAGAGCAAAGAACTAGCAAGAAAAGTCCTGACCAAGAGAACCTTGGAAAATTATTGCTGTTTTAAGCCACGAAGTTTCTATGTGGTTTTCTATATATTAATAGAAAACTGAAACATATAGCTAATATTAAAGTATGGAACAGGAATAGGTTAGGAAAACAGGCAGTGAGCCTGCTTGTTTTTAGAGGAATCTCTCTCTTGCCTACTCACAATGCCTTGCAAACACAGTGTGGGCTGCACAAGCAATGAAAGCACGAGCACAAGCTATGCATTGCTATCAGTTTGCTGCTGTGATCCTAAAATATAAGACTACTTTGGGGACCATTTGCATGGTGATGTTTCAGCACAGAACTGAGCTGGCAGAAGGAATTCCAGGTGTGGATAGTGTCAGCTCCAGAAATCAGCAAGGAGGTAACAACTTCTCAGTCAGAGTCCAGGATGCCAGCTCATGGAAGCAGCCTGAGAAGTCCCCAGGGGACATGAGGTATCAAAAGCTATAGTTTATATTAAAAGCTGTGGAACAAGAAATAGAAGTCAATGTAGGTAAGTGGCAGAGATCTGGGAAGATGTCACTAGCGTGTTCTGCCTGGATTCTTCATAGTGGTGTCTTTCTTCCATGATTCTCATAATTGTGCTCAAGGAACAAGCCAGATATTGTCCCTTGTTCTGTGCATATTTCACAAAAGGTGGCCCCAGTTTCACAAATTCTGAAGTCACGAATCTATCAATGTATGGTTTAAAAAAAAACATTTAGAACAGTATTTTTTATTCATTGAGCTTTTAAAAATGTGACTACATTATTTGAAGGCTTGAAAATCTGGAAACTGGAAAGAAATAGGGCTGCATCTAACAGGCAATCTACCCCTTATCCACCTGCTCAATCCTGATTCCACTCATGGAAACAGCTGCTTGAAACCCAGTTACCGTTCTTTCTAGATTGGCCTTGTACAGTTGAGCACATTGCCCCTCCCGCAGCTTGGCTCCCCGATTTATAAAACCAAAGTAGAAATCCCTTCATCATGATGCTAGAATGTAAATTAAATAATTAGTAATTTGTTAAACACTTTGAAAATGAAAATGCTAAGTATTGTTATTATTTCAAGGGTAATTTACTTCTTCTGATTCATTTGTAATTATTTCATCAAAACATTGTTCAGTAAGAGCTGTTTCATGTGTAAAATGCCTTATGGGTCTTTCCTATAAGACTTTTGTTATCAAATTAGATGGAAGCCTTGCCAACTAGAACTCGTTCACCACCAAAGGTTTACAGTAGTATAAATGTCAAGTCACTCTTTACTCAGCCAGAGGCCCACTGGAAAACAAAGCCCAGAACAGTAATTCATCCCCGTATTTGTTTGTAATAGTCCCTTACCAGAAAATCAAGTAAGCACCAAAGAGAGGCTCAGGTAGCAACTGGGAAACCAACCAATTTGATTTTGGCCCTTCCCCTGTCCTTCGCACCTCTCTGGGAACTCCTGTTTTCTCAAGTTCATGTGCCCAAATCAGTCTTTCTGGTATTTGCAGACAGCCTTATGTCGTAGTAGAAGATTAATGTGATGCACTGAGCCCCTTAATGAAATTAATCATGATGACTCCTGAGCAATATATTTTCAGAGTACCCCTGGGAAAAGTGAGGCTTTAATAGTTAACCCTTGATGGTCATGAATCATAACCTGAAGCAGTCAATGAAAAATGATAAACCTTTTTGAAGGCTAGACTTCAATCTTTAAAAAATCTTGTAAATTTTACTTTTTCTCTGTACCATATCCTATTTCTCTCTGTGTAAAATTAATGTTTAATATTATGTGAAATATTCATTTCATTTATTCTCAACATCATTTACTGGTTTTAGACATTTATTATATTTAGCTACAGTCTGTATAAATTTTCAAAAAGAAAATGCTCCAGAAGTATCTATATTCCATGAGGAATCATTAGATAGATAGGTATTACCAATCTAAAAGACTCTTAAGATAGCTTTTTGACCTTTCTTCAGGGTTGTAGATTGATTAAAATAAATGCCTATTACTGCCTGACTAACCTCTAAGCACATAAATTATGCACATTTAAAACCCAAATTGGTATCTTCTCTCAAATCTCTCTTTGCTTGAGCTTCATTGATATACTCCATCTTGGTACTTGGTCACTGCCCCGAACAAGCCACAAACTGATAGTCATCCTGAGCTCTGTCCTCACCCTCAACCCTCAAGTTAGCCACTCCGTGACACTGATTTTACCTTATTTTAAATCCTTTTATTTTTGATTATTTACTGCCCTGTACTACTTGAAGTACTTCCAATTGTAAAAAAAGAGAAATCTCAACCCAAAGTGCTTTAAATGGTCATAGAAACCTAGTAGCTCAAATAAATGAAAAATCTAGGGGTTGTGAGAGTTTCCTCTGAGGTATGATACCGTGACGTATTGATATTGTCAAGACCCCAGATTATTTATGTCTACCCTTTTTCCTTCGACGATAGTCTTTAATTTTCTGTTTGTCTCTTCTTTTAGTTATAAGATAGCCTCCTTAGGGCTACATGGTTATATGCTTACATCCTATGGGAATGGGATAGTTTCTTCTAGTAGCTCTCAATAAAATGAAAGTTTTCTTCATATAAGAAATGAAGACTTGCTGACTGGCTTAAATTCAATGAGCTTAGTCCGTTTTTGCACTGCTGATAAAGACATGCCCAAGACTGGGCAATTTACTAAAGAAAGTGGTTTATTGGGCTTATAGTTTCATGTGGCTGTGGAGGTCTCACAATCATGGCAGAAGGTCAAAGGTATGCCTCACACGGAAGCAGACAAGAGAAGAGAGGTTTTGCAGGGAAACCATCAGATCTCATGAGACTTATTCACTATCAGGAGACCAGCATGAGAAAGCCCTGCCCCCATGATTCAATTACCTCCCATCGGGTACCTCCCTCAATAAGTAGGAATTCAAGATGAGATTTGAGTTGGACACAGCCAAGCCCTGTAAAAGACCCTACCTGAAGTTGACTTTGGCATCTATAAATGGACAAAGCAATCCCGTTGTCCCCCTGCCACCTCTTGGAAAATATTTCCGTCAAGGATAAGGAATGAAAGTTCGATGGCAAAACATGTGCGGATTCACTGCCACTGTCTTAGTTTGGACATTTGCTATGTCCTGTATGAACTGTTCTGAAAGGTTTGAGAGGTATTTTGCTACCCAGTATCTATTTCTCTTTTTCTTAATTGAACTTACTGCTTCCATTTCTTTCTCGAACCATCTGTCGTCTATGATGTCTCCAGAATAATCTTTCTGAGAGATCATTATTTTTATATCACTTCTATAGTTAAAACCATTAAATGACACCCCATCATCCACAAAGAGTGGCTTTTACAATGTGCCTTATGTGTTCAACCAGAAAAGTCTTCTTTTATCTGCCTTAATACCTTTAGATATGGTTTTGTTCGAAGGAAAAGGTTAAGGATCAAGAAAAGTTTAAAAACCAGTGATTCACAGAATAAAGTTCAAGTTTTCTAGCATGATGTATAAGAGCTACTATTACCTGGACTCTTATCACCTCTCTGAATTACCTACCAACTATTTCTACCCACTCCATATTTCATATGCCAGTGATGGCCAGTTATACCCATGGGTCTCCAAATAATCCAAACCCAGATTTCTGGCCCTCTGCCAGCCCTATTTAATCTCTTATAATCTTTATGCTGATTTAAAAAAAATCCATCTCAGTCATTGTGACCTGAAGCCCCAGTGTTTGTCACTATTACTGGGCATTATTGCACTATGTTGTAACTATTAACAGACATGTTTTCTATTAGGACTTCTTATTGCTTGTATAATATTTGCATCTCTAGCATTTAGCATCTAAAAACTGCCAAGTGATATGAAATAGAAATGAATGTATTTCCACTGATGAAACTAGCAGTAAGGCATAGCGTAGAAAATGCTTTATAAAAATCATTCACCCATTGGCATTTATTCTACCTATGCTGCTAATTCAGTGGGTCTCTGCTGACAGATCATGTATTTGAGTTTCTGGTTTTCATGGGTTTTTTTAAATTAACTTGTAAAGAAAAAGAAAAAACTACTTGAGAAAGCTGTTTTAAGTATAAATTAATGTTGTGAAATTATTTTTATATGAGTTATGTGTTGGTTAAGATGTTTCAGATCCAATTATCAGAAAACTGACTAAAACTGCTTTAAAAATAAGAAATTATTATATTTTGGGGGTGGAGTCAGTCTAGGGTTTGGTGTTTCAGTGGATCAAAGGTATGAAAGACTCAGGTCCTTCCATCTTTTTGCTCGGCCATTTTCAGCATTTTGACTTTTAATCCAGTGGGTTCTCTCATGACTACAAAATAGTGGCACTAATTCTAAGTATTATCTTAGCACACAATTTTTTCCTCAAATCCTTCTCTTCTGAAAAATGAGAAAGCCTTTGTTAGACCTGCCATTGGCAGATTTCCCTACAGGTCTTGTGGGTAGCAACTGTCACAAATCCTTTTCTAACCCAAGTACTGATAAAGAGAAGGGATTGTTGCAGGTGATTCTAGCCAATTATGATTAGCCCAGGCTGGGGTTGAGAAGAGCTCAGCCCCCTGAGAAGACAATGGCTATCAGATACTGGAAAAAAAAAACATCAGAACAGTGACAGGGCAGAATAATGACAATAGGTAGCAACTAATCATGAACGGTTCCTCCAACCTTTTAGTTAATACTCTAATCACTCCCATCTAGGAAAGAGAATACTCTGCCTTCTCATGAAAGGAGTTTTCTTCTACTGATCCACTTTATTAATTACTGTTTATTTTATTATCTTCCCTTAAGTATCCTTATGTGGTTATATGATTGGAATATGTATTTCATGAAAAATACACAGCTAAAGATACAACCAGGGACAAAAATCTCATGCATAGTGGACCACTTACCAGTCTTAATCTGCTCTGTCCTACACCCTTGAACTCCTTCCTGCTTAATTAAAATTACAGTGGGAAACATCACTCCAAGTCAGTTCAGCTTCCCAAATTGACAATGATGATGATTCCACATTCATAATTACTCCTCCCAGTTTTAAGAATGAAGCCTTGGCTGATTAAGGATTCTTGGTGGATTATTGCCAATGTCTGAATTGCTGAAATGATGGGCCGTCATGCAGTCTCTTTTTGATCTACATAAACTTGGGAAGTGGAAAAAGAAAAGAGGCATTTTTCTCTCCCCTCAAGAAATCTCACTTGACATTTAGAAAGGGACATTTGTTAGAATGTCAGTTTGATAAAACTGTTTGCAGAAGTCACCAGCATTTGCTACTGAGCTATAACAATAGTTAAGCACCGTAATTACTCTGGGAAGTTTTAAGGAAAAAATGTTATCAGAAGATTTGAGAAAAATAAATCCAAACGAGTGACCATGCTTCTTCCATCTTCCTGTTGAATTAGTGTTTTCCTGACACACTCCCACTGAATCTAAACTCTGAATTGGTAGCAAAGTTACCAACAGTTGCTATGGCAGATGGAAGTGTGGTAGTCCATATCAGAGGGGTAAGTAATAGGGCTGCGGAAATATCTCCAAATTTCGAATACATAAAGCCTATAGTTGGGATTTTCTATCTGGATGTCATTACATGAAGTAATAATAATAACAAACAACTGTTTTCATCATGCTTACTGTGAACCATTAACCTAAGGGCTTTACATATAGAAATTCATTGCAAAATTCCAATCCTACAGAATAAAGGCTATTAGTATCTCCAGTTTACAGATGAGGGAGCTGAGGCACAGAGAGGTGATGAAACTTACCTGAAGCTGCATTAGGATTTGAACTCTAAAATATTAATACCAGAATATCATTCATAACTATTACATTTCATTATCTTCTTATATATCCCACACATTCATATACTTTATAGTGTGACTGTGAGCAAGGATATACCTTTTTCTTCATCTATTGAATAGTTGTAACAAAAAGGTGAATATTTATTGAGAGCTAACTATGTACCAGGCACTGTTTTGGGCATGTTACTGTTTTCGTTAATCTTCAAAGTGACCTCATACAGCAAGTATAATTATTAACTCTTTAGAGAACCTCTTAATCTGGGAAACTAAGAAAGATAAATGTTAAGTAACCAGCTTATAATTAGTAGGGCCATGATTGAAACCCAAGAAATCTGGCTTTGGAGCCTAGATTTTAATGCTTCTTCTCTCACTGAATAATGGTAAGAATAACATAATATATTTGTGAATTTTTCATAGGACAAAAAGCACCAACCAAATTAAAAAGTTTATATTTTTGTTCAGGGAAAAAAAATAGGCACTAGGCATGTATCCTTTGTTATTTCTATTTTTCTTTCATTCATTTATTAAAAGCTATTTTAAAAACCATTTTCCATTTGCAGCCTTTTATGGGGCACTGTGTGTAGAAAAGTAAAAATGACATAGACCTTCCTCTTTAAAAGCCTTACATTTGAGGTGGAAAAAGACGGTCATGGAATCACACAACTTACAATATAGTGGATACCGAGTTCAGCATCCATTATTTTTTTCAGAAGTCTTCCTGTGAACTGCTTTTCCTCTGTTTGTGGCATGGTGAGTAGGGGAAGGCTGTGTTGCCCCTGGATCTCTTTGGAGAAATGATGTAGACATTCATAAGAGGGTTCCTGTAGTGCACTTGGAAGGTTGTAAGAAAAGGTGCTTCATTATTATTTCAAGGTTCTATTATCCAAAAATGCCACCTCAAAAACTATCAAAGGCTGATCTTCAGAAATTCAGTACTGCTCTGTACACAAAGCAGGATGTTCCCTGAGAGGAAAAAGCACTTGTCCCTCTGCATCGAAAGCCTAGGGTATTACTGACCTCCCACATCCCTTGTTGGAAGCTGAGGCCTTATAAGGTACAAAGGTGCAGCTTTAGTTTAGATTTTTCTCTTTGAATGATGGAGAAGCTCATTTAGGCCATCTTAAGGCAGGAGAGTTTCAGAGTATGGCAGGAATGTAGGCTCTGAAGGTTGGGTATCAGTTTGCTTGAGTTAGAATCCTGATTGCAATAAGCAGCAGCCCTGAAACCTTCATATGTTAATTTGCCTCTGTGTTTCAATTTTTGCATGTGTTACGTCAGAAAAATTACAGGAGTTTATGGAAAGTTTTGTGATGATTACAGGAGTTAATAAACACAGTACATAGTACTAGAAGAATAATTAGGACAGAGTAAGTGCTCAGTAAGTGGTAGATTTTATTATTGTCATTAGGAACTTGAAACTCTTAGCATTAGTTACGGTCTGTGGGTTTCTCTCACCGTCACGACCTTTCTGATTTTCACCATATATTTCTACCTGGCCATTTGTCTGGTGTCTTATAGTCTTGGTATAAACAGGGCCCATCACAGTCTCAATCTTACCTCGAGTGTCCTTCTACTTCCAGCTTCCTTTGCTAATTGTATCAATCTCTCCAGGTTTCTTAGTCCAAATTCCTGAGACAAAATCTTTTTTTTTTTTTTTTGAGATGGAGTTTCGCTCTTGTTACCCAGGCTGGAGTGCAATGGCGCGATCGTGGCTCACCACAACCTCCGCCTCCTAGGTTCAGGCAATTCTCCTGCCTCAGCCTCCTGAGTAGCTGAGATTACAGGCACGCGCCATCGTGCCCAGCTAGTTTTTTTGTATTTTAGTAGAGATGGGGTTTCACCATGTTGACCAGGATGGTCTTGATCTCTTGACCTCGTGATTCACCTGCCTCGGCCTCCCAAAGTGCTGGGATTACAGGCGTGAGCCACCGCGCC
Organism: Saguinus oedipus; assembly: GCA_031835075.1. Classification (NCBI taxonomy): domain Eukaryota; kingdom Metazoa; phylum Chordata; class Mammalia; order Primates; family Cebidae; genus Saguinus; species Saguinus oedipus. The sequence continues at coordinate 68,626,050 of CM063178.1, forward strand.
CGGCCGAGACAAAATCTTTTGGCCAAACTCACTCTCTTGAGGAAGCACGTTTAGCCTTTGTCATGGAAGTCATTGTAGATCTGATACCTATGACTGTCCAAATTGACTATATCATAGGTCAGGGTTATTTAAACCTGCTTGTTCATCAGGAGCTCTATGGGTCAGTGTCCCTTAGAAGGGAACATTTTGAGGCACAACCTCTTTGTTGCAAATGTAGTCAAGCGGGAGAATGGAGTTCAGCAGCAGGAAGTTTGTATTTAGTAATGTGACACTGTCAATTTTTGTTACGTCTGTACTTTGCCTATTTCTTAATTGCAACTTCTCAATTTCAGCTTAAGACCAGGACTGGTTCTACTTTGTATCTTCTGAACCAAGTATAATACAACACTGGGCATATTAGATGTCTAAACATGTTTTTACTAAACATTTTTGAAATGAATGAATGAACACATACCAAGCTTTCCTCTAATACTTAAAATTCATACACTACTTTCCACCTTAATTATTTCAACCATTGAATTTTAGACTCTGTATTATGACCTTAATTTATGCTTTATGACTTAATTTTTCCAATGACCCAATAAATAGAATTCATTGTCCCAATTTAACATATGAGAAAATTGAGCTTTAGAAAGTAATTTAGCTGGACTCAACTAAGCATTAAGCAGGGCTTTAAATACATTTATTTTGTTTCAGAGTTCATGTTTTCCACACGTTATTTTCATGTTTGTGATAGTTCAAGTAGTTGATTTTTCACTGGCTCCCTAGCTGGCAAGGTCTCCTAGAATATTTATTCTATTATGCAACATGTTATCTGCTTTTCCATTTTTGTGTCATGGATGCTCTTACAGGCTTGTGTTCTGTTTAATATTATAGACTTAAGTATAGAACATAGTGATCCTTCTAAAGAGCAGGAAGGTTGTAAGAGACTCTTTTAATTATACGAGGAAATGTGTATATACCTGCACAAAATTTCATTTCCCTGCCACCATCCTAGAGGCACTACTTGCTTCTATAGTTCATCTCTTCCCCATTACCTTGTTTTAAATGTAGGGGTAATATTTCTTATGAATGGCTGATTTCACAAGAAGGACTGACTGGGAACAGTGGAATACTTTCCCATACTTTTAAAAAAGTTTATATTTGTGTCTCAGGGATGTACATATCAGATTTCAGATATGTCTACATAAATCTGATAATTCTTGGTAAAAGTCTATTAAGATGACAGACTTACATTTTCAGCACAGGTTATGGCAGAAATGAAACTGGGATTAAGTAGAAAGGAATATTTGAACTAGCTAAGTACTTTTATAATAGAGTATAAGAGTTACAGTCCAGCATATATGTGTGTATACACACACACACACACACACACACACACATACACACACACACTCACCATATATATGGTGTCTGCTGAGAACAGAAATATTAGTATTAGCTAGGATAGCAACAGCAATGAATAGAAAAATATAGGGATTATTCCATTGGTCTATATCTCTGTTTTGGTACCAGTACCATGCTGTTTTGATTACTCTAGCCTTGTAGTATAGTTTGAAGTCCAGTAGTGTGATGCCTCCTGCTGTGTTCTTTTTGCTTAGAATTGACTTGGCTATGTGGGCTCTCTTTTGGTTCCATATGAAATTTAAGGAGGTTTTTTTCCAGTTCTGTGAAGAAGGTCATTGGTAGCTTGATGGGGATTAAAGCATAATAAAATATATAGTGTACAGGAAAATGGGCATCAGGGATACTTTTTAGGCAAATAAAAGTTTGTATCTAGGCCGGGCATGGTGGCTCAAGCCTGTAATCCCAGCACTTTGGGAGGCCGAGGCAGGTGGATCACGAGGTCAACAGATAGAGACTATCCTGGTCAACATGGTGAAACCCCGTCTCTACTAAAGATACAAAAAATTAGCTGGGCAAGGTGGCACGTGCCTGTAATCCCAGCTACTTGGGAGGCTGAGGCAGGAGAATTGCCTGAACCCAGGAGGTGTAGGTTGCGGTGAGCCCAGATCGTGCCATTGCACTCCAGCCTGGGTAACAAGAGCGAAACTCCGTCTAAAAAAAAAAAAAAAAAAAAAAAAAAAGTCTATATCTAGTACTGACTTGCCTAGTATAGTTGTTATTTGATAGTGAAGGTAGATAATGGGAGATTAAGGAAGTTGGATGTTGGTGAAACTCAAACTGTATAATCCATTTGAAAAAGCTAGAAACCTTTTTAGGACTAGGATGATTAACTTTAGAGTCTGGTCCTGAGGGCCTGTGCTAATTTGCTGATTTCCAGATTTGCATGATTTCTAGTCATGACTGAGAAAGTAAGCTTAGAGCTATGTCAAACTCTTGTATAATGGTTTTTAGTAAGAAACTTGCTTTCTCAAGGGTTGCTACATGTAATCTGAGGCATGGGATACACTGTCAAGCACAGCATTCAAGCACCTCTCTGCTTTTAGATCTAGGATTATAAAAGAGATATTTTTGTTTACCACAGTTGACTTTTATTTAGGTTCACTAGTTTAAACTCATGTTGTTGCTTCACTCTGAGGACCCTATGGCTGATTTTTAGGTCTATTCATTACTACAACTTTTCCTAGTATCCTGCAGCCATAATTCAGTGTTTTTCATTTATATCCTATTTATGGGCATTAAGACTTGTCACTGAGTATGTCCTGTGATTGCTAGCATTGCAGTAACAGTCAATAGTATTGATGGCATTTCCTCACAATTTCCTAGATAATTGTGCTATTTTAATTAGAGTGTGGATAGGCCTATAAATGAGTTGCTAGACTTTTACTCAGTAAGGAGCATCTATTTCTATTTTAATTCACTACTGGTATTCTCTAAGGAAATGCCAAAATGCTTTCCATCTGGAATTAGGAATCCTTATTTTCATTGGGGAAATCTGTGCTCCTGGGAAACTCTTTAGTTTGGCTCATTACTCAGTTGCCATGCTGCAAGAGACAGAAAACATCAGAAATGAAAACACCTAAAATGACATCAGGGGTATGTAGAGAATTTTGGAGTAATTTTGATGCATTTTCACACATAGTATGTAAAAAGTCTCATAGTAGCACTATGAAGTAATTAGGTAGATATTAATATTTACATTTTCTAAAATAAGAAAACCAGTTAGACACATCATGGTTTTGTATGCGACTTTAGTGAAGTCACTTGGTACATTAACATCAGAGCCAGCTGCCCTGACTTCACACCCATCGTCTTCTCTTGCATGAACTGTCCCCCAACCATGAGACTCTGGAAAGAACACATAGTAAAGTGTCTGTCACATCAACTACAGGAAGCAAGATTTGCTTTGCTTTGTTTAGACCAGGAGTTCTATATTAATGCTGCATAAATGCAGAAGCAGTTCAGTGATCGGGAAAGCACACGAGCTGAAGTCAGAGGGTTTGATGTTCCTTTTTTGGTTTTGCTGACCAAGTTTTAGGACTTCGTGCATTTACCCTTTTGGCCTCAATTTCTTCATTGTACTATTAAGATTAATACTATGTTTTATAGTGAAAGATGAACTACTCAACAAATCAGTTTGCTGGAGTTCACTGTCAAGGAAGATTCCTAAAAATAGCCTGGCTCCCATGTAAAACAGTGGGAAGTGTGAGTAAGGGTGGATGGAATTATTTGCCCCAGTCATTCCACTGATTCCTCTTCTCCCCTGAGATTCTGTATTATAGAGTACACAGACTCACAAATTGGAGAAATGAAACAAATTAACAGCTTTTTATGACTCTGAAAAATGGTAATACTGGGGAATATACTGCAGCTTCCTATCTCCTTCCCCAAACCTAGACCTGTAGCCCCAGATGATCCGAATCAGTGACCCAGTATCAAGCAAAGAAGCTCAGAGAGAGAGCAGCAACCTGGCAGGGTTCTCTGCTAACATCTACCATGCCTGGGCTTCGGCAAGTCAGAACTAATTCTCTTTACCTCTGATTTACAGTGCGCAGAAAGAGCTCAGAAACAGTCTATATTCTCATTCCTCCTCTGATCCGAGGAGTTGGCTTAATGAAATGAAAGTATTCATTGAAACATATCCTATACATTATAAGATTTAGAAACATTCATAAAATCACAGAATATCAGTGTTGCAAACGAATTTAGATATCATCCATTTTAGTGGTTTTCTTACTGTGTTGGACATGGAACTATTTACAACATCTCATAAAAATCTACCATCTCAAATGAATTAAAATGTTGCTGCTGTCATAAAGGCAGTACAGACTCCGGGCTTTTACCCATCCACACTGGGGACATACAGTACTCTCAGAACATACTTTGAAAACCACGGATCTAATCCAAGCAGCTCATTTCACATTTGAGAGACTGAAACCATAAGTTAGATTAAATCATTTTCCCAAGTCACATCATGAATTAGTGGTTATACTTGAACAAGGACTTAAATTTTACTCCTAAGTCAGAATGCTTTCTGATTCAAAACACTCTACCCCTTAGCTCAGTCATGCTGGGACTCCTCTTTGGAAATTAGTTTACATTGAAGAGGCAAACCTAAAATCTTCTGTCTATTCACTCCCTGAAATATGTATCTTTGTTTTCTGCTGATATCAACCATCCATAACTACCTGGCACTTACAGGAAGTACTTACTTACAAAGGGTTTTTGGCTGGAGAAGAATTAGAGTATGGGAAATTCACTTCTGGTTTAAATGCCTTAAATACTTCTAGACCCAAATCATTTTGATTTAATTCCTGCTAGTTACTTATGGTTGTTTTCTTATGAGCAGCTTTTGCATTGAAAACAAGGCTAGAGAGTCATTTCCAGCAGAAGCACTGTATGTGGAAAGAAGATTGTGTCTAAATAGGCTACTTTTTCAAGTTTTAATTGGCCTAATTACTTCATGTTTGTAAAGTGCTTTGAAGAGGAAAGGTGCTATATTCGTGTTGCCTGTTATTATTTTAGCTCCCCAAGCAGCATTTGCTGGTTCCTCAAATTGCCTCTCTTGAAGTGACCTAATAATCAAATTGCTGGGGAAGATTTCTTCTTTTTCTTTTTCTGTTTTTAGAGTACCATTATTCAAACCAAAGTTGGGAGACTACTGATGTATAGCACAATCTTTTATTTTGGCTAATTCTACTTTCCTAGTATCTTTCTCGAGTTCAGGAAGAATTGAACCTTTACTCCCCACCTCTCTCGCAGGCTTTATCTTTTTAAGTGTTAAAGCCTGTTTATTTCCAGAGGCCATTCTCTGCCAGTAAAATGTTCTGCTCTGAACCTCTCTAAAGACCAGGACTCCTGGGGAAACTTGACGAAAGCACTGCAGACTTTAATGGAAGAATAGGAAAAAAAAATGAGCCATTTTTACCTTTCACCCCCTCCTTTGCAATGGCAAGAATGGGAGGAAGAAACTGCAGGAAAGAATCACAAGTTGTTGATGCTATTTGTGAATAAAAATTCTGAAGAGGTATTTTCTGTTTTGTGAGACCAGACTTTTTTCTCCATCTATAAGACAGAGCTCTCTTTCTTTCACCTGTGACATAGTAAAGAAATGGTTTAATTTTCAAGAACTTTCTTGATTTCCAAACTAGATAAGAGAGGAGCTTGTTCGTAGGTCGTGGGGAGGAATCTTGCCTCTTCTTTTATTCTCAAATGACATATAGTCAGTTCAAATTCAGGAACATAGGAAGTAATGCAGTTATCAATAGCTGTCATGCATTGAGTGTGTCCTATGTTCCAAGCAATGTGCTAGGCATTGTTTATACCTCTCTTTCCATTTTCACAACAAACTCAGGCTGCTTTTACAGGTGAGAATGTAGCAAGTCAGAGAAAATGAGCACTTGTCTACATCACACAGGGAGGAAGAGAAAGTTAGAATAGAAACCCAGATGTGTCTGACTACAAAGCACTAAAGCAAGTTTCTTTGAAAATAAGCCCTAAACATGTTGTAAGCAGTGCTAGGAGGCTCTAAGTTGGATATCTCATTTAATGATTACCATAGCTTCATTGTGATATTTCTAAGTTTCTTGCAAATCTTGCTATAGGAAACAATCTTGGAGATGTCAAATAACATTGTTTGAGTTACACTTCTATTAAATGACAACACCCTGATTTAAACTGCAGCATCATGCAGTTTTTGCTTTTTAACTTTATTACAAATTTCAAGGGCAATTGTGCCTTACTTTTATGCCATAGATGTGTTTATTTTCAGACCAGTGTTAGTTACAGAAACCCAAAGGGTGGCATTTCCAGCTAGACAGTACACCAATCTTTCCAAGAAGGACTCAATGACTGAAACATGGGTGGACAAGTTATCTGACCTGTTGATTAAATTTCCAAATATTTCTAAACTCGGATTCTTCTGAGGTTAATGTAAGAGAGTGATTTATGGTCATAGTGTTTTCTTGGTATCATCTTTTGCAATAATGGTATTTTTAATCACAACAATAATAGCTAACCTTGAACGAGTGCTTATCATGTGTCATTCTAGGCACTTTTCATTAGTTAACTAATCCTCAGAACAACTCCCATAATTGGTATTATCATTAATCCTACTTTACAAAAAAAGTAAAAGCACATGGTGGTTTCAATGAGTGGAAGGATGATTGAATCTAAGCCTAAAATGGATTCTTTGCAGAATCCATTCTCTGTGGATAAGAAAATCTTTTGAGAATGTTGAGACTTTTTTCATTCCTTGTATAAACAGTTGTACTTCATGATTTGAGGTCCTCTAGTAAATCAGACTATCCTCCTCTGCATCCTGTAACTTTCCTGCTCTAATCAATTTGTTAAAGCTCAACAGCAATGGAAGAAAAAAAAAGAAGAAAAAGAACAGTAAGAAAAAATCCTGCCAATTAGAAAAATAAATTTGAAAAAGAAAATTAAGATATAAATAAAGCAACAATAACATTTGAAGGGCAAAATTGACAAATGAGAGAGGGGCTTGAGTAAAGGAAGGAAAGGGCTGTTAGAAGCAGATTGCGCAGATCTGAACAGAACCTCATGTCTCTTTGAGAGTTAATTCATTTTTGAGAATTTGTGGCCTGAGCCACCTTCTCATTTCCAGTCATTCTCTGTCTCAGTTTTTGTTGTAGTTTGCATCATGATGGAATTTAGGGGCTCCTCGTATAGAGACTGGGTTTTAGCAACTAAACAACCTCATGTTACCCTGTCTCAAGTCCTGGCTCAGGAGGATTTGGTAGCTTGGCTTGTTTAATGATACAGGTAACTGGGTCACATGCCTTTTGTTGATTTGTAGGGAAGTTACAAAGTGCAATTAACAGATTAATGAACAGAGGAAAGATGCAATACTTTTATTTAACTATTCTTAATCATCCTCCATTTGAGGGCAGCAAATAGAATTACAATTATAATAAAATAGTGTACTAATGTATAGTGGAATATATCTTCACTTAACATTGTCAATAGATTCATGGAAATGTCAAGTAAAATGATGTTTAGCAAAATTAATTGTACCATAGGTTAATTGATAAAAATGAAAGTTAAGTTTCTATGGCATATTTCTGCTCATAAAAGATCACCTAATCTCTAAAGACTCTAGGCATATTTTTATTAAATATTAAAATAAATGTGAGTGTTACATACATTTAGGAAAGATTAATAAAAACATATGAGGTAATTATTTGCCCAATTTTTTGATGAATCAGTGAGTGACGGTGGTCATAGTGCTGGTGGGTTAAATCAAGGAATAAATGTTCACAGAGTAAAAATTGTAAGGAGCACCTCCTACTACCAAGCAGTTCAAAAGAAACTGTCACAAATATGGCAGGCTCCTTGAGCGCTGTCATACCACATGCATCCTTTACTGGCATGTACCTGTATGATTATCATCTAATTTGGCCATTTTCATTGTTACAGATATTTGTATTTGTACATGTATTTTCCAACTTGTTTATTCCACTTCCTGGCAGTGCACAACACAAGGCTGATACTGACCCTGGGCAGGATGCAATTGCATCATAAGGTGCACCCACATACACCCACACTCACATAATCTGTGGCAATTTAGACACACAAACACACATCTCTTTGGGGTGTGGGAGGAAACTGAAGTTATGAGAGAAAACCTATGCAGACCGAAGAATCACATGCAAACTTCACGCAGTTTTTTTCTTATCAACTTTATAAGGAAAGGATGTTGAGAAAAACAAGGTTATTTGAGGACCTGCTGTATTTCATTGAAAAGTTTTAAGTCAGGTTTTAAAATGGAATCTTGTTTTCACATGGATTTATCTGAAGTATTTTTCTCTTTTTTATTCCTAAAGTTAGGAATAACAACTTGATTCTAAAACTTTTTTCTTTTTTCCAAGTTGATCTCCATTGGTTTTGTCTCTTTCCTGTTTTATTCAATAGGGTACCAACCAAGTATTTCTCAGCTATGAACAAGTGCATAAACCTTCCAGTGGAGAAACCATCTAGATAAAGATCCCTGGTCTTTTGACACAAGTGGCTGATGGTGATCTGTGCTTCCTACAGGACAACATAATGTCCCTCCTTTGATGATGCTAAGGTTTATCAATGTGTTTAGATGGCTCTCAGGCAGGTCCCTCTTTAAAAAGGTCCCAACAGCCATTTACCTAATGGATTTTAGGTGACTATTGTCTAATAAAGGATCATTGTCTGGATCCTTTATTAATTCTGAGGCTGAAAAAATGATAATATTCTAATTCCATTAATCATTTAGCATTGATTAATGGGTATTGTTCCATGAAAATAACTTTCTCACTAAGAAAACAAACATTTTTTGGAATCTTTTGAAAGCCACTAAAAGATACATAGTTCTACTTATTTTGCTGAAAGGAAATAGGTGCTTAAAATGATTTTGGAAGTAAGGTGATGAGTTGCTGAAGCCTATAAAGTTATCTACCCTGAAATCTGAACCATGATTCTGTTCCATCCATAACAGTATTGATGTAATCAGTAAGAGGCTGACCCCAAGCTGGATCTGGCATCTCTAGCCCCACTGTCTACTGGGTCTAAGCAGGTGCAGAATAAGTAAATTAGGGCTGTGCAACCCAGTGGATGTGATGATGCTGGGGCTCAAATAGTGCCTTATGAAAGCCTTACAGTTCTCAAACCTTAAAAATGTATTGGGCAAAAATATACATGCATCTTCCGAGCAGATTGTTGAGACTATTTTCTTACACAGTACAAATGCATATACCTCTCTCATTAGGATGAGGGAAATAATAAAACACTAATATTAATGACTAAAAAACACACAAAAATAGCAATATGACTTGGTGTGGGAGTCAGTATCTATACAGATACTCAGTTCATTATTTTTGCTCGATTTTTCAGGTTATAAACGGGTCTGTCATATCTACCAAAATCACCTTTCATTGGCAGATATATTATGCAGACCATAAGAAAATTGGAACAATCTTGAATTTCTTTTTATCTTTTTTGTTATTGTTATGGAGTGCTTCTTTTTCTTAGTATACATCCCCTTACCTTTAGCATCCTATTATTCATCTCATTAGAGCCCAGTGGTTAAAATGTAGACCCTGAAATTAGATAGACCTGTTGCCACTTAACTTTTTATCCTTGGGAATTAACATCTCTATGTTTCCGTTTCATCAGTTGTAAAATATGGATCCCAACAGTAAATTCTCACAATGTTGTTTTAAGGATTAAAAAAGACAATTTTGGGCTGCGTGCAGTGGCACACACCTGTAATCTCAGCACTTTGGGAGGTGAGGCAGGTGGATCATCTGAAGTCAGGAGTTCAAGACTAGCCTGGCCAACATGATGAAAACCCGTCTCTGTGGAGGGGAACCCCGCAAGTGCCGGGGCAAGGGTCAGAAGCCTCAGCCTGTTTCCATCTAAATATTGATTTAGAAAAGAATTTAAAATGTAGGCACATAGTTATTCCTTTATATAATCATATATAGTCTTATAGTTACTCACTTATAAAGATATATACTCAATGTAACCTTTAATTTTGCTAATGACTATCAGTTTATGAAGCATGAAACTGAGATGACATTGTGAACAAAGCGATCCTAAGGCAAGATGCTCTAAGCCTTCTGTCACTCGCATGAGGACTGCTGGAGGGCGCCTTGGCTGTGTGGCAGCGCCAGGGCTGTGAAGGCGCCCGCTATTTTGCCAGCTAGGGAAGGAAATGTCCAAAATGGCCAAAACATCTCCTTCCTGGGGAAGTTTGGAGAAAACACCGCTTCGCTAAGCTCTTGTGGCAAGGCCTGACGGCTGTCAGGTAGGTCCTCAGATATCTGGGGACTTAACTGTCTCTATGTGATGCTGTCCTTCAGTGGTCACATTCCATGTCTACTCTCACACCCTGCTTCTGCACCTGGTTTCTCCTTTTCTTAAAAGGTAAGAATTAATGTGAAGAGCGCTGATGCATTAGCTTCTTTCCTTGCCTCGGCTACTTGAAAGTCCTGGGCCCGCTGTCGTGAAGCATGATTTACCTGACCCTATCACTGACCACCATTACCTCACCCTACCTTCCTGCCTCCTGCTTTGTACTCAGTAAAAGTCAGAGTGTCCATACACTCGGTGCTACGGCAGATCTTCATGCTTTGCTTGGCAGTGGACCCTCGAGCCCAAACTCTCTTTCCTCTATCTCTGTGTTTGTGTCTTTTATTTCTATAGTTTCTCCTCTCTGCACCAACAGGGAGGGGCTCACAGAATCCTACAGGGCTGAACCCTATATGTCTCTACTAAAAAAATACAAAAATTAGCAGGGCATGGTGGCTCACACCTGTAATCCCAGCTACTCAGGGGGCCGAGGGAGGAGAATCGCTTGAATCCACTTATGGAGGTTGCAGTGAACTGAGATCGCACCATTGCACTGCAGCCTGGGCAACAAGAGTGAAATGCCATCGCAAAAAAAAAAAAAAAAAAAAAAAAAAAAAGACAATTTCATGAGTATTAAATAAAATAATGTGAGCAAAATTCTTGGCATTTTTCCTGCCACAAAGTTAGCAACTTACACTTTCTATTTTTATTTATCATTTATTCCAAGTCATCCTCCCTTCAGTTAGAAAAAGTACTTTTTCAAGAGCTGAATAGTTTGTTCCTTGGTCACGTTTATTTTTTGCTGTTACGGACAAGTGTAAGCCACACTTTAATTGGTATCAGAGACGTTTTGCTGACTTTAGAGAAAAAAAGGTAATGATCCAGCAGTTGTGTTAATTGGAAAAGTGGTGTGTATTCCCCAGTGCTAAGAGGTTGCCCCTGAATATCTCCTAGAAAATGAACAAGTGCAGAGGAAGGAACAGAGGTTTGTCACCCAAAGAGAGGCCAAGAGGGTAACCCTGTCCATGTGTGTAATTCACACTGTGTGACCCTGAAGCCTGAAAGAGGCACTTGCCCTGATGTTCTGTAGGTTGCCCCACAGAATGCTGCATTGCATTAATTATACTGAGGTCATCTGTGATCATAAGGCAGCCAGACTATAGAAGAAAACTTCACCGTAGTGAATAGTAAAAGTCTCTGCTGGCAGACAGCCCTGTGGTAGAATCCTGCTTCTTTTACTTCCATTATAACCCTATGAAAAGCCAAGCCATTTAATTTTTGAGAGACTGAGTTTTTTTTGTAACAAAAATATGTCTTTCCCATAGAATTGTTTTGGGAGCTAAAATAATGTAAAGCATCTAGTGAAATGTTTAACCCATAACATAGAATTAATGCAATCATCATTCCTTTTCTTTTTAACATTATAAATTGACTATGTCCTATGCAAGAGGGTTAGGTATTCTGGCAGATACTTAACTCTCAAAAGTTAGTAGAGTGTTCTAAGTTCTGATCAGAGGCTAAGGCACAGGAGGCATAGATGAGCATAAACAATCACTTGATCCAAATATGCCATCCTTTTAATACATTTACCAATGTTCCAGATGGGGGTAGTGGGGAGCCCTATAGAGTATGGACAAGTGAATCGACTGATGAATTCTAACATACTTCATCAAGGTGTACAAACAATTAATATTCATCAGTTTGAAACCTTTTTAACCCAGTGTAATTTGCCTGAAAGTCTGTTAAGCACAATCCTATCCATTATTCCAGTCCTGACTATATGTAATAATAGAAATGCTATGAATTTTACAATGAAATAAAACTGGCTTTGAATTTTAGCTTTGCTTGCTAGTAACTGTTTCACCCTGTGCACATCTTGTAACCTCTCTGACCTGCTTTTTCAAGTATAAATAGAGAATAATAATGCCAACAATAATATTGGTTACGGGACTACATAACAAGTGTACGTTCTGACATAGTGCCTGGCTCCTAAAGGTATATGGTCTATATTAGCTTCTTTTACCAAATCTGCACTACTCTCACAGGCACCTCCAGGGCAAGGCAAGCTGTCTTTGAGAAGCTTTCCGCAGCTGCCATGTTGCTTCCAGAGAAAATGTATTTTGATTCCTGCAACTGAACTTTGAGAATACTTAAAAGGTTTTACTACTGGACTGGAGTGTGGTGATGCCGTCTTTCTTATACCTAAATTTGAGACATGTGCTCTGCCGATAAACAGAATATTTGAAATAAGAATCGTACCAGGACACTATAGAAAGATTATTGATATCAGCTATCATCTCACCACAGGGATAGCTCCTGAGCAACATCGGTTATAAAAGGTGTGTGAGTATGTTATATTTCCTGTGTTTTCTATACGTTTGGTGTATTTTGTAATTTTTAAAAAGTTACTTTGGGCTGGGAACAGTGATTGATGCCTTTAATCCCAGCACATTGGGAGGCCCAGGTGGGAGGATTGCTTGAGGCCAGGAGTTCAAGATCAGCCTAGGCAACGTTGTAAGACCTGATCTGTACAAAAAGTTTAAAATTCAGTTGAATGTGGTGGCACATGCCTGAAGTTCCAGTTATTTGGGTGACTAAAGTGGGAGATCTAGGTTGCCATAAGCAATAATTATGCCACTGCACTCCAGCCGGGGCTACATAGTGATACCATGTCTCAAAAAAAAAGTTTCAATGGTAATCAACAGACCTGGATATAAATTCTAACTCTACCACAGAAAAGCAGAGTGACCTTTCGAACAAGTTGCTAGTATTCTCTGAGTTTCAGTTTCCTTGTTAGTTAAATAGCAATAAGGGTACCTAGCTCTTCCAGTTTTTTCTTGAACTATAGGCATTGAAATTCAGAGATCCATTCACATATATGCAAGCAAACACACATACCCTTAGCAATTACTGACTGATTGACTTAATGGATGGTGGAAAAGTACTGATATCTAAAAATGCCTTTACCATACTGTAATTATAGGATTTTTCTTTTCCCTTTTATAAACAATATTTTTTTTACAGTTATTTTACATGCCACCAAGAAACTAAAATTCAGTGTTACCAATCACTTAAAACAGAGTATGGATTAATTGGATGTTTTTTTCTCAGATTTGCCAGCTTCAATTTTTATAATGATCAAGGATGTTGTGTTAAATACCCTTACTTTTAGATACTACTACACTAAATGTCTAAGTTACTTTCTTTTATTAAGGGTGCAAGTGTGTGTGTGTGTGTGGGTGGGTGGGTGTGGGTGTGGGTGTGCGTGCACGCACTTGTGTGTAGTAAGGTTCCAGGGGAGAGGAAAGAGGAATACGTTTTCAGTTTGGTGGAAACTATGTTGGATTAGTTCCTAGAAAAACCTAGTAATATGAGATGGCTGGACTCTTCAAGCCTGAGAGAAGGGTCAGAGGTGGATCATATGCACTGTGCAGAGTGATGAGAAGGAGGTGGAAATTCTTCAGACTGTAAATTGACAGAGACCCCTATTTTATTCTTCTCGTCATAGTATTTAGCATAAAGAAGATACCCAAGCAATGATTAAGAACTTTAACTGAAAATAAATTTTGTATTTATTACCTAAAGTCAAGCAAGCCAGGAGAGAAAAAAGGTCAGAATAAAATGTCTCAAAAGATGGAATTCTACATTTTCGGGAAAAGCAATTTCTTCATGTTATAATTCATACCTGTCATCTCAGTTTTTCTTCTTTACAGCAAAAATTTTACCTTTTAAAAATCTTATTTCTCCAACATTATTCCTTTGGTATTTACATCTTCAAAATATTTAAAGATTTATCAGGATATCCTCACATAGGTAAGCCATACCCATGTGGCTTAATCTTGCCTCATGAGTCTGTCTCTCTGCCTCTTTTGTCCTTTTTACTCCCCTCTTACCATTTCCAACTTCACTACATCAAATTATGTAAGAGCTGCCAAAATGGAGCTTAAGTTTCCCTTCTAGGGAGACAGCTGTCCTGTGAATGAGATGCAGTATCTTTGTATCTTTACAATGCTTAGAGCATGTATCCTTAGTTTTTCTTTTATATTTCTTTCTCTTTCACTGGACTGGGAACCTATTCAGGACAGAGGAAAAGATACATTTTTTATATTCTTAGTACCTTTCGGAGGTTGAAGCATAGTAGGTGTTAAATAAATATTAATGAAATGAATACAATAACACAAAGCATCCTAACTCCTCCCCATTCCCTGCTGCTATAAGAATTGAATTTATTTGGTCCAAAATGATAGATTCTTCCTTTATCTTGTTCATGTCATTGAATATGATTTAAAATATATCAAAGTCAGGACCTGTTATGAAGATATAAAGCAGCCTTGTAGGGGAATGTTTTCAATCAGAAGAAAGTACTCTTTTATATCCTTTAGTTTCTTATCCTTTACTATCAACCATTTAAGTAATTCAGGTGGCACCTGGTTTGCATATGGTTCTTGTTTGTTTTTACTTTTCCAAAAGCCTCCCATAGCCTAGCAAAATTGATTTAGTAACCTGGAGAGATTGATTATTAATTATCTATCTATACTTTTGTACCCTTTATTTTAAATTATTTGCTTTTCCTGCTATGACACAGGAAGGAAACTTTCTGGAAAGTGTTTAGGCAAGAAAATTGAATGTGAATACTTATTTTAGTTACTTATGCACTTTATTATCATTATTTTGTAAAAATACCGTATATAGGAAATGTATATTCTGGAATTTTTTTCAAGACTTACAAGAGTAGTGATAAAATATTTTAAATATCACCTTAGTTTGGAGATTTGAAAACAGTTACTGTATGTTTATTCTATTATCAGTTTATTTTGTTCGAAAACATCATAAATGATTCCAAAAAGCTCTAATCACATGATTTTTTTTTCATTTATTTATCTATAAAGCAAATAGTGCTGGACTTGTATTATTGCTGGAGATATGAAGACACCAAAGGTTTAAATATTGCATACTAAAATTGTGGCATGTTCTAAGTCTATTCTGAGTGAAGAAATATAATGGGTTTTCTATATTATCTAAATGGTTGTTTATACCAGGGGCAATAAAAATGTCCTTCTCATATTTCAGCAATAGTGAAACTACCCATTCTATATTTGCTTTTTAAAATCTTGGCTACTCATTTACATGTCATATTACTTAATTTTTTCTTTTGCTTCCAATTGGTAGTCTGAAATAGTCTGAGAATCTATGACTAACTTAATGTGAAAAGCACCTGTGCTTTTCTCTCTGGCACAGCTCTCCAGGTGATGTCTGGACTGAGAGAATAACTGTCATACCTACTGTTCAAAACTATACCCTTGTCACTGTGGTGACTTGGGTCTTGATTTAGTTTCAAATCCATCATCATCAGAAGATATGGATTTACTATATAACCTTAGTATATTACTACTACTACTACTACACACACACACACACACACACACACACACACATACACACATGCCCCCTGGGGTTTTCAGGGATCAGAGATATTCCTGATGCTGCCTAGACCAGACCAGTTCTGGAGAGACTTGGGCCATCTCCAGTAATTCAAAAATTAGTCTTATCTGAAAACTACTTGGTTTGGGCAACCATTTACTAGAAAGCAAACGTGAGTTTTATAAAGCTACTCCATTTAGAAAAATTAATAAGAAGCTCTTACCTTAGGCTTCAGCTCTTTGCTTGGGGGAAATGTGGGAATATCAGCTGAAAGGGTAGATTATGGGATGCCAGAGAAAGACAAAATCTTGGCATTAATCAAACAAGCAGCCAAGATGAATGACATGGGTGCATTTCTTTTAACTTTCTCATTGTCAGATACTGAAATAAATGGTTGTACCACTGTTGGCATCACCAAAGCCTGTCTTCTGATATGTCTGGTAATTTACTTTTCAGCTGCGATTTATTTTCTATTATCAATCTGTATCAGGAATCTACTATTTATATCGCAAGGTCATTGACTTTTTGTATTTATCTATGATGTGTGTATTCCCATGCTAACACATGTATGTTAAAGTCCATATTTTTTTACTCTTTTTAAGTAACAAATTCCACTATAGGAACAGAGCATGAATGCTTCTAATTTCTTGGAAGTCTCGATTTAATGTGAGTCTGTGAGCAGATGATGAAGAGGGTAAAAATGCAATCAACAGTGACTGATAGTGACACTGCTCCCAAAGGAGGGAGAACAGGAGGGGAGGCAAAACTAAACTCTCATGCTGTGTGTTAATTTCCATGGTGTAGAAATACAATAACATGTCCTGGCAACAGTGCCCTCAGGGAAGAGCCAAGTTTTTGTCAGCAACCCAAATTTGTTGGCCAATTTGGTCTTACTCAGTTGTTTGTCATTGCCTGGAACAACAGCTTGCATAGTTACCATACATTTATTTCCTTTTTGTTGGGACTTCTTGTGGCACTCTTGCTGCCATAACAGGACACTTGAATTTCATAACAGGGGGTTCTTTGTCCTGTGATTTAAGCATGTGAATTTTGTGTGGCTATAGAATGTGGAATTTATACTTAAAAATAAACATATATACGGTGGCTCACGCCTGTAATCCCAGCACTTTGGGAGGCCGAGGCAGGTGGATCACGAGGTCAAGAGATCGAGACCATCCTGGTCAACATGGTGAAACCCCGTCTCTACTAAAAACACAAAAAATTAGCTGGGCATGGTGGCGCGTGCCTGTAATCCCAGCTACTCAGGAGGCTGAGGCAGGAGAATTGCCTGAACCCAGGAGGCAGAGGTTGCGGTGAGCCGAGATCGTGCCATTGCACTCCAGCCTGGGTAAAAAAGCAAAACTTCATCTCAAAAAAAAATTAATAAACATATATATGTACAGATCTGTTGGTATCTGAATCTCACAGTAGATTTTTCAGTTTCTACCTGTATCTACTTTTGTTAGACTTTTGCTACAGGTTTAGACAATTGGAAAGTACTAGCTGAGATGCAGTGTTTTAATATTCTAGATATCTTGATTTTAGCTTTTGAAACATGGCTGATATACGTAAATAATCTTCCATATGTTTAACTTTATGAAATGACTTTTTCAGGGGAAATATTTAGATAGAACACACTTTCCTAGACTAGCCTTCAAAATCCTCAATTATCTGGCTTTAGTGAACTTTCTCATCATAGTTTTCAGTACCTTTTTTTTTCTTTTGAGACCGAGTTTCACTCTGTTGCCCAGGCTGAAGTGCAGTGGTGTGATCTCCACTCACTGCAGCCTCTGCTTCCCATGTTCAAGTGATTCTCCTGCCTCAGCCTCCCGAGTAGCTAGAATTACAGGTGTGTGCCACTGTGCTTGGCTAACTTTTGTATTTTTAGTAGAGACTGGGTTTCAGCATCTTGGCCAGTCTGGTCTTGAACCCCTGACCTCATGATCCACACATCTCAGCCTCCTAAAGTGCTGGGATTACAGGCGTGAGCCACCGTGCCCAGCAGTTTTCAGTACTCTTGTTCAGATGACCAGTGAGACTGTCTGTAGTACTTATACAAATGCTGTTCTTTGCTGTTGAATACTAAGGGTCCAAAGACATTTATATTACAATGTTTTGAGTTTGAATTATGGATTGAACATGTATTAGCTTTGTGATTGTAAGTGAATTACATATTTTAAATTCTTTCAGCTCTAGATTATTCATATTTAAAATGCTGCAATAATACTTAACATTGTTACTATAAAAAAATGAAGTAAATAGTTCAGTATCAGGCTCATGGTAACTGACCAATGAACTATCAGCCAGATTCTGTGTTTTTCTCTTGAGCCCTCTTTCTTGGAATTTACTCTGGAGTTCTTCATTTATTTTCTGTCTAAATACTATTATTGTATCCCATTAAAAATTCTGCTGTAGGAAGCATGCTGATTCTTCTTCTTTGATTTCTTAAAATACATTGACAACTATCACTTCAGACACAAATAGACTTTTTACATAATAAAATGTATTTACTTAGATTCGATGTTTACTGAAAGCAAACAGCATGTCCTACACACTTCTCAGAGCCCTAACGCAATACTGGCACTGAGTAGCTCTTTAGTAAATGTCTGCTGAAAAGAATACTTTCATCAGTGGACATAAGCATTGACCTATAGATAGGGTGGTTTAAGTGGATTCTGATTAACCATACAAGTAGAAACCTTTAATGTGCAATTGACGCCACATTCTCATTTTATGTTTCTAAAGGCTCCCCATTAGTTGGTGAAGGAGTGGTTACTATTTCATGGATTATAATTAAGCATGATCTCATATTGTGTCAAAGGCTTTCATCTTTGTTTGAAGACAGCTAATCAATTAAATACATCATTTATTAGATAAATAATGAGATGAACTATATTCTTTGAATGTTTGTTAGGTCCCCTTTCTGTTTTATCCTGTGGACCCTATTGTCCACAACTTCATCGGATTGTATTGTAATATTTTTGTATCTCTGTCTATCCCACTAGATTTTTCAGGACAAAGGAAATGACATTTTTATTTATATGTCTTTGATGTGGTACCTATTCCATCGTAACTGTTCAGTAATGTCTGCTGAATGATTAGGTGAATGCACAAATGAGGCAGTTCTGATAGCAAGAGGAAAGTCTCTTAGGATGTAATCAACAATAAATGAATTAGGGTACATAATGGCATTCCTTTAGAGAAAAATGAGATGGATCCAATAGGTTCAATTGTAACCAGACGTACAATGACTCTAAATATTCCCAACCCTACATAACTCACATGATAGACACTCAAGAAATATTTTTTGAAGAACCTAGGCAAGAAAGATATAAAAAAATTAGTAAATAAGTGAATAAATAAACTATGGTCCAGAAAAACCTGTCCTAAATGTCATAGTTAGTAAGTTGTTCAAGAGACTTTCAAAATCAGTTCTCTTCCCAGTTAAACATTATTCATTACTCCACTCTTAGTGTTTCAATAGTCTTTTGCTTGTTAAATCATTTGTATGCCCAACGGTGGGCCTATTGCATTGCTATGTTTTGCTTATTTTTCCCTATTTTCCCAACTAGAGTGGAGACACTATGAGAGCCAGGACGTTGCTTTTGTCATGCTTGTAAACTTAACATTCAGAAGAGTAAATGCACCAGATAATTACTAGATAAATGGAAACCAGGAAGAATTTTTTTTTTTATTTTTTCTTGTCAGAAAAACCATCCATCAGAACTTTCTGCCACAATGGTTATAGTCTGTAATATTTAGTAGCCACTAGCTAGTTTTGACCAGTAAGCACTTGAAATGTGACTAGTAAGAATAAGGAACTGAATTTCAAATGTTGTTTAATTTTCATTTTAACTCAAATGTAGAAAGCCATGTGTAGCTCTCAGTTACCTTATTTATTTATTTATTTATTTATTTATTTATTTATTTATTTATTTATTTGATGGAATCTCACTCTGTCATGCAGGCTGGAGTGCTCGGCTCACTGCAACCTCTATTTCCTGGGTTCAGAGGATACTCCTGCCTCAGCCTCCTGAGTAGCTGGGACTACAGGTGCGTGCCACTAATCCCAGCTAATTTTTTGTATTTTCAGTAGAGACAAGGTTTCACCATGTTAGCCAGGATGGTCTCGATCTCCTGACTTCATTATGCTCCTGCCTTAGCCTCCTATATTCCTGGGATTACAGCCGTGAGCCACTGCACCCGGCCCTCGGTCACCCTACTAAGTAGCACAGCACATCCTCATATAGTACTTCTTCTGCTGTCCTAGATTGTCTTTTAAAAAAATGCACTGAATTCTCTTTCCTTCGAAAACATATCGTCGACATTCAAGGAAACTTGCTCTATAACTTCTCTTTATCATTTTACAATATTTGGCTTATTTCTTGAGTATCTCCCAAAATGATGTTCAGTTGTCTGAAGCATTTTCCTGTATTGCTTGTGAATCCAGTATTGATCCCATTAGCAGCATTAAAAAATTACCTCCTATTTATTCTCCTTCCATTAATGATTCTCTGAAATCTTCTTCTTCCCCTGATATTCATAGGATTCCCAACATGACCATGTTTGGAACTGGAAGTAGGGGCACAGGAAGATGACTAAAATGAATTGTTCTAAAACAACTGTTATTCATTGGACAGAAATTAACAAGGGGAGTGGAAATTGCGTAGATTTATTTTGGGCTAGGAGAAAAGATACAGCTAGGGAGAAAAATAAGTACTTGTGAGTACTTAGACAATTGACAAATGAGTGTTTGCTAAATGTCAGGCACTGAGCTCAACACATTATATGCATTTCTAAATTTAACATTTATAACAGTTTCTCACAGAAGTTATTCCTATGCACATTTTTACTCTTACTGAAACTAATGTCCAACTAACTGTCTCAAATTGTCCAGAATGTAAACCACTGTCCAAAGATCTGAACCAGGGTCTGACTTAGATGTTTACGGAAAGCCTCATCTCTTAATCTGCAGGCTTTTTGTAATTCTTGCATGAGACTTTCCTCAAAATTGACATTCAGTGTGTAGCGAGCGCTGAGTTCTTCTTCCCTAGCTCTGTTGCCTTCAGAATTTTACTTTCGGGTTAGCTTACATGTCCTCATGCTCTGTTACCCTTCCAGACCCTTCTGAGTCTAATTTTTCTTATTTGACAGTATGAACCCTTGCTTCTCCTTTCCGGTAGCACCATCCAACTCCAATAAAAAGGAACATTGTTATTCTGCGCAGTTTGCATCAAATAACAAATCTTTATTTGATGCAAAAAATTAGTCATTAAGAATCAGCCATCTGCTTCTCTAATCTCCTTAAAGTGCCATATCAAATTGGCAGATACCATTGGATTTTCAAGGAAAAAAATCCTTACTGTGAAAAACTGACATTAAAGGTTTATGTCCTCTTCTTTTGGCCCAATAAACAATATTAATGGCAAAGCATGCAAAGGATTAATAGTTTCTCCCTGCAAGAGGCTCAGTTATAGCAATGCTAAGGAATTCTACAGGCTAAAATATGAGCCCTACAGTACCTCTGAGGCATAAATTATTTGGTTTTTCCTCTCCTTGAAGGAGAGCCTGTCACTCTAAAGGCAATTTTTCTTTTTGATCCTTTGTACTATAATTTCATGTACTCATTGCAATGCACCCTCCCACATACAGTACGTTCTTCTCCTGACCCTTGGCCTTGCAAACCATCCTTCCTCACTACCAGTCCCACAGAAATGAACACACTTCCACAAAAAAGTTGCATTTTCATTCCTCTGCTCTGTTCAAGGTATGTTCAGCAGCGTTTTATGAGAACAGGGGACAAAATCAAGGCAGTATGTAAACATGGACTTTTTCAAGTGTCTTGAACTCCTGACCTCAGGTGATCTGCCAGCCTTGGCCTCCAAAGCACTTGGATTACAGGCATGACCCACCATGCCCGGCCTTTAAGTGTCATTAAACCCTAAACCCTGATAAGAATGTTAGCATTCGATCCAGGTTTTCTGTTTTATAAACAAGGAAACTGAGGTCCCATCTCATAGGAACACATAATTAGTGATGGCAATTTCATTTGCAAATTTCATATGCTTTGGTAAATTCTTTCTAGAATGTTCTATATTGTCTACTGTGAATCTTATTTTCTAGGAAAGTAGCCTTAATCCAGAGATTTTGTACATCTGTTTTCAACTAGACAGGAATATATTTTATTGTAGTCATTAAGCCTTACAAGGTAAATAGTCAAAGTGGCAGTGGATTCTGTTTTGGAGAGAGCCCAGTGAGGCCCTTCTACACAACTTCCCTATAGAGCTGTCATAATAACCTGAACTTCAACCTTAGAAACTTAATCATTTAAAGCTTGATAAGTTAGGCTTTCCCATGGTAGAATTAGGCCTGCATGTTGCTGTTATTATTATTATAAAGATAGTGATCATCTTTTCTAATATTATTAGCGATTTACTGAATACTTTAAGTCTCAGTTTCCTTGTCTTCAGATGGGCATGATAATAGGAAGAAGGGAGTACTGAAGTCAAGATTGAACTAGGAAGCTGTCTTACATAGAGTGGCTAGTGCAGGTTAACATACAGTAATCCCTCTTCCGGCATCAAAAGGAGAAGCCATTCCTGTTTGCATTCCTAGGAGTGAATAGAATGTCTACTTGGACAACAATAAAATATTAAAGTGCTTTTAGGGATTTCCATCCTTAAAAAGAATCTACTAAGTACATTCACTGTAAAGAAGTTTCAATAATTATATCTGAAGAGCTTAGTAAACATGTAGACTTAGAGAGAGTATGTAATGGGATTTCTGCTTTGGTCACATACTTGTACATGATACTTACTATATCCAGACGCTGCAAGGCAGAGCAATGGGAGAAAATAAAAATGAAGAAATGTGTGCAAAATGCCATTTGGGTGGCTTTGAGAATCTGGGCCATCAATTCCTAAGAAAGTGAAATGTGACCCCTGAAGCAGTAGACAAGGGGGAAAGTGGGGCATTTGTTGTGTTTATTTCGTATTTGATGCCTTCAGCCAGTAATTCCTATGGTCTTGTATTTTATATAAGGCAGTTCCACAGATTGAAAAATAATTCAGCTCCAGCTGTCGCATGTGTATCCTCATTAAACATAATGTGGTGATGAAGTATGAAAGTAGAGGCACGGAGGCATTAGCCTGATGAAACAAGCCGACAGGGCTAAGATCAGGATTCTTTTCTAAGCCATGTAAATAATTGAAAACTGAGACTGAAGAGAGAATTAGCTATAAGGCAATACTATATGGAAAATATGTAGCAATGATTTTCTGTCTCTAACCTACCATGAACATATCACTACCTTTCTAGAGATAATGTGTTCAATATTGTTAAAAGCTAGCCTGAGTTTTAAAAGAGCCCTAGGAAACACAAACTGTGAGATTGTTGTGAAAGAGATATTTAAGGAATTAGATAAATATTATCTTATTAGTTTTTGTTCACATTTACAGTTGACCCTTGAACACCCTGGGGTAAAGGTAAACCTGACCCCCTGTACAGTTGCAAATCCATGTATAGATTTTGTCTTCCCCAAAAGGCAACTACTAATAGCCTAGTGCTGAGCAGAAACCTTATTGATAGCACCAACAATCAATTAATATGTATTTTGCATGTTATAAGTATTATATACTATATTTTTAAAATAAAGTAAGCTGGAAAATATACTGTTTAGCAAATCATAAGGAAGATAAAATATATTTACTGTTTATTAAGTGGAAGTGCATCATCATAAAGGTGCTCAGCCTTATTGCCTTGTTGAACAGGCTGAAGAGGAGGAGGAAGAGAAGAGGTTGGCCTTGATGTCTTGGTGGATGCAAGGACAATAGAGGTGTAGGAGGTAGAAGAGGAGGCAGAGGGGGCAGGCATATCAGTGTAGCATTTATTGAAAACCTTTGTTTATAAGTGGACCTGCACAATTCAAACCTGTGTCGTTAGCGGGTCAATTGTTTTATGTTCCAAAATAGCACAATGGTTGATTCTGGAAGGATTCTCCTCTGGGAGGAGACATCCTGGGTTTGCATCTGACCTCACCATATGTCTCTATGATCCTAATAACTTATTTACTCTCTCTATGCATTTGTTCTTTAAAAAATCGTATTTACATCTTCATAGGGTTGATGAGAGAATGGAATGCATTAATGCATATGAAACACTTAAAACCATTCATATCCATAGTTTGCAAAAATTTTCTCTCACTGTTGGTTGTCTGTTACTCTGTTGATAGTTTCTTTTGCTGTGTAGAAGTTTTTAAGTTTAATTAGATCCCATTGGTCAGTTTTTGATTTTGTTGCAATTGTTTTTGGTGTCTTCATCATGAAATCTTTGCCCGTGCCTATTTCCTGAATGGTATTGCCTAGGCTGTCTTCAAGGATGTTTGTAGTTTTGGGAACTGGTCTTAATACCTGGGTGACAAAATAGTCTGTACAACAGACTTCCATGACACAAGTTTACCTGTGTAAGAGACCTGTGTATGTACTCCTGAACTTAAAAGCTAAAAAAAAATCATATCATAAAGTTGAGCATTCAATACATATTTCCCATTGTTATTATTTGTGATTATTTTAAGTGAAGCAAATTGAGAGAATTTGAGGAACATTTGCCTGATTATATTGCAGAGATCAGAATATGAAGACAATAAGTGTGAGAGAAAACAAAAGAATACCTGAAATATGGGTCAAGGACTTAGATATCATCTGATGTCAGAATTACAATCTAAAATCTGTACTTTAATTTAGCATTGAAAATTAGTCAGGCTAAAATATCTATCTTAATTTTTTTGCTACATTTAACATAGAAACTGGGCAATGCCTGTTTCTGAAAGTGGCACCACAACTTCTTGTTTTTAGCCCCTTACTCCTCATTTTCTCTTTACTGCTTTTTCTATTTGCTTATTATCTTATTCTCTTCTTCAATATCTCTCTTTGATTGTACTCTAAACTAATATCTACACCAGGGGTGTCCAATATTTCCGCATCCCTGGGCCACATTGGAAGAATAATTTGTCTTGGGTCACACATAAAATACACTCACATTAACAATAGCTGAGGAGTGGATAAAAAATCACAAAAAAATCTCACAATGTTTTAAAGAGTGTTTTATCATTTTGGGCTGCATTCAAAGCTATCCTGGGCTGCATGTGGCCCATGGATCACAGATTGGACAAGTTTGATCTTCAGTATTTCCAAAAAGGAAGAAACAAAGAAATATAAACTACTTCTTGTTCTCTGAGATTCAAAAAATTGCAGTACTTTTTAGTTAGAAGATTGGTATTTAAGGAGTCTTTGTGTTGAAGGGTAAGAGGAGTGAAAGAAGGGATGGACTTTTGGGAGAAACACATTGGAATAGGATGAAAACATTTTGATTTGTTGGATCAAGAGACAAATTATGTGGTCAGAGTAGTTTCATTTTATTCTTGTTTCAGCTTTGTACATGAAATTGGGAAAACTTGGAATTCCTTGATCATGATATTTTACTCTTTGCAAAATGGGTGTTAATAATGACCATCATTTTAAGGCGTATCTTTGGAAGAAAGTGAACTCGTACTGGTATGACTTTGTAATTTATGGCACTAATGATTTCTTTTGTATGATTATTTGATTATTCAATTATGGCACACAAAATGAGACTAAATTATAGTGATGATCCAATCATAATCTATGTTGCCACAGCTGCTATTAAATAGCCGGCTGGCATGTTAATTCTTATATAGCCCACGTCTCCAGACCTCATTATTTGCTGGGTATAAATGAGGTTGTTCAGCATTCCTACCTACATTTTAAGAGCTTATTGCTCAAATATGCTAGGACACAACTCTGTTTCTGACAAAGCGCTTGCTTCAACCTAAGAAGCTTTTGTTGGTGTACACAAGAGGTGTTCACATGTGCTCAATAATAGGTACTCATTTTTTCTCTGCCCTTTCCTGCTGATCCAAAGACACTCAGTTAACTGTTTTTACTCTGAGAATCTGCTGGTGTCTGTACTCTGCTTCATCAGAAAAAAAAAATGCTATTTAAACCAGATTCTGTCTCCTGGGTAATGGGATATGTGAACCTTTAGTGGAGCCAAACAGTACTGCCTTGCCTTCAGACATTATTGAAGCCTAGCTTCCCCCTGTTCTCAGCAGAAATGAAAGGAATATCTCTGAAGAGGTCAGTTTGAGTATAAAAGGCTTTGCTGACTGGGTGCCATATACCAAAATATCATTTTTATTTTTCTATCTTTCCCTTTTTTCCATTAAGTGACTAAATACAAACTTTCTATTTGAATGTTTCCTTCATCTTTGCAAAACATTTATGTGAATGAGAAGTCACAGTTCTCTTTTACTGGTGCCAATCAAAGAGTAAAAAGAATAAAACAACTTCAGTGGCAGCAGCAATGGCAGAAGCAGCAATATCAATGGTAGTAATATAATAAGAAAGAAAATCACTATATTAATGGCCAGTAGTCAATGGCTGACCGCGGACCCAGCACTCTGTTAAGTACTTTGCATTTATTATCTGCCAGTCTTCACTTTCAAGTTGGTGTTTTTTTACCACAAGGATCAAATCATCCTTCTTTCGAGCCACATTATTTCTGATGAGTGGATTGGAGAGCATAGTTTCACTCAGTAGCCAGGCTGGCTTCTCTGGAAATCCATATGAAGCACAGAGAAAGATATGTTACCCACTGCTTGGCATAACTAAATAATCAGAGACCTCTCTGAAGGGAGGCACATCTAAGAAAGGAGAGAGGAAGGAATTGACTAGGCATACTCTATTCCTTTCAAATTCACAAATTAGGTAAGTCCCCCTACTTTCCAATAGTGGAGTGAAGGAAGGTGTAGAGAGAAGCTGGAAGGGTACATTCCATAGATTTCCCTCCTGGAAATTGACTTCAAATTCTTTTCCACTGTGGAAACACGTCAAGTGAAATCAGTGCCTTTTCACTCTAACCCACAATAGCCACTATTATGAACCCCATTTTACAGTTAAAAAAAACCAAAGTCTTTGAGATCAAGCCTCCAAGGTCACATGCATAAAAATTGAAGGATAGAGACTTTGAACGTAAGTCATCCTGACCCCAGATTCTATGCTTTTAAGCTTCCCTAGAGTGCCTCTTTGTATGTTTGAAACAAGGAGGCAGGTAAATGAGACACTTTGGCTGACATCTAGACTTACAAAAATTGCTTTAAAAATATTATCACTGGGGGGCCGGGCGTGGTGGCTCAAGCTTGTAATCCCAGAACTTTGGGAGGCCGAGGTGGGTGGATCACGAGGTCAAGAGATCGAGACCATCCTGGTCAACATGGTGAAACCCCGTCTCTACTAAAAATACAAAAACTTGGCATGGTGGTGCGTGCCTGTAATCCCAGCTACTCAGGAGGCTGAGGCAGGAGAATTGCCTGAACTCAGGAGGTGGAGGTTGCGGTGAGCCGAGATCACGCCATTGCACTCCAGCCTGGGTAACAAGAGCGAAACTCCGTCTCAAAAACAAACAAAAAATTATCACTGGGTTAAATGTCACCTACTTAATAATCATGTAGACTAGTTGGTGAGGAATAAATATATGCAAGGAAATGGATGTTATGGAATTCACTTGCATAAGCTAGCAGCACTAATACTATTGAAAGCATGCCCTGTTGCTGTTACAAATGTGTGATCCAGTATTTCCTGAATACAAAATGTGATAGGATACTGTAGCATAAAGTATAAATGTGACAGACTCATTTGCACAGATTTTGGCAAGTCCTCAATATTTCCCTTCAAGTTTCATTGCCTCTAACTACAAAGTGTAACAACCCATAAGGTATATGGAAACTGTAATGAAACTCTTCTTGAGTGCTTTTATGCTTTTAAACGTATCATTGTTACAGGTTGCAAAATTATGATCACCCTGGAACCAGTGGTGATTTGTTTATGGAAAGAAACATAATCTGAAAGAGTGGTTGCTGCTCTTTCCTCCTTCACTCTGCCCCTACCACTCTCACTTACTTCTTTCTTCACTGAGACATTGCACATGGATCATTTTTCAAAGTTGGACACCTTTGAGAACCTTCCCTGACATACTTTTGCAAAGCTCATTCATAGCAATATTCAGAGCACAATATTCAGAGCATACTTTTATCTCTAATCTCAAAGTAAGGGCCTTTTGGGTGTCACAAATCTATTGAGCAACACCAGAGTCTATAGGAATGTACTTTGCTAACAGTTTTTGCCTCTTTTCACAGATGGCTCTCATAAACAATATGAGCAGCATTAATTTTGATGTACAGGAAGTTTGGCTAATAGAAAATTATATCTGAAAAACATTTGGATGCTTTTACAGTTCCTCTTATACATGTCTAAATATCATAGTTAGAGGACATAAGCAAACTACCTTAACTGACTTTACAATTATTGTGTCTCTGCTATTTAAAATCATGCCAGGAGAACTTTTGTGGGAGCAATTAGGAAAGCATAACAATAAAATAGGCACATTGTCATAATGACCTATGCCAGAGGATTTTCCTGATAAAAATCCTATCTTTTAGGACTGCCCTAAATTTATTCTCCTATAGTTTGGGCAGATAGACCCATCTGAAATTGGCAGGTTTTTGCTTTTGCTTTCTCTGAAGACTCCAGAGAAGAATCCTTCCTGCTTCCTCTGTGCCACTGGCAGTTCCCAGAAATTCTTGGCATTCCTTGGTTTGCAGTTAAATCACTCCAATTTCTGCACTCATTATCACATATCTTTCTTCCTGTGTGTGTCTTTACATGATCTTTTCATAAGGACACCAGTCATTTAATTTCAGGCTCAACTTAATTTAGTATGACTTCATCTTAACTATGTGTGTCTACAGAGACATTATTCCCAAATAAGTCCACATTCTTAAGTTCTAGGTAACCATGATTTTTTTTGTAATACTATTAAACCTAGTACAAATCCTAGATTCAGTAAGTACTGTTATATGTAAATTTTCAGTGCTGCAAAAGAAATAGCACTCAAATATAAATTTTCTCAGCAAGGCAATTTACTTCTATAGAAGGGTACATCTCATGGATGGAGCAGTGGCAAGCACACGACGGGGTTCTTATCCCTGACACAGGTAGTCCCTACTGCTGTGTCATTCCCCTATTGGCTAGGGTTGGATGGCACAGTCTAAGCTGATTCCGATTAGCTATTTCAAAGAGGGCAGGAGTATGAGCAAGAGTGACAGGGTGAGTGGTTTGGTGGGCAAAACTGTTATGGAAAAGTAATAAAGGTGACTCAGTTCAGAACAGGTGACCAGGGGTGACTCAGGTCCAAGCAGGTGACTGGGAGTTACTCAGGTCAAGGTAGTTGATCAGAATGAACAGAGCAGGTGATCACAAAAGCAGATGTGAACTACTGATTAGAACTGGTGGAAAAGGTTGTTTACTGAAACTATGAGGAAGTTATACTTTAAAATGGAGGACAAAGAACTGAACATACTGACATACTGATTCTTCAAGAGAACTTTAGATCTCATTGTATCCAACAGTAACAAAGAAGGCTTATTACACATAACTACTTGGCTTCTCTCCCAGTGCTCCTCCTTTATAAAGGAAAGCTGCTAACATATCGAACTATATAGAGCCCAGTGGAAGATCAGCTCCATTAAATGATCATAAGAATAAGTCCAGGTTAAACAATTGCACAAAAACAGGTAATCTATAATGGCATTCCAGATGCAAAAAGAAGAATATATCTTGACAACCAAATTCACCACATGGCTTACATCATACATGGGAAACAGACTTAAGTAGCTAAAGACTCATTGCAAGTCATTCTACTAGAAATATTGGGTCAGAGATGAAACTGTCTTGTCATGAATTCCACAACAAATATGTTGTAGTGCCTACATACACCTTTGTATTGTTTCCTCATAAATGGTTTTCTCCTACTTCTGCTTTTTATAGTTCCATTGAGTACTTAATTCTGATTACCCAATTTGAAGCTGTTTGTATGCATTTAGTTTTCTCTTTTATTCCACCAGCTAACCAGGTGACTATGTGCAAATTGGTTTTAAATAGTAATGATGCTTGCTTCATAGGATTCCTATGATAACTGAATGCAATAATCAAGTAAAACACATTACAATCCTTAAAAAATTATGAGCTAAATTAATAGTCTATTAATTTTTGAGATATATTTATACACACATTTGAGATAATGTAAAAATGTTTGTCGGCAGGGGGTCATGGTCACAACTATAATCCCAGCACTTTGGGAGGCTGAGGTGGGTGGATCACAAGGTCAGGAGTTCGAGACCAGCCTGGCCAACATGGTGAAACTCTGTCTTTACTAAAAATACAAAAATTAGCTGGATGTGGTGGCACGTGCCTGTAATCCTAGCTACTCGGGAGGCTGAGGCAGGAGAATCACTTGAACCCGGGAGGCAGAAATTTCAGTGAGCTGAGATTGTGCCACTGCACTCCAGCCTGAGTGACAGAGTGAGAATATGTCTCAAAAGAAAAGATGCTTATCAATACTGAGTATTTGGCAGATAGCCAGTAAATATCTAAATATGTGTTCACTTTTTAATTTTTTGATGCATTACAGGAGCTTGAGGTAAAGGAAATGTCTATCACTTGCATCTTGGGCTTTAGGGGTCATCAATGCAAGGACTGACCTTGCATCTTGGGCTTTAGGGGTCATCAATAAACAGTTACCAGATGTACAAATAAGTGAGAATTATAGTATTGGAAGTGATGTAGAAAACCACCAGGTCATCCTTTACAGCAGTGGCTTTCAAACTTGAGCATCCTTCATGCCTTCATTACCTCATGCCCTGCCTGGCACATGAATGTTCAGTACATATTTGTAGAATTACTCATTTCACTTTATTTTTTCTTGGTATTCCCAAATACAATACAATTTTATTAACTTTGGTCATTCTGTTGTATGTTGTATTTCTAAATGTTTATCTTGCATATCTGCTATTTTGTATCTTTGATCCACATATCCCCAATTCCTCTCCCCAGTGCCCCACTTGTGGTAACCTCTGATTCATTTTATATTTTCTATATTTTAGCTGTATGTTTTTCTTTTTGAGGTGTGTGTTTAGTGCAGATTCTCATTCATTTTGAACTTACTGAATGGGGAACACTGCAAAAGCGGGCAGGGCAGAGGGTAATGTTACCATAAACCAATTTTATAATCTATACTCACAAACCCCAGAGTTTAAAAGTCACTGACTTAACAAATTTTCCAAGTCCCTTGAAAAAGTTTCTGGAACAAATGATGGTTTTATTTTCTTTCTTTATTTTTATTTTACCTTTACATCTTTCAAAAAGTGCCTACCTATATGGTCCAAAGCATGACACTTTTTTTAAAGCAAACTTCCACCCTGTATACTACTTTTAGTCAAATAAAGTTATATTTATCCATTCAATCATTCCATTGATAATTGTTCATTGAGTAGCTACCGTATGCCAGGTAGTTTGTTAGGAACACAGTGAGTGATGAAGACAAACTTCGTCCTTGCCCACACGAAGCTATGGTGTAGTGGGGAAGGCAAGCACTTACATCAAACGAAGATTTCCTCATAGTATTACGTATTTTGATGGTAGAAAGTGCTATGAAGAGCAAGCATGCAAACACTGGATTGCAGACAGGTATCTTCCCCTAATTCAAAGTGGAGATGATCAGGTGAAGTTCATTCAAGGACATGATGATGAATTTGACACCTAAAGAATGAATAAGAACTACAGGATGAAAGGGAAAAAATGTGTTCTAGGTAGAGGATTAGCAAACTGAAAGATCCAAGAACAGAAAGGATTTAGGAATACTCAAGAAACTTAAGAAAGTCATGTGGCTGGGGCAGAGTGATCCAGAAAATCATCATAAGGGCAGGGTAGGGACAGGCAGATGGGTACCAGATGATACAGGATTTTGTAGTCCCTGGTTGCAAAGGATTTAAGATGCCTCTCTTCTCACCTTGGCACACTGGAAACATCACCAAAATCCTGAGCCAGCCATTCAAAAGCTGAAGACTAATTGTTTGTTCTAAAGGATTTATCCCTCTTAGTGCCCTGTGTTGTTTTTATTTGTTTTGTTTTAAAGAAACCACTCAGATTGCAGATGTAGGACATAAGAGCCAGATCAGGTTATCTCAACCCACCAGAACATTTATTCTATATCCCACAAATCCTCTGCAAACAAAATAATTAACTTCAACAATGTTTTCATGCAGTTTTATTTATGTATTAGTATTTTTAAATGCAAGTTCTGGATAGACATAATCAGAACAGGATAAAAACAGAAGGGAAAATTTCCTCATTATCTTGGTAAGTAGGATGTACTATGTAACCATAGCATCATTTCTTCCTTGGACAGGTTTCTCTCATTAACATAATATAGCATATTATAGTTTCTTAAGTATATTAATTTTGGGGTATGGTCCAAATGAATAAAATATGTCCAGGATTAGCACGGTTAAAGATGTTCGCAGCATTGTTCAGTGCTAATTGTAAAAGTATGGGGAAGCACACTTCTAATTAGTGGATCCCCCGTTATGTGTTTACCCATGTCACTGGCCAGCAGTCTGGTCCAGATATTACTTCAGTGTAAGCAATTATATACAAGTAGAAGCAGGGCTTTTCGAGACTTTTCTTTTGCAATTTTTTGTTGTTGTTGTTGCTCACTGTTATCCTAGATTAGACTTGGTTGATTGCAGCCAAACTTGAGAAATAAGGAAATCATATCTTTGGTGCATTTTCTTCCTTTTGTTAGAGATTATTCTTTAGCCCTTGATTTCCCCTCAAGCACCGAGTGACCTCTGGATATCTATTGCCTACCCTTTCAAACCACAGTATTGCTGTGCCCTATACTTAATTGAAACTAAGGTGCTGTGTGTCTTATTTGTTCCAGGTTCTTTCACTTCTTTTCCAGTGACACAACCATGATATAAATTATGGAGTCTCTGAATCAGCATCAGGGCCTCTGAGTGTGAATCTACATACTAGCCTTTAACTCTTGGAAACCTGGTTTTCGTATTTGTCAATTAGGATCATAAGGGTACTTACACCACAGCATTTTGTAGGACCTACATATATATGAATGTATTTGTGAACTGCAAAGTCCTGTGTAGATATTTTATCTTTTTACTAAATGAGTGTATGTGGGTGTACGGTAAGTCAATCTGCTCATGAATAAAGAGCATCCCATTATCTCATCTCAGCTAATGGTAGTGTATCTTTTAGATAAGTTTTTTTTTTTCTTTTTAAAATATGGTGCCACTGTATCCCTTCCTGGCCAGACTGTAGATTGGCTATGGAGACATCATTAGAATCCAAATTACCTGTTAAAAGTGAAGCAAAATCTTATATTTAGATCTAAACTTTCCAAACCTGGCTGCACGTCAAAATTACTTGTTAAATTAATCCTTAAGTATTATAACTGTGGATGCAAAGCCAGGTTGAGGAACTATGATGTATCTGCTGGTCTTTAAGGAACTACTAAGGGCCACTTTCATCAAGGCACTGCTGGTACGAACCCTCTTCCTGGTCTTTTGGTATGGTTTAGAATCTTCGCATAATGGGTTTGTGGTTTTTCTAGAATTGCCTTCACTTTGTTTCTTATGTTGGCTCTCATCACTGATCAGCTGAAATGATTTGCAGTTCCTTGATGTTTTCCCTAGTTTACCAAATGCCTTCCTCTCCATTCGGCTAAGTCAACTGATTCTTTAAGACACAGTTCAAGCATAGCAAGCCCTTAACTCTTCCTTAGCAAAATGGGTCTATCAATTCCTTCTGTTTTCCTGGAGTACTCTGTGCCATACTTTTAGCACAGTATTTGTCATATTTTACCATGATTATTTACACTCATGTCTCCCCCAGTACCATGTGAGTCACTTGAAATCAGGTCTTTTAAATGGGAACACACTGTTATGTACATATTTACAAATAGATCCAAATTACACAGCTCCAGTGGGTATGTTTCCCTCTGTGTAAGGCTAGTACTTTAAAAATACACTTTTACAAAACTCATTATCTTTACCCTTGCATGACCACAGTCTCCACCAAAAACAGAACTCTTTATCTACTTTCTATTTCTCTGTGTATTATTCATGTCTATCCTCCCAGTGTCTGGCTTAACAAATATTCGCTGAATGGATGTGTAATCCTATCTTTTTTCAAATACCAGGCAAAAATCTTAAAGCAGTGTATAATGTATGTGTTATATAATTTTGTAAAAATATATATATATATATATATTTCAATTCACTCTCTACTTCCTTAACCTGATATCTTTTGATGCCTTTCAGAGAAAATTTAATGTATTTCTCTGTTGGGTTATAGAACAAGAAGCTTTTTCAAATGCTATCAAGGAAAAAGAGATTGTGAGAATGAAATAAATGTGTCAAATCTTGCACTGTGATTAGAAAACTGATCTACTGAGTCACCCTGGAAAGTGACATCCCGGGAGAATGGTTGGTAACTTCACTGAAATACGCTTATCTTGGCCAACACAGAGGTTTTAAATATTTAGCCATTGCAGCTAACAAGTATAACTCTGGGGGTCGGGTGGTATCTAGGAAACTGTCTAGCAAATTGTAGGGTGTTTTAAACCAAGCTCACTCATAATATTTTGTCAACAGTTATTAGGGTGTTATATAACAATAGCCAACCATTTATTGGACTTCTCCATTTTGGGTTTTAACAAGCACCTATATTCCATAAGTACAAAGCAGAAAATAATTACCACTTCTCCTCAAAAGTACTCTGTAGTTTTTTCTGTATCTTTGATAGAAACAACCATCTCATTTCCTAGAAATGAAATCTCATCCTTCTTATTTTCCCCATTGACTTATCTGTCACTGCTTCACACCCATTTAAGCCAACACCACATCTGTTGACTGTGATTCAGAAAACTCTCTTTATTTCAACTGTTTCTCCCTAACAGTACTGGCACTGATTCAGTCCGGTGTTCCTCAGTTCTTATCGCCTGTCTCCAAACTGGATCCTCTACTGCTGATCTTTCGCCATTCTAGTCTTTCCTGCCTCCACTTGTCCTCAGAATTAAATCCCTAAAGTAATACAAGGATTATATTATCTACCTCCCTTTAAAAAAAGTTGTCATCTCCTCATTGCCTAAAAAGTAATGTCTAGTTATCTACAGGAATTAAAAAAAAAAAAAAAAAAGCTTTTATCAGTTTATAAAGACATTTGTCCCCAGGAGCCTGGTTTGCATATAGTCATAACCTGCTTTATATATATGAGAAAGAACAACATGATCGGGTTCATGTCACTGTGAAGCAGTACATGGTAGACACCTATAGCAATGGGGAATTTACAGGAAATGAACAAATTTTTTAAAGAATTGAATGCTGTAATATTGGATTGCTAATTTTAAAGCAAATATTAGTTCCTGAGCTCTATTGTTCTGGTCATTTTATGCTACATGAAGCAATAAAGACAAGAATAAAGCACAATTCTTTTATATACTTGAGTGATTTCTACTGCTTGTATACAAACTGATTGTCAGCACCGTAAAAAATTCATTCTGGGCCGGGTGTGGTGGCTCATGCCTGTAATCTCAGCACTTTGGGAGGCTGAGGTGGGCAGATCACGAGGGCAGGAATCGAGACCATCCTGGCCAAAATAGTGAAACCCCATCTCTACTAAAATACAAAAGTTAGCTGGGCATGGTGGCGCGGGCCTGTAGTCCAGCTACTCAGGAGGCTGAGGCAGGAGAATTGCTTGAAGCCTGGAGGCAAAGGTTGCAGTCAGCCGAGGTCGCTCCACGGCACTCCAGCCTGGTGCCTGGTGAAAGAGCGAGACTCTGCCCCCGCCCCCCAAAAAATTCATTCTGTGTTCTATAGTTCTATACAGTAAGTATTTGCACCCTGATCAAAGATATGAAGATGTTGTTCAGTCTGTTGGGAACAGCGTGCTCTATATGGAAAAGGAAGCATATGATAAGTAAAAATAATGACAAGTTAAGCTGCAGAAATGGTAGAAGATTAAAACCAGCACATGGTAGGCACAATGAATGCACACCTGATTGAAAGAATAAAATTGATGATCAAATGACAAAGGTATATCTCTAAACAGTTTTATCACTTTTATTTTGAAATCATAAAATCATGAACAGGAAGGACACGAGTGGAACACTGAACAAAGCCTGCAGTTAAGATAATAGATTTGTACCAATGTTAGTTTCTTAGTTGTAGAAGTGCTACCATGGTTACAGTTGTTACCAATCGAGGAAGCTGTGTGAGAGGCAGATGGAAACTCCATATACTATTTTTGAAACTCCTCTATAAGAAGTCAAAAATCATTTCAAAATAAAGAAGTGAAAAGTAAGTAAGTCTTCAGAAAGCACTAATGATGCCAACCTTTCTTTCTCTAATTTCTGAGTACAACATTGAGAATACCAGTATGTTTTGGCCTTTACTGCCATCCATATTGCCCATCCCCTTCCTGTTTCTTTCTCTCAAAGCATTTAACTAGTTACTGATAACTATCAGTAACTATCAGTAACTATAGATAACTATCAGTAACTAGTTAAATGCAATAAACAGTATTAAATATATATATATACACATACATAAATACACACAAATAAAGTCTAAGCAAAGATATTACAACATTAGTTACTTGGAAGTTAAATATAATACTATAAATAACTATTTTCTTAAAAAATGGTATAGCTTTGAACATAAGAGAGAACACAGGATGTTTGAACACCCTGGTTTCAATAAGGTCAACTGGATTTTACAAATAAAAACATGTCTTACCATTGGAACTTAAAAGGATCAAAAATCATGGAAAATCATCGATTCTAGTTCCTAAAGTTTGATCTAAAAACTAGTTCTGGTATCTAAGATTTGTTGTCCTGCAGGGTAACTATCTTCTCTATTAGATGTTTCTTCTGAATTTTATTAATTTATTTTTCATTCGATATTCCTCTTTTAACTTTCTTTTATATTATTTGCTTCACTTCAAAACCTCCTAATTTTTCGATGTTTAGTGTTTTTAAAATTTTCTGCTCATGCACGCTAGACATTAAATGTTCCCCCCTCAGTAGAATTTAGCTGTCTCACAAGTATGGACAGTTATATTTTAGTAGTCATTACATTTTAAATAATCAAATTACTATTCTGTTTCTTCCTTGACCAATAAATTATTTATACATGTCCTTTTTTAAATATCAAAATTTTTCTAATTAGTTTTTTTTTAACTATTAGCGTCATTGTTTAGTAGATAGTGATCTTTACACTCTGTATCACACCAAGCATTTGCAATTTGTTCTAAGTTGTTACAATTTGTTGTTTTGTGGCCCAGTAGGTTAGCAAGTACAATAAATGTACACGTGTGCTAGAAAGAAACAAAAGAGTGTATTCTGTCATAATTGGGTAGAACATTCAATATAAATCATTAAAGCAAGTTTATCATATTCTTTAAATTGTCCACATGATTTTTATTTTTATTTGCTTGCTTCATCTATCAATTACTGAGAAAGAAGGTTGAGAGAATCTCCCAATTGGTACAAATTTGACTATTTCTCTTTGTAGTTCTCTGACATTATGTATAATATAGTCTACATGTAACATATATATAATTAGATTCATGTAAGTTTAAAATTATCATAACTTTCTGGAAAATTGTATACTGACTATATTTAGCTCTATTAATGTTTTTTTACCTTGAGATCTGCTTTTCTTGATTATACTACAACTTAACAAACTGGTATAGTATACTAAACCATTTGTATAGTATACTAAACTTACTAAATTATAGAAAACTTTTTGGGGTAGCTGCTAAAATTCATATGCATCAATAAATTACAAGGCTGATTGATAAACAACATTCCAAATAAAAATCTAGGGACTTTTGAATCAACTGACAGTGAAGTTACTCAACAAACAGTATGTAATACAAGAACACTTATTAGGTCTTCAGAATACACATATTTTATCTGGTCTTTAGAAACTACTCTTTAAACAGTACCATTAAATTTAGATGCCAATTGTATTTAACACTCAGGGAATTTTCTTCTACCATATATAATGAATTGAGAAATGACAAACTTATTGGCATGTTTTAACTGTAACAGTTCTGACAAGATAAGATTTGTTATTTCTTTCCCTAACATCAACTTGCCAACTTCCCCAGGTTTCTATTGTTTATGGCTTTATATTCTACTGTTGTATGAAGTATTGAGTCTGATGAAAAGCATTATTATAATACCTATTCTTTACTGTACTACTCAAATGAATAAAACAGGTAAGATAAAAATACAACCAAACAAAAGAGACTAGCATACCTTGTATTGTGCTTGAGTGTACATTATTTATTCTGAAAAACATATTTACTACCTCCCAATGAAGTACTACAGAAAAGTTGAATATATGTTAGCAGGATCATAAATGGTTCAAAGCATATATTTCAGTTACATTCAATAAGCTATTACAAAATAGATCATGGTTCTCCGGTATCCATGCTAAAGCTTTACATTTTAAAATAAACTTCTGAAGATAATTCATTACCAAAATTGTATGTAAATAGTGCCAACAAAAATAATAAAGGCTATAATGAATAGGTAAAGCCCAAGTTCTAGGGCAGAGTTAAAGTCACAGGGTACAAAGCCCTGACCTACTTTTCATTTTTATCCAAACATTTCACAAGCTTTGTTTTGAGTAATATTTTCCTGGTGTTTCTTTTTTCATCTTTTTTCTTGTTGCATGTCTATTTTCTTATGTCTTAAATAAATCTCTTATAAACAACAAAGACTGGGAGTTTTATTTTTAGTCTGCCTGTCTTTTATCTGGGTCACTGAGTTAATTTACATTTGTTGACATTTCTTAAAAGTTTGGATTTATTTCTATCATCAAATGCTCTGCTTTCTTTTTGTCTTGTTTCGTGCATATTTATGTAAGTTTTTCTTCTTTTTCTATTGTTTCTTTCAAATATCTTTTAAATTAGTATTTCATGATCACTCCATGGTTTTATATCTATTAATACAAGTGTTGATTTTATGTACTCTGATTTTTAATGATGACCCTAGAAATTTCTAATTGTAGACATATCAGATATGAAGAAAGTTAATATTCTTATTATACATCTAAACAATAAAAGATTCTACATACAATATTTTCATTCTGACCACCTACATTGTGGCACACAATTACGGCCAAGTTTTTTAGTTTGTGATGTGAGAAGCCAAAATAATACCACTTCATCAACTAAGATGGACCTGAAGGTTAAAGAAACAAAAGTTGTCTGTAGGTCCAGGGTTCATGGCCCCGCTGTCACAGCAAATTTCTAAATCCATGCAAGGAAAACTACAATTTCACTGACTTCCTCACAATAGGAACTATCAGGCAAATTATCCTAACTCTGATTCACAATCCAGAGTACAACAACTCTGACTGGGCAGATGACTGGCATTGCTAATATTCTTTTCTGATAAGCAATTGCAGACCTTAAGCCAGTTTCAGTCACTTGTAGAGGCTGTGAACAAACTGTCTCAGTGTCCTATAGTTCACCTTTTAATGTGGAGTCACATTCCACCTCATTTTAATGCTAAAACCCTGCCCTAAGGTGAACATAGGATGTATATGACATGTATGATTACCCATTGCATGTGCATTCTGCTTTCCTGATGCTTAGCTTTTTCACCAAACCTGCAGATTATGTATGCCTCTATTGTGTAATACAGATCTGTGAGGCAAAAATCCCAACTTGTCCTTTTTTTTGAAAAGAGCACCTTCAGCCCATACCTGAGAAATTCTCTGCAGCTTGCAAACCTATATTGTCTGAAGCTCTTTCTGCTACGATTTAGCCATCCTGGTGGTCTTCTGTACCACAAGTTCTTTTATTATTTTTATGAGTTCATAACACTAACATTTTAGTTTTATATAGTCATGGTTTGTTAGTTTTTATTTACATGCCTTCAAGTTTATTTGCTCTTTATGTTCTCAGTGAAATTTCAGATCTTCCATTTAAAAAACATTTGCTTTCCACCTGAATTTTCTTATTACTTAGTGAATTAAATGATTAAAAATATTTATTGAGAACCTATTATATTCCAAGCAATATTTTAGCTTTTATGATTGGAGCAAAGAACATAGATAAATCCTTTTCCTTCATTTAGGATTTCTTTCAGTGATAATCGGTTTATATCAAAGCAGGTATTGTTTATCTGAAAATGATTTATATTTCTCACTCCTATTTTCAAAAGCTTCTTTTGCTGGGTTTACAATCCTAGCTTCACTTTGATTTCCTTTTAGCATATTCAAGGTATGATTTCATTTTTCTTAGGTTTGGATTGTTTAAGAAAAGCTGACTATCAGTATAATTATTCTTTAATCTCTGAAAGCTTTTAAGATAGTCTGATTGACTTTGGTAACCTTCAGTTTCACTGTAATGTGTTTGTATATAGATTACTTGTTAGGCGTTCCTGGGTTGTTTTTTTCATTAGTTATGGAAAATTATCAGTCATTGCCCTTTCGAATATTCTACCTCATATTTTGCCTTTCATATCTAACAGCTTTTCTATTCTGGACTTTCATTTTTCTATTTCTCTCATTTTTACTGTCAAATAAGCAGATATAAATATGCATATATGTATGTATAGAGAGATTATATATATGTGCATATATACAAACACATGTATCTGCTGAATTGGCAGAACAAATGAGATAAATATTATATATAGAGCCAGAGAGATCCAGAGAGATAAAGTTTTTATTTATAAAGCTCTACTTGATGCCTTTTCAAATTTGTGTATTCATCTCATATATATGTGTATATAAATTGGATACTTTAAATTTTCAGCTTTGCTTATTCTAAAAATTTTACTTGAAACCTAAAAAAATATGCTTTCTCATTTTAGAATTTTTTATTATATTTTTTCCCAGTCTTTATATTTTTCTTTTTCTTTTTTAAACAGAGTCTTGCTCTGTTGCCCAGGCTGGAGTGCAGTGGCATGATCTTGACTCACTGCAACTTCTGTCTTCTGGGTTCAAGTTATTCTTGTGCCTCAGCCTCCCAAATAGCTGAGATACAAGTGCATCCTACCACACCCAGCTAATTTTTTGTATTTTTAGTATAGACGGGGTTTCACCCTGTTGACCAGGCTGGTCTCGAACTCCTGACCTTGTTATTGTCCTGTGTTGGCCTCCCAAAGTGCTTGAATTACAGGCATGAGCCACT
The DNA here is from genome assembly GCA_031835075.1 of Saguinus oedipus. Classification (NCBI taxonomy): domain Eukaryota; kingdom Metazoa; phylum Chordata; class Mammalia; order Primates; family Cebidae; genus Saguinus; species Saguinus oedipus. The sequence continues at coordinate 68,666,861 of CM063178.1, forward strand.
GCACCCAGCGTATTCTTTCTTTATATTGAACCTACTTAGTATTTGGTTCCTGATCATTACAATATCTAAAGTATTCAAATGCATAATTTTTCTATTATGTTTATGACAGTGTTTATTTACAATGTCCCCCCCCCCCCCCGCTTGGGTGTTTTTTAGAAGTTAGATGTTGTTTTTTGAACTTTGTTAGAATTTTTTGAGATTTAGGTTAGAAATATGTTTCTTCAAACAAAAATTTTATGTACTTCTCTGTATGCCCAGGGATATTTTTTGCCCAGAACCACTTTACATGTGTGGTTTCAGATTTTCATACCATGCAGTTAGTATGGTTTTACATTGAAATTGTGTCCAAATATTGGCTCATAATATGGATTCACAAAGATATTTTTTTTCTTCATTTCTCTGTCACCAGTCAGGTCACACACTCCCTTAGAAATTGTGAATCTGAGGCTCAAGTTAAATGGATTTGGCAAATTCCTTCCAAATAAAATTATATTTTAGCATTTTATTTTATCTTTATGGGTTTTCATTTTTACTTAGCCTATTTGCCTTTCTACCAGCTTATCTGTGAATTTTAATAGGTGTTTCTTATAAACTACCAAGTTGTAATTAATATTAATTTTCTTTTTTTTAAGATTTTCATTCAAGTATTTTTTGTTTACAGACTTCCCCAGTTTGTTTGTGAATTTTAGTGCTGCTTACTTTCTCAGTGCTTTAGGCATGTTTTATGTGTGTCCATAGCTGCACATGAAGAAAAGTTTCTATCCACATTTCAAGTTCCCTGTGTATATAGGAATATAAAATGAGACAGGAAAGATAGAGAAATTTTTCATGTAATTAATCAATAAACAAACATTAAAAATTTGCACTCTGGAAAAAGTGATTCATCTTTTTCTGGTAGACAAACTAGGTAATGCAGTTTTCTCATCTCTTAATTTCTAGATATAATATTTTTCTGCCAGCTACAGTGCAAAATATATAATCTGTTCTATTAAAGGCAACACAATTGAAAATGCCTTCATTATTCACAGTGCTACAGTTTTAAATAAAGTTGTATTTTTAAATTAGTTACTCTGAAAATGCTTTCTCAACCTTCAACTACTTCTTGTTAGCCTCACCCTTCATTTTACCTCTTAAATTTTCCTATTGTACGGTGCACTTATCGTACCTTCTGAGATGGGTGTCAGTTAAGGACAATAGTGAGAGTGTGTTTGTGTGTGTTCATGTGCGTGTGTATCTAAACGATGAAGTAGGGAGCACCATGGAGTGACTGGTTTACCTTTCACTTCTCTGTTGGAAGTAAGGAAATCCAGCTGGTTTTAGACAGCAAGACTAAGGAGAGAACTAAATTTCATACTGAGAATAATTACGAGGACATAGATCTTGTTTAATTATTTCAATGCAGTATTCATTCTCTTGCAAAACCTCTATTCTGCCCTTTTTTTCACCTCTAGCATCACCACTGTTAAGTACTGAGGCACACTGAGGCAGGAACATCAGGAAACAAATCCAAATGAAAATGTCCAGGAATCCTATCAAGTTTAGAAATAGAGAGAAAGCTGTGAATAAAGGCCCCAGTAGGTTCAAGCCTAGGGAAATACTTTTGACTATTCTGTAAGGATGGGGCTGTTTTATTAAACTTAACTTTATTTGATATTATTTATACAACATACTTACGTTGTGCCCTAAGTTAAAGCCTTCCTAAAGAAAGTAAAGGCAATCAGTCCACTTCACTGCTAACTTCCTGCTAGTTACCAGTACTGCCAAGCATCCTCCTGTTGGCTTGTGAAATTATATCTTGAAGTTTTTTTTTTTTTCTACCACTCACTCTGTGATTGTATTAACAGTAAATGTGAATAGAGAGCTCTACAGGAAGAACCAGTAACCATGGTGATGGGAGGGAGCTTTCTGCAAAAACTCTACTGTACAACATAATTTATGCATGAATGTAAAATCACAGATGTTTTGAACCATATGCAGGCTATATTTAACCACAGTGCAAGTGACAAGTTACTTGGGAGTTACTAATCCAAAAGAGGTGAGCTCCACTTAGCTTATAATTCTTTTTCCTCTACTGGTAGAAACCACCTAGGTATAGGGCCCTACCCCTTGGGGGTAAAGTGTGTGTATAAGTATGTGTGAGTATGTATGCTTGTGTGTGTTCATGTGTCCAAAAGGGTAAGGTATACAGGAAAAAAAGCATTGAAATGAAGATACTGAAAAGATAACGAAGAAAGAGAAAGCAAGGCAATATGAAAAAAAAAAAAAACAGACAAAAACTTGTCCCTTTGACTTATATTATCTTTGTTCTAAAGTCTTGATTACAGAGATACTGAATTTTAGCCATACCACTGATTTTTCAACTTGGATAGAAAAATGCAGATTTTTATATTAATTTTTAAGCTACAAATTAGTGCCTTGGGTTATTGGGAATTGCTCTTAGGCTGGTTATTTTTACAACAAAATGAAATAATCTATCTTCATAGGAATCATTTAAAAGGTTAGACTACATTTAATATAATCTGGTTAGAGATTCAGGTAAAGTTTAATAAATACTTGATATCTTTGTTTCTAAAATTTCTATTCTTTTGGGTCAGAATTCTCAAAGGATAAATCCTTAGGTACCCCAAATACTGAGCATACCACATGAAAATTTCCCAGAGCTGGTTTCACTAGCTGCATTGTCTTAAGAGATGAAATTACTGTAAATTCTGCTCTCCACCTGTAAAAATAAATGCTGCTTTTAGAACAGGTTTTCTAAAGAAGAAGCCCTTAGAAATCACAAAATTAATGCAATATCTTGTGGAATGGGGCTATTTTTAGTATCACTGGCATTTTAGCCTTCAGAGGCAAAGGAAAGAAATGTGAATGGAAATAAAATAATTTGCATTGTAAAACGTTTCATTTCTCCTGGCACTTTGTGCCTATGTTTGCCTTTTCTTCGTTTCCATGTTCTTTATCTCTTAGTAGAATACTGCATCTGTCTCTGATTAAAGTCTTACTGGACTTTTGCCCCTTACTCTACCTCTTTGCTTACTGCTTCCCCACTTTTATTTTAATATAAATTGCCTCAGTGCTAATGAAGTACATTTCTGCAGATCCAAGAAAGACTCAAGTCAAACAATTGTTTTTCTATCATTGGTGCTATCCCTACCTCCCCACCCTTCTGAAACACTAATAGGCAGTTAATATTAACAAGGGAGCGTCAATATTAACCCGGATTAAGTATAAGGAAAAAAGTTTACTACACAGCTGAAGAAGGTGATTGCCTCTTAGCATATCCAGCTTTGCCTTTACTATTGGTAGGATGCTTTCTGATGAGAAAAAGCTGGAAAGCTGCTGGAAAGTCACTGTTACAGTAAAGGGACAGAGTGGCATCAGAGATTATTGTCCTTGACTGGAATAGTTGGTTTGTCCCCAGTAGGCCACACCAAGGCAAAAAAAAAAAAAATACCCATAATGGGTAAAAAATTTCAAGGCTTTTCAGGTGGCTCGGAAAACTGCCAGTTTCAATATTGTGTATTTGAAGGATCGTCTAACTTTTCTAAGTGGAGAAATTCTGCATAGTGACACTTTTCCCTGAGATTTAGTTTTGTCTTGTGAAATGATTCTGTACCATGCCATGGGGAAAAAAATGTGATTGAAAACATTTAGCAACATGCTTATCTACCTTAAGTATCTATCTTCTTTCTTCTGATCCCTCTGAAAAAATAACTGGTAGTGGTGGTACTCTCCGTGGTACTGTCCATGGTACTGCTAAACTAAAAGAAGCATTGTGTCTTCTCTCTAGCCCAGGCTGCTTATTAGATCACTGAAATACATGTTGTATTGATCTTGGGATAGAAAACTTCATGTTAGTGGTTGAAGGACCAGAATTCTTCTTTGTATGGGGGAGAGAAACTTTGTATATCTTCTTATTGATTTAACTATGGGTTTTAGCCTAGTGCCTGGAACACATAAGCATTAATAAGTATAATTTTTAGAATGAAAGGAGGAAGACAGAATAATTTAAAGGGAGGACAATTGAAGATAAAAATAATTTCACATGTACTTTCCCTGAAACCATTATAACACATAAGTGAATGAATTATGCACAAACTTGGTTCCATAGATAACTGCATATATCACATGAGCATTTCTTGGACTTGTGCCTCCGAAAAGAAATATTTAGGTATTATTTCAGACTTCAGAAAATTGGAATGTTAGATTTAACCCATTTTACTAGTTGAAGTCTTTTTCTCTTTCATAACATTTTTCCATTGAAAATTAATTGCTTTAGGTATTCCCCTTGTCTCCGTTAATCCTGTAGCAGTGATGTTTGTCTACTATCTACCTATATACATATATCTTTGATCTAGGTATCTATTTTCTTTCTATTAGAAGAATAAATTATAGAACAGTATAAAATATTTTAAATCACCTTTAATTCCATTATGAACCAAATATTTATCAATTTGCTTATAATATATGTATATTTTTGGTATCTTGCCTATGTTTTGTATAAACAAATACACACATAAATATTTCTAAGTTCAGTATCTACATCTTAAACATTTTTACATTACTAATAATACTTCACAAACATGCATTAAAGTATGGGGAAAATCCGTTTAGAGAGTCATAGTAATTCATTTTACTATTATTTTATTTTTGGTCATTTTACGTATTTCTAATATTTAACCATTAACAAAATTTTACAGTGATGATTTCTACAGGAGTTAGGATAATCACTGCCTGGGGCCAGACATTTCTAGTCTGGTCATTAGTTGGAGATCATCTACTTTTGTAGAGCTGAGATTTGTGCAATCTACTTGAGTTCTGCTTTCTGCCTTATTTGTAGACATTTGGGCAATAAGTAAAGCTGCAAGGCATCTCAGACTTGTTAGTTATTTCTTCTACCAGCAAGTTCCAATTTGTGCAGAGAAGCAAGGCTGGCAAAGTGGCATATTCTTATTCAGTCCACTCCCTCGTGGCCAGGAAAAGAGAAAGAAATGAAGCAAGAGTGCAATGGGAGTTTATATTGTAATTCTTCTGGGAACTCTGTAAATTTTTAGAGTTTAATGTTTTTTCTTTCTCTACAGAGTAAATTGTTTCTGGAGGAGAATATTTTATACAAACACAATTAAAGCTAGTTTTGTCATTTTTAGATTTCCATGACACTTGATTGTTTTGAATATTATATTAAAGTAAAATATCGATTTATACATGAATTCTTCAATCTGTCATACCAGGTCTTCGCAGTTTAATCTGAACTTTCCTATCCATCATCATCTCTTGCAGGTTAGTGTGAACTTCATACTAAATTTCCTAACATTCCTACAATTTAGGAATATTAATATAGATTTTCTAATATTCCTAAAATTTAGGAATATTCATACATTTAGGAATCTCTATGTACTTTCTGAATTATTCTGTGTCTCGGATGTGTTTCTTCTTTCTCAACTGATAAACTCAAACTTATTTTTCAAGATACTACAGACAAGCAGGCAAAATGACTTTCTATTTTTTCTCTGCCATGATAGCTGTTAATTCATACTTTGACTATAATAGTTCGATAGTATTGTGATATACCAGTTTGGTTCTTCACCAGCCTGATGTGATCCAGGCAGTAAGTGTGTCCTATTGACATTTATGTTATGATAGATGTATGTAAAGTATTATATCAAATGTTTGTTGAATGAATAAGTAATGACTGAAACTCACACTGAACATTGGCCTGAATGAGCCATCATAGCAAATGATTCTCTTGATACTATGTATATTTTAGCCTTATACTTCACCCTTAAAAAGAATTTGTCTGTATTTACAAATATTTTATTTTATACCTACTCACAGGTCAGTCTAGAGGTGATGCTTCCATCAAATGTACATCTCCTTCACTCTCTGTCTTAAGCATCAGTGAAACTTGTAATTATGTATGTCACACTTCTTGATTTCCTGATAGCAACTGGCATTACACTTTTCATTGTTTTCTTCTATTTGATCGTAAAAATGTTGACATATAAATAATAATAAAAATGTTTAACCCTGTCACCCAGATTTAACAGGTTTTGATCTTTCACTATATTTGCTTCACTAATTATTTTTATATAATATTTTATTTATTTATTTTGAGATAGGGTCTCACTCCCATCACCCAGGCTGGAGTGTGGCGGTGTGATCACAGCTCATTGCAGCCTCGACTTCCTGGGCTCAGGTGATTCTCTCACCTCAGCTTCTCATATGTGGGACCAAAGGTACATGCCATCATGCCCAGCTAAGTTTTTGTATTTTTGGGAGAGCTGGGATCTTCCATGCTGCCCAGGTTGTTCTTGAACTCCTGGGCTCAAGCAATCTGCCCATTTTCACTTCCCAAAGTACTGGGATTACAGGTGTGAGGCACGATGCCTGGTCATTTTTCTATAATATTTTAAAGTTTTTAATATATATATGAATATAACCTTATATATTATATAAATTTATATTACATATAAAATATATTTTACATATATATTACCCCAAATATTTCTACATACAATTCTCAAGAAAAAATATATTTTCCCACATAATTGTAATAATATTTTCATAAAAAGATATTTTCCCACATAATTGTAATAATATTTTCATACCTAACAAAAATTAATAATTTCTGAATGTCACCTAATACTCTGTCTACATGCAAATCCTGGTCATTATCTCCATAATGTATTTTACCATTGTCTTATTTAAATTGGGATTCAGTAATCGTCTACATATTGCTGTTAGTTATGTCCTGATGTTATTAATCTAAAATAGTCTGTCTTTTTATTTTATTAATAACACTGGCATTTTAGAATCACATTAGTTGTGTTTCATCTCTTACATTTATTTGACTATTTTTTCTTGTTGTTATTTAACTCGTCTCTCTGTCCTCTGTATATCCTGTAAGTTGGAAATTAGATCCATTATCTGAGTAAATTTAATTTAAACATATGAAACATTTAGGTTGGTTCCAAGTCTTTCCTATTGCAAACAGTGCTGCAATGAACATTCGTGTGCATGTGTCCTTATAATAGAACAATTTATAATCCTTTGGAAATATACCCAGTAATGAGATTGCTGGATCAAATGGAATTTCTATTTCTAGGTCCTTGGGGCAGGGAAAATGTGGCACATATACACCATGGAATACTATGCAGCCATAAAAAGTGATGAGTTTATGTCCTTTGTAGGGACATGGGTGAACCTGGAAACCATCATTCTCAGCAAACAGACACAAGAACAGAAAATCAAACACTGCATGTTCTCACTCATAGGTGGGTGTTTAACGATGAGAACACATGAACACAGGGAGGGGAGCATCACACACTGAGGTCTGTTGGGGCGGAACTAGGGGAGAGACTGCGGTGGGTGAGGAGTTGGGGAGGGATAACATGGGGAGAAATGTCAGATAAAGGTGATGGGGAGGAAGGCAGCAAACCACATTGCCATGTATGTACCTATGCAACAATCTTGCATGTTCTTCACATGTACCCCAAAACCTAAAATGCAATAAAATATATATTAATAAAAAACCTGTGGAACTAGTGTTTGTCAACCCTTTTAAATAAATATTTTATTTTTCTCTTGTAAATAATATGCATAAAATTAGCATATCCTCACATCTGCTCTAAACTTGTATGCACAGATTCATAATATCACATAGTGTGATAACCTCTGTACTTGGTGATACTGAATATTTTTCAGGTAAAGGATAAGATGGTAGAAGATAACATATGACTGAAAATACCAATCCAAACCTTAGTTCTCGTTCCAAGGCATTCAATTAAATAAGGAAGTTCAGACAGATGGTTCAGGGCAGTTCAAGTGTAAAGTCTAGAAGTTTGGGGAAAGTCATTTTAAATTCTTTTTTAAACAAAGAAAGCATATGGTATTATCCAATATTCAAAAACAGTATTTCACTGAATGTTGCACATTAGTCCAATTTGAAATTTTTTCTTTGTTTAAACTAAGATCCTAATTAATGATCCGTATAAGTAGCTGATAACTGCTTGTAAATTTTCACAGATCCTGTAAGTTCATAGCCGAAATTATAAAAAAAGTTAGATTGTCAGTATCTTTATATTTTTAGAATTCTGAAATTCACACAGTAAAAAGATCATGGCCATTTGGATCCCTGGATTCAAGACCTAGATTACCACCTGACAAGAGATATTCTGAGAGTATTATTCTGATAGAGTTTTGTAGAAGTAACACTGTCAAAACTGAAAATATTTGTTTTATAACAAATAAGGTAAACAACACAGACTCCCAAACCTTTATATATCCTTGATCCAGACCCAAATTAGGGGAGACTTCAGTTCTCTAAATTAACTATTTCTTAATAGTTTAAAATTTTAACTGTTTGACAGTTTTACAATGTACTGCATGCAGATGTGTAAGTATGTATACATATGTCTTAAAATATATACGTGCATGAATGTGTGTGTTTATGTGTGGATATAATAAACACAATTAAATGTAACAATTTAACAACATTTTGGCCCAAAAACTTTTAATGTGTCAAATACAGTATATGTATATGTTATTAAAATGCTAAAAAATGATACAATCTTCAACTGGGGATTCATGTGCAACTTGAGGCTAAGCCCAAGAGATTATATTATGACCCAAATAGATTCTGCTGTTGCCTACTGTCTAATATATTACTATAACTCCCCATGTAGTTATCTCAGTGTAAGAAGTTATCAGGTTTTCAAAATATGTGCTAAATGGATTCATTAGTATAGTCATAACTTTACAAAAAGGGAAAGGTATTCTTTCTCTAGATGTTTAAATAAGAAATAGAGTAAGTTCTATTGCTAAATAGCTAAATCTGTTTAGTGATTAAACTAATTTGAGATATAGATCCTTAAGTTACAGTTAATTTTTCAGAGAATAAAAAAATTACTTTAGGGAGATGTATGATTCTTTCCAGAATGTATGAGTTTTGTAAATATATGACTCTGTAACTCTTTTTTTTTTTCTTTTTTTTTTTTTTTTTGGTGTTGTCTTGCAAACAAACCATATCTAATTCTTGCTTCATTCTTTTTCATTACCTATCCTAGCCCCAAACCCAACATTAAAGGTATCAGAGATGGTGTTAGGCTCAGAAATGGGTGAGCAAACTCCATAGCATTTTCTGACTTAAGCATTATTTAATAGTTCATAAGTTTGGTAATATTAAAATGACCACTTATCAAACTTAGCTCTATCTAATGAGACATAACCAAACATTCCTGTTTCTGAAGTGGCCTGCTGAAATAAGAAAACTGATCCCAGGTGCATGTGTCAATAACAAATGTCATGGAGTGTGTTATGAAACCTTTCTTTCAGTCTTCCCATATATTAAAGGACATAATTATATGCAAATAATAGTCATCTTGGATGGTTGTATTGAGGAGTAAATCATGTCACATTCACTGCAGGAGCTAAATAAATGTTATTTCTCTTTCCAGTTGTGGTTACTTATCTGCCTCTTTTTGTACAATCCAAATACAGCCAGAACACATGGCTGTACAGCCACATTCAACCTGTCACAGTCAGGCATGCGGACTGGTCAGTTTCTGTCTCTTTTGGAGGAAGTCAATGTGGCAAGCATTAAATATGTGAGTATATTGCAAAAATCTCTTGTTTGCCTAGAAAGATCTTTGAAAGGGCTTGAGTACGTAGGCGTTCAGCAAAGTTTTAATATATTCTTGTTTTATTCTTTCCCATCAATATTTATGATTATGTATGCTTTATTAATTTAGAAGAATTATCTTTCAAGAGGACTCAGTTTTAGCAATCCAGAATGCCAAAATCTATTGCCATTTGATAATCTGCATGACTCAGAAGTTAGGGAATGAAGAGTATCCTTTCTTTCTTTTTGGTTAGGTTGTCTTCTTCCAGGTTACCTCGTGAATATCCCACATCTGGGATGAAGTATTTCCACATATTAAACCACATGGGTTTGACTTCTAACATGAAAAACCCACCGTTTACTCACAGTATTTCCAAAGAATCAAAACCAGAATTTCTCTATGTTTCGACACTGGAATCTGGCCTTCTATAATACAAGCCAAAGCAGAATCCAAGCCCTTAAAGATTTTGGAAAGTTTTATTTGTGTCTTCATCTGTCTTCCCATTGGTCCAAGAGGGAGTTCCCAAAATAGCACAGCTTCTGAATCAAATGTATTAAATTATTTTGGACATTTTATCAGCCCTACTTCCCAAGAGCGACTGTTAATATGACATGATCCCTACCCCGATTTCAGGACTTGAAATAAGATGGCGGTGGTAGCTAAATTTAATATATCAAGAAGACTGAAAACCTTTTGAGAAACAATATTTCAGCAGAAATAGGTTTTATTTTTATTTTAAATTTTATTTAGTTTTAAGCCAGCAAGGAAAAACTTCATCTTTCTCAGCAAGAAAAGGTCAAGTAGGGTCAGGAGCAAGCACAAACATTTTAGTAAATGAGTCACAAGACTGACATTGTGCTTCCTATCCAGTGGGAGCTAATGAGAAAGAAAAAGGAGAAGGCATGTTGCCCATATAAACTGTATTTGTATTTGTTTAATTTAAATAATGTGGTCTAATCTTGGTGGTTCAAGCCTATAACCCTAGCATTGAGATTTGAGGCAGAAGGATTGCTTGAGCCTGGGGTTTCGAGACCAGCCTGGACAACATAGTGGGACCCTGTCTCTCCAAATATTTAAAAAATTAGCTGGATGGATTAGTCAATTTCCACACTGCTGATAAAGACAAACCCAAGACTGGGAAGAAAAAGAGGTTTAATTGGCCTTACAGTTCCACATGGCTGAGGAGGCTTCATAATCATGGCAGGAGGTGAAAGGCACTTCTTACATGGTGGCAGCAAGAGAAAATGAGGAAGAAGCAAAAGCAGACACCCCTGATAAAGCCGTCAAACTCTTGGGGCTTATTCACTACCACAGAGTAGTATGGGGGGAACTTTCCCCCAATTCAAATTATCTCCCACCAGGCTCCTCCCACAACACATGGGAATTATAGAACTACAATTCAGATGAGATTTGGGTGGGGACACAGAGCCAAACCGTATCACTGGGGATGGTGGTACATACCTGTGGTCCTAGCTACTCAGGAGGCGGAGGTAAGAGGATCACTGAAATCCAGGTGGTAGAGATTGCAGTGAGCTGTGATTGTGCCACTACTTCAGCCTGAGGGATAGAGTGAGACCCTATCCCCAAAATAAAATAAATAATGTGTAGTTATCCAGACAGTCTTACTTCAAAATTATACCAGATGAGGATTTCTAAAGTGTGAGTATAAAGTGTGCCATGTCCATGTTAATGCATGTGATATATCTAAGGAAATGCATTTTCTTTTTAGTGCCTTGCATCCAGGAATGACCTAATTTGCAAAAAAAAATAGAATATTTGTTGAATAATTCAAAATTTGGTTTCTATATATCTGCATCTCTATTGAGAGTTAAAGTCCTCATTAGCTCTCATCTAAAGTGTTACAATGGCCTCCTAATTAGTCACCTTGTACCTATTCCTTGCCAACTTGCAAATCCATCCTTCACATTATTTGCAGAGTGGATCATCAAAAGAGGAAATTGAATTATGCCATTCTCCTGCTTTGAGCTTTTCTCCAAGTGCTCATCATTGCTAGGATGAGATCTATGTTCCTTATATCAGCATTCTACCATTTATGACTCAGACTTTGTCCTCCTTTTCAACCTCATCATCCACCACTCTCTTCTTCAAACAACAATTTCCAACAGTACTCGGAACTAATGTGCTTTTAGATCTAGCATAAATCAGGCACTGATCTTATCATAGCTCATGCTCCCATCTGCTTTCCCAATCTTTTTTTTCAACTTTTATTTTAAGCTCAGGGATACATCTGCAGTTTTGTTACATAGGTAAACCTGTGTTATAGGGGTTTGTTGTACAGATTATTTCATTATCCAGGCATGAAGCCTAGTACACATTTGTTATTTTTTCTGATCCTTTCCCGCTCTCACAATCCACCCTTTGATAGGCCCCAGTGTGTGTTGTTCATCTTTTTAAATCAACTCTGATCTTAGTTGTTACCTCTTCTAACATTTTTCTATACCTATTCATTTCCAGGACCAAGTTGAGCATAATGTTCTTCTATACATCAGTAACATCCTATGTAAAACTCTAAAATGTCTACGTTATGCTAAAATTATATTTGTGTGTGTGTACTTACCTTTCACCATCATATAAATTCTATGAGATAAAGAGTGTATTCATTGTGTATTTTTCAAGCACTTAGAATTTTTCTTTAACTTATGATTGGTGCTCAACTAATATTTCTTCAACAAAAATGACCTAAAATGCTCTGAGAGGGAATTATTTACATTTAAGTGATTTATTTGGAGAAAAACACATGTGGTAATAGGGAAAAATAGGAAATAGAGAACAAGAGGCCCTCAATTTTCTCTACTATCTAGAAGTGAAAGCTCAGCCTTAACAGGTATGACTACAAATGGCTTCTTACAATAGATATTTAGGATGCAGAAAAAAGTATGCCTCTAGCAACAGATGATAGACAGGAAAAGGCTTCCAATGCCTGAAACAGTGCTGCAGGGCTTTATGACCCAGCAGCAACATGTAAGGAAGTAACTGAGTCTTCCTACTTATATTCCTCTTTTTGACCCCATACAAGACATTTTGAATGAACTGTCTACCCTTAGGTAGAGAGGATTTTTCCATATGTTTTACTGGCAGAGCCATGTATGATGGTTGGTAGAACACTGGATAATGATTTAACAAAACATTCAGAGCTGCAGCTTGAAATATCATCCCAAAGGTGCTATATAGATTCTTGTTCATAAAAAGCACCATCACCTCATTCAGTTTTGTTAATAAGGACTCGGTCATTTTGCTTATTGATCTCTTGTCCCTTGGTAAAAATCTCTTAAGAGGAGATGCTGGATGTCCTGGCTTATGGAATTTTTCTCCAAACAGGTGTTCTATTCAGCCCTTGTGGGAAGGAGAAACATGGCACAAAGAAGAGCTGAGAAAGAGGAAAGTCTTAAAAAGAGCTAAAGACAAACAAATTGGACACTGATTGCTCAGGATAGAGTGACAGAAAGAATAATGGTTGAATCTCATTCTGTTTGGTTGGCAATTTATCCGAGTGTAGAATTGTCAAGCTGATTCTGGCTTTCAGTTGTCTGAAACAAAGGAAAAGAAATTGGCCATGATTGGTGCCTGGATATCTGCTATGATTTAAAGCCTGAGATCTGAGTACCCTGAGAAATATATAGCAGAAATAGATGAAATGCTAACGCAATATGAGATTTTGGCTCATCACATTGAAAGTAATTTCCCAAGCACTTAGGAAAATGACTCGGTACATTTTGGCTGCAAACTAAGGCAAAAAAAAATTGCTATTGGACCAAAAACCTGGTTTGGGTAAGACTCTGAATGTCCTACTGGGATTTCAATGGACTTTTTTTTCTAGGCTGATAACCTTTAAAAAGAGGGATTATGAATCATTATGGCAAATGTGAACCTAATAGCCTAGGTAACTGGGAATCCATATGGCAGGGAGGCCTTTGGATCCTGTTTGTGGCTAGTATTGCCAAGGTTCACGGACCAAATAGAAGCCAAGTTCCTAAGACTGCATGCTTCAGATAGATTTCTAGGGATCCCATACTGAATGTCTAAAAGGGAAGAGTATAAAGAAGGGGTATGTATATACAGTACAGACATGCAGATACAAATATACACATACATATACTTGTGACTTCAGTAGCTATTGTCCTCGATTTTACATGTGAAAAATCTAAAGCCTAGAATTCTTAAGAAAAGTATGATTCAGAGCTAAAATTTTAGTTTTTATGTGAGTCTGGTTCAAAACTCATAGTCTTTTTACTATGCGTAGCTGTTTTTCCCAAATGTTGTTTGATGGTTGATGTCAGAATCATTTGGGAATCCCCATTGAAAATAGAGCTTACTCAGTCATCTGCTGTGTCCAAGATTCTAACACAGTAGGTGTTAGAAAAAGGCCCTGAGATTACTATGTTTTAAATGTATCCCAGGACATGTGAATTTCCATCCAGGTTTGGATACCTCAATATCACACCTCATTATAAAGACAAGAGGTGTATTATAGGAATGGTGGTGTAAAATCATGATTTATTCTATTATCAAAAGTCAGTCCATTGACTATGGACTGAGTTTTATAGAGACATCTTTTCTGGCCGGCAAAAGCCTTGTCACTCAATGCAATATCCCTAGAAAGCCATCTTCCCTGTGTCTTTGGATTAGTCATAAAGCACTGCAGTGAGATAGAACACAGGCTGTCATTAAAAACACTGGATTCAAATTCTGTATCTGGCTCTTGCAAATTATTAAATAAAAGAACACACACAATTGTTTCAATCTCTATTAACATCATCCCTAAAATGGGCATAATGCATTTTATTAGTTTCCTAGAACTGCCTTGACAAAATACCAGTCTAGGTGGCTTAAGGAAGAAAAATTTCTTTTCTCACAATTCTGGGGACTGGAAGTCTGAGATCAGTTCTTTCTCCTTGTCTTGTAGATTTTTGATTTCTTCCTCCAGTTTTCACAGTCTTCTCTGTGTGTATATGTGTGCCTAACCACCTCTTCTTATATGGCACCAATCACATTGAATGAAGACCCACACTCATGACCTCATTTTAACTTAATTACTTCTTTAAAGACCTTATCTACTAATACAATCACATTCTTTGAGGTATTGGGGCTTACGACTACAATATATGAATTTAAGGGGGAAAAACACTATTCAGCTTATAATATCTCTAACATTTTTAAACAGGTTATTTTAAAAGCTAAAATGCATTATGCAAAAATTAAATTATATTTTAAAACATAAAATTCTCTGTAGAATTATTACATTAAGGATGTTTCAAATTACCTAGGTTACTAGAACACAATTGTCAAAATAATGTCTCTGCTTTTGGTTAAATTGTTATCAAGCTTTACCAAAATAGAGTATCTTTCAAATTTTTTCTTTGTTTAGAATTAATATCAGTTGTAACTAAGTATATACTGATTATAGTGAACTAGCTGGAATAAGTAATTTGACATGACAGCCTAAATTAGGATATCTATCTACCTAGATAGATATATAAAGACATACAGACATGCACACATATATGCTTATACAATTTTCTAAGTATATAAATAGCCAAATATTTCTACCAGTTAGTTTGAAGGCACAAATGCTTAAGAGGCAGAACAAACTATCTTTATTGAATGCATATTTTATTGCAAGGCATTATTATCCTTTGCATTTAACATACATACATACATGAATCCTACTCCAAACTCTTTGAGGAAGGTGCTATTTTTATTTCCATTTTAAAAAAGTCTGAAAAAATTAAATATTTCTCTTGATCACATGATTAATAGTAAATGGTAGAGTGTAAATTCAACTTTAGTTTTGCCTGGTTCTTGAGTCCATGATTTATCAACTAAAGACATCATCATTTACCAAGTATCCCACCATGCAGCTACATTATATATTAATTTATACATTGTTCTATTTCTATTTAGCTACAGTGAGGATGCTGGCTGTTCCAGTCTAGGACAACGTAATTGTTTAGTAGCAAGTATTTTTCTAACTCCAGATATTGAATGCACAAGACCAGGGCACTCAGTGAAAAATCAGACATTAGTCCCAGCTGTTTTGAACAAGATTAAGTAAGGTCTTATAAAATGCTATTTCATGATTCCTTGTTTTTAAGAACAAGGAAGTAACACACTAGTCCAGTGGTCTGCAACCTTTTTGGCATCAGGGACCAGTTTCATGGAAGACCACTTTATGAACTAGGGGTGGGAATCGTTTTGAGAGAATTCAAGTGTAATAATTTTATTTTGCATTTTATTTCTATTATTACTACTACATTGTAATATACAATGAAATAATTATAAAACTCACTATAATGTAGAACTAGTGGGAGCCATGGGCTTGTTTTCTGTAACTAGATGGTCCCATCTGGGGGTGATGGGAGGCAGTGACAGATCATCAGGCATTAGATTCTCATAAGGAGCATGCAACCTAGATCCCTGGAAGACACAGTTTACAGTAGGTTCACACTCCTATGAGCATCTAATGTCCCCACTAATCTGACAGAAGGCAAAGCTCAGGCAGTAATTCGAGTGATGGGGGTGGCTGTAAATATTGATGAAGCTTTGCTTGCTCACCTGCTACTTATCTTCTGCTTTGCAGCCCACCCAGTTCCTAATAGGCCACAGTCTAATTCTAGTCCATGGTCCAGTAACTGAGGACCCCTGTACTAGTAAAATACGAATATCATATGCACACATACACTCCATGGTATTTCAGCTTTAAAGGACAAAATAACTTTGAAAATTTCTGAGGGACCAAGTAAGTTATATATCCACCTTAGATAATAGCCATGTCCAAGGGTTTGAGTTTAAACTCAGTGAATTTGTTTCATTTGGGGATTTTATTTCACCAGCCAATTTCTCTTTATGTCTACATGGGAAAAACTGAGGTGAAGAAAAACCAAAGTTTATTTTGAATCAGACACATTACTCAGAAGGATTTCTTAAAATCAGAATTTAATTTATCGTTTTGAGCAATTCAAAGTGAAAACAAGCAATACATTTTGTTCTGAGCTCTTCTCCCTCTGGTAACTGGCTTATGCCATAAAGTTTTATTTTACCTGAATTTTCTTATTGCATTTCATCAGTCATACTCTCTCTCACGTGTGTTCTGTGCGATGGCTTACGTGTATAATACTAGCACTTTGGGAGGCCGAGGCAGGAAGATCACCTGAGGTCAGGAGTTAGAGACCAGTCTTGCCAACATAGTAAAACCCTGTCTCTACTAAAAATAAGAATTAACTGGGCATGGTGGCAGGCACCTGAAATCCCAGCTACTAAGGAGGCTGAGGCAAAAGAATCACTTGAACCTGGGAGATGGAGGTTGCAGTGAGCCAAGATCATGCCATTGCACGCCAGCCTGCATGACAGCAAGACTGTCTCCAAAAAAAATATGGTCATAATTCAGCTTTAAAAAAAATTTGCCTTAAGATTTTTAAACTAAATTTAATCCTAGTGAATAGCAGCTAAATTTGCAGAGTGCTTACAACTTGCTAGATAATGAACAGTGGTAGCCCTCTACATGTGGCTTTGTCTGCAAAATAGTGGACCTCTCATGCAATCTGACAGAATTCTAGAAGATCATGGTTTATGGCAGTGCAAACTCAGTCCTGTAAATAAATGATCACTTTCTTAAAAGGCATCAACTGTGTTGGAACTTTTATTTTCAAGGCGGAAGTACCTGTATGTGCTTATTTAACTCCTTATGGGGTGTTGAGTGGAACCCTTACAAATAGTTGTGCTTGTTGGTTTTCTCTTATTGAGAATAATGTTGAAGTGACCACATCAAACTAAAACTTAGTCAGAAAGCAGGCAATCCATTCTGTAATAGATAGCACCTGTACAGCCAAAGTAAAATAGTTTTGCTATTGTCTGGGATCAATGGAACATGGAAAGAAAGTCATAAACTAAACCACCACCTTGAGAAATTACTCATCAATTAACATCAATCGAGGAATGCCAAAAAGTTCTAATTTACTTTCTTTTTCTTTTTCTTTTTCATGACCTGTCAAGTAGAAAAATGTTTTTGAAGAGAAGCATGGTTTGATGGGAGCGGATAGAGAAATTCCTATAATAGTAAATCACCTCCTTGGTTTAATTTATGCTTCTAAACAACAGCCAGGGACACAAAGTCATTAGTCCTGAGAAGGTAAATTGATCCAACAGGGGTATTTAGAACAAAAAATAATTTAGGGCGGAACTGAAGATTAGCAATATACAGATTTAGAAGACATTTGGCACAAGATTCCTTTAAGCGACATACAGTGGGGCTGTCTATATGCCTGCAAAAATTTCAGAATGGATATTTTGCTCTCAACAACTTGGTAAATATTCTGAAGAGTAACCTATGTTTATCTATACCTGTTGTGGATGACTCAAGGCTCACGCAGGTAGGTGGGTAAACCCAGCCCCTCTGAGGCAATGAGAGGGAGAAATGCTCAATATTATCCTAGAGAAAAGAGAAATGGCAGGAGCCAGCCAAAGAAACAAAGGAGATTCTTTTTGTTTACTTTCACTGTCAAGTTGACTACCATGCAGAGATGTTGCATCATGATGGACAGGATTCAAAGGTACATAAGGAAGACATCCACTTCCTCACCTGTGGTAGCATGAATAATGGCCCCCATAAATCTCTGGCTCTTAACCCCTTAAACCTAGGAATGTCACCTTACGTGGTAAAAGAGAATTTGTGATTTTGAGATGAGGAGATTATACTACAGAAAAGAAGGCCATGTGACAGAAGCAGATGGAAGTAGGAAGCAGAGTCAGACAGAAAAGATGTTGTACTCTGGCTGTGAAGATGAAGGAAGGGGTTTTGAGCCAAAAAAATAGTTTAGGAATGCAGCTTTAGAAGGTGGATGAAACAAGGACACCGATTTTTCTTTAGAGCCTTCGTTGAGAACATGACCTGTTAAGGACTTGAGTTTAGCTGTGGAACTGATTTCAGACTTCCTACCTCCAGACGGTAAAAGAACTTGGTATTTTAAAAATAACATTTGTGGTAATTTGTTATAGAGGTAACAGAAGACTAATATATCACTCATAAAGGAGATTAAGTAGGAACCCTCCAGACTCCCTTAGTGATTCTGAGTGGTTCTCTCAACACTGATTAACCCTGAGAATAGGTGGGCAGGGGCCTTTATTGGGCATAATCACAAAGAGAGAGACTGTAAGGTACTCCATTTCTCCATCAAAATCAATTGTGATGAAGCTATTTATATGCTTAGTATTGTCTTTTGCCCCCTTTCCTTTTCTTTTCTTTTCTTTTTGTTTTCTTTAACCTCCGTAAGCCCCACACCCCACTGAAAAAAATGGTTTCCTTTTTAGCACAAAGATTGAGAAAATGCTGTTGTCCCCAGGAAAACAGATTTTTCAGCAAGCACATTTAAGATGTGGGGAGGACCTGTAATGAAAGCGTTCTAAGACCTTGAGTTTCAAGTAATGTACTGCCTCCTGGACCTTCCCCATAGAGTTTTGCCCTCTCATATGAGTGTGGAATCTTTTTGTCCATATATTGAGCATTTTACATAAAAGTTAAGTTTTATTTTAGATTAAACTACATCTCCAAACTTTCTGTAAAAACAAATGATGTTAGAAATATAAAGACAAGTTTATATATGTATAGGTGTATATTTTATTATACCATGACTATTAGCAATTATTATTTATTTTTCTGAATGAATTGTCAATGAAAGCTATTTTACTTATGATTTTTTTTTAGATTACAGTTACAGTATCTTCTCTTCAGGAATTCAGATTGGATATAGACCAGAACAAAGGGATTATATAATAATCAGTTGGCATTAAAATAAAATTATGTCCTTGGAACTACATTTAAGAATCACTGGACCTATACCATTTTTCCCAATGGCACTAAAAAAAATGTGTTTAGTCAGTGACTTTAGCTAGACTCAGAAATTTGAAGTAGAATTCAGAGGTGTAATATAAATCCTATTAAGCATATATTGTAGCTAGGCATTGATATTTATGTACATTTTTTTGCCTGTGCAATCACCAGTAGAACTTAAGGTCAATCTTTTTGTATAGTCCACACATAAACATAAGTTGGATCACTGTAGAATTAGCCTTTCTGTTACAGACAATTAGTGACTGGAACTATCTGAATAAATCGAATATTTAGAAGGAGATCTTATGCTAGATGCTCAAATTTAAGACAGAAATGTGCATAGGTGGCAAATTGTGTGAACATTCATACTTTCCATTACTTCTGGTAGTATAGTTGAAATCAAGGCTAACTATAGAAGCTTATGTAGGCACAGAAAAAAGAGTATAGAAAATATATATTTTCTGTAACTCCTACCAGAAAGTGAAGTTGATGGGATGGATTCTGGTCTGGATTTGACATATTTTTCTATTGTAATTTTAGTGAAAATGGCAACAATAGACAAGGTAAAGCCAAAGTATTTCTTTTCCAAACATGATTCAGTGATTCAGAGAAACATTATGCTCTGGTGACATCATCATATTCATGAAATGAATATCCACTCATGCCTGGTGTGTGTGATAACTGACAATGCTGTCTTCCTGTTTTAAAGCCAGAGCTGCATTTTCTAGAAAACTGCCTGGTAATTAATGTTTCTAAATTGTAGCACAGACTCTTGATTTAGACTCAAATCATATATATTGTGTAGTAGTATCATGATTGATTTTAATATCAACTTATTAATGCCATGGTGCCTAGCATGGTGGTGATCTCCATGGAGGATGTGAGTAAATACTTTAATTTTTATTTTTAGGGAGTTATCATCATGACTAAATTAGATTTCAACATGTGGAGTAGAAAACTAATAAATCAAAAAAGAAAAGTCTTAAAAAATCCTTCACATGATTTATTTCTACTCCAGTCTCCTCATGAGCCAGCCTTTAACTCCCTTTCTATACTTCAGCAATATGGGCCTTATTTCTTTTGTCTAATTCCTTTTGCTTTTTTCCAATCAGGTGTTCTTTGCATATGCTCTTTTCTCTGGGGGAATATTCTTACCTGCTCATTTCTAATTTATTTAACTCCAACCCTTCATCCCAATCTTAACTTAAGCATAACTTCCTCAGGGAACTATTTTATAACCTCCTTCATCCTTGCCTCCAATCTATATTCTTTTAAAACCATGCTATTTTCCATTTCAGCTCATATTTCAGATTGTTATTGGATGCTTGTAGGATTTTTAAATATTGATATTTTTCCATCACAATATTGTAAAACTCATGAAATTAGAGATTGAGTGTATTTCATTTCCATTTTATTCAAAGACCCTGGCAAATTCCTGGGCTAAATATAGATAACTCATAGATGTAAGTAGAGTGATTTGATTAAAGCTCGTTAGAATTATGGAAGTCAGAAAGTGAAGAGCTCAGTGTAGACCATGCTAACTGGCTTTCAGATGTCCAGGATGGAGAAGAGATGCCTAGGTAAAACATGATTTTATTTTTTAAATTTTTATTTATTTATTTATTAAAACAGACTCTCCTTCAGTTGTCCAGGCTGGATTGTACTAGTGCGATCTCAGCTCACTGCAAACTCCGCCTCCCAGGTTCAAGCAATTCTCTTGCCTCAGCCTCCTGAGTAGCTGGGATTACAGGTGTGCATTACTGCACCCAGCTAATTTTTGTATTTTCAGTAGAGAAGGGGTTTTGCCGTGTTGGTCAGGCTGGTCTCAAACTCCTGATCTCAGGTGACCCGCCTACTTCGGCCTCCCATAAAGCTGGGATTACAGTCATGAGCCACCATGCCTGGCTGATTTTATTATTTTCAAATATTTTAGAAGATATATAGATGAAAGATTCTCAGAGTGATGAGGCAGCATGTTAAGTGGTTAAGCACACAGGATATGGAATTGCAAAACCTGAGTTTGAATTTCAGCTGAGCCAGTTACTGGAAAACCTCTGGCACTTTATTTTCTTATCTATGATTTATTTTTTTAAAATCTCTGAAATAGCGGGGCGCGGTGGCTCACGCCTGTAATCCCAGCACTTTGGGAGGCCGAGGCCGGTGGATCACGAGGTCAAGAGATCGAGACCATCCTGGTCAACATGGTGAAACCCCGTCTCTACTAAAAATACAAAAATTAGCTGGGCATGGCGGCGCGTGCCTGTAATCCCAGCTACTCGGGAGGCTAAGGCAGGAGAATTGCCTGAACCCAGGAGGCAGAGGTTGCAGTGAGCCGAGATCGCGCCATTGCACTCCAGCCTGGGTAACAAGAGCAAAACTCCGTCTCAAAAAAAAAAAATCTCTGACATAGATATAATAATAGCTTGTTTTATGCATTGTCATAACACAAAGTAGGATAATGTAATATTTCCTGTTTCTTCATTTGCATTATAATTTTTGCATGCCTATGTTTCACTGGTATCTATTTTTATTCTTTTATAAAATTCTACACTTCATCCTCCCTTTTTATTAAAAAAAACAAAACAAAACTTTTAAAGGAGTTTTATGCTGACAGAAAAATTGAGAGGAAGGCACAGAGATGTCCCAGGTACCCCCTGTCCACATATTGTAGCCTCCTTCAATATCCACATCCCCCATAGAATGCTACATTTGTTACAGTTGATTATCCTACATTGAAACATCATTATCACCTGAAATCCATAGTTTATATTAGGGTTCAGTCTTGGTCTTCTACATTTTACAGGTTTGGGCAAATATATAATGATATGTATTCATTATAATTTTATACACAGTACTTTTCATCACTGCCCCGAAGACTATCTGTGTTCTGTCTGTACATCCCTTCCTCTCTCTAATTCCTGGCAACAATTTGTTTATTCTTCCTATAGTTTTCTTTTCTTTTTTCAGAACGTCATGCTGGAATCTACTGTGTAGCCTTTCTCACTTAGCAATATGCATTTAAGTTTCCTCCATGTCTTTGATAGCTAATTTCTTTTCAGAACTAAGTTCCATTGCCAGAATGTACTGCAGTTTATCTGTTCACCTACTGAAAGACATTTTGGTTGCTTCCAAGTTTTGACAATTACAAATAAAGTTTATAATAACATCCATAGGCTGGGCATGGTGGCTCAAGCCTGTAATCCCAGCACTTTGGGAGGCCGAGGCAGGTGGATCAAAAGGTCAAGAGATCGAGACCATCCTGGTTAAAATGGTGAAACCCCATCTCTGCTAAAGATACAGAAAATTAGCTGGGCATGGTGGCACGTGCCTGTAATCCCAGCTACTCAGGAGGCTGAGGTAGGAGAATTGCCTGAACCCAGGAGGCGGAGGTTGCGGTGAGCCGAGATCGTGCCATTGCACTCCAGCCTGGGTAACAAAAGTGAAACTCCGTCTCAAAATAAATAAATAAATAACATTCATATGCAGATCTTTGCATGAATATACATATTTAACTTATTTGCACAAATACCAAGGAGCATGATGGCTGGATCATATGGTAAGAGAATGCTTGGTTTTGTCAGAATCCACCAAGTTGTCTTCCAAAGTGACTGTACTTTTACCATCAATTAATGAGAGTTCCTGTTGCTCCACATCCTCACCAGCATTTGATATTGTCAGTGTTCTGGATTTGGGCCATTCTATTAGGTGTGCAGTTATATCTCATTGTTGTTTTATTTTTCATTTCTCTGATGACATATGATGTCATCTAGTCATATACTTATTTTTCATATGTGAATCTTCTTTGGTGAGCTGTCTGTTGAGGCCTTTGGCTCGTTTTTTAACTGGGCTCTTGTTAAATTCATTGATAATTTTGGATAATAATGCTTTGTTAAGTGTGTCTTTTGCAAATACTTTCTCTCAGTTTATGGCTTGTCTTCTATTCCTCTTGGTGTTGTTTTTCACAGAGAAGTTTTCAATTTTAATGAAGTCCAACTTACCATTTGTTTCATGGATCATGGCTCTGGTGTCCTGTCTAAATATTCATCATCAAATCCAAGGTTATATATATATATATATATATATATATATATAAATATTTTTTTTTTTTCTTCTGTGTTATCTTCTAGGAGTTTTGTAGTTTCTTGGCTTACATTGAGGTTTGTGATCCATTGTGATTAGTTTTTACAAAGAGTCTAAGAGTCTGTGTTTTTTTTTCAACATGTGAATGTTGCATTGTTTGAGCATCATTTGAAAAAGCTATGCTTTCTCCCTTGGAATGCCTTTGCTTCTTTGTCAAACATAGTTTACTGTATTTAGGTGGGTCTGCTTGTATTTCTTGATTTGTTTGTCTATTTCTTCTTTTTTGGGGGGGAATGAGTCTTCCTCATTCAATTATTCCAACATCATTTATTGAATAGGGAGTACTTTCCCCATTGCTTGCTAATGTTAGTTTGTTGCAGATTAGATGGTTGTAGAAACGCAGTTTTATTTCTGGGTTTTCTAACCTGTTACATTGCTCTATGTGTCTATTTTTGTAACAACATCATTCTGTAGTATAGTTTCAATTTGGGTAGTGTGATTCTTCCAGCTTTGTTCTTTTTTGCTTAGGTTACAATTGGCTATTTAGTCTTATTTTTCTGGTTTCATATGAATTTTAGAATACTTCTTTCCTAATTTTATAAAAAATGAAATTAGTAATTTTATGGGAATAGCATTGAATCTGTAATTGCTTTGGACAAGATGGCCATTCTAACAATATCAATTTTTGCTGTCCCTGAGCATGGAATGTTTTTCCATTTGTTTGTGTCATCTCTGATTTCTTCCAATAGTGTTTTGTAATTCTCCTTGTGGAGATATTTCACACTTTCCTAGTTACCTATATTTCTAAGTATTTTATTATTTTATGGCGATTGTGAATGTAATTGTGTTGATTTGGCTCTTAGCTTGGATGTTATTGGTGTATAGGAATCCTACTCAATTTATACATTTATTTTGAATTCCATGATTTATAACTTGATTTTCTATTCCAAAACGTTACTAACATTGTTTATCAGTTGTAGGAGCCTTTGACCAGAGACTGTGGGGTTTTCTAGGTAAAGAGTCATATTGTCTGCAAAGAGAGAGAGTTTGATTTCTTCTCTTCCTATCTTGATGCCTTTTGCTTCTTTCTCTTGCCTGAGTGCTCTGGCTAGGACTTCAGGTAAAATGTTCAATAGGAGTGCTGACAGTGGGCATCCTTGTCTTTTTCTGTTTCTCAAGGGATATGCTTGCAGCTTTTGCCTGTTCAGTATGATGTTGGCTGTGAGTTTGAGATAGGTGGCTCTTATTTTTGGTACATTCCTTTGACTCCTATATTGTTGAGTTTTTTTATGTTTTTTTTTTTTTTTTTTTTAACATGAAGGAATGTTGAATTTTATTGAAAGACTTTTATTCTGCTGAGATGATCATGTGATTTTTGTTTTTAGTTCTGTTTATATGATGAATCACATTTATGGATTTGCATATGTTGAACCAACTTTGCATCTCAGGAATAAAGCCTCCTTGATTGTAGTAGATTAGCTTTTTGATGTGCTGCTGGATTCCATTTGCTAGTATTTTGTTGAGACTTTTTACATCTATATTCATCAGACATATTGGCTTCAAGTTTTCTTTTTATTTCTATCTCTTCCAGAATTTGGCATCAGAACAATGCTAGCTTCACAGAATGAGTTAGGGAGTAGTACCCCTTCCTTGATATTTGGGAATATTTTTAGTAGAATTGGTACCAGCTCCTCTTTATACATCTGGTAGAATTTTGTTGTGAATCTATCTGATCCAGAAATTGTTCTTATTGGTAGGTTTTTTATTACTGATTCATTTATAGAACTCATTATTGATATGTTCAGATATTAATTTGTTCCTGGTTCAATTTTTGGAGCTTGTATGCATCCAGGAATTTATTCCTTTCTTTTAGGTTTTCTAGTTTGTGTGCACAGAGGTGTTCAGAATAGTCTCTGAGGATTATTTGTTTTTCTGTGGGGTCGGTGGTAATGTAACTTTTGTTATTTCTAATTGTTATTTCTAATTCTAATTTATTTGGATCTTCTCTCTTTTCTTATTAGTCTTCTTAGCAATCTGTCAATCTTATTTATTTTTTTCAAAGAACCAACTTTTGTTTTCTTTGATCTTTAATATGGATTTTCCTGTCTTGATTTTCTTCAATTCAGTTCTGATTTTGAGTATTTCTTCTGAAAAGTCTGCTAGCATTGGGGTTGGCGTGCTGTTGTTTTTCTAGTTCTTTCAGGTGTAATGTTAGGTTGTTAATTTGAGATTTTTCTAACCTTTTGATGAAGGAGTTTAGCACTATAAACTTTCCTCTTAACGTTGCTTCATCTATGTCCCAGAGATTCTGGTGTGTTCTATCTCTGTTTTCACTAATTTAATATTTTTTTTTAATCTCTGACTTAATTCCATTATTTACTCAAAAGTCATTTGAGTAGATTGTGCAATTTCCATGTAATTCTATGGTTTTGAAAGATCTTGTTGCTATTGATTTCTGTTCTTATTGTGCTGTCTTCCAAGAGTATGACTGGCATAATTTTAGGGTTTTTTTTTAATTGTTTGAGAATTACTTTATAGTGAAGTGTGTGTCTGATCTTAGAGTATGTGCCATGTGCCAAGAGTCACTGAGGACCAGAATGGATTCCTAGTGCTTGTCAACTTTGTGCAGGGTTCCCAACTTCCCTTTTAGCTCAGGCTGTGCCTCCTCCCTCTATCCACTCTCAGTGACTTCTTTACCAGGGTATGTTCAGTGTAACAGTCTTGATAGCCTGGTCTCCTGCTGGGAGAAGTTCTTCCTGGCTGTATTTAGCGGGACATCTTGGCTCCAACATGGAGAGCAACACTCTTTCTTACTCAACTCATGTCATGTTAATTTTCAAAGATCTTTGCTTTTCCTACATGGAATGATTTGAAAAAGCAGGATTATATTCAATCTCTGGTAGACAGCTCAACTCTTTTTTATTTGTGTTTTTATTTTATTTTATTATTATTTTTCAATGTAGAGCTCCCTACCTTTTAGAACTCCAGGAAGATAACACCACTTTTTATTTCAGTTTTTGACTTATAACCACATTGAATTGAGCTTTGGCTATGTTTTATGGAATGAAGTTATTTTATAAGTGTATTGTGTTGGGACAATAGACATTTACCTAGAAGTAGTAAGAGAAAATGATGTGCCTTCACTAATGCCTTATGGAATTCCTTTGTCATTGCTGAGAAATATCTCAATAGCTTAGGTAGAAAATAGTAGAAAACAATTCATAGGCTTGGCATTCAAGAGAGATAAGAGTTATTGTTTTCATTCTGTCATTAGGGAAGATTTGTAGAGACTTATGTAAATGATGAAGGTTTATATAGTCAGACAGTAATTAACAGAATGATAGATGCCATGACCGAATCACCCTTTGTCCTTGGGAAAAACACTTCATTTTCCTTGGCTTCATTTTCATCCTCTGTAAATAACTAGTACGAGTGGTTCAGAAAGATTTTAGCATAATTGAAAACTTGTTAAAATTACACATACAATCTTATGTGATTCCATGATATTGCAAATATTATAAAGCTCAGAGACTATCTCTGAAATGTGGATAGGAGGCAAACTCTCACTGCTTACCACCCCTGCCCTCTATGCCAAGACACTGGCTGCCTGAGGCAAGTTTATGCAACATATTTTAAAGATCATTCTTATCAACATCTTTGTGTAACTCTACATTTTAACTGTCTTTTTATCTCATTTGTACAATCAAATAATCATTACTTCCTATACTTACTACCTTTGTAATAATGTATTAATAGAAATTGATTCCATCCATGAAGAAATGGTATCTATAAAGTTCTCTGAGTACTTGGAAATTTTGTATTTTATAAAAGGCAATTCACTCTTGAAATTTGAAAACTTAACATTTGTAGCCTTCTTTCTTTTTGAAGCACATGATCAAGTGGTATTTGTACCTTAGAGAGTCAGAGATGCCATAAGACCACTGTGTGTGCACTGAGTATGACATCCATTTACTCGCCTACCTTGGCTTTTGAAGACTAAAGCTTTAAAGCTCTTCTTAAATGCCTGTATTAATTTAGCAAATGAACACTGTAGTTCAGTAAGTAAACTAGAGCCAGGGTACTCAGCCAGAGAAAATGCAATTATAAAAATCTATTAATTATGAACAGGTGAATATAGATGTTCCTGGGCTATAACTCTAGCCTTTCAGCTAGAGAGTTTCCTCTGATGGACCCCACAATGCCATGTGTACAACCATAACATGTGGGAGGTAAGGTGTAAATAAACTTTTCTTGTAGATAATGGGATATTTTCCCTTTAATTAATGGGAATGTATACTTTTCAAATTAATTAAAATCAAACCTCTTTTAATTTTCCTGTGGTATATGAATTATATAATTCTCAAGGCAAAAACAGAATCTTCTGCATTTTAAATATTTGCATGCACCAAGACATAATACTTAGCATTTACTGTAAATTCAGTATTTTGAACTTGAGAGCAATTGGTTAATAATTTACTGTGGACTTTTATCCAACATAGTAGCCCCTTTCTAATTTGTTTTTAACTGGGCGTCCCAGTTTGTACTTTAGTTGTCAATCAATATAAGATGAATAAGAGTACCCGATTCAACCAAGTTTGAAATGGTATGTTAAACAAAATTGACTAGGACTCAATAATGCAGAACTTTTGGGAGCCTTTTAAAGCTAAGATGTCTTGGGAAATTCTAATATGGCGTGCCTTTACAGTATTTTGCAGAATTTTTGACTACAAAATAATGTTTTTCTTCTAGAATATCTTATGCAATTAGTACTCTGAAAAACATGTCTTCAGTATTATTGGTTTAATAATTTTTCAAGGAAAGCTAATTTTAGGATATGAATATTTTTAGGAGTATCCCAACCTATTCTCACTGAAGTGGAAAAAGAAAATGGAACCAGGCAGAAGTCAGTTTTGTTATTTTTCTGCTGGAGGAGTGAATGGTAGGAGGAATCATCTTGGTGAGAATTCACAGTTAGATAATTTTTTCTATGTTTGCTTATTTATTACTTCTTCAGGGGGAAATGTGTCTGTGCAGAGTTTCTGATTGCAAGAGCAGAATGAGTAGAATGGATTTAATTTTTCATTGGAAGAGTGAGCAGCCTGCATTTTAAAGAGCACCAACTTCTACATCACTTTAAATATTAATGACTGACACTGCCATTCCTCTCTTTAATGTGCTTTGTTTTGGTGCCTGGCCAACCCAGGAAGATGAAAACTCCCTTGGGGCCTGATATAGAATACAATTTGTTCTGAAATTTTGGTGGTAAACATGGTAATAAATTAGAGGGTGTAATGAATATGTACAAAAGCACTCAGAATCCTCCTTCTACCCCATGTTCCTCAGAATACTTAGTTTGTCACCCCTACAAATTCTGTTAAATATATATATATATATGGGATATGGCCATCAGAGTGACCTTAAGCTCGCTCTTCATTTTTTTAATTCAATGTTTTTATTTAAACATGTATTGAATATGGTTTATTTTACAAATACCTTCCTGAAACACCTAGGTATTATAGAATTAATCAGGAGGCTAGCGTTTTTAGTCTTTTTACCTGGAGTGCAAACTCCTCTGTGACTCTGCTTCTACTGTTTCTAGTGCAGAGACTCTGAAGGAGGTGAGAGAAGTCTTCAGGGGCTAGTTCAGCTGGGAACTCCTAGGTCACGATACCTACTTTAGAATGAAGAACCACTGCAATGGCAAGACCACTGGTTGGTTTAAGGGATGAAGTGGTTTACCTATTTTACTTCATAGAGAACGTTTCTAATTTCTTTATGTATAATAGGCTATGGGAAAGCAAAAGAGGAAGCCAGGAGACATGTTAGTGGCAGCTGTTGTAGCCCAGTCTAATAATAATGGGAGTTTAGACTGGATCCCACCAAACTATGATAAACGTAATTGTAAGATTTCTATTTTGTTAATCTTTGAGTATTCATTTATCAATTAGAATATCATAAAGACCATGGCAGAATACATTTTGCTTTATTTTATAAATACGATATAAAATACATATAGACAAAGATAATTAACTTTCATCCTTGCTACCAATCTTCTTCCATTTTTCGCTCTCTGAGTCAGAGATTAGTGTGTGTTATAAATTGTCTTCAAGTATAGGAATACAGTAATTAATAGGATAGCAGTGAAATTCCTACTTGGCTCTCCAAAATTTAGTTAAAAATAAGGGGTAAAACTGAGTACAACTGTTAGTCCAGTTCTCTTTTCGTGAAACAGTTTAATTTCACCGGAATTTTCATCATAATTATTGTCCAGTGGTCTCTGTTTTGTTTAAGAATAATTCTGTTTCTGGGTCGGGAGGAAGACATGAACCATCAGGGATTAATAGTCAATAGTTCCTGAGGAAACAGAACTAGGCAAAAAATAAATAATAATGATTCTTATTCTAAGTTTCTACAAAACTTTCAATGCAACAGCTATCAGAGGCAGGAGTTAATTGTGTCAAAAATATTCCTCCCCTCCACTTGTGCTTAATTTCCAAATATATAATTTAATTTTCAATTGAACGTGATCAATTAACCACTTACCCATTTTGGATTAGATGGGGCCAATATTTATTGAACCATTTTTATTCAGTGCTGTTCAATGTGAAAACATAGATATTTAAGATAGGCTTCTCGCCTCTCAGGAGCATTTAATCTAGCTGAGAATATAAAATCTGAAATAATCTTGTCCATATGTGCACCATAGGGTATCCCATGCATAAGCAGATGACCAATATGCTTGTTTCTGCTTGTTTTGTTTCAGTCAAAACCAACTACAAGCACTATAAAAATTGAAAATAATGGAGACCCAGTGATGATTTAAGGTAGAAAGACTTCACAGAGGAGCAAAGAGTGAATTGGTATTGGGAAGATCACTGGGCTCTGGAAGCAGAAAACATGGGAATGGGGATGTTCTCTCAAGGCAGAGAAAAAACTTCTGATCTAAGGGTTGGTGTGGGAGTGAACAATACAACCATCAAAACTGGAATCAAAGGCATTTGTTGCACTTCAGAGAGAACACTTTGTTTGCTCAGATAATGTCATTCTAACAGCAGAATGACTAATAAATGTGCTAAAAATTGAAAGAGGTATGCGCTCTGATTAGTGGAAAGTTTTCGATTTTAATAGGATTCAAAGTAAATATGATTCTCTAATTAGAGTGAAGCATAAATACCTCAAAATTTATTATCTAATTGGTTTTTGCATAACAATTGACTTATTTCTTAAATAGTTTGTTGTAAATAGGGACTTCTTTTCTGGAACAATAATCCATATCATAAAAACACCAAAATTCATTGCAATACATGAAAAATAAATATGTGATTTTAAAAATGTGCATCAGTAAGTGGAATACAACAGTATTCCAGCTGCACTGTAAATATTCTCTTTTTGTCAGGTTTCATTTTTCTTTTCTTTTTCTTTTTTTTCTTTTGGAGACAGAGACACCGATCCTTTTTCTTACTGGGTTGGATATCAGCATATTATTTTCAAACACAAGGCTAAGTATATTTGTTGGAAGACTTTTCATTTCCTAATTAGCCTATCTATAAGAAGACAAGGTCTTCATTGCTTTAAGTATATTTGAATGATATCTAAAGATAATCTCATTTTACCTGAAACTCATCATTTCAGCATTCACACATGGCCCAGAAAATATTGGAACAGTACATTTTGGTGAGGAAAGACATTTTTCAGTGGCTATTGTTTTTTTTCTCTCTCTCTCTTTAATCATCACTTGTTCTTTCTTTCTAGTAACAATCAGTTGAATCACAACTCACTTTACTGTTATAAGGTGACTGGTTGCAGAGATGTTTGCAGGTGTTAGGCAAATATGTATATACATTTGGTTCATCACTGGTACTATGGGTTGAATTGTAGTCCGCGAAAAGATAGGTCTAATTTCCAAACTCCTGGGGTCTATGACTGTGACCATCTTAGAAAAAGGTTTTATAAGATATAATTAAGTGAAAAATCTTGTGATGAGATCATCTTGGATTAACTGGGTGGGCCTTAAATCCAGTGATAAGTGCCCTATTAATAACAAGAGAAATACATAGAGAAGAAGGCCATTTGAAGACAGAGGCAGAGACTGGAGATATGCTAACACAAGAAAAGCTTAGCATCACCAGAAACTTGCAGAGGCAAGGAACGGTCCTCACATAGAAACTTGGAAGTTAGTGCAACCCTCCCAGCACTTTGATTTGAGCTTCTGGCCTCCAGAACTTTGAGAGAATACATGACATTACTGTTATTTTAAGTCACCAACTCTGTGGTACTTTTTTATAGCAGCCCTCGGATACTAACACAAATGGGTGAGGCTTCTTATTTATGATAAAATAAGCTGTAAATGAGTTGTGTGTTTGTTGGTATGTTTGTTCATTTGATTTTGAGATGGAGTCTCACTTTGTTGCCCAGGCAGGAGTGCAGTGGCACAATCTTGGCTCACTGCAACCTCTGCCTCCCAGGTTCAAAGGATTCTCCCACCTAAGCCTCCTGAGTAGCTGGGATTACAGTTACACACCACCACACCCAGCTAATTTTTGTATTTTTAGTAGACACGGAGTTTCGCCATGTTGATCAGGCTGGTCTCAAACTCCTGACCTCAAGTGGTCCACCCATCTCGGCCTCCCAAAGTGCTGTTGTTATGGGCGTGAGCCACCATGTCTGGAAGTAAATGAATTTTTGAGTTAACTTTAGTTGAAGATCATTTGTAATTAGTTCCAGGAAGAGATTAGAAAGCCTCTGTATGGAGAACAGAAAACCAAAACTAAAATATTTCTAGGGATACCACCTTTGAATACTAAATTCTGTATATGTGGTGCCACCACATGATTAATGACCTAATAGCATAATAGACCTATCTGAACTAAGATACTGTAAGAAAACAGTAGCAGAGTGTATAGTTGTGTCATAAGAACTATTAATATTTTAGGCAGCATTGTCATTTATAGAGCCCATGGTCAGTAATAGTTGAGGTAACCATGTTAGTATTAATAGTAACTATCTTGTTATAAGAAGATACAAGGCTTCAATGTCTCTTCTATTCAAAAATGTCTTTGAGATGTTGGGAAACCAGGCATGAATTTGCATGAAAAGTTAGGTCAAGATGACTCTCCATATCCTAGGTATTACAGATAACATACAACCAATTCTGAACTATCAGTAACTAGGTTATCAGTGCCTCTTTTATGATAAGTTTCAAATAAGAACTTGAGCTACATGGTTAAAGCCAAAGACAACAGAGCTATAATTCTTTACTGGAAGAAAAATATCTCTGCTGAGAAGATACAGATTGTGGCCAGAATCTTCACTTCAGGCATGGCTTACCTGAAACTATGTTACAAAGTGATTTCTGTAAAGTAAATTGTGTTTTCTCACTGGAATGCTATTACAATTTGGGGCTTGCATTCTTAGCCTCATGCTTGGAAAGATGAGCAGAAACTTTATATGGTCTTTTGTTGATTCTGCCTGTGATACCTCTTCACAAGGTAGATAACTGAGAACTGATGCTATTTTTAACATGACACACTTCGAGGGAAAATGGTTAGTAAATGAAAACTCCGTTGATTTGGACTACTGGGGAGAAAAGCAGGCATGGTTCTTATCTTGAAGGAATTTACATTACTCTAAAAATAATATAGAAAGCAATTATTAAATTACTACAACTAGTAAAGAATTATGGAGGGGAAAACTCGGGTGCTGAGACAGTATCCACCTGGCAGAACCTCACTCAGAGAATGGATGTAAGGAAAGATGTCATTTTACTCTTCTTAACTGAAATGAGTTTCTGATGATCTGTTTTTTTAGTTATTTGTTTTAAATTGAAAGCATTTACAGTATATTTTAAATTATTTCCCAAAGAGCTGTGTCATTCTAAGTTCACTAAAGAGAGCTGTCAGTCTTTTCCTCTGTTACTTGTGCTCTTTAGTAACATCCTCACGTAATATACTATTACTCACTTTCATGCTTAGATTGCCTTCAGTCCTTGTTACAGGACAACAACATCATCGCCTTCACATACAGGTAAAGCTGCTGCTTTTACATTGTTTGCTAACCTTTTCCCTTTCTACCTTCCCATAGATTTCTTTTTCCTGCAAGCACTTCTCCCAAGACATCCACTGAAAACAGGGAGATTAATTGAGAGACAGAGGCAATCACAGCCTCCAAGTTACTAGATTGCCTTTCTTCTGGAATCCTCGACCATAATGAATTGCATACAATTTAGACTTGCAAAAATCCCAGAATTGAAATAGATTTTAGAATCAAATCCATCTGATAATGTTGGCTAGTATTTAGTAAGTGCACACTATATGTGAAGTACTCTTCTTCAACATTTAAATTTTCTCATTTAATCTCCACAACAATGCTATAAATGTTATCTTTATTGCCATCTTTATTTTCTAAAGGAGGAAACTGAGATATATAGACAAGAAGTAACTTTTCTTAGGCTTTACCAATAAATAGCAGAGGAAGATATAATCCTAGGTCTCTGAGTTTCTTTGGATAAGAGATCCAAACACATGAATGCTATAGCCCACCACTTCGTCATCTCTTTCACTAATCTACTAGTTCAACCAAGCGGTGTACACGTAAAGTCCCCTAACCAAGAGTAGTATAGAGCTGAAACTGTATCCAAAATTTAACTTCCAGTTAAGATCTTACTTGTGACTAAGGTCCTGGATATTCAGGGTATCTTATGCCCCACATATTCTCATGAAGATTTAGTCCACCTTTTGCTAAATGCTACAAAAAGGAAAATTGAAATATGTAAGATTTATCTTCTTAATTCTTCTAATCTCAAGATTTAATACTGAGCAATTCTATTTCTTTATGTAGAATATTTTTAAAAGAGAAAAAAATCACACAGTAATCAAAATCTCTGCTTTGCCTCTCATATTTTATTTGTGTAGGGTTGGACAAGCCAGTAAATTCTTTTTGTCTCTTGTTTCTCATTCTGTAAAAAAAAAAAAAAAAAAAAAAAAAAAAAAAAAAATTAGTAAAACTTATTTCGTAGAATTAATATGAGAATTTAAAAGGACAATGTAAGACCATATAAAAATACTGCCTATAATAATTACCTTCCTCTTCTAAACTTTTACTTTACAAATATTTAGGGAATATTTTACAAACTTCTAGAGCCACTCACATGTATTTAGTCTTCCATCAGATTCTGAGTCAAAACTCATGTGTTTGACCTTCACTGAGGCAGGAGACTAGTAGGTAACTTTGTTGAAATATGACTCAGTAAATAGGAAATGCTCTTGATTGTTGATATCTTCTGATGTTGTCTGTCAACTTCTGAGACATAAATTTTGTATTCAAGATTTCTGTAGGGAAGGGAACTGAACACATTCTGGTAAAACAGTGTATATAGCTATTACTCCAAGTATAAAATATGTTTGATTATCTCAAACTGTTAGGAGCAAGTATTGCTTAAGAAATAACTTGCATGTAATTTTTAAAAATGAGTTTGAGTCATGGTAGCATTTTAAGATCTCAGTCTCGCCCCGTATCCCTACTGAAATTAACTAGGCAGAGTATGCTGAAGAAATGATTTCTGTTAGACAGGAGAGGGATTTTTTACTGCTAGTTTCTAGCTTCTAAAATGTTCTGTTGTATTGGTGCAAAAACCTGTTAACAACCTCTGCATTTCACTTGGCCTATTGCTGATATAGTCATAGACAATGCTTATTAAGAGTTACATGAAAGTTATGTCTTCAGGGGTATAGTTGATATGTACAGTGCCTATCCAAAAGCAAAGGGATTTATTTAATAATAATCTGTGATTCCTTGTGAATTCTTCTCATCTAATGACTTATTCGGGGGCAAGGCTATTTATTTAGGTAGAATCTTGTAAAAGTAAAGATTAAGTTAGTGTCTGTGTTGTGCCTCTAACATTTTACCTGAGTAGGATTTGGCAATATCAATAAAGTGAACACCAATGAAGTGGTTTCTATATTTTTTCTGTGTTTGATAGCATTGTGAATGTAATATTTTTATAAAATAGATGTCTTTGTCATTTTAAAACATAACGCACCTTTCAAATATAATAATCCACTAAAAGTTTCCCAACAGCCCCGATTTGTTCACAGCATTTTCTGTGTTACACTTTTAGTTGTTTTATTCTTATTTTGTTTCTAGTAACTAGCTCTGGAGGGGACAGTGCCATATCAATATAATAGAAACATAATCTAAGTCTGTGGCATCTGATATTAGATTTTCTTTTAGAGAGTAGAAACTCAAATCTTCATCCATCTTACTACAAATAAACTGTTTATTTGCTTTTCCTGTTTGGTATTTGAAGGGCTCAGTACAATGCCAAGCATTTACTTTTTAAATTTCAATTTTAATTTTAATTTTAGTTTAAATTCTGGGATACATGTGCAGAACATGCAGGTTTGTTACATGAGCATACATGTACCATGGTAGGTTACCACATCTATCAACCCATCATCTAGGTTTTAAGCCCCACATGCATTAGCTATTTGTTCTGATGCTCTCCATCTTTACCTACCACCCCCAACAGGTCCCAGTGTGTGTTGTTCCCCTCCCTGTGTTCATGTGTTTTTATTGTTCAGCTCCTGCTTATGAGGGAGAGCATGTGGTATTTGGTTTTCTATTTCTGTGTTAGTTTGCTGAGGATGATGGTTTTCCGCTTTATCCATGTCCCTGCAAAAGACATAATCTAATTTCCCTTCATGGCTGCATTGTATTCATGGTGTATATTTACCACATTTTTTTTTTTTTTTGAGACGGAGTTTCGCTGTTGTTACCCAGACTGGAGTGCAATGGCACAATCTCGGCTCACTGCAACCTCTGCTTCCTGGGTTCAAGCAATTCTCCTGCTTCAGCCTCCTGAGTAGCTGGGACTACAGGTGCGCACCACCATGCCCAGATAATTTTTGTATTTTTAGTAGAGATGGGGTTTCACCTTGTTACCAGGATGGTCTCAATCTCTTGACCTTGTGATCCACCAGCCTCGGCCTCCCAGAGTGCTGGGATTATAGGTGTGAGCCACTGCACCCAACCATACCACATTTTCTTTATCTAGCCTATCATTGATAGGCATTTGGGTTGGATTCATGTCTTTGCTATTGCGAATAATGCTGCAATAAACATACATTTGCATGTATCTTTATAGTAGAATGATTTATATTCCTTTGTGTATATACCCAGTAATGGGATTGATTGCTGGATCAAATGGTGTTTCTGGTTCTAGCACCTTGAGGAATCACCACACTGTCTCTACAATGGTTGAACTAATTTGCATTCTTACCAGCAGTATAGAAGTTTTCCTGTTTCTCCACAGCCTCACCAGCATCTGTTGTTTCTTCACTTTTTAATAATCGGCATTATGACTGGCGTGAGATGGCATCTCATTGTGGTTTTGGTTTGCATTTCTCTAATGACCAGTGATGTTGAGCTTTTTTTCATGTTTGTTGGCTCCATAAATGTCTTTCTTTGAGAAGTGTCTGTTCATATACTTTGCCCATTTTTTGATGGGTTAGTTTTTTTCTTGTACATTTGTTTAAGGTCCTTATAAATTCTGGATATTAGACCTTTGT
The DNA here is from genome assembly GCA_031835075.1 of Saguinus oedipus. Lineage (NCBI taxonomy): Eukaryota > Metazoa > Chordata > Mammalia > Primates > Cebidae > Saguinus > Saguinus oedipus. The sequence goes on from CM063178.1 coordinate 68,703,967, forward strand.
CAGTTGGATAGATTGTAATTTCTTCCTCTCATTTGGTAGGTTGCCTATTAACTCTGATGATAGTTTCTTTTGCTGTGCAGAAGATCTTTAGTTTAATTAGATCCCATTTATTAATTTTAGCTTCTGTTGCAATTGCTTTTGGTCTTTTCATTATGATATCCTTGCCCATGCCTATGTCCTGAATGGTATTTCCTAGGTTTTCTTCTAGAGTTTCTATGGTTTTTGGTTTTATGTTTAAGTATTTCGTCTATCTTGAGTTATATTTTGTATAAGGTGTAAGGGAGGGGTCCAATTTCAGTTTTCTGCATATGGATAGCCAATTTTCCCAGCACCTTTATTAAAAAGGGAGTTTCTTCCCTGTTGCTTGTTTTTGTCAGGTTTGCTGAAGAATGCCAAACATTTAGATGCTTATTTGTCAGTTAAGTTTTGTTTGTCTTTAAGATTTAATTTTGGCCAGGTGCAGTGGCTTACACCTGTAATCTCAACACCATGAGAGGTCAGGGCAGGAGGATCCCTTGAGGCCAGGAGTTTAAAACCAGCCTAGGCAACAGCAAGACCCCATCTCTTAATTTTTTGTTTTTAATTAGCTGGGCATGGTGACACATATCTGTAGTACCAGCTGCTTGGAAGGCTGAGTCAAAGCATTGCTTGGGCCCAGGATTTGGTGGCTTCCGTGAGTGATGATTATGCCACTGTACTCTAGCTTGGGTGACAAAGCAAGACCCTGTTTCAAAAAATGAAAAAAAAAAGGATTTAATTTTAACTTTTAATGAGACTTGTTTCTGGTTGTGTACATTCCTCTTCTGCTATGAATAGTCATTTTCTTTCTCTTTTTTATAGCTTAGTTTCCTTTGTTCATTCCATGCCTCTGTTTCTCTGTGCCTGATATGCCTACTGCATTAAATCATTTTAAGGACTAAATGACGAAAGAAAAGTCTACAATTCACAGTGAATCATAATTTAGAGTAAGTCTTTTAAAAACTGATTAAATTTTTTCTCTTTAATTAATTCTGAGTTTTATGTGTTGGACTTGCTTCCAGAAAGACTTCATCTAAACTAATTTGTACAGTCATGTTTGCACAAGGCACAAAGGGTTCAGTGGCAAAGCCTGAGTGATGCCAGGTAGGAAAATATAGACACTCAAATATAAGAAATGGACTAACTTTACTCCATAAGTAAATGGGTCTACATTTCTGTTTTTCATACCTGGCCGTTCATTTCACTTGTTAATGTGTCTACAATTAGCTGAACACGTGTGGGAATGCAAATATGAGTGCCATGCTTCCTTTCCTCTGGGCCTCATAATTTAGTGGTGTGGCACACTTGTGCAAATTTAAATAAAATACAATACCAAAAAGAACCTTGGAGAAGAGGAACAAAGATCAATGGGAGAACAGAGGAGAGAGAGCTTGTAGTGCATCTGGTAAGTTTTAATTTCCTTATATATCTATTCATTTGCCAAACAAAAACTTACCGCAGAGCTGTGATGAGTCAAGAACTATTGTTGGTGCAGGTGTTGGACACAAAGTTAGAAATATGTGATAGGCACCCAGTAAGTACTCAAATACAGGAATGAATAGACATGTAAATATAGACTTTCTGCCCTTAGAAATTCTGCCCTCTATGGAGGAAGCACACAATAAAAATACATTAAACAATTTCAGACAATGGTTAATGTTATAAAAAAATTAAAGCTTGGTAATTAGAGAATAAAGATGGACAGGTAGTATTTTTGACAACTTACAGTTTCATGGAGTCATAAGCTTTCAATCTAGACTTGAAAGATGGGTAACATTTTGGTAGGAAAGAATGAAGGTTGGATTTCTTTCTCTTAAACTATACTCATATACCCTCTACACTTTTACTACTCTTGGATTTTTAGTTTACTGGTCTGCTTTTTCCAATGAAATGGAATTTGTGAGGGCAGAGACCATGTCTAACTTATCTTTATATGCCAAGCACTATGTTTAATATGTACTAGGTTCTAATAAATGTTTTTGGCATCAATTATCAGTAAGTGATGGGGCATAAATAGAGTTACTCACTTGGTGTGGCTGCATCTGACAATTTTGAATAGATAGATATAACTGGACTTCGGGTCTTTGGACGTGTTACTGGGTGGTAGAGAATAGTATTGAAGATAGACTAGATTGGGGACAGACTGAAAACTGAAGGCCGGAAAATTGAACTGAAAGATTTGGATGTGAGTGGGGAGTCACTGAGTAAGATCCTATGACAGGAAAGAAACTCTATGTGTGTGTGTGTGTGTGTGTGTGTGTGTTTGTGTATGTGTGTGTGTGTTTCATTTCTTGGAGACATGGTCTTTCTCTGTTACCCAGGCTGTACAGTGGAATGAGTGCATAGCTCACTGCAGGCTCTAACTCCTGGTTCAAGCAACCCAGCCACCTCAGTCTCCTGAGTACCTGAGACTACAGGCATGTGCCACCACACCCAGTTATTGTTTGTTTGTTTGTTTTAATTTTTGCAGAGAGGGTGTCTCCCTTTTTTACTCGGGCTGGTTTCAAATTTCTGGCCCCAAGTGATCCCTGATCTCAGCCTCTCAAAGTTCCTGAGTGATAAGCATGAGCCGCCATGCCTGCCATCTTAAAGAAAGAAAATCTTAGCGTTATAATTGCTTCCAATAAGTACCAGATATCTAATACCTGCCAGATGCTAGAAAATCAAGTACTTAATCAGTTAGTCATCAATTTTAAAGGATTTGCCAAGCGTTTGAAAATAGGGAGTAAAGGGGAAGGAAAAACCTAAAATAGCTGAAGTTTTAAACCTGAAACAAGTGTGGAAAAGAAAGAAACATTAAAACATTAACTGGAATAGAAAACACAGATAAAGGCTGCTGGTTTCTGAAAAGGTGTTAGCAAATCTTCTTGGCCTAAGGAGTTCCCAGAGGTACAAACCCCTCTGCAAAGCCAGCCAACTGCAAGAATTGTAATACAGTCTTTTTTTCTTTTTTTTATTGCATTTTAGGTTTTGGGGTACATGTGCAGAATGTGCAAGATAGTTGCATAGGTACACACATGGCAGTGTGTTTTGCTGCCTTCCTCCCTTCACCCACATTTGACATTTCTCCCCAGGCTATCCCTCCCCAGCTCCCCCCAACTGCTGTCCCTCCCCTATTCCCCCCAATAGACCCCAGTGTGTAGTACACCCTTCCCTGTGTCCATGTGTTCTCATTTTTCCTCACCCGCCTATAAGTGAGAATATGTGGTATTTCATTTTCTGTGCTTGTGTCAGTTTGCTGAGAATGATGTTCTCCAGATTCATCCATGTCCTTACAAAGGACACAAACTCATCATTTTTGATTGCTGCATAATATTCTGTGGTGTATATGTGCCACATTTTCCCAGTCCAGTCTGTCATTGATGGGCATTTGGGTTGGTTCCAGGTCTTTGCTATTGTAAACAGTGCTGCAATGAACATTCATGTGCATGTGTCCTTATAGTAGAACGATCTATAGTCCTTTGGATATATACCCAGCAATGGGATTGTTGGGTCAAATGGAATTTCTATTTCTAAGGCCTTGAGGAATCGCCACACTGTTTTCCACAATGGTTGAACTAATCTGTAGTCCCACCAACAGTGTAAGAGTGCTCCTATTTCTCTGCATCCTCTCCAGCATCTGTTGTCTCCAGATTTTTTAATGATCGCCATTCTAACTGGCATGAGATGGTATCGCAATGTGGTTTTGATTTGCATCTCTCTAATGACCAGTGATGATGAGCATTTTTTCATATGTTTGTTGGCCTCATGTATGTCTTCTTTTGTAAAGTGTCTGTTCCTATCCTTTGCCCATTTTTGAATGGGCTTGTTAGTTTTTTTCTGTAAATCTGTTTGAGTTCTTTGTAAATTCTGGATATCAGCCCTTTGTCAGATGGGTAAACTGCAAAAAAATTTTCCCATTCTGTTGGTTGCCGATTCACTCTAGTGACCGTTTCTTTTGCCATGCAGAAGCTGTGGAGTTTGATTGGGTCCCATTTGTCTATTTTGGCTTTTGTTGCCAATGCTTTTGGTGTTTTAGTCATGAAGTTCTTGCCTACTCCTATGTCCTGAATGGTTTTGCCTAGATTTTCTTCTAGGGATTTTATGGTGCCAGGTCTTATGTTTAAGTCTTTAATCCATCTGGAGTTAATTTTAGTATAAGGTGTCAGGAAGGGGTCCAGTTTCTGCTTTCTGCACACGGCTAGCCAGTTTTCCCAACACCATTTATTAAACAGGGAATCCTTTCCCCATTGCTTGTTTTTGTCAGGTTTATCAAAGATTGTATGGTTGTAGATATGTTGTGTTGCCTCCAAGGCCTCTGTTGTGTTCCATTCGTGTATATTTCTGTTTTGGTACCAGTACCATGCTGTTTTGATTACTGTAGCCTTGTAGTATAGTTTGAAGTCTGGTAGTGTGATGCCTCCCACTGTGTTTTTCTTTGCTTAGAATTGACTTGGCTATGCGGGCTCTCTTTTGGTTCCATATGAAGTTCATGGTGGTTTTTCCAGTTCTGTGAAGAAATTCTATGGTAGCTTGATGGGGATAGCTTTGATTCTGTAAATTACTTTGGGCAGTATAGCCATTTTCACGATATTGATTCTTCCTAACCATGAACATGAAATGTTTCTCCATCTGTTTGTGTCCTCTCTTATTTCATTGAGCAGTGGTTTGTAGTTTTTCTTGAAGAGGTCCCTTATGTCTCTTGTAAGTTGTATTCCTAGGTATTTTATTCTCTTTGTAGCAATTGTGAATGGCAGTTCGTTCTTGATTTGGTTCTCTTTAGGTCTGTTATTGGTGTATAGGAATGCTTGTGATTTTTTCACATTGATTTTATATCCTGAGACTTTGCTGAAGTTGCTTATCAGTTTCAGGAGTTTTTGGGCTGAGGTTAAGGGGGTCTTCTAGGTATACTATCATGTCCTTTGCAAATAGAGACAATTTGGCTTCCACCTTTCCTATTTTAATACCCTTTATTTCTTTTTCCTGCCTGGTTGCTCTGGCTAGAACTTCCAGTGCTATATTGAATAGGAGTGGTGAGAGAGGGCATCCTTGTGTAGTGCCGGATTTCAAAGGGAATGCTTTTAGTTTTTGCCCATTCAGTATGATATTGGCTCTTGGTTTGTCATAAATAGCTTTTATTACTTTGAGATACATTCCATCAATACCAAGTTTATTGAGGGTTTTTAGCATAAAGGGCTGTTGACTTTTGTCAAATGCCTTCTCTGCGTCAATTGAGATAATCATGTTGTTTTTGTTTTTGGTTCTGTTAATGTGGTGAATTACGTTTATAGACTTGCGTATGTTGAACCAGCCTTGCATCCCAGGGATGATTCCTACTTGATCATGATGGATAAGTTTTATAATGTGCTGTTGCAATCAGTTTGCCAGTATTTTGTTGAAGATTTTTGCATCTATATTCATCATGGATATTGGCCTGAAGTTTTCTTTTCTTGTTGAGTCTCTGCTGGTTTTGGTATCAGGATGATATTGGTCTTGTAAAATGATTTGGGAAGGATTTCCTCTTTTTGGATTATTTGGAATAGTTTCATAAGGAATGGTACCAGCTCCTCTTTGTGTGTCTGGTAGAATTCGGCTGTGAACCCATCTGGACCTGGGCTTCTTTTGTGTGGTAGACTCTTAATTGCTGCCTCGACTTCAGACCTTGTTATTGGTCTATTCATAGTTTCAGCTTCCTCCTGGTTTAGGCTTGGGAGGACACAGGTGTCCAGGAATTTATCCATTCCTTCCAGGTTTACTAGTTTATGTGCATAGAGTTGTTTGTAATATTCTCTGATGATGGTTTGAATTTCTGCGGAATCTGTGGTGATTTCCCCTTTATTGTTTTTTTATTGCATCTATTTGTTGTTCTCTCTTTTTTATCAGTCTGGCTAGTGGTCTATTTTGTTGAGCTTTTCAAAACACCAGCTCTTGGATTTATTAATTTTTTGAAGGGTTTTCCATGTTTCTATCTCCTTCAGTTCTGCTCTGATCTTAGTTATTTCTTGTCTTCTGCTAGGTTTTGAGTTTGTTTTGTTTTTTTTTTTGTTTTGTTTTTTTTATCTTGCTCCTCTATCTCTTTCAATTTTGATGATAGGGTGTCAATTTTGGATCTCTCCACTCTTCTCATATGGGCACTTATTGCTATATATAAGTGTGTCCCAGAGATTAAATGTGTCCCAGAGATTCTGGTATGTTGTGTCTTCGTTCTCGTTGGTTTGGAAGAACTTCTTTATTTCTGCCTTCATTTCATTGTTTATCCAATCAACATTCAAGAGCCAGTTGTTCAGTTTCCATGAAGCTGTGTGGTTCTGAGTTAGTTTCTGAATTCTGAGTTCTAACTTGATTGCACTATGGTTTGAGAGACTGTTTGTTATGATTTCAGTTGTTTTGCATTTGCTGAGGAGTGCTTTACTTCCAATTATGCGGTCAATTTTGGAGTAGGTGTGATGTGGTGCTGAGAAGAATGTATATTCTGTGGATTTGGGGTGGAGAGTTCTGTAAATGTCTATCAGGTTTGCTTATTCCACGTCTGAGTTCAAGCCCTGGATATCCTTGTTAATTTTCTGTCTGGTTGATCTGTCTAATATTGACAGTGGAGTGTTAAAGTATCTCACTATTATTGTGTGGGAGTCTAAGTCTCTTTGTAAGTCATTAAGAACTTGCCTTATATATCTGGGTGCTCCTGTATTGGGTCCATATAAATTTAGGATCATTAGCTCTTCTTGTTGTATCGATACTTTTACCATTATGTAATGACCTTCTTTGTCTCTTTTGATCTTTGTTGCTTTAAAGTCTATTTTATCAGAGATGAGAATTGCAACTCCTGCTTTTTTTGCTCTCCATTTGCTTCGTAAATCTTCCTCCATCCCTTTATTTTGAGCCTTTGTATATTTTTTCATGGGAGATGGGTTTCCTGGATACAGCACACCGATGGGTTTTTGTTTTTTATCCAATTTTCCAGTCTGTGTCTTTTGATTGGTGCATTTAGCCCATTTACATTTAGGGTCAATATTGTTATGTGTGAATTTGATACTGCCATTTTGATGCTAGCTGGCTGTTTTGCCCGTTAGTTGATGCAGATTCTTCATTTTGTTGATGCTCTTTAGCCTTTGGTATGTTTTTAGAATGGCTGGTACTGGTTGTTCCTTTCTATGTGTAGTGCCTCTTTCAGGAGCTCTTGTAAGGTAGGCCTGGTGGTGACAAAATCTCTGAGTACTTGCTTGTTGCAAAAGATTTTATTCTTCCTTCACTTATGAAGCTCAGTTTGACTGGATATGAAATTCTGAGTTGAAAATTTTTTTCTTTAAGGATGTTGAATATTGGCCCCCACTCTCTTCTGGCTTGTAGAGTTTCTACCTAGTGATCTGCTATGAGTCTGATGGGCTTCCCTTTGGGGGTGACCTGACCTTTCTCTCTGGCTGCCCTTAGTATTTTCTCCTTCATTTCAACCCTGGTGAATCTGACGATTATGTGCCTTGGGGTTGCTCTTCTTGCAAAATATCTTTGTGGTGTTCTCTATATTTCCTGGAGTTGAGTATTGGCCTGACTTGCTAGGTTGGGGAAATTTTCCTGGATAATATCCTGAAGAGTATTTTCCAGCTTGGATTCATTCTCTTCTTCACATTCAGGTACACCTATCAAACGTAGATTAGGTCTCTTCACATAGTCCCACATTTCTTGGAGATTTTGTTCATTCCTTTTTGCGCTTTTTCCTCTAATCTTGGTTTCTTGTTTTATTTCATTGAGTTGATCTTCGACTTCTGATATTCTTTCTTCTGCTTGGTCAATTCGGCTGTTGAAACTTGTGCATGCTTCACGAAGTTCTTGTGTTGTGTTTTTCAGCTCCTTCAATTCGTTCATATTCCTCTCTAAGTTGTCCATTCTTGTTATCATTTCCTCAAATCTTTTTTCAAGTTTCTTAGTTTCTTTGCATGGATTTAGAACATGTTCTTTTAGCTCACTGAAGTTTTGCCTTATCCACCTTCTGAAGTCTGATTCCGATATTTCATCACACTCATTCTCCATCCAGCTTTGTTCCCTTGCTGGTGAGGAGTTTTGGTCCTTTGTGGAAGGTGAGCTGTTTTGGTTTTGGGTGTTTTCCTCCTTTTTGCGCTGGTTTCTTCCCATCTTTGTGAATTTATCCACCTGTCTTCTGAGTAGTTGCTGACTTTTCGATTGGGTCTCTTAGTGGACACCCAGATTGTTGATGATGAAGTATTTCTGTTACTTAGTTTTCCTTTTAACAGTCTAGCCCCTCTGCTGTACGACTGCTGAGGTCCACTCCAGGCCCTGCTTGTCTGGGGTACACCTGTAGCAGCTGTGAAACAGTGAGGGATTCCTCCAGTTTCTTCTACTACTATCTTTGTCCCAGATTGATGCCCGTCAAGTGTCAGTCTGATTAGTCCTTTTTTGAGGTGCCTCTTTGGATATACAGGGGTCAGGGAGTTGCTTGAGGAGACAGTCTGTACTTTATAGGAGCTCAATTGCTTAGATGTGAGCTCCGTTGTTCATTCAGGGCTGTTAGGCAGGTGTGTTTGGGTGTGCTGTAGCAGAACTTATAAAACCCCCTTTTTTTTTGCCTCAGATCCTCTGTCTTGGGGAGTTAGGGCTTTCTTTATGAGTATCCTTTGCACTGCCCTGCCCAGCTAGGAAGCAGTCTAGTCACTATTTGCCTGCCGAGGCTCTGTCCTGCTACTGCGGGGTCTGCCCTGTTGCCGCAGGCTCTCCCCTGCTGCCGCGGGTTCCGCCCTGCTGCCATGGGTTCTGCCCTGCTCTCGTGGGCTCCACCCTTTTGCCATGGGCTCCGCCCGGCTGTCATGGGCTCCACCCCATTGGCAGAGTTGCTCTGTTATGGTGGGTTGCCTCGGCAGTGGCAGGCTGCTTCAGCAATGGGAGTGTACCTCAGTAGGGGAAGAATGCATTGGTAATGGCAGACCCCCCTCCCCCAACGAGCTGCACCATCCTGGATTCAGCTGAGCCTGCAGTGAAACTCTCAACCCCAAGCATTTTGAATCACCGTTTTCTTTGTCCCTGTCGGGGTGGGACATGCAATCCTCATCACCTGGCTCCCTGCCTCAGAGCCCTTTATCTCTCTCTCTTTTTTTTTTTTCAGTTGAATGGTTGACTCTCTCCCAGGTGTTTCAGTCACCTGCTGATAGGGCACAGGAAACTGTGTGAATTCCCATGCAGCGACCCATTGCACCAGCTCAAATGACGCTTTCCAGGAATCTCCTGGTCTGGCTCACTGTCCAAGTCCCGTTTAACCAGATCATTATGTTAATCTGCCCTCCCAAATCTCAGATCGCCAGTTTAACAGGGCACCCAGACCAGTGCATTTTGTGTGGGGTGCAGCTGCACTGCGACTCCAGCTGAAATGGCCATGCAAGCCGAAAGGGCTGCACTGGTGTCCCGTGCCTCTCCTACACCTGGGAATTTCCCCGTTCTGTGGGCAACAAAGATCCGTCTGAAAATGCAGCTAGGAGTTACCCTCTGCGCCTTCACTGAGAGCTGCAATTCTGAGTTGTTCCTACTGCGCCATCTTGGAAATTCCTGAACCTGTAATACAGTTTTATGTATGCTATGCTATGAAATGAGCAAAAAAATTACTTAGAGTTTGGAGAAGGGCTTGTTTCCTAGACGCTTCTTCCTAGTTCCTATTCCACACTTGTTATGATAACCTTCTAGCTGCATCTCTAGACTCTGTGTCTTTACACCTCATGGTTGGCAAAATAAGCTAGAGGGAGTAACATTTTATTAGCTTTGGAGAAACAGCCACATGTGAAAATTTCTAGAAAACAATGCTCTGAGATAATTATAATTGAAATACCGAAATGGGGGTCATGGGAAAGCTCAAATAATAATAGTGAACTTCTTAAAGAAATATTTCTCAGCTTGGTTATTGTTATGGATGGACACATAAGACCAACATTTCTAATTAGCATTTGCAACCAACAGCATGATACCAACCAAAGAAAAGCAGATTAATACTGATGTGTATAAACAAATTTTTAGGCTGCAAAATACAGAGTGTAAAATAGCCACATTTTACCATGTTGGGAAAAGCAGCATTAATTCATGTGCAGAAATATTACTGAATAAAAGGCCTTTTAGCTCACTTGCTTTAGTCCCACTAATCGACAAGGTAAAGCTGTGAAGAGCAGTCAGCAAGTACACAGAGATTTGAAGAAGGGAAGATCTTTTGAATAATTTCTTGATTTTTAGTTTGAATGTCTATTATTTCTGGTCACATATCCCTGCATAAATTATATAAATGAATGTCTGATTTTGAAACTCGAGCCAAATGAAATTTGTTTGACAAATAATTCTTAAAATATGGAAATATGTAAAGCTAACTGTCCATGGTATTTTTAAAGCATTATTTTTGATCTTTTAATGATTTCACTGATACTCTAGTTTATTCTAGAAAAATATAATATAAAACTAAGTGTGCAGTATGATAAAGGGATAGAAAGATCAAGACCTCTTAGCTAAGTGTTCTACTTTGAAATTTATTTTGACTGATTCATTAAGAGGTAATAGACATTATGCCTTGATTCTTCAATTACAAAGCATTTAGAGAAAATATTTGTCTTTAATAGAAAGAAACATTCTCAATTGCTTAGCTTGGCCTTTTTCTGTATAAAATATCCTAATTTGCAATTCTTAGTAATAATTTTCTTCTTTGAAATATTTCCCCTTCAAAAACATAATAAGACATCCCCATTGCTTTTTTAAATGAACATAATTTTGTCTTTTTTTCTCTTGAATTCAGAAAATTTTACAAGAGAGACTGTTACTTTGTTGATTTCAATGTAGTTTCAGCCCAAGACTTGGACTCATAGGAAGAACTTACTTTGAGTCACTACTTTGAGCGGAGATGGAATTTTTATTCATGTACTATGCCTTATATACTAGAAAAATCAGAATTTTTTAATTGCCAAAATATGTAGAGGGTAATTGCTAAAGATGCAGAAATGGTTCAAACTCCAAGTTGCTAACAAAATTCTGAACCAAAGTGCAAACCATCAGACATTAGAAAAATTGGCAAAAGTTTAAGGTACCATTGTTGAAAAGTTGGGGGTGCCAAGTGTGGTGGCTCACGCCTGTAATCCCAGCACTTCGGGAGGCCGGGTGGGTGAATCACAAGGTGAAGAGATTGAGATCATCCTGAACAGCATAGTGAAACCCCATCTCTAATAAAAACACAAAATTAGCTGGGTTTGGTGGTGGATGCCTGTAGTCCCAGCTACTTGGGAGGCTGAGGCAGGAGAATCGCTTGAACCTGGGAGGTGGAGGTTGCAGTGAGCTCATATTGTGCCATTGTATTCCACCATGGTGACAGAGTAAGACTCTATAAAAAAAAAAATAACAGAAAAAAGCAAAAAAGAAAGAAAATTTAAAAAGAAGGAAAAAAGGGGGATAAAACATCTTCATGAGATAAAACAACTGATAAAATATAATTTTGAATAGACTACAGTCTCTATGTATTTTTTATGTTGGAATATATCATAAGCAAGGAAAGAGTTCCATGTATGTAGTCTGAGCATCCCAAACTGTATCGAGCACTAAAGCTCTTAGGAGTTTCCTTTCTAGCACAATATGTTGGTTTGGTCCCCTGATATACAACTTCAGAAAGTTAGGGAATCAACGGCATGCTTACCCAGAGCTTTATTAGGAAATCTTGCACACTGCAGATATTTTTTGCATTGCTTATGGTGGTAACTGGGCACTTATTAAGAAGGTTATTTAAAAAATAACCCTAAGATATTATATTATTTAAATTTATCATACTTATACAGTGAACTCTAGTTTGTAGTTATTATACAATTGTATATGTTTGTTAATTACTGCTGAAATTATTATTTAAGCTTAAAGAGGCAAAATGGATATCTAGTAACTTGGGTTCTAATCCTAAATGCCTCATTCTACATGATTCATTCAATTCAATAAATATTTATTAAGCTTCAACTCTGTGAAAGGTACTGTTGTAAGTCCTGGGGTTATGGCAGTGAACAAGATGGAGAAGGTCTCTGATTGCATGGATTGTACATTTTACATAGTAAACAACAAACAAATACATATAAGATTAAGCATTAATATGTACTTTGAAAATAATAAAAATAAGGGGTTATCATGGGATTGCAGGCAATTTTAGGTAGAGTGGCCATCGGGCAAGGTCTCTCTTTGGAAGTACTTTGAGAAGATAACTAACAAAAGTTAATAGTTCTGTCAGCACATGTGGTACATCGAACTGTTAGTGAAGATGTCCCTTCCTTTTCGTGATGTAGACCTGCCCTGGGTGCCGTTGTCAGTGACCAACATCTGGGCTGCCTTTCATCCTGCATTTGACTTAACTGTCAAGTGCCTTCATGCCATGTCCAAACCCCACAGTGGGATGTTGTAGCCCTGGAAGTGAATAAAAGTATGAGAAAATCCAAGTGAAAGGATTCCCAGGCAGAGGAAACACCTGAAGCAAGTGCCACGAGTTGGATATAAAATTGGTGTATTCAGAAATAGCAAGATGTCTGCTGTGCCAGGGGCAAAGTGAGTGAAGCAAAGAGGCAAGTTATTTAATCTCAGTGAGCTTCAGGATACTCACATTTAAGAGAATAATACTTGGACTGACTTTCCATTCATCCTTTCACACATTCATTTAAAACTATAGAATCTGCACGTATTGGTTATGTGTCTTTGTCAGTGGCAGATGCCAAGTGTGTCTTCATTAATCAGTAACTTCTGAGTAGATACCAATGAAATAAAACTTTAGGAAGGATGTGAGTGCTCATAGAAGCAGCAGAAAGTTGAAGAATGAGCTTAAAGTGAATAAAAACCAAGACAATGCTGAAGGACTATGAAGGAAGGATCTCATAATAGATATATTTTGTTCAGAGCCTGAGGGAGAATTGCATATGTATTTGTAGTGCCCAATCTTATTAATAGTGTGTATATATATATACTTATAATCTTATTAAAATCTTATTAAATTATGTATATTACTAATGTATAATGCATACTTTTTAAAAGTATGTATACATACTAAAATCTTATTAAAAGTAATATATACTTAATCATTGTATTAAAAGAGTATATACATGTACTTAAAATCTTATTAAACGTGTGTATATATACTTATATCTTACTAAAAGTATGTATGTATTACAAACTTATTAAGGGTATATATACTTTTAATCATATATTAAATTCTTAAATATGTTATATTACATATGTAATATTTATTTAATATATTAGATATATTACTTTTAGTAATATATGCTTTTAATGCTGTTTACATATAACTCTGTGTGTGTGTATACACACACACATATATGTGTATATATATATATGTATACACACACACACACACACACACACATATATGTGTGTGTGTGTGTGTGTGCTGTTTTATATATACATAAAACAGTAATGCTATTCCAGATAAAGAGAACAGGCTGAATGAAAATCTGTATCTGGGTTCAGTGCAGTAGCTCATGCCTGTAATCTCAGCACTTCCGGAGGCCTTGGATGGATCACTAGAGCCCAGGAGTTCCAGAACAGCCTGGACAATGAGGTGAAACCCCTGTCTCTCCAAAAAACACACAAAACATTCAGGCATGATGGAGTGTGCCTGTAGTCACAGCTACTCAGAAGGCTGAGGTGGGAGGATGGCTTGAGCCCAGGTGGTCAGGCTGCAGTGAGCAAGACTGCACCACTACACTCCAGTCTGGGCGACAGACTGGGAGACCCGGTCTCAAAGGAAAAAGAAAAACAAAAATCTGCATGTGAGCAGAAACTCAGGGTGTTTATACAGAAACTGAAGGGGTGAAAGAGGTAACTAAGGACCACATGTTGATGGCCTCCAATGCCGTGATACACTAGATTCACATTGGGTAAATAGTTTTCAACCCTAGCCACTCAACAAATTCAATTAAAAAAAAGTTGTAACACTTTCCTTAATGTTTTGAGTTTAGACTCATTGATAATATAATCTATCAACACAGATAATTAAAACAAAACAAAATAGTGCTCCCAACAGTAATGAGAAAACAAATAAGATGGCAATTTATAACAAAAGAGATACGTATTTCAGTATACAAACCCTCCCGCACAGTTACAATGATGAATTAAATAGTAAGAATCTCTTCCCTCTGCCTAGACTCATGAATGTAACAGTTGCAGATGCATGCTGATACAGGTGTGTTGCATTGATGAGTCCATCAATACTGCCTGCAAGATTGTATAGATACAATTTACCTAAATGATGAACTCTTTTTGGCCAAGTTCCAAACCAACAGTTTTATATTCTCTGTTTCTCTCAGGTACTAACCTTCCTAAAAAATTCAGATACAGGGTGCAATTTGATGTTTTCATGTAAAATAGAATGGAAGTTTAGTTAAATAATGACATGTCTGCTTTTTACCTACTCAGTGTTCAGTAGGGTTTTCTAGAGTCCTGCAGCATTGGTATAATTCCTCCTCATGTGGGACAGTGCATGTACTATAAAACTTCCATCAGCCCTGCCCATTAAATGTGAGTAGAGTCTCCCATCACTATGACAACAAAAAAAAACTCCACATCGGCAAAACTCACATTAATGGGTAGGATTGTGCCCTCTGAGAATGTTAAGTGGACATAATGAGAGAATGGGCGTAACTAGATTTGCCAAATTATAAATGCCAATTTGGAAAGGAAATTGCAAGAGTAAGGAATCAGAGACTGAAACTAGGGCAGTAATCGTGAATATAAAGGAAAGGAGACGTATTTGACAAACACCACAATGTGGAGACTGATTGGAAGTGAAAGCTGAGGGAAAAGAAGGATTAGGGATGTTTGGATCATAGTTACATTTTGCAGTTCAGTGACTGGTGACATTAATCAAAACTGGTACTATGGGAGGCAACATATTGCAAAAAGAAGAGATAGGAAGTGCAGTCCTCAACATATTAAATTTGATGCACATCTGTGTCTCCACATGGATATGCCTATTAGGTAGCTGGAAATTTTGGTCTTGAGCTCAGGAGGGAGATTTTAGCAGAGGATATAGATTTGAGATTCTTCAGAGTATAAATAGAATGCCAAGAAGTACAGCTGTTAGGGGAAGGGGCAGAGACACAGAGCCAGTTAGGGAAAACAGCAAATATAATTTAGAAAGTTAGCATATTCTTTTCTATCATGAGTTACCAATGAGTCTTGAAGAAAATATTCCCCTAAGCACCCTGAAGTTAAATAGGCTAATGACATTTAAGAAGTAAAGAAAAGAGTGCTTGTTTGCTTATATTATGCCAGAAATGCATACTATTTTTTAGTCTTATTAAATTGGGGCATTATATTTAAAGAACATTTGAGGCAAACCTCAATTCACATCTTAACATGTATGAATTTTCCTTAGATAAATCACTTAAAACTTATGGGACTCAGTTTTCCCAGCCTTAAAATGAGGATAAAATATCCAATGCACATGATTCAGAAGATTACTTGAGAAAATATCTGTGAAATGAGAGTCTGGCTTGAGTATGAGAGGTACTCAGAAACATTGAACAACCTGGGGAAGAAGACAGATTCGAGAGACATGTCCTTTATGCCAACACTGAAGAGTCCCTTGTGAAAAACTTCAAATAGGAGGAGGTTTGCTGGTGGATAGAAAACACCCTATAATCTGAAAGAGTGTTGGGAGTTTTACAGATGGCTGTGTTCAGTAGTCAGTGGGTCATGTCTAAGAAGAGAACTAACCCAAGCTCCCTAAGAAAAGGGAAGAGAAAGGTGAGCAACTCAGTAAGGTGCTTGTTGGCAGAGTGGTGTTGGTCTGGGTGGAGTGTGGTGGCTTTGTCTAGAGTATGCCCTAAACCCACTCTAGGTGTGTGCATGCACACACACACACACACACACACACGCTCGCACAGGACCTAGGGGAGACAGGATTCTAAATAGAACTCAAAACAATGATTCTACTAGTTTTTTTAGGCAGTGAGGCACAAAGAACACTCCTTTCAGACACACCTCAATGAAAGTAATGGGAAGGGGAACACTCCTCCAGCAGGGACTGAAGTGATTCCTGCTGCCTTTGCACTGGCTTCTCCCACACCTGCCTGTAGAGATTGTAATTCTTGGAGGGACAGCAAGAAAAGAGGAAGTTAGCCTATGGGAAAGGTAATATCACTGTGCAGAGCAGTGGCGGTACCAGCAGCAATTTATTTGCTTTTATGTACACAGGAGACATATCCTAGGGCCTCCCAGAGACATTCACAGGGAACTACCTGTGAGAAGTCAGGACTTCGTACCCACAAAGGGTGAAATGTGAAAACTAAAACCTTATGAACACTGATTTTATTAGCCTGTTTGCATACTGCTGTGAAGAAATACCTGAGACTGGTAATTTATAAAGAAAAAGGGGTTGAATGGACTCACAGTTCAGAATAGCTGGGGAGGCCTCACAATCATGGTGGAAGGTGAAAAGGAGGAAAAAGGCACATCTTACATGGAAGCAGGCAAGAGAGCCAGTGCAGGGGAATAGCCCTTTTTAAAACCTTTAGATCTCATGAGACAATTTACTTTCATGAGAACTGCATGAGACACACCTGCCCCTGTGATTCAATCACCTTCCACAGAGTCCCTCCCAGGACACATGGACATCATGGGAACTCCAATTTAAGGTGAGATTTGGGTGGGTTACAGCCAAATATCACTAATATTCTTCCCGATGGTGTAAAGCACTTAGCTCAGGCCCTGAGGAATAGTACATAATTTAGTGTAGTAGAAGTAGATTTAATATTAAATATCTATGTTTCTTACATTGGGAAGGTTTATTTGTACATTTGGATTTCTGCCAAATCAAATTCATTGATGAAGAGAATAACAAATTGTAAGGGACAAAACAAAAAGAAATCACGTATTGGGACACTAACATATCAAAGAAAGGTAGAAAGCCCTGTTTTCAGCATTTGTTCTCAGGGCTGCAGCTGTCCCACCAGGAAGCTGCTGGCAGCTCCTCCAAGGCTCATACCACACTCTGACAGAAGGCAACACACCAACTACATTGTAATTGGAAACTCAAGGGAGATTAACCTTAACTTTTCTTAATTAAAAATAATAATTATGATACCCAGACCATGAAGAAGATAGGCTGCCTTCTCCCTAGAATATGTTAAAATATAAAGAGAGAGAATGGGATTTAATGAGGTATACTGTATTTGACCCAATTAAATCCTCAAGCCTATTTTAGTTTCCTGTATCTCAGTCTCCACCTGGCCTCTGAGGCTCATAAATAGTTACTGGACTCAGCTCATCAACAAAGTCACCATAAGCAATAGGTTTATTGCCCTAGATACATATTGTGATTGACATTGTAATCTAAAAGAATGTGGTGGTGTCAGGAATGCCATGATATATATGAGATTTCTTTGTTTTTGTTTTTTTTTTTGAGATGGAGTTTCTCTCTTGTTACATACGCTGGAGTGCAATGGCATGATCTTGGCTCACCGCAACCTGTGCCTCCTGGGTTCAGGCAATTCTCCTGCCTCAGCCTCCTGAGTAGCTGGGATTACAGGAATGTGCCACTGTGCCCAGCTATTTTTTGTATTTTTAGTAGAGACAGGGTTTCACCATGTTGACCTGGATGGTCTCGATCTCTTGACCTCGTGATCCACCCGCCTTGGCCTCCCAAAGTGCTGGGATTACAGGCTTGAGCCACCGCACTCAGCCAT
Organism: Saguinus oedipus; assembly: GCA_031835075.1. NCBI lineage: Eukaryota > Metazoa > Chordata > Mammalia > Primates > Cebidae > Saguinus > Saguinus oedipus. The sequence goes on from CM063178.1 coordinate 68,721,660, forward strand.
ATATGAGATTTCTATATTGCCAGCCAGCCTTCTCCTAATTGTGATAGACTATTGGGAGTTAAAGATATTGAGGTGCAAAACTGTGCAGGATGGATTTAGCTCTTTTTCTTAACATTTACAATAGAAATTTATCAGTGTGCACTGAAACGTATTAGGATTGTTTTGTGTGTTTTGTGAAACTTCTGCTTCGTGTCTGTGTGTGTGTGTGTGTGTGTGTGTGTGCCCAACCACATAGTGGATCACAGTGTAAAATCTGTATCTTACTGCATATCATGGCAGAAAACCAGTTTTGTTTGGAGAAACACTTCTATATCAGATCTACATTACTCATGCTTAACTTTTATGAATCACAAAGCATGTTTATTTTATTTATTTATTTTTTCGAGACAAAGTTTCGCTCTTGTTACCCAGGCTAGAGTGCAATGGCGCGATCTCGGCTCACTGCGACCTCCACCTCCTGGGTTCAGGCAATTCTCCTGCCTCAGCCTCCTGAGTAGCTGGGATTACAGGCATGCGCCACCATGCCCAGCTAATTTATTGTATTTTTAGTAGAGATGGGGTTTCACCATGTTGACCAGGATGGTCTTGATCTCTTGACCTCGTGATCCACCCGCCTTGGCCTCCCAAAGTGCTGGCATTACAGGCTTGAGCCAAGTATGTTTATTTTTAAAAATATTTTTTAACTTTTATTTTCATTTTAGGGGCACACGTGAAGGTTTGTGTATTAGTCACGATTCCCTAGAGGGACAGGACTAATAGGATAGATGTATATATGAAGGGGGTTGATTAGGAGTATTGACTCACGTAATCATAAGAAAGTCCTGCAATAGGCTGTCTGCAAAGCTGAGGAGCAAGGAAGCCAGTCTGAGTCCCAAAACCTCAAAATTAGGGATGCTGACAGTGCAGCCTTCTGTCTGTGGCCAGATGCCTGAGAGCCCCTGGCAAACCACTGGTGTAAGTCCAAGAGTCCAAAAGCTGAAGAACTTGGGGTCCAGTGTTTGAGGGCAGGAAGCATCTGGCACTGAAGAAAGATGGCTTTCCGGAAGAAAATCAAGTCTGTTTTTTTCATCTTCTTCTGCCTGCCTTTTTCTCACTGTGCTGGCAGCTGATTAGATCGTACCCACCCAGAATGAGGGTGAGTCTATCTCTCCCAGTGCACTGAATTAAATATTAATCTCCTTTGGTAACACCCTCACAGACACACCCAGGAGCAATGCTTTGCATCCTTCAATCCAATCAATTTGACACTCAATATTAACCATCCCAGTTTGTTACATAAGTAAACACGTCACTGGGGCTGTTGTACCTATTATTTCATCACCCATATATTGAGCCCAGTACCTCATAATTATCTTTTCTGCTCCTCTCCCTCCTCCTATCCTTCCTGCTATTTCCCCCAGTGTCTAGGATTATAAAAATTTGAGTAAAACCATGAACTGCGTGTGAGAAAAATGCATATACTCACAATTGTGTGTACAGTTGCATTTTGTATCTGAAGCCCTGACTAAACGTTCCTAACACAGAGTCTTTTGTTGTTGTTGTTTTTGCAATGAAGATCTAAAAATGCATGAAAGGGTAGGGGAGGTAATAGAAGATATCTTTAACACACACACACACACAAACTATAAGGACAACAGTTTTTCCTCATAAGTACAACATAGATTTGAGAGAAAATTGCTATTACTCCTATTGTATAGGAGAATAAATTAAGAATGAGACAATGCCTGAGACATAAAGTATTTCAATAAATACTTCAAATAAAGTGAAATACCAAACATATTTATTTTAGGCATAGAAATTAAAACTCCTTAGCAACTGCCAGTAAAGCTAGATATAGTCATGGCACAGACTGGATTCTAATAAAAGTGAGTTTTTAATAATTCACTTCAAAAGTGTTTAAAAGTGGGATAATGTATTTCTTTTGCAGAGAATTCATTCACAAACTTAACATGTATTTTGCATGAATGGTGATGTTTTTGCCTTCCTCCATTTTTCCTCACTTTTACCCATTTTTTTAAAGAGAAAGAAAAAACTCTTCTTAGGCAAAAGTGATTTCTTTTCAGGAATTTTAGCACCTACTGTACATTATGTTTTTTTCAAATCTTATAACCAGGCATAAAATAATACCTGCTTTATTTATATAACATACTGTGTTAGGGTTTTCACTCACCATGAACTTAAGACATCACCAGTAACAAAATTCCATCTAAGCTACAGAAATATTTTTTCAAATACACCATGCATGTGCTTTTAAATTGAGAAACAAGACTCTATTATAAAGTTATGATACAAGTATAAAATCTCTAAATATTACTAAACCCATTCCAAGAAAAGAAATGCACAACCAGATGCAGGGAAGAATCAAGCAAAGGTACATTGACAGGCATAAACAGCTTATTTCCTTCTGAATGAATCCTTCAAACTTCAATTTTATTTCCCCCATATCCCTGACAACATTGATGAAATATCTGCTCTCTGTGTCTGTTCATCCCATAACATTAGGCTTTATGACAACTTTGGGTCTTGCAACAGAACACCAGTCCTTATTGTCTGGAGAACAGTTTAGAAGGCCCTAACATTTATTGAGTTTGTGTGGTGCAGTTGTAAGTGCTTTACAGACAGCATGTCATTCAAATCTTACAAAAATTCCCTGAAATATTATTATCCCTATGATGCCCATGTCTCTAAAAGTTGTTTTACTGTAGCTTCAACTCCAGGTAATGCTGGTAATGGTGGTCCACAGATCACAGTTTAAAAAACACTATTTTAATAGTGTTAAAAATATAAAAATAGTGTTCAAAATATCTCTTAAGTACTTTTAATATTAAAATGAAATCTGTATTTTATTTGCTTTTTACCTTGTGAGTGGTTCAGAGATTTAATTAAAATGAAATGGTCCCCTTACATAAAATATAATTTAAAAAATAGAATGCTTGCTTTGAAATTTGCCTTTAAGAAATAAACCCATCTCCCAAATTTATATATCTATTCCTTAATCAGAGAGCCAGACTTCTTTTTAAATCTTTCTTTTGAGTCATACATGGAGTTCTAGTCACAGTAGTTCTCCCAGATGTAAGATGGGCTTCAGTCCTGCCAGTGTGAGCAGTGTGATATATAAAGCTCATCGATTCCTTGTGATTTTAGTTAGGTATACTGGTGACAGACTGCATAGGGAATGGCTGAGTAACATTCAGCAGATCCTGTTTTCCTGTAAGTGGGTTTTGTAATGTATTTCAGATTTGGAAGAAAGGAACTGTCATTCCCAGAAAAAGTTTGCTTTTCTCTTCACTTGGTGTTGATCACAATGCAATATGGCATATGTGGTATGGCAGTATGTGATAATTCCTAGTTTCATTTCCTTTCTTCCCATAACTTTCACATATTCTTTAAATCAGAAAACTTGTATAGATTTATTTTATCTTGACTTCAACTATCTCTCATCATTTCTCTTGGAGAAGATTGGAGAATAGCAGTCTAAAAGGCTCCTGACTTTGTAGATTTCTCAGGTGAGTAACTAAGGAATACAGTGTTATGGCTGTCATCAATACTGATGTAAAATTCAGTGGTATAAACAGAGGAGGGTGTTCAGATCACTGGGGACAATAGATTAAAAGAAATTCAATGATATGATGTAAATGTTTTTAAATGGAACAATTTCCACACTTTGGAAATCATTAAAGAGCTATTTGTATTGCAATATTATCTAACATATTATGATGATACATGTTTTCTTTATAATTGTTATTCTATTTTTCTTCTTCCTTTCAGTTATTATGAAAAGACTGTGTTTCTCAGACCATTTTTGTAGTTAGCCAGGAACACACAATATTCTTTGGTTAATGCATTTGAATAAATAATATGTGTTTGTGCATGTGTGTATATCTGTGTCATGTCCAAGGAGGTTTGAATGACCAATGTAAGTCTATGCTGCACTTATTTCTACCTGTCCTATTAATTCTGGAAGCAGGTGTTCAGATGGTGCCTCTTCGACCATTTCTCTTCTGAGTAACTATGATGATCAGAGCCCTCTTCCAACTTACACTGAATAGGTAACTCAAAAAAGATACATTTTAATGTATTAAGTGATGGAGATTAGGCAGAGGGTAGTTATACTGCAGCATAACCTGATTATGATGATTGACACCCATATGTTTTTCATAATCTTTATAAGAATTATCATTTCCAGTTGCGTTGGACACAACAAAACACAATTGAAGACACATAGGTATTATATTTTCAGGATTAAGTGTACTGCATTTATATTACTAAAGGTTTTGGTGCTTCTTCCTCAGGGAAACTATTGAAACTAGGAAGATTTGGCCTAAATAAAAGGCTTAAAGGAATGTTGATAGGTGATTTAAAATCTTAAAGGACAACTAAGTAGAGAAAAAAAAATAAAGATAGAGCATTATAATTTCTCAGAGGGTAAACCTGTACAAATTTGTGGTATTCAAATATAAGTTCAAAGTGAGGGCAAATAATTTTTGTAACAATTACACACGCCAAAAATCACAATAGAGTATCTTGTAACATCTTGAACTTCTTTTTCATCAGAAGTGGAACGAAGGGAAATACTGCATAATTTTGCCTTATAGAAGCAGTTTAACACAAGGGCAGATGCAGTGGCTCACGCCTGTAATTCCAGCATTTTGGAAGGCCAATGTGGGCAGATCACCTGAAGTCAGGAGTTCGAGACCAGCCTGGCCAACATGGCAAAACCCCATCTCTACTAAAAATATAAACATTAGCCCGGCCTGGTGGTGGTTGCCTGTAATCCCAGCGACTTGGGAGGCTGAAGCAGGAATCAACTGAACCCAGGAGGTGGAGGTTGCAGTGAGCCAAGATCATGCCATTGCACTCCAGCCTGGATGATGAGAATAAAATTTGACCTCCGAAAACAAAACAAAACAAAAACAGTTTAATGTAAAGGTTAGATATGTGGGTTTGGGAACACAGCACAGTCTATTCCTTTGCTACAATTTGTCCAGTATCATCTACCTAGTAACTGGGAATAGCTAGTTATCTTGATGCTATTCACTAAGTAGATGATCTTGGACAAATTCTCTAGCCCTCACTTTTTTCTTGTATAAAATGATGATAATTTTGATAATAGCGGTATCTACCCTGATCTTGTTATTGGGATAACATGAGTGAAATCAGACAAAACACTGCAAACAGTGGCTGGCACAAGATAAATCATTAAGAACTCTTAGCTATTATTATTATAATATTCTCAAAGGAAGTTGAAGATTACAGATGTATTGAGAGATAGAATTCATTGAATTCTACAGTCCTTTTGAAACGGAGAAGCTGTTTTTTGATTCTTGAATAAATCTATCAGACGGTACTCCTAGAAACTAATGTTTCCCTTAAATCTAGCATTTTGAGAAATCACTCCAAAAATTTGTCATAGAATTGTGTAAAACTCTGAGGATTTTCTATTAGGTAGAATTGAATTTACTTTGACTGTAATTACTGTGGAAGGCAGAATTCTAAGATGATCCCCCCAAAATTTCTCAACCTAATTCTACACTATGAATATGACCTCTGCTGCTTACTTGTATTACATGATTTTTATTTTTACATTACATGGCATAAAATGATTTTACAGATGTAATTAAGGTTACTAATCAGTTGGCCTTAGGATGAAAAAATTATTAGAGTGGACCTAATTTAATTATAGGAGCTTTTAAAATGCAAACAATTTCTCCAATTCATAGCAGAAGAAGAAGCAGGGGAATTTGAAGTATGAAGAGAACTCTACCTGAGGAAACTAGCTGTTGGTTGCAATATTGTAAAAGGACCCATTAGAAGTCCCATGGCAGGAAACCATAGCAGCCTCTAGGAGTTGAGAGTTGATTAAAAGCCTGGAAAAGAGGACTTCATTCCTACAATTACAGAGAACTGTATTCTGTCAACAATCTGAAAGTGTTGGGTGGTAGATTCTTCCCCAGAGTCTCAGATGTGAGGACAAACATCCCACACTATGAGTGTGAGCCCCTGAGCGGTGGGCCAAGTTTAACTATGCTGGTCTTTCCTACCTGCAAATAAATAGCCAGAGGTTCATGGAAGAAAAGAGCAAGGGTTAATAATAATTGGGCGTGTTTTCTCTTTTTTTATGGCACTAAGCTTGTTTTAGTTATGCAGCAACAGAAAACTTGTGTAGTTATAAAAAATATGGAGATTGAAGTGATTTGGGAAAATAGTCATTTTTCATAACACTAAAATTAGCTGGACGACTTATTTTGGGAAATGTGTGTGTGTGTGTGTGTGTGTGTGTGTGTGTGTGTGTGAACTGATGAAAAAAAAACCAATGTAATGCACTATAGACATCTATTTAGACAGAAATGGAAATCACTATTCTATTGAAAGCATTTTTTTCACAGAATCAAGAGTGAATCACCATCTGAGAAAAACCTTGACTTTTTGGCTAAGAAATGCTAAATTATTTTTCACAAGATTTGATGACTTATTGAAGCTTTTCTTTCTTGTATGTCTTTCAAATGTGGATTACCATCTGCTAAATCATAGTTACGGTCAGCTGTGAGTCTAACGTTTGAAGAAGCCTTTGTATGAAATACCTCTTCTTTCATATGAAACATCTCTTATTTAAAAGAAAACCACTATTTAAAGTTACAGAGTCACATAGATTTTTATTTTATTTAAAGTATTAGCTAATAACTATATAAATTGGCTTCTGTTTGTATTCTCAGTTGATACTTGGAGGACACATGATAAATAAAAAGACAGATTGATTACTACAGCCAAAATTCCATACATTTTTGCATCTGTCTTACTGTGCTCCCCGCTTTTTGTATTGGTCCTATTTTTCATTTAAATGATTTTACTCTTGATGTTTGAAATGTATATACTACTTTTATTTTAGTTTCTACATTAAAACATATTAAATTAAAATAATTTTATACATTCAACATAGATCTTTAAAAGCGAAAGTCCCAAATCAAAACTTAGTTAGCAATGGCTGGGTATGGTGGCTCATGTCTGTATTTCCTGCCCGTTTGGAGGCTGAGGCAGGCAGATCCCTTGAGCCCAGGAGTTCCAGACACACCTGGGCAACACAGGAAGACCCCATCTTTACAAAACATACACAAATTAGCTGGGCACGATGGCATGTACTTGTAGTTCTAGTTCCTTAGACTAGCCGGAGGCTGAGGTGGGAGGATTGCTTGAGCCTGGCAGATCGAGGCTGCAGTGGGCTGTGATTCTGCCATGACCCTCCAGCCTGGGTGACAGAGTGAGACTCTGTATCAAAAAACAAACAAAAAGACAAAAAAAAAAAAAAAAAAAAAAAACTTAGTTGGCAATTATGTAGAATGCATTTAATTTATTTGGGTTGGCAATTATGTAGAATGCATTTAATTTATTTGGGTTGTGGAAGACCATTTTCTTCCAACCTACAAGACCCTTTCAAGTCTAACCACAAGAATGCTTCATGTATCGGATGTGGATATTAACTATCACAAGTGTAAATTCACTTTCCAGTGGTTACCCTTGGCATACTTAAATACACATTTTAAATTTCTTTTAAATTAAGTGTGGTTTCCATTACAGCATTTTATATTTCTTCGCACAGATTTTCAGCTGATACAACTTAGTTAAATTGTTTTCTTCTTATTCAGTAAAGGTAATTGTCCTGGTTCATAGGTAAAGTCCATGTGGCATCATGTGGTTTTAGCTTGTCACAGAAGTCCTTTGCATGCTGTCAGACAAGCCACTTCAAGAATACCACAGAACATGTGAGATCTAAACTGGTGCTCAACCACAACTTCTGACTTTCTGTGGCTCTAAAAATCTGTCGGAAAGTATGATGACTTGCTCTCGAATTGTGGTTCCATTATGTTCAGACACCAAAGGGACCTGACTGTTAAAATTTGGTCCCCTGAAGAAAATTGTAAGTGAATTAAGAAAGTGTGAAAAAATTAGTGACTGATTCTGACTGTTGTATATTCATGAGCTACCGTGTGAGGTTGTGTCTGACACCCAAACTAACTGCAATCTCACCAACTATTTTTTTTTCTGGAATGTCTATTCTGTGAAAAGGAGAGGTTAGTGAAATAAACACACAAACACAGAAACGTAAATATATAACCACAAACACACACAGTAGGAAATATGTACGAAAGAGCTTATTACAGAAAGCCAAAGGGAAAAAGTTATCAAATGATTAGTGTTCAATGGAAGGTCATCAGTGACTGGAGTGGCAACATATACACCTCAGAGCAAAAGTGGGCAAAAGAGTTGAGGGATGGTGAGAAAAGCAGACAGTGGAGCAAAGGGAGAGACATGGTGCCACAAATAGAAGTTCTGATTGTGTTTGAAAATCCCCACCTCCAATCTCTTACAAGAGGAGGGAAAACTTGAGGAGAGAAATCTCACGAGAATACCAGAATCTCTGCTAATTAAGTCTGATCCAATAGAATTTGTTGTATTTCTATCAATATGCATCCCTTGCACTAGCAGGTAAGGTCAAGGAGATTGGTAGTATGACATAAAAATGATGACTTTTACATTAAAAATAAAAACAAACCAAAACCAGAAACCAGAAATTAGCCAAGAGAAGAAAATAGTTACATAAAATCTACAGCTAAAAATATCTACTGTTAACATATTATTGTATATTATTTTATCAAATACCCTTTCTGAGTGATCATTCTTCTTTTGGAAATACTCAAAATGGGATTATGCTGTATATATCATTTCATAACTTATTTTTTTCCAATAATATACAATGGACCTCTCTTCATGTTATTAAATATTAATTTTGCAGCATGACTTACATATTTCTATTGTATTCTGTTGAATACATGTTTTACTTTTCTCTGAACCAATTCTTTATTATTAGGCACATACCTTTTATCCTCTTTTTTATTCTATGGACAATCTTATGTATAGCTGATTCTTTGCTTACATCTTTAATTTTTTTGTTTGGGATGAACTCCTAGAAATTGACTTACCATTTCAGAATGCTAATATATTGTTAAAGCTTTCAATAGATGACCATACATTGTCTTCCAGCAAAACTGAACATGTTTACTATTTGTGAGAGTCTTAGACACTTAAAAATTAGCAGAAAACCCCCCAAACCATTGTCTATTATGTTAATCTTGTCCTTCCCACCACCAGCCCCTTGTTCCTTCAAATAATGGGTTCTTAATGTTACTGAATAATGACAATAATAATACAAAAAGAAATAAATTTACTAGTTTAACTATATGAAAATAGTCTGTACAGCAATGCATATAGTTCTAATGAAGGTGATGTTGGGTATGGAATGTTGTTGTAAAGAGAGGAGTGAGAGGGAATGAAGTAGTGTGATATTTAGTATTTCTTCTTAAAGCATTTCTATACTTCCTGTATTTTTTAATAAGTTAATTTTAAAAGTTATCCTTAGGGAAATTTATGGGAATAGAAAAGAAAGGAAAGAAACTCATGTACTACACATAACACTTGACTGTAAAAGTTAACATTCATAATCTCGTTTTAATTTCCACTTATCATTTGAAATAGGTATTATTCTTTCTCATTTTAAGGTAAAAAAAAGCAGTGGCTTATCAAGGTCAAATGACTTTTCTTAAGCCAATCAGCCATACTGTAAGGAGACTAGAACTGAACTCAGGTTGACCTGATCTAGACTAATTTGGAGTGAAGCTGGGAATTTAATATAGAAACCTGTGTTCTTTCCGCTGTGCTGAGCTGTCTATCAGGAGGGCAGTGAGCTGACTTCTGAGATCAAATGACTCGATAGAGAACAGGGGACTGTTGGCTTCTTTGCAGGATCCCAGCCTAAAGTTAATGAGTTCGAGTGTCTGGAAGAACCAACTTCCCACAAGGTCACACAACAGGAGTCAGTGATTTCTGACTCTTCATGCCTAGTATAGTTTATTGCCAGTTCTCTTGGAACCAGCCTTGTGATTTCATTTCTTACTGACAAGGACAAATTCCAGAAACTTATTTCAAGTGAATGAATGAAGGGAAAAAGAGAGTGGTGGTGAATTCTGATACAGAGTAGTTGCTGCCTTTCAGGTATTAAAGTAACGGCTTTCTTTTCTGAATTAGCAATAGCTTTTCTTATTACAATGCATCGTGGAGATACAGTGATGGAGATTTAGCAAAATATAATTATGAAAAGAAAGCAAGGAGATAAGAAGCAATAGCTCTACATATAAGGAGTACTACAAAATGAATTAGAAGGTAAGATCCTTAATTCAGACGAATAGAGTTCAAGTTTCTAGAAACAGGACTTGCAATGCTTAAAATAAACTTTTTGATTCATGTAGGTGATATATAAAAATAGATGCAATAGAAATATAGAAATCACACAAATTATTTAGATGCACTTCTTTTTAATGTAATATTTTAATCAGTCAGAAAACAATAATGAAATATTGTAATCAGTGGAAAAAATGTGATTGCCCTTGCTCTCATAATTTGAAGTCCAAAGATAGGATAGGCTTCATGTATAATAGATTTAATCAATAATCACCAAGAATTTATTTCTGCCAGTTTTTTTTTTTTTTTGAGATGGAATCTCACTCACTCTATTACCAGCCTGGAGTGCAGTGGCACAATCTCGGCTCACTTCAACCTCTGCCTCCCAGTGTCAAGGAATTCTCCTGCCTCAGCCTCTCAAGTAGCTGGGACTACAGGCATGCGCCACCATGCTCAGCTAATTTTTTGTTTTTTTATTTTAGTAGTGCTTGGGTTTCACCATGTTGGCCAGGATGGTCTCGATCTCTTGACCTCATTATCTGCCCACCTGGGCAGTATTATCAGCCTAAAAATTTAATAAATTTAACAATATAGATGACAGAATAAATCACAAATATACTATTTTTTAAACTGCTTGTTTTGTTTTTGTATACTTTAATTCTGTTGTAGTCTTAAAGCCCATTTGTTAATAATAGTAATACAATTAATAGTAATATTAATAGGGCCAAGTATAGACTCTTTAACAATTATTTGTATTTTAAGCGCTATCTCTATCCCTGAATGACTATGTGAGTGAGCACTGTCTCAAGAATGGCAGACAAACATACCTACCAACATTCAATATGCATTTGTTTCTCTTTCTGGCAGAGCCCTGATTTGATTAAGCTGTTCACCCTCTAGTGTGCTTGGAGTCCCCATTCCCAGTAATGGCAGTAAACCAAATATGGTGGTTCAATTCTGTTGCCAGTGTCATAATCCAATTCTAGACAAAGTGACAGTAGATCATGTCTGGCCAGACAGAAGCTTTTGCTAATGATTTTCTTAATTAATTAAAAATAACACATTGAAAACACTATTGTTTGCTAGACATTGTTGGTTCAATGTAGCCATGAGAACAAACAGCCGTGACACATTAAGGAAGGAGAAGCTTAAGAGGGAAAACTCCCATGTCTTTGAATACAACATAGAACTTAATTTAACCAATCCTGGAATTGGTCTACTGTCAAATGGCAGAACTGGAGGATAAGAGGTGTGTGTATCTGATATACTCTAACATACTTAACCAGAGCTCCAAAAGTCTTCTCTTACTTTCCTGATGAATTTCTGTGAGCTCAGAAAGAGAGGTAAAGTTAATTACTGCCTTTATTACAGTGTATTAGTCCAGGACCACTACAAAATGGTCCCCAAATAGTCTTGACATAACAAAGGTCATTACCTGAGATGTTTGATGTAGGCTCTTATCAATGGAAGTTTTTATGTATACTGTCAATAAACAAAAACTCTAACCTTTTCCTTGAGAAATATACATGTGAAGCCTAATGTTGCTAACCCTAAGGAAACCAGGCATTTCCCCTTCTTTGTTACTTGAGATTCTGCTGCCCATTCCAACGCTGGGGGAGCTGAGGCCCATGGTGACCACTGAGGTCATGAAAAACTTTACCATTCTATTTTTTGTTTTCATTAATATGTGTTTCTACTATTTCCTTATGATCCAGGGAGGGCTGAACTGTCGTACAACACAGAAAACCTATCTGGTTATAATAGTTATAGATGACATTTATTGAGCTAAGTTCACTATATCCTGGATAACAATTCGTATGTACAGAAATTCTCACAGAGAGACACAGAAATGCATAAATGTTAAGCAGATTTCTTAAGATCACACTGTGAACTAGTAACACATCTGAGAGATGAAGACAAGTTATTCAGTAATCTGAATTCCTAAACATTACTCTGTACTGGCATAGAATTCGTAAAATTGTTTTAACTCCTTTGATTATTAAAATGGTTCGTGAGAATATATTTTTGAAAGTTTCAGGAGCAGTGAAAGCAAGTTCCAAAGCAGAGTAAGTGGCAGTATTTTGAAGGGATTAGAAATAGACGGGGCTATCTAAGAGAATGCAGAATATAGAAACTTAAGTAGGCAGTGGGTATGGGAAAGATAGAAAACCCAAGAAGGAAACATAAACTGGCTAATTCCTGGTTTCTTTCTCTCTTTTTTTTTGTCATCCACTTTGTCAGAAAAGAGGAAGAACAGATTCCCTGTATCAATAGGGGGCATAGGGAGTCATCTGTCAACTAGTGTTAAAGTTTCAGTTAACTGATAAAACCTGTCAGTCTTTGAGCTCTTGCTATCTCATTGGAAGGCTGCTTTCTAATTCCAATATCCTCCTGAGACAATAATGATGATGTAGGATAATATCCATGGACTTATGCTGTAAATAAGAAATCCGTATTTCCACTGATTGTCACAATACAGGGAAACGGAGGGGTGGGTAATATGGGAGAGCTATGACACACAACAGAAAAATAGAAAGCTAAAATTCCTGATTGTGATAGCTCTTATAGCCTTATCCTGCATGCTTTACATTTGATAATACAATTTAACATCATTTAGTAAATGACTTATTCTAGTTGGTAAAATAATGATAAAGTATTAGATCACTGCCTCTACGAAGAATTTCTGTGAGTTTAGACAGGTGATTTAACTGCTAAATGCCAAAATATATTTCCTGGTTAAGTCACTACAAAACGACTGACTTTATTCATGAGTTATTCATAATACTTAAAAAGTACATGGAACATATATTTTATATTCCCATTGAAAAATACAATAGAGGAAGGTAGATTTATCTTTATAAAAAGTTTATGTGCTCTAACTAAACACTTACATTAACTATCAAAAGATCATAAAACAGTGTTCATTTTTTTCCCAGTCTTTAATCTGCTTTTATTTTATTTTTTTTCAATAAAATGCTGGAGAATCTTGAATGATGTTTTTTTGTTGTTGTTGTTTTGGTTTCTGCTAAGAGTGTGGCATATAGAAAATAAATCTAAAACTCAAAATGAGCAGGAGTCATCAGCAATGAGAACTGAGGTCCGATTTCTTATTTTATCATGCTTTCTTGTACTTCCAGAATTACTGTCAAAGTGAATATTTAAAAAATGTGGTTCGAAAGCACGGCATGGCTTCCCTGCCCGATATTATCAGCAGCTCTACAAGGTGAACTGGAGTAAACTGCTAGTTTGTGAGTTAGGTGTTAGTTTCTGAAGGAATCTCTAGAACTGAACTCCTTTGCTTGTTTACTAAGAGTTGATGGGAATCAAATGCCTAGGCACTGAGCAACTGTCAGAAATAATACTAATACTTGTGTTTGAAGGTTGTGCTTTGTTACAGGGCTACATTGTCTTTTAAATTTATCTATAAAGCCTATCTATAAAGCCAAAAATATATTATAACCAGTGTACTAAAGGTTTTACGAGGCAGGTGTAAAATTGCTTAGAAAGTCTACGAAGTTATATTTCAAATTTTATTTTTATCTTAAAATGGAAAATATTATAGATCCATTTCAATACATCAAGGCATAAACACAATGCTTTTCTTTATTGTGTCTGTTGTTTTTTTTTTTTTACTTTTTATTCTAGTTTTCTAGACTGGTTGCTATGAACGTTTTAGTAAGACGCTCTGACTTTTAAGCTAAGGCCAGACAGATATTCTTTAATAATAATATCCAACACTCGATTACTTGTTAAGAGCCAACTCTTCTCTTTAGCAGTTGAATGAAGCAATTTATTTAATCTTCACCTTAACCCTGAATGGAATGTACTGTAATTTGCTTGTTTGATGTTTGAGGAAACTAACACAAACAGCTTGTTCAGAAATTAAAAAATTTGATCCAGATCTTATAAAAAATAAATGTCGGAGGTAGGTTTGGAACCCAGGCAGTCTGGTTCTCTAAATTCAGTCTCTAACCTTACCTGACTTCTGTCCAGAGAGAGAAACATTGAGTCTGAGACGTTTGTTGTGCCTGACGTGGTACACAGGAACATTAGAGTCCTAATTCTTCTCTTTAAAACATTTTCTATTTGGTTCTGATCTCTTAAATATGTAATGTGATTTGAAAAGAATATTTAAGATGAGATGTGTATTTTGACTGATACAAAGTAGGCACCAAAAAACCTTCCCTTTGCTTCTAGACAACATGCCTCTTTAATGCAGCTCAAACTCGTTTTAGATTTTCAGCTTATACTAGTGTATCAAATTAAAATCATGGCCACTTAATCCCTAGTCTTTTTCTTGGGAAGAAATGAGAAAGAAAACTCATTGAGAGAGAGAGGGATAAAAGACGCTGTAGAGACAAAGTAGTCAGGGAAGTTTAAGGGCTGGTAGGAAATTGACACATCAAAGCACATGTGAAGATAGGAGGAGCTAGTGAGATAGCACAAAGGTTACACTACTAGTCAATTACTTCATCATTTACCAAATGATGTTAAATGGTATTAGCAAATGTAGAACATGTAACATAAGGTTGTAAGGGTGATGGTCAAAAGGAGGCTAGCTGAGCTTGCTAGGCCTGTATATTCCTAGGTGCATTCATCTGCTAAAAGTGAAAGAGCTCAGAGTGGAATTGAGGCTTTGAAGCGTGCAGGAATTTTATTTTTAACAACTGCTCTGGAAGATTATAATGGGGAGTTAACATATTGGTATTTATTTATAATTTCTGTATATTTCAATGAAGTTGCCACAGAAACCCTGTCATCTTGTACTGCACCTCAATTCAGATTTGACAGTAGGAGTGTGGGAGAGAGGGTGCAGTGTGTATGTGAGTTTTAATTAATCTCGTGGTTGACAGATGTAAAGTGGAAATATTCCGGGCATAACCCCTGTTTCTCTGAGTCTCAACCCCAAAAGAGGTAGCTACGTATTTCTGAAAGTACCCAGGGAGTGTCTTCTGTGTGCTCAAAAAAAGAAATCAGAGACCACAGAACATCTGCTATCTCCTTCACTCTTCTCAGCCTTCCTAGTAGATGGAAATTGCTGCTTTCTGTGGTGAATGAGCCCTGTGCCTCAGTAGACACCAGTCCCCATTCCAATTCATCAGACTGCAAAGCCCTTATGGCTTCAGAGAGCACCCCCAGCCCCTGCTGTCATTGTCACTGCACCTGCTTTTATCTTTCATCTTCCAAAGCAAGTCAGCAACAGCCACTTTTATGGGGCTGCATTGTCCACCAGGAACTGCTGTTAACCATCAGCTCAGCTGAATACTGCAGCAGCTGAGTCTCTGGAGCCCTGGTGTGTGATGTGTAATCCTACCACTGTGGGAGGCCGAGGTGGGTGGATCACCTGAGGTCTGGAGTTCAAGACCAGCCTGACCAACATGGAGAAATGTCATCTTTTCTAAAAATACAAAATTAGCCGGGCATGGTGGTGCATGCCTGCAATTCCAGCTACTAGGGAGGCTGAGGCAGGAGAATTGTTTGAACCCAGGAGGTGGAGGTTGCTGTGAGCCCAAATCATGCCGTTGCACTTCAACTTGGGCAACAAAAGCGAAACTCTGTCTCAAAAGAAAAAAAAAAGAAATGTTGTATCACTAGGGGTTTCCTGCACTGTTTGTGTTTGGCCCAATGTCTTCTGCAAAGCAACATTTTTTTTCAGTTTTTTGTTTTGTTTTATTAGCCCTTTGCCCTTCAGAAAACCTATGTATGCATAGGGGAGCTGGGCTGAGAGATAAAACCAGCCAGTCAACTTAAAATCAGAATATCTCTTCTCTATGAATACCTGCGGTTTTAATATTGGCTCAAACTTTTTGTGCCTGATTTGGTTTTCTTTAGAATGTGCTTTGTTTTGTTGACTGTGGATAGGCTTTTGATGCCCCTGTCCCAACACACCAGGAGACAGATACAATAAAAACACCTTAGCAGTGGATACAGCACAGGATCAGCCCAGACTCCTGCTATATGACAATGTCATGCTATACTGCTGGTTCCGAGCTGCTCAGGAAAAGGTATCCAAAAAATGAATGATCAGTCCTGTGTTTTTCTGTTAGTGCTCATGCTGTTGCAGAAAAAGAAATCTTTCACCAGGTATTCATATGCCCCCACAATGTATCTGTTTTTCTCCAGAGGGTAAAAATAGCACTCCCTTAGAGTTCTAGCCTTTGGAAGTAACTTCTGTCTTTTTTTTTTTTTTTTTTTTGAGACGGAGTTTCGCTCTTGTTACCCAGACCAGAGTGCAATGGCATGATCTTGGCTCACCGCAACCTCCGCCTCCTGGGTTCAGGCAATTCTCCTGCCTCAGCCTCCTGAGTAGCTGGGATTACAGGCATGTGCCACCATGCCCAGCTAATTTTTGTATTTTTAGTAGAGACGGGGTTTCACCTTGTTGACCAGGATGGTCTCGATCTCTTGACCTCGTGATCCACCCGCCTCGGCTTCCCAAAGTACTGGGATTATAGGCGTGAGCCACCCCGCCAGGCCAACTTCTGTCATTTGAAGTTTACTTGTGTGAAGTCCACAAGCTACCTTTTGTGAAGAAGGACAAGATGGCAACTTTCTTTCACCCTAGCCTAGTCTTTATCAATACTATTTTTTCAAGGTCTATGTTGTGGGAAGTTCTTTCTTGCCTATTTGCTTATCGGCTGAGAGTGAAGCCTGAACACGCGTGCTGGTCACCTACAGGTCTTAAGGATCATGCAATCCTTATAAAAGGACATGAGTCTGAATGTGGGCAATGGAGACACAAAGCTCTCTGTCTTTTTGGAGTGCTCACTACCATCCCCCAAAATAGTCTCCCGAACAGGAACTCTTCATACTTTCATTCCACCTTTTTAATTCCCATGAAAATGGTATAATGACTGAACTCCTAAAATGAAATTGTGTTTTAAATGAAGGGAAGCAGGGAGGCGGGGAAGACATTTTCATTCTGAAGAGTCTCAGATTGTGTCTCCGATTTTCACTGATCTTTAAGATGCACATGGGAAAAGCCCAGGGTTTTTGGAAGGGTAGCTGCTCTCCCAGACACAGAGGCCATGCACAAAGTCACTTGGTAATGAGATTCTTCACAGCAGCACACTGCACTGTCCATTCATATTTCTTTTCCACCTGTCCCCACAATGGTGTCTGTTTGCTCAGCCCACATGCAACAAGGCTGTGTTTGTAAGTAAGGGCCCATTCATTGGCTGACTACTTAGAAGTCTTGACAGAAAATCTCATGAAAAGCTTCTCAATTCAAATCCCTCTTTAATGACTTGCTCCATTCACCAGAGATGGCAGGGGGAGGGTCCCTAGGGCTTGACTTCTTCTACTATGGAAGACAAGAAAGCATTTTTTATAAGACTCCTGACGTGCCATGGTTATTAAGCAACAGGTTACGGTAAAAGATTGCATTTGAAGGAGGAACCTTCTTTTTTTTTAGTAGAAACTTTATTAAACTCATAAAATATGTAATCTCCAACTATCACTTGTGCTTTCACTTTGAAAGAAAAAAAATTATCTTGTTATTTAGGTCTTCATTTTGACTTTTTCCTTTTCAGCAGAAGGAGTCTCTCCTGTAAGCCGTATCCCCCCACCCCAACCTCCAAGGATTAGCGGGTTGCAGGATTTGTTTTCTCTTGAGCTGTTTCATATTGTGAGAGATTTACATTTGTAGTTACTCTTGTTAACTAAGCCAAAGCTTAAGCTATAGTTGTCTAGATTTTATGGCTTGGGATGCCATTTAGTTACTTAAGGTATATGAAACATGGGAAAATATCTATGTGTATTTGATTCTTTCTCTCTGTGTGTGGCTTCTTAATTTTTTAAAGAAAGCCACTGGGTGCTAGATAAGCAACTATAAACATTCCATAATAAGTACACGATACACAAAGTCATAGTAGAGAAAAACATAGGTATTTCTGAGCCTGGTTCCAAGCATTATCTTTTGTACGTAACTTTGTTCAGATCCACCCACCCAAGGTTAAAGGATTTCTCCCATAGACCTCCTTATACCCTGTGCTTCCTCTTTCATATTACTCATTACCATCAGGGACATATTTTAACTCTTAAACTTCCCCCTTTGGCATGCATCCTCCATGAGTTCAGGGACTGTGTCTGACACATTCACTGCAGGATACTCTCCACTTAGAATAAAACATGGTGTGTAGTATATGCCCGGTGTGTATTCCTTGATGGAAAGAATGACTAATTCACAGTCTGCCACTCTTTATATTTCCAAAGAGCCTCTTAAAAAATATTTCTAAGAGGAGTAAGGAATCAATGAAAGAAAACGCAGGGAAGTCTCAATTTTACCATTAAAATGGATTGCTATTTCCCTTTGTATTACAACATTAACTGTATCAGAGAGTGCTAAGTAGTGAAGGTGAGACAAAGATAACACCAGCTTTCTGGTGAGCTCAGTGAGCTCAGAAACTCGTAGTGGCAACAGTCAAAGTAGAATTGTTGTATGTCGTAAAAGAGAGAGAAACAAAGTGCCCTGGAAATCCAGACAGACAAAGTTTGCTTTTAACTATGAAGATCAGGATATCTTCATGAAAGAGCTTTGAGAGCAAAGCAAGTGAGGTTCTAGCCTCGGGTGAAAAATTTAAGGAGGCATCAAAAAACTCAGTAATCAAGACAAATAGTAATTTAATGTAATATATTTCTAAAAATCCATGTTAATACCAAAAACATGGTACTAATATTAACAAAATATTAACATTTTTAAGAAAGACAGGACCAGGATTGCTGATTTTTTTCCCTTTTGCCTGAGGCTCTGTTATCACTTGGAAGGTCATTGGTAGCTAATTTTAAGGAGATAATATTTTGCAAGCAGGGAATTAGGAGAGTTGGTCATCAGCACTGAAGAGAAAAGGAAACGATGCTTTGGGAGTATAGTGGGCAATTGTGATATTCTAGGTCACAAATCAAAGACTTAGATCACAAATTTGAAGTAAGACTAAATTATGAACAACTTAGAATCTCTGGCTCAAAATCGGGCATTATTATTAAAACACTGAAGAACTATTGAAGACTTTTAAGCAGAGAAAGTAATATTACCTTAAAAATAATACATACATTTTTTTAAAGTTCAATAAGGAATTTAATCTGATAACAGAATAGAAATCTTTTCTGTTATTTTTGTTTCTTTAGTAGGCAGTTTATCAGAAAATTTCATTGATTTTTGCCATTTGTTTGATGTGCACCAAACTCAGAAACAAAATTTGCATTTGATCCGAATATTTTCTGACTTTGTTTAATCTGTCCTGCTACAAAACAGTAATGAAAATGCTGGTTAAATCATACTGTCACTGAGAGATCACTACCTAACAAGATCATAGTGAAGCAGAACTGCTAAAAGTTTCTCCTGTCTCTCTCAACTTTGCCTCTTCTATGTTTGCTAACTTCTCTTTCCTTGTTTCTGAGTGATGCATGTATCCTGTCAGATATATTAGTAACTTCGATAACGTTATAGTTCATTATTCATTGACTCTTAAATATTTATCTATTTGAGGTGATAGTCAATTTCTGTTATAACCTATTATGTGTTTATTTCAAATTTTAACTCTGAGAAGGCAGACATTGTATCCTAATTTCTAATTTTTGAGTCATCCTCACTGCTGTACCCAATTTAAACATATGTTGTTTTCTGAATTTAACAGTGTGTCCTGAAAGGTCATGGTGAATTTTATGTTATAGTATGGGATCAAGATTAAATTTTCTGAAATTATTAGGAGTAAAGGCATGATATCTGGAATGTCCTGTCAAATAGTTCAACAAAAACAAATGCCAATAAATAAAAATAATGGCTTAGAGTAACAGTAGTGGAAATAAATAGAATACAGTGAACAAGTGGGAAAGCAGGAGTGTCAAGAATTCGATAATGGTGAATCTGGGTGAAAGTACAGGCCGTTTATCATTATTATCTTGCAAATTTTATCTTGCACAGTTTATCATTATTATCTTGCAAATTTTGGTAAGCTTAAAATGACCAGAGACAGAGAAGAACTAGTCTATCCCAAAAGATTTATAGGTTTATTAAAAACTCTCTCATCTGATAAAATTGGGGGAAATTTTTGTTTAGCTAAGTCATGAAAGTAGTACAAAGATGGAATATAAGAAAACTGTTTAATATCTGACAGAAACAGCATCCTGTCACTACTCTATGGTTCCAGGGATATGCCTTTCTTAGAGTTTCTTTATGTCACTTAGGAGTTCAGAGTCATCATTGTTGCGTAGACAATTGTTATATTATAATATTTAATTATCTTTTCAGTTTCTCTAAAGTAGAGGTAGCATTATAAAAAAGAAACACTTGCAAGGCAATTTAAATACAAAATCCATTTGTTTTTCATTATTTTTCTCTATACTTTCTACGTTTTTCCCACCCTCATCAATTTGACAGCAAAGCTTTTAGCAACTCACTAATATCAAAACTTTACAAAGCATTCAACTTGGTTCTCAGAGAAAGGGAATTCTCTTTCTTTTTCAACACGCGTTTCATCAGTTTGTATAGTATTTAAAATAAGTGCTGTAATATCAGTAAGAAGTAGATAGGTTTGGGGAACAGTGCAGTCAGCACTTGGCAAGCATGCACTTCATCAACTTATAGGGGCAGAGGTGCATGTCCTTAAGAAAGCACAGCAGAAAATATGCAGTGGACTGCGAGTATGCATAGTACATTTACAGAGAATGAAGAGAACCAGCTAATCCAGTGGTTCCATTAACTTGAGGTAATTTAAGAAGATTTTTACTACATTCTAATTTTGTTTTAATATACAAACAAAAATTAAAAAGTCTAAATGTTTAAATTTAAATTGTTGTCATCGATGACTCATAACCAACCTCAAATTCCTCTTCCTCCCAGGCCCCTTTCTGCCTCTACCCTAAATATAATTATAGATTGGGAAATTAAATTTTGCTAAAGATGTAACAAGTAGTATTTTACATGAATGTTAAAGGGAGAGAGAAACAGTGATACTGGGGCTTTCTAGGGCAGAGGTACAAGCAAAATTTGCTAATTAGATAAATGATTGCTGACCCTTTGGACTAATGGAGATAGTTAAGTTCTGGTTAGCTTTGCATAGTGGTGATGTGGAGTTAGAGGATGGTGTCAGGAGAACAGAAAAGGATTTTTGTAAAGATAGAGGAATTCTCCTCTGCACTCCACCTTTGAAGATCTGTCAACTCAGAAAAGGGAAGAAAAGAGAAATAGAGAGAACCCAGGAATAGTTCATCAAGATCGACATAACATTCCCACATCACTGAAGAGAGAATGTTAGTGTCAGAGTTCAGTGACCAGCGGTAGAATCTGTGAGAAAGTTTTGATTTCTTCCTACTGAGAGGAAACTGAGATTCACAGTAAAAAAACTGACCTTAGTTCTCCAAGTATCTAAGCAAAAGAAAGCACACTAGCCCCATGAAAGGAAGTCAAATAAACTAATATAAGCATGAAGTGAAGTCAGTTAACATTTTGGAGAAGATTTCAGTGTGGTAAGCTTTGGGCAAGTTGCATCCTTAAAATTTCATGCTGAATATTGCAAATGAAGCTGTCCAGTAAAGAAAAGTACCTCACAAATTTTAACATGAAATTAAAGCTGCAAAGTGTCAGAAAATAGTTTCTCCAGTGACACTTCAAATTCTAAATGCTGAATTCAAATTGATAATATTATCCCTACCCCTACTGTGACTTCATTGACCTATGTTACCTAATTCTGTTCATGGCCCCACCATTTCAGCAAAATTATTTTTGATTCTACCTTTATATACAAGCTGCTCCAATGGCTGTGTACTCATGATGTTCTCAGGAAATTTATTCCCTTTTCAGATAAATCCAATCAAAACACTGATACCTAATTGAACCGGAATGTGCTTTCCTATATATATCAACCATCAGTTTGTTTATTTTGGTCCAATAAAATAAGTTTATTTCCCTTCTAGATGATAGCCTCTCAAATATATGAAGAGTTATCAGGTCCACATAAACACATTCTTGTTGGCTCTGAAAGAAAAAATAAACTTATTGCTTCTAGAAAATTTTATTCTCTTTATAAATAGCATTGGGTTATTTGAAAACTTCAATGTTTATTGTTTGAAGTAAAGACCTATTTTTCATTCAGACTGACTTTGCATAATTTAGAATGTCTTTATATTTCTAAATTCATGATGGATCATAAATTCACTAATTCATGAGAGATCATAAATTCATATTTTACAAAATACCCTCCCTCTCTCATAATCTTAGTGATTCTATTTTCCCATTCATGTATTTATAACAGATCAAACAAACTGGGAACTTTTTGAGTGTAGGATATAGATTAATAAATGGATAGAGCAACTACTAGAAAATCTCTAAGATGCTGTAACATTTTAAGGTAGGTGAGAAAATTAAAAATAATTCAGTGGATTTCAACTGTGATTTTTGAAGGGAGTGACTTTATGCAGGTTTGATGCAATATAACCCTAATGCAAAAGAATGGTAAACTTTTTTAAAATTATAAGAAAGTTTGATATTCTTGTTTTTACCTTTCTTTTAATCTGTTGCTGGCTGTAACTCATTTCACTGCTTTTAAGTGGTTTGGAGAGAAAATAAAAATAATCAGTGGAAAACAGTATGACGATGTCTCGAAGAAATAAAAATAAAAGTACTATTTGATCCAACAATCCCACTATTAGGTATATACCCAAGGGAAAAGAAACCGTCATATGAAAAAAACACTTGCAACTCTATGTTTATCACGGCACTATTCACAATAGCAAAGATATGGAGTCAGTCTAACTGTCTGCAAAGAATGGTTAAAGAAAATACGGTATATATGCATAAGGGAATACTATTCAGCCGTAAAAAAATTAAAATGTGGATAGTACTGGGAGCCATTATCTTAAGGGATACAACTCAGAAATAAAATGTCAAATACCACATTCTCATTTATAAGTGAGAGCTATATATATAATGTGCACAAATGAACATAGAGTGTAACACAGTAGTCACTGGAGACTCACAGGGTGGGAGGGAAAGGGGATGGGATATGAGAAATTACTTAATGGGTACAATGTACACAATTTGGGTGATAGTCACACTAATAGCCCAGCGTTCACCAGTACACATTATATTCATGTAAAAAAAAACTGCACTTGTTCCCCTTAAATTTATTCAAGTTAAAAAAAAAAAGATCAACAGAAAAATATCTACTCTTGTGTTTGTTTTATTTTGTTGCTTTATTTTGCCCTTGTTACTCATAGGCCATATGTTTAGAGACTGAATCACTTGAATGGCTACAGGTCCCTTGGATACTGCCTCATGCCAATATCCATTCTGTTTCATCCTCATGAATTCAATGATGACTATGTTTAGCTTACAGGTGGTGAGTATCCAGCTTAAAAAAAAATAGTTCACTTTCCAGGGTTTAGACATCTAGGCACAGTCATGCAGCACATTTCTGTTTAGTGTGATTTAGAAAGAATCCCAGGAGAGCATGACTTCTGGGAAAAAAAGACAAAGCCTTGATAGGAGAGAGATCTTCCCTTCTTTTATCTCCTCCTTCTGTCTGTAATTTGTGCTTGAAGCCTGGATCCCCAGCAGTCATTTTGTTGACAAACCAAGGCAACCACAAGGATGAAGATAAAGAATTGCAAACAAAAAATTGCTGAGCAGAGGATGGGAAGTACCTGGGTTTCTGGTGTCACCACTTAAGCTACTGTGCCAGCTCAATGATAATTGGTACCAGTTTATTGCTGCAGAAGATACCCACATTTCTTAGCTGTTGGTATTCCTGTTTGTTGAATTTTATCTTATTTGGAGCTGAATACATTCCCTGATTGATATAAGGGTGTGCCTTTCCCAAGGACACCTCTGGGTTATTGTAGATCTAGATTGTTAAAAATTAAAAGTAATATTAAAAGACAATGGTAAAATATAAAAGCCTTGGGGTCCTGTCAGTCATCTGTTATCTTTGAATGCCAGATTCTGAGGACAAATATCCTTCCTAATCTATCTATATATTAAATTATTATCATTATATTAAAAGTGATTCTTAACATTTTAAATAAAATCATAATATTCTATAATGATATAATGATAATATAATGATTCTTTTTTAAAATATATATTATTTGCACTTTAGTTTCTGGGTACATGTGCAGAACATGCAGGATTGTTGCATAGATACATACATGGCAATGTGGTTTGCTGCCTCCATCCCCCCTTCACCTACATCTGGAATTTCTCCAACTCCTTCCCCAACTCCCTACCCGCTACTGTCCCTCCTCTACTCCCCTCCAACAGACCCCAGTGTGTGATGCTCCCCTCCCTGTGTCTATGTGTTCTCATTGTTCAACACCCACCTCTGAGTGAGAACATCATGTTTGAATGATGATTCTTAAAGTGATTCATTTATAAAATTTTGCCATGTTTTAGGCATCAAAAAGATAAAATTTTTTCTTCTATTAGTATCTTCAAATATATAGTAAACAAGCAGAGAGTATTTTCCATCTATCATTAGTAGAAATTTGGTTAATATACTGTACAAATACTTCAGTAAGGGTAGGGATATCATTTTATATTTTATCAAAAATGTTGGTTTTGCTTGGTACCAAAAACTCTAAGTTTTTATTCAATACTAAGGTGACTTCCTCTTTTTCCACACTCTTCTTCATTAACCTTATTTCTTTTGTTCTTCACAAACACCAATACTTTTTAAATTCTTCCAATAAAATAAAGCTGGAGGGGATACTTCCAAACACATTTTATGAGACCAGTATCACCTTGATTCTTAAACCAGACAAATAATCACAAGGGAAGAAAACTACAGGCCAATTTCTCTGATGAACATTGATGGAACTATTCTCAACAAAGTACTAGCAAACCAAATCTAATAACACATCAAAAAGATTATACATTGTGACAAAGTAAAAAACACATGATCATCTCAATTAACAGAGAAAACAGTTGACCAAGTCTAAGATTCTTTCTTGATAAAATCTCTCGACATTTAATATATGGAAGGAAAGTTTCTCAACATTATAAAGGATGTTTATGGGAAACCTTAGCAAACATAATAACCAATGGAAAGCTTTTCCATTAAGATCCTATAAAAGGCAAGCATGATCTCTCTTGCTGCTTGTATATAGCTTCAGAAATTTTATTAAAATATTGACAAATTCAACAAGTACTTTTTGTTATCTAATATCACTAAATGATAAGAAGAAAGATATACTATAGGCTTTTTATATCAATGTTTTAAGCAATTTTTCTTCTAGAGACAAAGATTGGGACAGTAGTTGTATTTTTGTGAGAATTTAAGAAATAAGAAAGGAAAAAAATGCTAAAGAATGTATTTTCTTTTTAGTTTCTTGGCTAGGTTCCCAAATGAAAGAAGTTGTTTTAGATTTAGGTCTCATTCTTATTTGGAGATCTTAAAAAAGCACAGCATAGGCCTGACGTGGTGGCTCACACCTGTAATCCCAGCATGCTGGGAGGCTGAGGTGGGCTGATCACCTAAGGTCAGGAGTTCAAGGCCAGCCTGGTCAACCTGATGAAACCCTGTCTCTAATAACAATACAAAAATTAGCCAGTTGTGGTGACAAGTGCCTATAATCCCAGCTAGTGGGGAGGCTGAGGCAGGAGAATCACTTGAACCTAGGAAGCAGAGGCTGCAGTGAGCCAAGATCACACCACTGCACTCCATCCTGGGCAACAGAGTGAAACTCGGTCTCAAAAGAAAACAAAAGTATGGCATAAATTGTCACCAGCAATATCACATATTATTAATAAAAGAAACAGTGACTCAGAAGAACTGCCAGGATTTCTTGTGAAAGCAGAGAATATCCTATCTGAAATACACTGTTCTGCAATGCAATATTGGTTTCTGAGCACTGAGATTGTGTCCCTCACAATTTTTTAAAAATCTTTGCCAATTCATATTAAAATATAATGTGGGAAATATTGATCTACACTTCATTCCTTCCTTCTGTTAGTTTCCTTTCTGTACCAAGCTCTGAAACAGAGTGATCCATAATCTTACAAGAACATGGGATTTTGTTTTCTCATTTTGCTTTGGAAAATATCTGGCAAACGCTGGCAAACATGAGAGTAAGGTCTGGGAGATACAGCTCAACATGGATTAGATATTTCTTATCATGTGTCACCTCTGTGGCAAGCAGGGCTTAGCAAAAATAGCATTCAAACTTGCCATTAGATGTCTAAATGAAATTATTCAATCCAGTCAATCCCAAGCTCTTCCCTCACAGGACCACTTGACTTTAGTCAAGAAAATGGGTTAAACATAGGTAAATGGATATAATAAAAAGACAGCTTGGAAAGGATAATATATGACATGATGTAATAAGATCTGTGGTTTTGTGATCTGTGTAGGCTTGAAAGTCATAAAAAATGAAGTTCTCAGAGTCTGGTTATGTACTAAACTCTGAGAATTAAAAAAAAAAAAAATGTTTGTTGCCCTGAACATATAAACTTGAAGGCGGTTATTTATTTATTTATTTCCAGTTTTTCATGATTACAAAAATAAAACACTAAGCATTTCCTGAGGTGGGGGAGTGTTGACCATGCCATCTAAAACCCTACCAAAATACCCTAACAACTCATACCACTGTAATCCCAGCTAAGCCTCTTTCCTTTTCCACTATTGTCTGCATGAATAAGAGTTGTATATTGCCAAGTCACAACAAACAATTTATTTACTGTCTGCTTTATTTTACCTCATATTGTATATCCTATTGAGTCAGTTGATAAATTACAATAGATGCTAAAATATAGGGATTGTCCATTTATTTTTTCCAATGTTGTTAATATTTATAACTATATTTCCATCACAGCCTATCCACAAAGTGTGATAATTACAACATATTTTTAACAGTGCTCTTATTTTTTGGATATGTATCTTGGTTCCAATTTTCCACTATTTTAGGATAATGCTGCAATGCTTTATTTCCTTCTTTGAATTAGTTTCTCATGATAGATCACAGAATAAAATTCTGTAAGCATTTTATGGCTTTGAATACATATGACTCATGCCAGTTTACAATGTCGACCACCATGTGTAAGTGTACTATCAGCAATTCAGTGTAACATTATTAATGCATTTTAAAAATAATCACCAATATTATGGGCAAAACTCAGTGTCATAAGAGGAATTGTTAGACTTTATTTAGCCTACTCAGAACTTCTAAGAATTAGATTCCATTAAGTCATTGCTGCACTTATGATTAAAAACATTTTTAACTTTATAGACAGTGCATTATGACTCAATTACCCTTATCCCTGTTAATTCCCCTTTCCTGCTATAATAGTTTTATTGGGATACATTGTGAAACTTGTAAAGCCATAAATAGCCATGGATCATGTTGCATTCCGAAAAGAGTGTGTTCCATTGGAATATAAAACCAAATGAAAAATGAAACTTTATGTACATTTTAACATTAAAGAAATTTGATAATATGATATAGTAAATCTTACCTCTGAAAATTATTGTGCATTAAACATTCTTACAAAAAAATATACTGTAATGATCAAATAGAAATACATCTTTCTTTAGGATAAATCATTTGATTATTCAGTTACTCATGTATACTCACAATAATCTCTGCTTCCCTAAGGTTGAAGAGGGAAGGACTGTCTTGTACAGAGATGGATAAAACTGAGGGTCAGCAATGACCAATCCAAATCATAGCTGAGTAAGCAAGTGAGAAGTTCAAGTCTCACCTGACTTTCTGTGCCAAGGGCTTTCCTATCACACTCTGTGACCTGGATTTTTTTGGAGTTTTTGTTTCTTCCTCAAGTGATTTTTGTTTTTGGGCTTAACCATTGGACCAAAGCCTAGGCAATGTGCAAGTGAATAGTACCTTCTCTATGGGGAAATAAATGGCTAGATACTTGAGAATGATCCCAGAGCTTAGGATAACTAAACTGTCATAGAAATTGGCCTGGATTTTAGTTTTTCATTCCACTTTGAAGGTTTTTAACACTGGGTATCTGCATGTTTCCATTCTATGCAGTGAGTGCATCAAGGATATAAAAATGAAGCCAACGAGCTCCATTGTCTTTCATTTAAAAGGCTCAAAATGTGTGTACGTGTTTGTGCGTATGTGTGCACACATATGTGTATGTGCATGCATATGTTGCTGTGTTTAATAACATTGGCTGGGCATAGTGGCTTACACCCATAATGCCTGCACTTTGGAAGGCCAAGGCGGGTCAATCACCTGAGGTCAAGTTGGAGACCAGCCTGCTAACATGATGTAACCCCATCTCCAATAAAAATACAACAATTATCTGGACATGATGGTGAGTGCCTATAATCCCAGCTACTCCGGATGCTGAGGCAGGGAAATCACTTCAACCCAGGAGGCAGAGGTTGAGTGAGCTGAGTTTGCGCCATTGCACTCCAACCTGGGCCATAAGCCTGAAACTCCAACTCAAAAAAGTAAAAAAAATAACATTATTAATGAAGTGTTTTAAATTTCAAATTAACACATGATCGTCGTAAAATGTGTGTGATATTAACCTATACAGGGTAAAAAAAGAAAAAGAACTGTCTTCTCATTTGTCTCTCATCCACATTCTAAAAGTCAATCACTATCAATAGTTCTATATTTCTTTTACTAAATTTGAACTATATGTATATCTGTGTAGAATTTTATACAAACAGTATATTACTACTAATATGCTTTTTCATTCAATAATATACTATGGAACATTATCCTTTAATAGTAATACAAAATCATAGCAGATAATTTTGAAAATGAAGACAAATACAGATAATACCTGTTTGGCATTTATAGGCCTTTCTATACTTATATGTTTAAAATAACATTTTAATTACATCATATATATGGTGTTGTAATATGATTTTTTTCCTCTTAATATATTTGGAGCATTTCTCATGGGATTCAGTGTTCTTCTATGACGTCATATATGCTGGCTGCTTATTTTAAAAATAAAACAGGATTTATTTAGCTCTTCTTAGAATGTCGGACATTCAGAATTTTTAAACTATTTTTTCAATATTATAAGTAATGGAGTAATGGTATTCCTAAGGCTGTATGCGTATGTGTACTGGTCACATTGTTTCCTAAATTAGAAATTGCCAATTCACAGCATGTAAAATTTATAAAGGTAAGATACATATTACTAAATTTCTCTCCTGAAAATTTTTTAAGATTGATTCCCCCAACTAGGAATTCACAAGAACATCTGTTTGTGAAGAAATTATTTCTGAACTTTGTTATTGTCTAAAGGATTAATCGAGATGGTACATAAATCAGGGAATAAGCTGCAGTATGTTACTGAATCCTTAAGATTGGATAGTAACAAATAACTGACTGGCTTACCTCTAGTTAACTACCAATTACTTGTCAAAATGATTTGGCAAGTCTCTAATACAAGAGTATTGAGTACGTAATATACTCAAAATATTATATTGTATATAAAACATAATATTTGGTATAAAATATAATGTTTATGCATTTCTGATACCTCCTCTGACATTATTCTGTATAACCTCATAATCGATTGAGGCATGTTTTAGTAACAATTCCATAATCTCAATGGCTTAGATAGATAGATAGATAGATAGATAGATAGATAGATAGATATAATTTATTTGTTCATTTGCTTATTTATTTTATGCTGCTGTTTATTGTTATCTGTGGCTCTGCTCTACTCTGGATTCATTCATTCTGGTATACAGGTAACAGAGCCGTCCTTACTGAGAAAACCTAGGGTCAGAGGGAAAAGAGTACTGGTGGAATGAATCATAATTAGGCTTGATATTCTGCTTGGAAAAGGCTTACATTATGTCTTCTTAAATTCATTAGCTAAGGTGGGTCAAATAGCCTTTCCTCACGTTAGTGAGGTGGAGATACAGAATAGTCCCACTGTGAAAGGCGAGACAAGCTACATCATTAAACCTGTTATCAACACAGCAGGAAAGTTCAGTTCCATGGAGCAGCAGCTAATATTTTATATCAGAATAGAATCTTCCACAATGTGGTTCTGGAAGGGAAATTTGGAAAACAGTTTGGAATGATCCAATGATCTATTGCAGTACTAATATGTGCATCAATTTGCTCCATATCCTCCTATGCCCTTGCTCTTAAGATGCAAAATAAATGATTTTACATGAAGAAATCTCTACAGTGTTAAGTATTTAACAAACCTTTGTCTTGTCCACACAGATATTATAAATTATGATTCTCTCCTCCCGTTTTTTCCCCTTGTTGCTAGTAAGCAAATTGTCACACCACAAGAAAAGTTTCAGTGGTAATTCTCTTCAGTCTAAGGTCATTCCAGTCTCCTCTTTCTGTGTAAGTAGAAATGCTCTTTGCCATTTGGGGAGGAGTATGGCGTATGGCCTTTGCACAGGCCCCTGTAACTTTATATAAAAAACATTCTTCCAATATGTATGTTGATTACAAAACCATCTCTTTCTGTAAATCATTTTCTATCCATATTTCTTCTCCTGTTCTTAGGAGCAGTTCCAAATAAATGTGTATCTCTTTGACAAAATGTTAGAACGCTAAATTTTGCAGTTAAAAATTCATGCTATGTAAAGAGATTTTATATTATCCACAAGTAAACAGACAGAAGTATGAAGATTTCTGGCATATCTCAGGAGGTAAATGGCTAGGTAAATGGGGACAAAAGTAGAATATCTAAGGGCATATGTATTTGTAGTGTGTTTGCTGAGTTTCAACTTTTATTTATCACTCCTGAGTGTCGCATATAAAACAGCAACCTATCTAATTCCAGTATCTGAAGTCAGCTATACCTCACATTCTAAATTCTCTCCTTTCTAAGTGGTGAATCTTATCTGCTGACTTTGATTGCGAAGTTGGAATACTGGAAAATTGCTTAAAGATTTTAAATCATGTTTTAAAAGTTCCATTGTTGTCAGTATAATTTATTTTCTCTTGCACAGGCACATGTTTTGATAGAGGAAAATTTATTTTAATTTTAGTTCTAATTTTAGAATCCATTTACACTTAGATGATGAAGAATAGCTTTATAGTGGATTCTTTTCTACACATGCTTGAATTTCTGGCAAGTGGATGTTCTGGAATTTTCCACATGCATTGTCACTTAAGATAGTAGAAATAATCTGTTTCTTGGCAGGAACTTCAGTGGCAGTGTCATCATCTTGGTCTGAGGTTAATGATGATTCTTCACTTTTCATTGGATTGTACTAAGACCTTTGTATGTATTAAGCTCTTTCCATAAACCTAGATCTACGGTCATTCAAGGTTGAATATATCTATAGTAATATAATTCCCTTCATGGCAGGATCTAATAGGGTAGAATGAGGGGAGAGGTTTTTTTTTTAAGTCTCTTTAAACATATACTGCATGCTAACATAGACAGTCATACTTCATTTCTAGTGTTACAGATATTGAAGTGTGTCCCAGATGTTTTCAAGAGCTCTGGCCTAGATATGGGAATGAACTTGGAACACATCTTGATGAGTTTGCCTACATGTGAATAGTATACATTCAGCAGCAAGCACAATGATTGTCAATGCTATACAGTAAGTAGGGATGGATTTTGTGTATTTCTAGAATCGAGGCCCCCATCAGAGGCCATACATCCTGTTACATGTAGCCCGTTTACTGCTTACTCTTAGGAACATGCTTACCTTATCACTTATTTTTCCGTGGCTCTTCAAAATCTTTATTCTTGCACAATACCCGCACCACAAACTTGTATAGAAAGGCAGGAGTGGCTATAGTTTCCCACATTTCTTTGAAGCCATTATTGCCCCATCATTGAATTAAAAAGCAGACTCCTTTGAACCCATACTACATCATTAAATTAATTGCTTTCTTGTCATGATTGGAAATCTTTCACTCTTATTTACTGATGTTTTTGGTATGTCCATTGTCTCTTTCTACAACTAGATACCTTTTACCTTTCTGAACTAATCTATAAAATGTGTGTGAAAAACACATATATCACCACAGCAGTGTGTTACTAGACACCCACAACTGTGGGAAAGGAACCTAATGTATTTTGATGACTTCCTGTCATGAAACATGATGAAATGCCTGAAATAGCTTTACTTGTAAAGTCTAATGTATGATTATGTAAAGGCAGTATTGTATCCTCACCGTTACCTTTTTGTTTTACTCTCCTTACATCTGATTTCTTACTGCTATTTTTATGCATTTGCTTGTCTTGACTTTCTCTCTGAATCTAATTCTGTTGTCCTTTTTTTTCTTCTTAAAAAATAATTTATATACATACATGTCTCAATATGCTAGGGCTGCCAAAACAAAATGACATACCAACAAGACTGGCTGGCTTAAGAAACAAACGTGTTTTTTCATAGTTGTGGAAACCAGAAGTCTAGGAGTAAGGTGCTATGAGGGTTGGTTTTGGGTGAGGGCTCTCTTCCTGTCTTGTGGATGGTCTCCTTCTCATTGTGTACTGTGCTCTCACATGGCCTCTTCTCCATTGACATGCAGAAGGGGAGAACTCTCTGTCGTGTCTTCCTTTTCTGATAAGGACTCCAGCTCTATCCGATTAGAGTCCAACACTATGATTTCATCTCTAACCTTAGTTACCTTCCTAAAGGCCCTGTCTCCAAATACAGTTACATTGGCTGTTAGTGCTTCAACATATGAGTTTTTAGAGGATACATGATTTAGTCCATAGAACCATTCTTTAAAGGTTACAGTACATACTTCTTAAACTTCTGTGATACATAAACTTAATTATGCTTATTTCTGAGACAGAAAAATATATGAACACAAAGACTATACTTAATGATTATTTTTCATCTACAAGAAATTATATATGGCCAGGTGTGTGGCTCACACCTGTAATCCCAACACTTTGGGAGGCCAAGACGGGTAGATCACGAGGTCAGGAGTTCAAGACCAGCTTGCCCAACATGGTGAAACCCCATCTCTACTAAAAAGACAAAGATTAGTTGGGCATGGTGGTGCACATCTGTAATCCCAGATACTTGGCAGGCTGAGGCAGGAGAATCACTTGAACCTGGGAGGTGGAGGTTGCAGTGAGCTGAGATTGTACCACTGCACTCCAGCCTGGGTGACAAAGCAAGATTCCATCTCAAATATATATATATATATATGCTGGTTTAACAAAATAAGATATTTACATTCTCGTTTAAACAGAAATTACAAAAACATACAAAGCATGTTCCTGAAGATTCCCACACTCTGGTGTCCATGACCTGTATAATCTTAAAAGTGGGTGACAACTTTGGCTGCAATGAGATTTTACCTTTGTGATTAGGTTATGTTATGGGGCACAGGGGAAGGGAATTTGCAGGTATAATTAAGATCCATAGTCAATTGACTTTGAGTTAATCCAAAGAGATTTATCTGGGTAAAACTGACCTATCAAGTGAGCTGTTTAAAAAAAAAAAGGTTAATTCATACCCCCATAGATAAGGAGATGCAAAACAGCAAAACCTTCTCTTTCTGGCCTCGAAGAAGCAAGCTTCCGTGGGATCTACAGTTAAAAGTAAGTGGATTCTGCCAACAGTGATGTAAACTTAGAAGATCCTAAGCCTCAAATAAGACCCCCAGCTCTAGCCTACACTTTAATTTCAGCCTTGTAAAACCTTAAG
Source organism: Saguinus oedipus (assembly GCA_031835075.1). Classification (NCBI taxonomy): domain Eukaryota; kingdom Metazoa; phylum Chordata; class Mammalia; order Primates; family Cebidae; genus Saguinus; species Saguinus oedipus. The sequence continues at coordinate 68,755,472 of CM063178.1, forward strand.
AAGAGAGTCCACCTAAGTTGTGCCCAGACTTCTGACATGTAAATTCGTGATATAATAAATGGGTATTTTTCAGCCACTGGATTAAAGATAATATCCTATTTATGGGAGTTCAACCACTTACTACAATGAAAAGGCAACTACTTATTTGCTGTGATATATTCTGGGGTAAGGAGTATTTTGTAGTAGTAATACTTATCTCCCCATCTTCCTCTATGCACTTTCTGTTAACCTACTGACATTCTCTGCTGAGCTCACATTTCTCCACCTTGAGAGCCTCATACACTCTCTCTCCCCAGTTTCTGACTTAATTCTGATACAGATAGACTGTTTGAGAAACACATTTCTAGTCACCATTATAGAGCATCTACAAGGACATTATTTTCACCAAGTGCTTGAGAATTTCTGAACTAGAATCATATCAAATGGTTTGAAAATCATAAAGGTAAGGATACAGATTACATACTGTCAAGCCTAAGTTGCTCTTTTTCATTCTTGAAAGCAAAATGTTTTCTTCAGAGAACTATGACAAGTTTTAGTTGTTTATTTGCCTACTTGTTTCACTGTGCCACCTCAAATATTGTGATTTTCATGGAGACTAGGAGTGTATCCAATAATTAGAGCATAGTAGAGAACCTGGCACAGAGTAATCCAATAAATATTTCTTGAATAACTAGCCCAGCATTTAATGTGCCTGGGCTATGTCCTGAACCTCCCTCCTCTGGTGCAGACCTCTCCCATGCAATCAAAAGATTGCATAAAAAGTATACATCATATTCTGAAGCTCAAGTTGTTTGTAATTTAGTTAAAGTGACACAGAAGCCATTAATAATAAGTACTCAAAAATGAATAAATAATACAAACAACCCATAAAATGCATATGAAAGAGACAGGGAAGATTTACTTGTGTGGGCTTAAGAAATCAGGGAAAAATTCATAATTAGACTCAAAATATCTGGCCAAGCTTTAATAGAAAAGTAATATCTGGAGCAGAAGCATAATTTTATAAACTGTTTCATAAATGGTTTACAGTGGATAAAACCTCTGTTTCACCAGCTTGTCTATTGATATCTGTTTGCCAATAATTATTATTGAAAATAGTTTCTCGGTACTTATAGAAACCTAAAATTCTATATTAATATATCCATGAAACTAGATAGTGTTCTATTGGGAAATAAAAGAACCCTATAGATTTTTTAGTAGGTTGGTGCAACAGTAATTTCATTTTATGCCATTGCTGTCAAAGGCAAAACAAAACAAAACACAAAAAACAAATCGCAATTGCTTTTGCACCAACTTAATACTTGAATAATATTCTAGACCCTGGTTTTTATCTTTAGAGTAGTAAACCTTTCCATTATCCTGTGTTCTGGTCTGACTTGAGGATTTTGTTATTTCTAAAAAAAAAAAAAAATCAAAAATTATACAGTAAATGTCAATTTGGTTTTCCTTGTTCTAATTCTTTCTATGCAACAACCAGATCATGACTAACTTTTTTATTGAAATGTAATAAGATCTATAGGTTTGCAGTACACTTACCAGAACAGACAGTGCCTTATATTAATGAAAGTTGTTAGAAATTTCTATGCTCTATCATTAATTTAATTCTCATTTTGTTGTTGTTGTTCATAGAACAAAGGAAAAGAAAATTCTTCAAAATACCAACTAGCACTATTTCTAGGATTCCTGGTAATATTCTTGGTATGTAGTAAATAAATTGCTGAAGTTTTATCTCACCAGGTGCTAATTTCCTTCACTAGTAGATGTTGGGCATGAAGTTCCTAACTGATGTGGTTATTTCCACTTTTTCTTTGTTAAGGAACAGGACCCTTTCCTAAATTTTAAGGTCATATTTTCTACTGGGTCTTCTCCTTTATCTTTTTCTTTTTCTTCTCCTCCTCTTCCTCCTTCTCTTCTTCCTCCCTCCCCTCTCCTTCTTCATAATTATTAGCCTGTTAATAGTAGAAAAGAGTAAATGTCAATTCTAAAAGCAAAGTATCATTACACCACAGGCCCTGAACTGTGACTAAGGATCTTATTTTAAAATTATGGGCCAGGCACAGTGGCTCACACCTGTAATCCCAGCACTTTGGGAGGCTGAGGTGGGTGGATCATGAAGTCAAGAGATGGAGACCATCCTGGCTAACATGGTGAAACCCCATCTCTACTAAAAAATACAAAAATTAGCTGGGCGTGGTGGCGTGCACCTGTAGTCCCAGCTACTCGGGAGGCTGAGGCAGAATAATTGCTAGAACCTAGGAAGTGGAGATTGCAGTGAGCCAAGATTGTGCCTCTGCACTCCAGCCTGGTGACAGAGTGAGACTCTTGACTCAAAAAGAAAAAAAAAAAAAAAAAAATATATATATATATATATATATAATGTTTCTGTCTTTATTTGCCTTATAGAATATTACTATTCTATTAGAGCTCTCACTGGAAGATGAAAAATATAGCCCACTGATTCCCTGAGAAGCCTTGGGGATTCCTTCTTCTTGAGTCTCTGTGCTGGGTCACTTTTTCTACTGTTCAATTGTCTTATCTTCAAGTATAAAAATAAATACATTTCTGGGCCCAATAAAAAGTATCTCTTTCTGAGTCTGGGAGATTTGATTCAATTTCAGATTTAACACTTGAATTTAAATTATCCTGTATAATGTTAAAGAATACTTCCGTGTCTAATGATACTAGTTTTTAAAGAAGAAACTCCTTCCTAAAACAGAGAGAAAGAGTGAAGTGAGAGAGAAACAAAATATAAATCCAGTCACACGAGAAGAATCTGTCCGTTTCCTGAAGTTGTGCCTTTTGCTCTTAAAAAGAGACTGACCATGTGATGACAATGACATTAAGACCAGTTTCATAATTTACTCTTTTTTTCTGGTAATGAACTTTAAACAGATATGAAACCCAGCAAAATCAGAGATTAATGGCATGGAAAAATCTGCAGCAGACTCAGGATCTCCCATCTGGGTAACGTGTAGGATTGTCTTCCATGTAGGACATTCCTCTCTGGCTGCCTCCCCACATCATTCCAATCTCTGAACCTTGGACATGCTATTTTTATTGCAGTGACTAAAGTGTGTTTAACATATGTGCCTCGTTGTCTGTGTTCCCTACTAGACTGTTAGCTTACCAAAGGCAAGGATGTAGTGTTGTTAATCATCAATAGCTTAACTTTTTAATAATGAATATCTTGCTTAGCATCTGTCAAAACAGTAGATATTTTAAAAATATATCATGCTTGTTGAATGGTGGCACAACTTACCTCTTTCTTATAGGCTGTGAATTTAAGTTTTAGTTTTACCCAGCTTTATATGTGAAGGAATACATGTGTAAACCAACAAATGGATGGATGGATGGATGGATGGATGGATGGATGGATGGATGCATGATGTATGGATGGATAGATGGAATGATGTATGGATATGTGGATAGAAAGATAGATTGAATTATTATGGGGTTTATTGTGTTCTGTTTAACATACCAGACATTATGCCAGGTTGCATCAAACAGTCTGATCCAAACAGATCTGAACCAAACAAGCTGCACCAAACTTTCTACTTGTCCTGGATCCCCTTGTATTTAATGGAATATAAATATAATCTGTCATTTGAGAAAACAAAATTGCCTCACCAATTAGGTGAAACCAAATGTTGTATAGAGCCCTAATCCTTTGCCTTAGCCATGGACTCATTATAACAGAATTCACTTTTCTGCTTTGGCCAGGTACTCACAACTTTGTGTTTTTGTGCTATTTTCAGGGGTAATGAAATATAAAGAATGAGATATGTGAATTGCTTTTTCTTTCTTTTTAATTTCTAATTTTTTTTTTTTGAGATGGAGTTTCGCTCTTGTTACCCAGGCTGGAGTGCAATGGCGCGATCTCGGCTCACTGCAACCTCTGCCTCCTGGGTTCAGGCAATTCTCCTGCCTCAGCCTCCCGAATAGCTGGGATTACAGGCACGTGCCACCGTGCCCAGCTAATTTTTTGTATTTTTAGTAGAGACGGGGTTTCACCATGTTGAGCAGGATGGTCTCGATCTGTTGACCTCGTGATCCACCCGCCTCGGCCTCCCAAAGTGCTGGGATTACAGGCTTGAGCCACCGCGCCCGGCCTTGCTTTTTCAAACAAGATAGCACTGGAGGAAATCAGTGGTTTTTAATAAACTGTGATTATGGATTGGTGTTCAACATACACACATTCAAACTCTTTTCCCCAGGAATCCAGTCACATGCCCTGAAATGGCCTGTAAGTTCTCTGCTTTATTGAGTGATTGTAAGAATAAGGGGATTTTTAACACAGCATCAAAATGCAGCTGTCTGCGGGGAGGGCTGCTGGGGACAAGTGCCTAGAGTGGAGAATGGCAGGGGAATGAATTTTTCAATGTGGTTAATGAAGTGTGCTGTCAGTGGTCAGTGGTAATTAGCAATGTGTATAATGGGATGAGCTTGGGTAAGCTTGTCTTCTCCCACTTCCAAATGGCCAGCAGTGCAGGTGAAAAGTAAAGTGCATAAGTGTCACTCTCACTTTTTCCTAGGAAAAAATATAATTGTAAAAATGTGTGATAGCGTATGAAGGAGCATAAAAAGGAGGAAAGCCTTTGAAACACAGAATATTCATTCCTTATATTTGTGTGCTCATTTTCTATGTAAAATGTGCTTTCACAGAACTGTTTCCATAGTTATAGCAATCTCTATCTTTTTTATATTCTTTATTTTTTTAGCATTATGTAGGTAATTGAATACATATAGTAAACTTGGGAATAACGAATAGAAAATTTCTCAGTGTAAGGTAATCATTGTTAATATTTTGGCATATTTTACATTAAAAACTGCCAGACAGTTTTAATCTGAAAGTTACATTATTAACAATTGTATTCATAGTATATGTACAGTTTTATCTAACATTTAGTTTTATGTTAGTACAAATCGAAGAACTATAACTTTCACTGGGGTTACTCCATATAGAGCAGTGCTCTAAGCTTGTCATGAATTATGATGCACTGATTAAAACAACCCTAAAAGATGGGTACAATTATTACCTTTATTTTACAGTTGAGGAAATTGAAACACAGAGAGGATAAATAACTTTTCTAGTGTCACATGTGTAATAAATGCCAGTGTTGGCACCCAATGCTAGTCAGTCTAGGTCCAGAATGTATACTTTCTGCACTTTTTATTATACCAGGGGTCAGCAAACCTTTTCTAGGAAAGGCTAGATGGTAAGTATTTGAAGCTTTGTGGGTCTTATGGTCTCTGACACAACTACAGTACTCTGTCAAGGTAGCACAATGGCTGTTAGTAACAAGATGTAGACAATTATAATAAGTACATACGTGAGCAATTCTATGCTCTTAAAAAACTTCATTTATGGGCACTGAAATTTAAATCTGATATCATTTTCACAGGTCAGAATAGAATAGTATTTTTAATTTGCTTTTCAACCATTTAAAGTGTAAACACTATTCTTAACATCAGGGGCCTTTAGAAAAACAGGCTGCAGACAATAATAGCGTGTGGTTCCTTTATTAGACTAATCCATGCATTATTCACCACATAGTAGCATCCCCTGTGGTTAGATATTTATTTGTTTCAAATACAAAAGAGGTTGACTCCAATGAAAATTTACCTAAGATAAATGGTGTTATGATGAATATTTTTGTACATGAAGCTTTTACTTTTTTAAATAATATTTTCTAAGGGGATATTTCCAGACCATCTGCTCAAATGGCATGATCAATGAATTTTATTGGAAAACAACTGGATATAATTGATGTAACGATATTTTGTGATTGCTGTTGTTGAGGAGATACTGAACTAATAGTAATTTATTTAGGAAAATTTCTAAAATTTCTAATTTTCCTCCCAAGTGTCGTATCATTATTGTAGCTAAAGATGGTAAACCATTGAAGAGTGAGAAAAAAAATTAAAACATTACATTTGATAGAGTGCTTTCTAATTTTATTCTTGTCAAACAATATTTCTACCCTGTTGGCTCTGGTTTGATTTATCTTAAAACCTGGTTTGATAAAAGAATACCAGCTTTATTGGGTATTGCTTTTAAAACCCAGTTAAAATGAAAAGACAGGCTGACGGCTGCCCAACTGCACAACGGTGGGCAGAGCTGTTTCTGCTTGGTTGGCTCCTATGGAGTCCTGGGATTCAGAGGCCCACATCTGCAGCTGCATCCCCTCTTAAAGGCACATACATTTGCTCAGCGTCATGCCCTTAAAATGCATTCCCTGAGCTTCTTAGTTACTGCCGCTAAATGCAAGCAGAAACCAGCAATCAAGTATGGCTCATCCTACACAAAATGATCCACACCCCGGGCAGACATCCCAAAGTTAGTTTCCATATGCCTGTTAGGAGGAGGACTGCCTTCATGCAAAGATTCAGACTTCTGAAGTAATGAGGATGTGCTAGTTGGTAGCAGTCCAGAATCTGTGTCTTCTCCCATTGGAATTGGTGGGTGCAGACATCATAATGAAGTGACAAGGAACTTTAAATCAAAACTGCATTCCTAATATTTGAAGAGGATATTGTAAGCTCAGCAGAGGTTTCCTTCTACCACTTCTGATTTCTCAGTGGTAAATTTAATGTTGATATTCTCTAAATTGACTGCCTTCACTCTTTATAACCATGTGATTCCAGATGGAAAATTAATCTCACTTGTACCTCAAAATAACTCTGATTTCCCACTTTTCATAGCACACTTAAAATCTCAGTCCAGTGGCTAGATTGTACAATTTGCAAAATTGCCAGGGAAAAGAAAGGGGCATCCCCCTTGTTCTCCAGTTTTGTCAATCATCTTACATTTCACAGTTGCTCTACTCTTTCAGGTCCACAAATATTTCTGGACACAATATTAGTGGCTAGAAATACTCTTTTGTATGATCTTTCTACCTCTCCTCCATCCACCCCACACATCACACATCCACCAAAGCCTCTAATAAGACTTTTGAAAACCTACTTCACTTTTCTAAGATACAATGAACTAATGATCTTGTCCCATTTTTATGTTCCACTGTAGCATAGAACTACTTCTATTATAACATTTATTCCATTTTCATTGCATTTTGGAGAGTATTTCTAGCTTGTGCATGATGCCTACAAACTAACCTCCACTAACCTCTACAAACTAAATTTGTTGGAGTGGCTTAATGTACCTTGCTAATAATTGAACAAGGTGCTCTTGGCCTAGGTTGCATATGAGAATCACCTAAAAAATCTAGTAAAATATAAATTCCCTGATTGTATCAAAAATAGATTAAATCAGAATCTTTGAGCATGAAACTTAAGCATTGTTAATTTTAAATCCTCTCCCACATGATTCTGATGTGTAGCAGGTTGGAAAACCACTGGCCTAAACCATAGTCAGGAAGCCTCACAGATTCAGCTGTGAAATTCTCTGACATAACCATGCCATTCTTTTTTCTCGTCCAGTGACAAGCCAAGTGTATCATTTTTGAGATGCATCTCCAGCCCTATTTGATGTTCTGCCCATTCCTAACGGAAGACTGAGCGCTATGTAGTCTATTTCCAGAGCTGCCATGAATATTTATACGTTGCCTGCATCTTTACAAATTAGAAAGCAGCAAGATGAATGAGAATAGTGAATCGGAGAAGACACACAGTGTGATGCGGGCAGAAATTTACTATCTCATTTCTATTTAAAACCTGATGACTCAGAGAAGGAGGCAGTCTACATCCATTTCAGTAAATTCCTTAATGCTCTCCAGCATAGCACTTTAGATTTTAGCACTACTGGAGGTGCTTTGATTTATTCCAAGGAAGAATGTGCCTCTGTGTGTGTGTGTGTGTGTGTGTGTGTGTGTGTGTGTGTGAGAGAGAGAGAGAGAGAGAGAGAGAGAGAGAGAGAGAGAAGAGAAACAGCGAAAGAGAGACAAAGTGAGATTATCTTAAAATGGTAAAAAAAATACTAGGCTAATTGTTAATTATTTTCTGCAAACTTTGTTTTCTGTTATATTGGTGATAAGGGCATACCTCAGCCCCCTAATTAATAATTCTTAAGTCTGACAAAATGCTATTTGCTTCTAAATTGATTTTTAATGTCTTTGGTTTGCATTTTTTTTTTACTTAGTTAGCTTTCCAACAATTATTCATTAGATTTCCCTGCCTTTTCATTTTTCCTCATGCTCAAATTCAATGGGAGACAAATGTCAAGATTTATTGTGGTACTGTTGTGATTTGACATTTCTATACTAGCAGGGCATGGAGAGAACAACAATATGCATACTTTTATCTTAGTCTTTGATTATCTGACAAGTGTGGAACCACTTAAAAACTACATCGTATAGCATAATGTAAGGAAAATGTGTCTATAATGATATCTGCATGCCTGTAACATAAACACAATGGTGAATGCAATGTTATTTCATCAGGCACAGGGCACAGATTGAGTTGACCACAGCCTCTGATATAAAGTGACTCTATTGTTAATGCCAGGCTTTTATTTTGAAATAAAAATACAAATTATGAATGTGGGACATGGGGTCACAAATTAGCCTTCTTGGTGAATAGATCTCTAGTTCCAACACTTCCTATTTCCTTCTTTGGTTGGGACTACTTGACCCATCTAGGAAACTCTTCTATGTAGTCTGCAGCTAAGGGTGTACTTCACATTCATCCATCCTGTGCCTCTTTGCCACATGCAGCAGATGAAGTCTGACTTTCATGGTAAGAATTTTGAAGTCTCCAACACTCTCAGAAACTATTGTTTCTTTAGGCATTTATTCCTCCAACAAATAAGCATTATGTTCATACTTAATTACACAGTAACCACTATACTAGGTATTGAAGTAAAGACATTTCCTGTTTTTCCAGAGCAAATAGTCTAGTGGGGAGATAGGTATTATATTAAAACACACTCTAAAATATTTACTAAAACCCATAATAAGTGCTATGCTATTTAGGTATCAGGAATTATGGCAGCATTTAACAGAGGAACCAGCCTTGAACTGAGATCAGGGGAAAAATGAGCCTTCTCAAAGAAAATAATGTTTGAGTTCAGATTTGATAGAATGATATAAATTAATAATATAATAATAATGTATAATATAAATAATATAATAAATATGGCTGGCCACATTTTATAGTTCAAGGACCCAGTGTTCTGCAGGGATATGGTACTCATTCTACATTAGTAATTAAAGGTATTTTCCAATTCTGATGTTGTCCAAGGAGCCAGTTTGTCATCAGTGTATGGAGCCAAGTTGCCCTCTGACCAAAAAGGAAATTACCTAGATCTGCTTCCCTAGATTAGAGGCAGAGATGAGAATTCCGATTCCACTGATTTACTAAGGTCGTAGTCTCAGGGGAAAGGGAGTGAGGGAAGCAGATTGGGACGGGGGATAAGAAGTTAAACAGGAGAGTGAGCTCAGCCTGAGCCTAGCTTAGGGATGACCTATGGGAAGTCCTGGAGCTTGAATCGCACCAAAAAGTTGGAGGAAAAGAAGCTGCTCTCTTGTACCTATGGAAGGCAGTGATTGCCATGGTGTGTTTGTGTGTGTGTGTGTGTGTGTGTGTGTGTGTGTGTGTGTGTGTGTGTGTGTGTGTGAGAGAGAGAGAGAGAGAGAGAGAGAGAGAGAGAGAAAGAAACAGGGTGAAGTGAGGGATAAGCCGTATTCCTGTAGCCTCTCAGAAAGCAGGCTTCCTTTGGTCATGGAATTCATTCAAAACAGAAAACACTCATATGCTCATCACAGAACTAGTCACAATATCAAACACATGGAATCAACCTAGATGCCCATCAATGGTGGACTGAATAAAGAAAATGTGGTGCATATATATCACGGAATATGACGCAGCCATATAAAAGAACCAAATCATGTGCTTTGCTGTAGCATGGATGCAGCTGGAAGCCATTATCCTAAGTGAATTAAGTCAGGAACAGAAAACCAAATGCCACGTGTTTTCACTTATGCATAGGAGCTAAACATTGAATACATATGAACATAAAGATGGGAACAGTAGATACTCAGGATGATTAAAACAGTGAGGGTGGGAGAGGGGACAGGGTTGAAAATCTACCTGTTGGGTACTAACTATGCTCACCATCTAGGTGATGAGATGATCAGTACCCCAAACATCAGTCACGTATAATTTACCCATGCAGCAAAACTTGCATATGGACCACTGAACTTAAAAGTTGAAAAAGAAAAAACACAAAACAAAATACAACAGAAAAAGAAAGCAGTGATTAATTTCTGTAATTGCTATCAGCTACAATCACTACTGTTGGTAAGAGAATCTGGGTGGGGTACCAGGAGCCTCCACTTAAGCAGTGATTCCTGGGACCAGCAGCAGCAGCAGCCAGAAATGTAATGGAAATACAAAGTCCCAGTTCTACTTGAAACCCACTGAATCAGAAAGACAGGGGGCGAGGCCCAGCCATCTGTCTTAACAAGCCCTCCATGTGATGCTTTTTTGTGGCTGCAAACATTGGAACATTTTTTTCACATTTATTCATTGATTTAAATTGAAATGAGTTTGTATGTATTGTGTACAACTCAATGTTTTGAAATATACAGTAGGTCCTCAATGTCATCAATAGGTTCTCAGCAACTTCAACTTCAAGCAAAATGATGCATACTGTCTCCTCGGTGATTTCGTGATAATGTTGATGGAAAAAATATGGTTTGGTTGTAGCTTGTTTCACTTAAAGTCAAAGCTTCCAGGATCCTATGGATGATGTTAAGTGATGGGGTGCTGTATACACCTTGTGGAATGGTTAAATCTGACTAATAAATGCATTATATCACATAGTTATAGATTTTGTGGTGAGAACACTTAACATACACTTTCTTCACATTTTTTAAGAAAACAATTTATGGTAATTAAGTATAATAACCATGATTTGAAATAGACCTCTGGAACTTATTCCTCCTATCTAACTGTAACTATTCATTCTTTGACCAACATCTCCCAGACTTTCTGTTCCATAATTACCCCAGCCTCTGGTAATCACTATTCTACTCTCTACAGCTATGAGATCAGCTGTAGATTGATCACATTGATCACAAATCAATGGAATCACACATTATTTGTCTTTCTGTGCCTGGCTTAAGTCATTTAACTTAATGTCCTCCAGGTGCATCCAAAATGCCAGGTGGTTGTAATGTGTGCTCAAGTTCGAGAACCAATGCACTGCCGGGAACATTTCAAGTAGCTAGTAGAATGTTCAAGTTACTCACAGAACTTGAAAAAAAAAAAAAACAAGGAAAGGAGACGATGTGAGCCAAATTTCCAGTTCTCTTTAAAAACGACTCATGTAATTTCAGGCAGAATTTGCAACATTATAGATAAATTTGCAGGTGCTCAATTGTCTCCGGTGGATATTTGTTTTCCCTCTGAAGTCTTACCTCAGTTGTCAGCATTTGGGCTTGTACTACACACCTCGCTTTACGCTGTTCATGAACTGACCTGGTAAGTAGATCAAAGCAAAGCAAAGATTACTGGTACAGGATTGGAATGACAAAATACAAGGCTAAGTAATCTTACATCCTTACTTTTGACAACCATTGTGGAAATACATTTTCCAATATTTAATTCTTTCAAAAAGTTCTAGAAAAACTTTAAAAATAAATAATATACTTAGATATTTCCTCTGAAAGTTGTCTGTGAGATTTGGGGTGAATTAAAAATTGTTAACTGCAAATAATATTCAGTTTATTAGAAGATCAGTAATGCGTGGAAAATTTGCATGAATGAGTTAAAGATGGCATAAAGCAACATTTTTTACATGCTTTTTTATTTGGCTCATTGGCATTCATCTCATTTTTAAATTGGAGAAATATTTTGGGGAATAAAGGCTGCTTAATTTGTTTAAATATTCATCTATTCAACAAACATTTATAAGTTTTCTATAATGTGTCAAAGCTTTTAGTTAGATGCTGTAGATATAGTGTTGAACAAAATGAATGAGGTTGCTACTCTCAAGACTCTTAACATTTCTGATAGTTTCTTGTTGCTGCTGTAATGAGCTACCACAAAATCAGTGGCTTAAAAAAAACAAAAATACTGTCTTACCTTTATGGAAGTAAGAAATCTCAAATGGATTTCACTTGGCTATAACTGGGATGCCAGTAGGGTTGTGTTCCTCCTGGAGTCTCTAAAGGGAGAATCTATTCCCTTGCCTTTTCTAGCTTCCTGAGGCTGCCTGCGTTTCTTGACTTGTAGCTTCACATCATTTTATGTCTGCTTCTTCCATCCTTATATATTCTTCTCTTTCACCTTCCTGCCTCTCTGTTTCTCCTGTAAAGATTCTCGTGATTACATTGGGTGTATCTGAACAATCCAGGATAATCTTCTAACTCAAAACCCTTAATCCTATCTGCACAATGTCTTTTACTATGTTAAATAACATTCACAGGTTCCAGGGAGTAGGATGTGGACGTGTTTTGGAAGAAAGGGGTATAATTTTGCCTACCATACTGTCTAACAAAGAAGAGAATGATTTCAATAGCTATTATACAGACAGATATATAATGTAAACTAATGATATGTGCCACAAAGGAATTATAGGTCAATCATTTATTATTGGGGAAATCAAGTAGTTCTTTTGTGATAAGGTGAAGTTTAAACTGACATGAAAGGTTAAGAGTTTTTAGTTGAATAGTAGTAGTGTTTGAGACAAGGGCTTGTGCTAGCAACTTCTGGAGCAAACAGGATGGACAGCTTCAAGGAGCTGAAACACAGGCTGGCTGTCCTGTGTGGATGGTAACTGGGGAGAAATGACTCCAGGTCACCTGAGAGTGTTAAGACTTACACTTCTTATACAGATAATATTAATTTTTATTTTTGGACATGGTGAATTTTGTAATTGGCAAGGTCTGTCTTTTAGTCTTAGCTGCTATCTTTGTTAGAGCTAAATTAAATAGTGCATGTAGCAGGTGGATAGAATATTATGTTGGTTTATATTTTTAGGCTTTCTAACAGCTTCTCTTTGCACATACTTACTTTTTCTTTGTTCTTTCACCTCTCCACTTTGAAAATAACGTCTTGTCAACCTGTACAAACATTTTCATCAAAATTATTCTGTCATGTCCCAAACCAGGAGTAATTACCTTTAGTAATTTGGCATGTAGGTTTATAGATTTTATTCTATGCATATGTTTATGTTTGTATAGAGAAAATCATGCTTTAAATGCTCTTTGGTAACCCAGTTTTTTCTTCTTCATGATATATAATGAACATCTGTCTCTATCAATTTAATGTAGTGTTAGTATTTCTGATTTGATTGTAGTGATTTCAGTAATGTGCAATGACTAATTTGACTGTGTCATTCCCAATTCTCTACTATAACAAACAGTGTAGCAGTGAGAATCCTTGTATTGTGCTCACACAATACATTATGTCTCCCCTTGGGATAAATTTCTAACAGTGGAACTGTAGGGCCAAAGGCCATTTTTGTTCTATTTCTAATTTATGCTATCTTGACATATTTTATACTCCCAGTGAGCTGCCTTGAAACAATTCTGAACAAGGCAGGGTAATTAGTTTAAACAACAAAAAAAGAAAATATGTCCCCCTGTTCTGCATCTGTGTATAAAAGGGCAATAGTGATAGAGAGGAAGAAGTCATTTGCTGAATAATCTTTGTGGTTTTTTTTGTTTGTTTGTTTTGTTTTGTTTTTGTTTTGTTTGAATAGAGTGCAAAAAGTTCAATTTAGTTAAATGATACTTTTACCCGATTATTCAGACCAAAAATCCGGGGATCATTTTTGTTTTCTCTCATTCTTTTATTCTTCATGTGCATTACTGTAAAGAATCCTTTTATTCTCCATGTGCATTACTGTAAAGAAATACTTGAGTCCATTTTGCATTACTATAAAGAAATACTTGAGACTGGGTAATTTATAAATAAAGACGTCTATCTGGCTCAAGTTCCTTAGGCTGCACAGGCATGGCACAAGTACCTGCTTGGCTTCTGTTAAGACCACAAGACGCTTACAGTCAAGGTGGAAGGCAAAGGGTAAGCTGGTATATCTCATGGTAAGAGGGGGCAAAAAGAGAGGAAGGAGGTACTAGACTCTTTTAAACAACCAGATCTTACAGGAACCCAGAAAGTGAGAACTCATTCATTACCCTGAGAACAAGACTAAGCCAGATCCACCCCCATGACCCAAACACCTCCCAGTAGGGCCCACCTGCAACACTGGAAATTGCATTTCCCATGAGATTTAGAGGGGACAAACATCCAAACCATATCACTCCACATCTAATCCATTAGCAATTTTTTTCCAGACTGACTGCTTCTCACCACCATCATTGCTGCTCCCACCCTTGTTCAAGACACCGTCATTGAACTATAGTAGTGACTTTTCTGATTATGGTCTTTGGCCCTTGATCCCGTTAAGTTTACTCTCAACACTGAAACTGCAGATATCCTTCTAAAAGGTTTGTCAGATCATGTCACTTCACTCTTCAGAATCATCTGTTGGGTTTCCTTCCATGTGAAGTGAAACCCAAAGTGCCTCCTTTGCCCTCCCAAGCCCTGTATGTTCTAATCTCAGCTGCTTCTCACCTCCCTCTTCTCTCTTTTCTGCCTCTCACTTACTCCTCTCCCGTCACTCCAGGTTCCCTGCGATGTCCTGACATGCCATGCATGCCTCTATGTCAGGAGATTTCTATTTTCAATTCCTGTCTGTCTGTCTCCTCCCTAAAACCCAGATTCCTGCAGGCCTTGCTTCCTCTCTTTTCCAGATCTCTGTTCAAATATTTGTTGTCACCTTAACATCACCCCACATCTCCTTAACTGGTTTACTTTTTCTTTCTTCTTAAAGTTTTATGTGGATATAATTGATTTACAAAAAAATCACATATTTAATATATATATTTTGATGAGTTTGGACATATTCTCAAACTTGTGATGCCATCACCATAATTAAGGTACCAAACATATCCATCACATCCAAAAATGTCCTTATGTCCTGTTTTGTTTTGTGGTAAAAATATTTAACATAATTTCTACCTCTTAATATGTTTTAAAGTGCACACTGCCATATTGCTAACTACAGGCACTACATGCAGCAGATCTCTGGAATGTATTTATCTTGCATACCTGAAAATGCATACTCCATTTTCCCCTTCCTTCAGCCTCTGGAAATCACCATTCTTTTCTTTGAGTCTAAGAGTTTGACCACTTTAAATTTGTCCCGTAAATGGAATTGTACAGTATTTCTCCTTCTGTGAATGGCTTATTTCATTTAGCATAATGCCCTCTAGTCTCTTCCATGTTGATGCAAATGGTAAGGCTTACTTTTTTAATTTTTAAAGCTGAATAATATGCCATTGTATGCACGTATTTTATGTATCAGTTCATCCATCAGTAGACATTTAGGTTGCTTTCATATCTTGACTATTGTGAATGGTCTGAAATTCTGATTTCAATTCTTTTGGATCTATAACTGGAAGTGGGATTGCTGGATCATCTGGTAGTTCTATGAAACCTCGATACTGTTTTCCACAGTAGCTGTAACATTCTACATTCCCATCAGTAGTGTATAAGGGATTCAATTTCTCCACATCCTCACCAACATTTGTTATACTTTATTTCTTCCTAAGAGCATTAAATACTGCCTGGTGTTGCATTTTCTAGCTATATATATATTATCTGTTTTCTTCACTAGAATATGAGCTATATGAAACCAGACATTTTCTTTCATTAATTAACCCATAACTGATCCATAGAAGGTCCTATTAAATATTTGTTGAATTTATGCACATATGCATGAAATAAGTATTAAGTTTAGATATAGAACTGGCCAGGTTCTGAGTCCTAATTCCTTCATGAAACTGGTCACAGATATTCTTGAAAATTAAGTAATCAAAGTCATGTTTCTGATCTTTACATAATGATTTAGGAAACAAATATTCTGAATACTATGGACATTTCTGACTAAGATTGTATAAATGTACAAAAATTAGCTAAGCAAGAAGGAGAAATAAGCATAACTTCTTTCTTGAAAGATAAGGGCTAGAGAAAGCATTTATTGTCTCAAGTGACAAATTTCTTTTAAAACATTGCTTCAGTATTAAGCAGTTGTCTTTTTACAAGTTCTATGAAGTATGTATGTGTTTCATTAACAAACCATAACAGCCAGCATGGTTTGCAAAGTTTTCTCAAGTATATTGTAATCGAAATACTTCATTCAATTCATCTTAGATATAATGTTCTTCTCTGTAGTGATTCAAATTCTCCTGACTGAGGCACCTGAGTCCCTGTTTCACTGTAAGTTTGATGGGGATCAGAGGCATGTTTCCAGAAATGCTAAACGTAGTCCTGGATAATTTTGTGCAGCAGCCAGAGGAGGTCTGTAACAGTTCTTAGACACCCACAATGCTAATTAAATTTACCCATGTGAAAAGCAAACACCCACCCCAGTTATTCTGAGCGAACTGGCTGGATCCTTCTGTATCCCAGCACTTCTCCCACCCCAAGTTCACAGGCATCTGCAGCATTACTACAAGGACAATATAAACTCTTATTCCATTTGAAAACACCTGAGAGGGGTTTTACTAAAAAAATTAAGGCATTTTTATCATCAGGCTACTTTCAACAGCATGTTTTGATGGTGCCTTAAAACGTCCTTTCCTTGTCTTTTTCCTCTGTGGCATAGAGTTAGTTGAAAGAATGTGGGCCCTAAAGTCAGGTAGATCTGAGTTTTCTTTTTTATGTGACTTTAGGAAAGCCATTTAGCTTCTTTGTATCAGATGTAGGAGAAATAATAGAAACTACCTTATGGCATCAGTGTGAAAATTGAGTGAGTTAGTATTATGTAAAGAAAATAATTAAGCATATTGTTATAGCATAACAATTATCATTGGTTCCTTCCACTCTGCCTCTTTTCCTTTGAGGCTTGATGGTGCTATTCTTTCATCCAATAAACAACACTTTTTTTTCAGCCTACTGTGTTTCAAACACAGGTGTAATAGTGGGGAAATAGTGATAAGCAAAACAATTCCTGCTCTCATGGCACATACACTCAATGGGAGAAAGAACAATGAATATGCAAACTAATTAATAAATAATGCATTTCTTTATTTTGATACGTACTTGAAGAATATAAAATGGATTGTGAACAGAAAGTGGCTATGAGGAGAGGGAGCTAATTCAATTACTTTAATCAGGGGCAACTTCTTTGTGGAAGTGACATCTAAACAAAAATTTGAACAATGAGAGCCAGCCATGCAATAAGCAAAAACCAGTTGGGGACAATCCTGGGGAAGACAATTTCAGAAACAGAAAGTGTAAAAACCTGTTGATGTCTTTGTAGAACAGAGAGAAGGTGAGTGACAAGGAGGGGACTGTTGTAGAAGAAGTTTGGAAGGAAAATGTTGAGATTAGGTTCTATAAACTCTAACCCACAGGACAGGATTTGTAGCTTTGTTCAGCTCTACAGTGAAAAGCATTTGGGGTGCTTTGAGACATTTTTAAAAATCCTGAGGTTAGAAATGAGGAAAATGGACAGTGGAAGCACAAGAATTGGGGAGACTTGTATGACTATTACTGTTAGTGTGTGAGGGAACTATAGAAGGTTGAACAGTGTCCCCCCAAATTATATGTCCTTATCCTAATCCCTGGTACCTGTGAAGGTGACATTATTTGGAAAGACCATTTCTGCAGATATAATTAAGTTAAAGATCTCAGAATAAGATTGTTCTGGATTTGAGAGGGGCCCTAAATCCAATGATTTGATTTATAAGAGAAAGGAGATGGAGGTTTAAGATTATGGAGACACGCAGAGGCAGAGATGAGTGGTATATCTCGGATTTGCAGCAGCCACCCAAAACCAAGAGAGAGATGTCGAGCAAATACCTACACAAGTAACCAAGCCTGCCAAGTCCTTTATTTTGGACTTCCTGATACTAGAATGGTAAGATAATAAATTTCTGACATTTTTGATATGCCAAATTTGTAGTCATTTGCTACAGCAGACCAAGGAAACTAATACAGTGACCAAAAAATAATTTATAAGGAGGAAAGGTAACACACCTGGGTGATGGCTACAGAATGATGGAATTGAGGACTGAAGAAGAGAAAGGGTCTTTTATAAGTCACACTAGAATGGTGTACTTTTATTTGGGAGGAATACCAATTTCTCATACTTTGAATGAAAATATCTTATGTCAAGGTAGAGAGGCATCTAAGAGTCAGGCCCCAAGAACAGACGCTGTGTTTTTAAGTGGGCCCATGTTTATTCCCAAAAGGAACACCTTCATACTCTCTGAAGGCTGAGCAGACTCTGAAGCCAGGTCTTTCACATATGTGACCTGGTTATTTCTAATACAGCTTTATAATTTGTTTATATTATAATGTGGCTAGCCGTAGTTGGCAATGAGAATCTTAAAGTAGGTAACCTTCTTTAATTCAAATACCTTATTGTAGTTATCTGCAAAACTGCTACACACAAGGAAGTAATTACTAATGGGATACATGCAGAGTGATGTTTTTCACGGAAGTAGCAGGAAGGAAATTTTTGGATAGGGCAATTATTTTCTCTTGACATTTCTCAGGTGTGATAACACAGTTTTCAGTTGTTGAATTTCTAATATGTATTAAGGCCCTATGCTATAGCTTGTATATCTGAAGTCTAATTCTTACAATATTCTGTAAAGATAGATATTACTAATTACATTTTAAAGAAGAAACAGCCAAGATTCATAGAGATTCAGCCAATCCCCCACTAAATATTTATTGTTAAATAAAAACAGGTTTATATCTTTATCCAGTTAGTAACTGGTAAAGCTAAAGGCAATGGTTGTTTATAGAGACTGACACTGAAGACATTCAGAAGCCTGTGTGCATGTGGGCCACAATTATTATAAAGCAGGATGGCAGAGGAGTGGATGAAAATTCACTGTCTACCTTCTTTCTTCATTTACTCAGGAAAATCAGCATGCATCAGTAGCTCCCACAATTGGCACCAGAGAGACAGACCAAGACAATCGACCATGTCATCATCCCCCTTCATGTGCTCTCTCTCTCTTTAAGCCAAACCGCCTTCTCCCTGGTGGTCCGGGGCTGACATTCTGACTCGAGCCCAGTCATTAAACACTAATTAGATTGGCGCTTTGCTCTCTTTCCAGTTCAAGTTTTAATAAACTGGTCCCTTTTCTCTCTCTCTCTGTCCTTTTTGTAAAATCTCAGGGTCAAACCCCTTCTCTCTGTGGCTTGAACTCTCAGTCTGAGTATGTTCAGGCTGTGGGCAAGGCAATTTAGATGAAGGGAGAAAAGAGCCAAAGCACCTGGAGGAATGAACACGTTCCTTAGGAAGAAATAAATAAATAATAAAATGAGCCCAATTCGCTTCTCTGACACTGCCCGCTTGTTTCTGGCTGAGCGCTTTGGATCTTAGGCATTGTAATTTGCCCATTACAAAACCAGGAGCATGGTCTCTGGGCTCAATTCATTTGAAAGCACTTCTGGATGAATCACTTACATTTTGTTTTATCTTTTGCCTCCAAGATATCATCAGGCTTCAGCCTCTACCAGTTACCCAATGCTATTAGTATAACCTAATAATTTGATCCCAAAGCATTTTGCCTTTGAATTAAAAGAGAACACATTTATGAATCATACCTAGGTCATGATTAACTATGCCCAGAACATATTTAATTGAGAAAAGATAGTGATTTCCTTTGTAAGTCTGTAGATTTTGTGCATTTATGCTGTATTTTGTCTTTTTCTGTGTGTGTGTGTGTGTGTGTGTGTGTGTGTGTGTGTGTTCTTTACCTATGTATGATTCTATCAAAACAAGTGTCAGAAGAGCATACTTTCTTTTTTCAAAGTATAGATGGATCTGTTTACTATCAGCATCAAGCGCTGAGGAATTTGGGATTTTCAAGTTCCATTTTCATATCATCTATTGCATCAAATACCCAAGTTCTGAATTAGTTATTATTAACAAAATATGATTGGTTTATATATATTAGAGGTAACATTTGTATCCCAAACTGTTTATTACTAATAACTATGTGGATAAATGGAGTTTGAGTTCAATTTTTATTTCAAAAAAGTACTGTGAAGTAAGTACTGCACAGAATGATGTAGATTTTTTAAAAATAAAGTTTGAAAATAAATAATCTTCAAGAGGTAGATTTTGATTGCTAAGTAAGCACAATAGCATTACCTGAAGTGTATTTTGTGACATTTTATTAAGATCTATAGCTTCATAACAATATTGACACAGAGTTAATGTCTTAAAACAATACACATTTATTATCTCACAATATCTGTGGGTCAGTAATACAGACAGCAGCTTAACAGGGTCCTCTGCAAGGCTGTGATCAAGGTGTTGCCCAGGGCTTAGGTCTCATTTAAGGTTCAACTGGGAAATAATCTAATTCTAAGTAGTGATCCATAATGCATACAGTGGAGATAGCTAGGAATAAGACTCCAGAGCATAGCAGGCTCTAGCAGACCCGGGGCTGTGTAAGAGCCTCAACCTTGCCTTGTATTTAATCATGACACAGACCTAAGGAATGTGGCATTGTATAGTGTAACCAGGCATTAGTATACATTGGAACATAGCATTATGCATATATGCATTGGTATACAACATTAATATAGTGCGAGTTTAAAAAATAAACACTTGTCTGTTGGTGTACATTAGAACACAGCATTACATATGTGCCTTGGTGTACAGCATTAATGTAGTGCAAGTACACTGCATGGTCACAGTGAAATGCCAGCTCTGAAGTAGCCTTAGAATGATGGCAAGCAGGGTAGTCAAAGTGCTTTAAGTAAACGACCTGTGGCAGGAAATATTTGTCTTTTTCTGTATTATTACTCCTCCTCATACTAATCAAAACAGCCAAAATTATCAAGTACTTACATTATTTTAGGCATTACATTATTATTCATTTTATCCTTATAAGGTGCGATGATGGTGGGTACTATTAAAATCTTTCATTCTAAAGACATTGAGATTTAGGTGTTTAGACAACTTACATGCAATCACATAGTAAGCAAGGAGAAATCTGGTAATCTACGCTTTCTTTTTTTAAGGGAATGTTATATTTCAAATCTGCACCTATTCCATGCCAAGAAAATATTGGCAGAGTGTAAGAAAATTATTCAAGAAGGCTTTTTGGCAGATTATAAGAGTAGAGCTGTTAGTAGTAATAGGTCGTACAAAGAAATCATACATTTGTTATCATTTACTGGTTACCAGGCACTGTACTAGCCGCTTAATCTTTATTGATTATACTTGCAACAGTTCTGCAATAAAGACGTGGATGGGATTCCCCTTTCTTAGATGAACAAACTCAGGTTTGAGAGATTGTCATTTATCTATGGTCACAGAGTAGGTGTTATGCTGTTGATTTAAAAGTTATTCACATTCTTTTCTCTATACCATTCTATCCCTTCTAATTAGTAGTGGGGAAGGGAAAAGAAATCTCAACAAAATTGTGGGTATGGTAGCTTCTAGAAGCAGATCTGTTTCTGGATTGGAATGTGTAACAGATTAATTTGAAAGAGATTATAAATATGTAATGATTAATTCAGCCATTTTAGCACAAGCTTTTCACTTCTCATACTTCTCAATGTGAAAGTACTATCTGCTAACAGCTAGATACTACAATTTTGAGTGCTGAAGGAAATCCAGAATGAAAGCCAAGAACATATGGAATTTTTGGTCTAGCCCAGTCCGTGCTGAGTGGATTAGCCTTTGTGAGGTTGTTTACTGGACAATTTTATATATTGCTTTTTATAGCACTTACACTGTGGTGCAGAATTGGTAATCCACTTTCCTTCCCAGGAGGTGAAATTCTCCTTGAACCAACACAACAACATGCATATATTTCATATCAATCATTTATCATTCGGTTGTGCACTTGCCTAAATTAGATCATTATTAAGCACAGAGAAAACAAGAGAAGGGAGACTTGCTTCTACAAGCCACTGATAGAGAGACTAATTTTGGCACCAAAAAAAGCCAGCCATTTGCATTTTGCTGTGAGGGACTTAATGCAAGAGCTTCAAATCACATTAAGAGGGTTTTAAAATCAAAATAAAGCTTTTTCTTATGCATGTCTGTCTCTAGGAAAGAATTATGAAAGAACCAGTAGAACACCTAATCACATTTCATTCTCTTTAATTTTGTCTGTTTTCCTCTCGTCTCAAATGCTCTGTCACTTTTATTCTTTGTGAATTATTATAATAAATAAAAGTTTCAAAATTGTATATTTCTTTTCCTCTTTGAACAAATTCTTTTCATCCTAAGGAAAAGCATGGGGAAAGTCAGATATATAAATTCTGTTGGCTTTACCTATAGTTTCAGCCATAAAACTCTATCATACTAAAAGAAAGTCAGCCAAAAAGTGTTTTTCTTATCCTCAAAAATTGCAGGTTTTGATAAGGTTTGCAATGAAGCTCTGCATAATGTCCTATCTCTGCAAAGTGGTAAAGTGTCAGGCGTCTAAACCTGTGTCACCTGTGTCAGAGGTTATTTGTCATTGGCTAATTAAAGCAAGTATCCTATTTGATCATATTTCCATGTGCTAAGTCTGTTTATATCATTTATTTCTTCATTGTTGATGATGCTGGTAAATTCATGATAATATGGAAGAGATTAAAGATAAACTGAGCAAACTATCTCCCATAAACATAGTATTATTTATTTGTTATAGTCCCAAAATAATATAGCCTATCTTCATTTTCCTTATCTCCCAGCTACCATGTGATATGACTAATCAAAGCAATAGCAAAGTGATTCATTTTTATCAAATGTGGTATCTCATCCACCAAACTTTGAAAGTTACATTGGAGAACTGATTGTTGAAGAATGTAATCATTGTTATTTTTTTAAAAAAGAAAAGACCCATGGGCACTACATCCTTGCTTCTAGAAACAGCAGTGATATGGTATTTTCAGGAAGGTAGGTACTATAAGTTACTGATAAATTTTTTCAGAGTCCCTCCTAGCTGTAATTGTCAGTCAGTTGGGGTTGTTTGCGTAAGAGTGTCCCCGCACTGACTTGAAGTTTGAATGCTCTGCAGAATTCCATTATGCTGCTGAGAACAATATAAAGTCAATATTTCCTTTCCGGCTACTAGGTTTTTGCCCTCCTCTTTTTTTTTTTTTTTTTTTTTTTTTGAGATGGAGTTTCGCTCTTGTTACCCAGGCTGGGGCTCAATGGCGCGATCTCGGCTCACCGCAACCTCCCCCTCCTGGGTTCAGGCAATTCTCCTGCCTCAGCCTCCTGAGTAGCTGGGATTACAGGCACGTGCCACCATGCCCAGCTAATTTTTTGTATTTTTAGTAGAGACGGGGTTTCACCATGTTGACCAGGATGGTTTCGATCTCTTGAACTCGTGATCCACCCGCCTCGGCCTCCCAAAGTGCTGGGATTACAGGCTTGAGCCACTGCGCCTGACCGCTTTGACTTGATCTTAAGGTTCCCTATTCTTCACCTGATCTTAGCCAAAAGGCTGAGACGCGATTGGTTCCCTATTCTTAATTTTAGTCTTCTCACCCAGTTTTGCTTTCTCAATCTTAACCATTAGCCACTGCTTTAACCAACCCAGTCCTGTCTGCTACAGTAGCTTCTTTTAAGTATTCTCTTTATGGTTATTTATTTGATCATTGATTTGCTCACCTGCAGAGTGGGTAATTAACAAATAACATTCTTGAGGTCAGAGTGTTATTACAGGGACTGGATGAGATATACAAAGAGTATACTCTAAGGTATAAGGTGTTAGACATTAAAATAATGCCATGTTTATTCCTACTTTAAGGTGTTTAGTCATATATTGACCATTCTGTTCATTTATTTATTAAAATTATGGAGCTTCTGCAATATGACAGTCATGGTGTGAAATAGAGAGGAATTACAAATCAATAGCAGAGTTCTTACTCCAACAATATTTACTTGTCCTGCCTGATACACAGACAACACAGAGAGACAAAAGACTTGCATTCTAGTCCCTGTTCTCATCTCTGCAGTCTGGAACTTTCCACATCTAGGAAATTACATGTCAGACTACACCATCATGTTATTTTCTTTTATAACTATCGTTTGTAATTCTAAGCCTGATACATGGTCATAGTAAGTGTACTCCAATTTGGATTTTTCTCTGTTTCTAAAAATATGTCTATCCTCTCTTTCTACCTCTATTTTAAGCTCCTTAAGGGCAGAATACCAGCCTCAAAATAACTTCATCTAGATATCTAGGGTGATATCTAACACAGAGTAAATATTTACTGCTTGTTTCTAGTATCTACATTCAAGTAATGTGTCATTCTTCCAAGTGTTTATGATTTATTTAATTCTCTTGCTGCTATAAATGATGATGTGGGCCTATATGTATATTCGTATGTATGTGACCTTCCTCTCATTTCAACTGAAAAACAGTATTTATTGCCATCTATTTCCCTTTTATTTGGTGTCGTTTGACACCAACCTAGGTTTCTACTTACAAAATTGCCAACTGTCTTTAAAAGGAAATTTATGGCCAGGTGTGGTGGCTTACACCTGTAATCCCAGCACTTTGATAGGCCAAGGAGGACAGATCACAAGATCAAGAATTAAAGATCATCCTGGCCAACAGGGAGAAACCCCATCTCTATTAAAATACAAAAATTAGCTAGGCATGGTGGCATGCACCTGCAGTCCCAGCTACTCAGGAGTCTGAGGCAGGAGAATCACTTGAACCCAGGAGGCAGAGGTTGCAGTGAAATGAAATCCACTGGTGACAGAGTAAAACTCGTTTTTTTTTAAAAAAAGGAAATTTATATGTATCTGAAAACTATAAAAGTAAACATTTATCATTTTTGTATTATACTTTATGATAAATATTCCAGCCTGATGACAGAGCAAGACCTGTTTCAAAAAAAAAAAAAAAAAAGAAATTTATATGTATCTGAAAACTATAAAAGTAAACATTTACAATTTTTGTATTATACTTTATGATAAATTTGAATTATCAAATAGCTTGATTCTGGATGATACACAAATAAAACTTTATGAAGACTGGAAGACTGTGATTCACATCTTTCTAGCTTCTTATCTCATCCTGCACATGCTCTCTTTCCCTCAATCTTAAGTCTAACCTCCCTAGTTTGTTGCATTTCTTCATCTAACTGTTCAGTCATCCTGAATACACTAAATGACACAGTCATTTGTTTATCTATACACTGAATATGTTTTGAGTTCCTACGATAAGTAGACAGTGTGCTTGGTCTCAGTCAGTAAGTACTAAATGCCCCGTGAACAGATAAGTTGACTGTTACCTGAATGACTAGTCTTACATACATCAGCAATTCCCCTAACAGTATTCTCCCCTTGGGAAAGAACTCCAAAATTATTAAATACACATAGTAGGAAGTCAAAACACATTCAATGCATGTATAAGCAAATGACTCTATAAATGTACCCATTTCCAGGCACCAGCAGAAAATAATTATCTAACCAATACACAATAATAATAAAGCCCAAACCAAGAGTCCTGAGGTGTTTTGACACTTTCTCTAAAATTCCCCATCAGTAGGTTTTTACAGAATCTGTGACACTGAGCATAAATTGTATGTTGTAGTCAATGCTAAATTTTGATCTCAGAAAATAAAAATTACATTTTTAGGCGGTTCTTATTAGTACAATACTCACTTGTTCACAAATCTTAAATTATTGCATGTGATTTTATAGTGATGCGGGTGCAGATGTTAATTCTTTTTCAAGTAATTTTTTAGTCAAAAAATCAATGATAAATGTTGACATGCAGTACTCCCAGGAGTATAGGTTTCATTTGCTCTGATAGAATTATTTTCAAACCAACAGTTTTGATTAGTAAATTTCATTTCTAACACAACTGATGTTGAAACCTTAGGTAGAGGCAAAGAATGAAATATATTGGCCTCATAAGGTGTTCTTTCCTGTATGACCAAAAAATGGTAGATTGTTGTTGTTGTTTTAACTACGGAGCTTATTAGGAAGCATATAAGAAGCATGACGTTAAGAGGCAGTGCAATATGTTAAGATAATGTGATGTGAAAGCAATTGAAAAAGAAAGACACCAGTAAAATATTATGCAGGATTCTCCCCAAGGAAAACACTTAAATTTTTGGGTAAGAAATGAGTGTTGGGCTCTGTCATTGAGTTCCTCTGAGAGCCACATTTTCAGAAGACTTTCACCTCCTATTTTATGTTTGCTAATAGACCTGTGGGTGGGTACGCAGAAGCTATTATTTTAAAAACATTTCCAGAAAATCTCCAAGGTATATTTTGAACCAAGTAGACAACTGAGCAAAAACTGTTGAATATCTAAAATTAAAAAAAAAAAAAATGATAGGGATTTGCTTTGCTTGATTTGAAGCACAGAGTAGCTGCTATCTTAGATATAGCAACTATTTTATTATCCTGGCTGTAAATAGGATAACTCATAGTCCATTAGAGGATTAAAAGGCTGTGCCAACGTAGGACTCCAAGAAAGAAGGCCTCAATTTTGTTCATCATGTTCATCATTCCACTACTTAGAAGCATTCCCTGTTTGGAATGTATTTGACGTCACAGTTTTTCTTTTTTTTTAAAATCAACTGTCCATGACCATGTTATGGCATAGCAGTCAGCAGACATTTTTCTCTGCAGTGCCACCACATAATAGATATTTTAGATCCTGTGGGCTATATAATCTCCACTGTAACTGTTCAACTTTGTAGTTGTACTATGTAAGCAGCCAGAGATACATGTAAATGAATGGTCAGGGCTATGTCACTGGAAAATTTTTTGATTTTTTTCAAACAAAATCTGGCCATTAAAATTTGGCCTGAAAATCATAGCATGCCAGCTTTTAGGTTAAAATGTCTAATACTAAAATAATAATAATAAAAAAGTTCTAATTGTGCGCCAGATTTGTTAAAAATATAACAGTTCCTGACCCTATTATTTTGCACTCTTTTATTTTTTGTTGTTGTTTTGAGACGGAGTTTCGCTCTTGTTACCCAGGCTGGAGTGCAATGGCGCGATCTCGGCTCACCGCAACCTCCGCCTCCTGGGTTCAGGCAATTCTCCTGCCTCAGCCTCTTGAGTAGCTAGGATTACAGGCGTGAGCCACTGCGCCCAACCCTCATTTTGTACTCTTTAAAGTGTATGTCAGTTATTTTAGCAAAAATTTTTAATTTTCCCTCCATATTTATAATTAGCATGTTTATAATTCAAGATTTTATATTTAACCTCTAGGTGTTATCCATTGACTTCTCTGCACAGAGGCTGAGGATTCTTCCCTTGTTTAGAACTTCCCTAGCTTCATCCTCGACATGTGCACTTTTATTTCTTCCAACAGATTTTGTTATAATTTGAGTAAAATCAATATATAGGTTTTCCCTTATTTTATTTTTTTTGAGACAGAGTTTTGCTCTTGTTACCCAGGCTGGAGTGCAATGGCGCGATCTCGGCTCACCGCAACCTCCGCCTCCTGGGTTCAGGCAATTCTCCTGCCTCAGCCTCCTGAGTAGCTGGGATTACAGGCACACGCCACCGTGCCCAGCTAATTTTTTGTATTTTTAGTAGAGACGGGGTTTCACCATGTTGACCAGGATGGTCTCGATCTCTTGACCTCGTGATCCACCCGCCTCGGCCTCCCAAAGTTGGTTTTCCCTTATTTTAATTTGTGAATGTTATTCATCGAAAACTCATAGAATATGGTCTCCACCACATAACCAGCTGACTATGCTCTTTCCTTTGAATCCTGTATATTTTCCTCTTTATATCTTTTCTCTTGCATTCTTCAGAGTCCCTCAGAGAAGGCATCTGATCTCTCTGGGAAGTATATGTCTGCCCACTAGAGTTTGAGGAATGAGGCCCATAGCCCTACAAGCCCCGGTTTTCCTGGTAGATGTGTACTTTATAACATTTTCCAAAATAAATGACTATTAATAGTATATCCTTTTTTTCCTCAAGGATGCCCTGGCTTGAATTAGAAATTATATAGTCACCCTATCTGGGAGCCAAATGGGGAAGAAGATTGAAGAATTTCTCCATTCAGTACATCTTATTTAACCCAATCCCTGTATTTCCAGTTTGCTGTTCCACTTTCAAATGTGTCTAGTGTCTCCCAATGCAGAGACTTGATCTTAGTATGTTTCTGCTGCTGATAAAAAAAAAAAACACTATAGACTGGGTAATTTATAAAAAATAAGAATTTATTTTTCAACTGTTCTGAAGACCAGGAAGTTTAAAACCAAGACTTCAGCAGATTAGCTGTCTGATAAAAGCTTATTCTCTGATTCAGAGGTGGTGCCTTGTTGCTGTGGTGGATAAGATGAATGCAGTGTTTTCACCTGGCAGAAGGTAGGGGGCATCAAAAGGAGGACGAGACTCGGTCAAGCCCCTATGACTAATCACCACCGAAAGGCCCTATGTCTTAATACTATTGCATTGGGAATTAAGTTTCAAAACCTGAATTTTGGAAGAGCATAAACTTTCAAACCATAGCAGACCCTCTGTTTACACTGGCAAAAGAATAGTAAATACCCAATATTCTCCCTAAGAAGAGAATAATAATAAATAGTCAATATTCTGCTTAAGAAGAGAAAGTACAGTTACTAAGCTGTGAAGTCAAGGGAAAGGTCTAATAACATCTTATACATACTTTCAATCAATTTTCCTGGCTTGAGTTTCTGCATTAAAACTTTTAGGTACCCGGAGAATAGCAAGTTCTATGGTATGAATGTTATCAGTATTCTCTACTGCTAGCTTTGGGTTCAACTTTTTCAAAGTGCTCAATCAGTTACCACTTGTCTTTTTGCTTCCTATCTTCCTAAGTTTTGTTTTTCTTATCCCCCATTCTCTTTTTTCTTGTGGGTTATTACCTTCAAGAAAAGAAAAACCATACGTATATTTATTATGCATAGTTTATATACGTGTGTGTGTGTGTGTGTGTGTGTGTGTGTGTGTGTTCTGTCCTTTCCTTACCTTTCCTTATGGTGCTTAACAGTGAGTTGTAGAGGAAGTAAAAATTTGATGTCTGTATTTTACCTGGCATCCTTAACTGGAAAATTATGCAATTGCAGTCAATCTCATTGCTTGTCTCTCCTGTTAATAAATGGATGGAGATGATATTCATTCCATCCCCTTATCTTTATTTCTAAGAAATCCTTTTCAGTTCCACCCTTGGTTTTCTGCTGAGTATCAAATGATCCAGTGTTTTTAAAGCTTCCTTCATATACCCTGTTTTCCAAGCCATTAACTCTCCTTGAAACTGTCTTGTAAACTTTTGTGAGTTCTCGGTTTCTAAATTGTAAAATCAAGAAACAGGCAAGTTATCTTTGCATTATGTATTTTGGGGACAGAGTATATTCTAGGAAAGTTATAGACAGGTAGTTAATGACAGATGAAAGACTGCTATGTCAAAGGCAGCATATCCCTATGAAAAAGTCCTAAATCTTTCATTTTTTAAATGGTAAAAATAATCTCCAGAGGGCTTAAGAAATTTTCCCAATGTTACACAACTGTGGAAAAGCAAACCTGAGAGTTGCACCTAGAGATTTTAGATGCCAAAGTCAAGTTTTCACTGTACCATAAAATTCCCCAGATTAAAAATTGCATATTACCGAATGCAGGGAATAGACTCATAAAGGCCTATTGGCTTATAATTAACAGCCTTTCAAAATGCACATATTTTCTTTATCTTATTTGATTTAAAAAAAAAAAACAACCAAAAGAATTATCTTATTACACTTTGCAAGAAGAAAAGTGAAGTTCAGAGATGGATAAGTATGTAGTTCAAGACTATAGTAGTAAGATTTAGAAACTAGTCTGAAACCCAGGATGTTTGAGTGTCCTGAGAATGGGCCATATATCAGGCTTTATTAGGTCCAGTGTGGCCCCAAGTAATAGAGTGACTTACTTGAAAAGTCTAGGCTGCATTTGAGCATATGTGATTAAGCAATGCCTTATTTTTCTACATCTCAGATTGTCAGCCCTAATATGCAGAGCTTAGAAGGAAAAATAATCAATACAGGTATTTTCTAAAGTAGGGCTTCCAGATATAATTGCGTCATAAAAGATACTTAGAGAAAAGAATAAATGAATCTGACCATGTGCACATTTCCAAAAATCTACGGGGAGTGTAAATATGGTAAGAATAATGTTAGTGTTAGATAGTTAAATAACAGCCATGTATATCAGGAAATTAAAAAGTTAAGTCACATGTGCTGATGTCTTTCATGAGAAAAATGATACAAAATACTAGAAGAGAGGTTTGAAAATGTTCTTCATACGGGAAAGAAAAGATGAATTTGTGATCAGTAAAGAATTTCTGAGTTGTCTCTACTTGAGAAGTTAGAACTCACCAGACTTTCTTCCTTTTATATAAACTCTCACTGCCCTCAATGTAATCAACTGTCACTGATTAAAGTTGTGCTAAGTATATGATAGGGAGATTAGAAAAGCTATAGTCTGCTCTTACAGATGCTTTTTAGCAAGCAAATTTCTTTAGCATCCCTTCTGTCTAAATAAATGGTGAGCTGAAACTTGTAAGCCATATTGCTTAATTTACAATCCCCAGCAAAAAGTGGGAGGTATGCTGATTGTTAGAGTATTTGAACTACAAACAGTGGGGATTATTTTCATATAAGCCACCCCAGTACAACTTAGCTTTCTGAGCCAAAGGCAGACATTGTCTAATATCAGGACATTTTAATTTCAAGTTGAAGGCATAACATATTCTACTGTGTTGATGAGCAAATTTTAATGTTTCTGTTCATTAGTAAAAAACCCTATGTTTTATTTAATCCCAGTGAAACTGGTTGATTTTTATATCAATTACATTTTTTACTTAATTCAATTCAGCTAAGATTTATTGAGTTCCTTCCTTCTAGAAGATATTAACATCTTCTTGCTCTCAATATTTATATGTATTTATCAGGTTAGATGTTACAAATGACGGTAAAGGGAAAAAAAACAGAATAAGATAAAATCTAAAGGCTAGTTTAAGATATATCAGGATGTTTTCTTCAGTTGCCTTTTTTTATGTCATGAGATAATATAGATATTGAAACATTTTAAAATTATATCAGACCTGTTTGTTTTGCTACTTGTCCTGGCCCATTCAAGTGTCAGAGAGAAGGGTAGGTGGTAGGAAATAGATTACTAAGTTCTTACAGCACTTGTGAAGGCTAACATACAACAGTGTCTTCTTCCCTGCAGATATATCAAGCCTTCATAACCCTCAACACCACAATTAAAATACCAAATATATAATATAATACTTTATGAAAAATATATTGATTCTTCAGGTGTTTAATTATCCTGCAGTTTATTGCCTATGGAATCAGGAATCTGCATACTCAAGCTAAAGCCATCACAGAAACTCATATCATATTTCAGCAACATGTGATGAAATCCGGGTCCTCTTGTTCCTTTTTGTATACTGACACATTCAGTCTTTCCTTACTAATCTACAAGTTTAGTTTTATACTTTCATATCATTACCTAGCCCATAAGGCTTTTCTTTCTTTTTCTAAATAATATAAAATGTTAAGCACACAAACATGCCATAAAAAATGGATTTATATATAGAAGGAAAGGAAAGAAACTCATACTTATTGTACACTTTCTGTGAGGCAGGTGTTACCAACTAATTTTATTTGAAAGATTGGTAAATTTCCATGAAAATAGTGAAAGCTGAGCTAGATGCAGGGAGGTGGCCGATATGAACAGAGTCACTCTGGCTAAGCAGAGCCATGGATGAAAGAGCAGAAAGACACATTTGGAAATAGTTTTTAGTACAAGTCTAGATCTGGCTGTCTCCCCAGATTCAATCTCCACCTTCTAGCACCTTTGCCCCCTAGTGACCTGTTGGATTTTCCCAACTTGATGCCCATTGGCAGGAAATGGTAGGAAAAAAGCAAGATGTGTATAAGTCTTAAACCAATGGTTACTAAATATCAGAATTCTCTGTCTTTATGTTCTGCAAATATCTTCAGACCTAGTGAAAATAACTAGTGTTCTTCTATCATGCAGGTGGGAACTGAATCCTACCTCATGGCTTCCCAACAGCTGACTACACTTTTATAAATATTTCTTCCTGAAATTAACCATGTTAAGTGTGCCATCTATTTCTGTGTGGAATGTGATTGTGTCTCAGTCTGATGGTGAGGCTGTATTTTGAATCTTACTCTTTTCTTTTTAACCACAACTCCAACTTTTTAAATAGTATATTTCTTGTCTTTTACGTTTTTCACCTTTCCAAGTTCTTTTCTACTTATTTCTCCTACTAAATGATGTGGCTGTATTATACACTATTTTGTTCTCTGATTTTTGGGGGGTTGGCTTATTGTTTGAGCTGAATTGGATACTCAGTGTGTGATAGCACTGTTTTATCCACCACAACGCTAACATAAGAACAAACCCTGAAAATTCATGGGTGTTCATGATGGTTTGGTTGTTTGATATTTAGTAAGTATTGCTTTTAGATTGGGTTCCACCTTTATGTCAATTTTTGCATTCTCTATCAGGCTTCTTAAGGAAAGCTTAAAATGGCAATAAGCTATGATAATAATCTTGAATGTTTGTTACAATAAAGAGAAATTAGGTCTGAGGACCTCTGGAGCTTTGTGTATAATATATACTCTTCCGCTAACTGGCCACATGACCATTAGAAGTCATTCTTTCTTCAATATCTTGATTAATTGCATAAAGAAATTCTCTGTTCTGAGAGATTTTAGGTTTTCCTGCCTTAAATTGTGGTAGATTTTTAGGGTGATCTAAACAGACTTTGATCATTTCCTCTCAATGTAAAACACACACAGTATGAAAAGTGGTTATTTTAATGTTAATGAAATGTTCCTCTATTGTCCCAAACTGCATAAGTCTCCTTTCTACATATGGTTTGATCTGTATGGATAGATGCTGATTACTTTTTAATGCTATCATTCAATTTTTTTTTAACAATCTCTGGGTTTGCTCTAATACAACTGCACAGATGGGCATGGTGCAACATGGTGGGTCTTGCTGCGAGCTGATGGTTGAAATGGTTGACTAAACAATGCAATTATCATTTTTATCTACCCACACTGGTAGCATGAGGGAGTACCTGATTGGTTTACTGATTTGGATGAGGTTCAGGAGAATAAGGACAATAGTGTGTTACTTCCTGTAGGGTGGGAACCTGCTGAGTGAGACTTGCTCATTTTCCTGGATGGATTGATTGATTGATTACTCTGAACACAATACTTGGTTATGTTATCATCCCGGGTGACTGAGCTATGCAGGAGTGTTGGAAGCAGTACTGTGTTTTTGTGAAAGGTGAGAATGCTTTGAATAAAGAAACAGACAGAGCCAGCCTTAAAAAAAAAAAAATCAAATTGCTTTCTGTTATACTACCATTTGAGATTTATTTTTATAAAATACATTTTATCGTAGTCAGAGCTACAGATTTTTAAAATGTTTCCTTCTTGTTACAGATCCTCTGAAGAAATTGCCCTTTTGTTTTTCCTAAAAATGAGTTTTCAATTTGGTATATTTGATATTATCAAACTACTTTGCTTCTTGTGGTTGATAAATTAATTGTATTGACTACCTAAAATCAGATTGCTAGTGTAGCCTGTCTCCTGAAGGGCACATCTGGAGAATCAAGGCATTCCCACTTGATCAAGACATCTCATTGTCAGCACACTGGGACTTAGCAGAGTTCTTGGATCTGTATTTAGCTCAAGAGTTATGGAAATCAAGTATTTTTTTTAACTTAATGTGCTGTGAAACATTCCCTTCTACCCTTATTCTCAGTTTCTCCAGGGTGTCAGGAGGATGTTAGAAATACTAGGGGGTGGAATAATAATTAATGGTGCTCCAGATGTTCTCTTTAGCAAACTCACCTCTTCCTGGAACAACAATTTTGCCTGGCATGCGACATGCCTGCCTGGTACGTAAAAATGAATACAGAAAAAGATTTAAGGGGATTAAAAGGTCAATGTATTATCCATTAAACAACCAAGTCTCAATATGCCTCATTTTGTCTAGATCATGATTTATTGCCTGGGATAAATAAACCAAGACCTGTTCTTTTCCCTGAGGTCGTTCCCTTTAAATTCTCTACTATAGCCAAGTCTTTGAGCTTTTTGTCACTATTGTGTTTGTTTTTATGAGTTGATAATATTTTAAATTACTTCTAAACACCACCCAGCTCTGATCATTTTAGCTGTCAAGGGCACAGGGCTTTCCAAAGGGTAAGGGCAAACAACTTGAGGAATATAATTCAGAAAACAGTGGAAGAGAATCCATCTGTATTGTGCTTCATTCATTTGGCAGGTATCCAAATAGCCATTCACTGGAACACTGGTAGAGGAAAATGCCAAGTCTTGTTGAGCTTTCAGGGAATGGTATAGTATTGCAACTTGCATTACCCATTTAGTTTCTCGTAGGTTAATTTTTTGCTTGCAACAAACTCAGGAAAATAACAGTTTCCTCTCCATACTAAACACAGAGTAACTTAACTATTTTCACATTCTGAAATGTTCTCAGACTCAGGGCATACAACCTTGGTTTTCCACTTGGGAAACAAAGACTGTGATGGAATCAGTTGCTTGGTATATTCTACTTGGCAGTCTGGGTTGATGAAAGTTTTATAATCATACTTCACTAAAGCAAAGCAAGAATGGTTAGAAACATTTTAAATAAAGAAGGTTTGCCGTTCTCAAAGAGTGAGAATTTTGAGGAAAACTCTATGCTATGGAACAGGTAGAATTTTCAGTGCTTTGTCTAGCAAGTTTCAGTAGTGGCTGTTTCAGACCACCTCACATCCAGATTTCTTACACAATGTTCCTCAGGAGTAGATGGTCTTGGAGTAAAGAGAGTTATACAAATTTCTGAAAGGAAAGATTAAGATTATGGTCCTTTGGGTAACCAGCTAAGAGTACAACTCATAAAATGCGACCTCTGTTATTTGAGCAATTCTGATTTTTGGGTATATCACAAAGGATATATTTCTCTTTAGATGAATAATCCATTTTATTTAGGTTTGGCTATTGCATTTATATTTGTCCAGATTTTAAATATGACCTAAGCTAAACAATATTTCAAGACTTTGAAGACATTTCTCCCCACTTCCCAAAAGTGAAGATATGTCAAACTCAATACTCATCGATACATGTAGACCAGTGATTCCCAACTTTGAAAAATGAGGATGATGGGCTGGTATGCATTTCTTAGAAAAAGGGCTTCTTAACTCTGTGTACAAACCAGGTGTATATACTACCTAAATAAGTAATATGCCTTGCACACCTTTTCATTTACTTTTTCAAATCCATGAAGTTGCTGTCAGATGTGTAAAATATTAATATAAAACATGAATAAATTTATATTAATTTCTTTCCTTGTATATGTTTACATTGAGTAGACACTGGTAAATATCTTATGAGGTTTTATATATATTTTTAATATGATCAAAGCTGTGTGGGCCTTGTAGAAACAGTAAATTGACACTTAAAAGCTCAGCTGTTAATAAAAAAGCTAAAGCTCAGCAACACGATTATTTCTAGAAACTCCCATAGAAGAGACCTAGGGAAATCAAAATATTCCTGTGCCTGGTTCACTAAAGAATGCCTTCACAGAAGGTAGATTCTTATTCTAAAACTGCCACCAGCATTAGTCTTTTGCCTCTTTTAGAGTGCATAGTTCCAGGTGTTACCTAAAACTTGAATGAACATAAACTAACTTTGCCTCACAAGGATCTCATAAGATGGTAGAATCTTAGAATCATGAGATATAACAGCTGAAAAGGGTCTTAGCATTTTTGGAGCTTAACATTTTCATTTTACAGATTTGGACTTGTGATATTAGGCCAGGGACATTACGGGCCTTGGTTAGTGTTATGTACCTATTTTCATCATGAAGCTGGGACAAGAAACCAGTTCTCTTTACTCCCTGGTCAAGACTTGTAGCCTATTATCACATCAGTTCTTGTAAAATGGAATACAGCTTAGACTAAAAGCTCCTGGGTAAAAGTGTGGTAACTCTGAAATACTATCTGACTCATGATATGAGTAAACATGAACTCGTGTATGAAATGTTGTTTAGAAGCACAGGTTTAAATACGTAATAGTTAACTGGAGTGACAGGAGCTACTTAGAGCAGCTTTGCTTAAGGAAAATTGAAATTTTAGTAGGAAAGATAATTAAAGAAAGTGAAAAGAATTAGTCAAGAGAATTCTATGGTCATGTTTACTCATTTTGATGATTATAACATACAGAACCATCAAGTAATCTGATACTTGACTTATGGAGGAATTAGAAAGCCAAAAGTAGGGGCGGTGGATATCCTCAGATCTGTTCCATTGGTGACTTCAAAGTTGTTCTGCAGTAGGGAATATTGCACCTACCAACCATATAAGATTATTTTAAGAAATAGCCACATGAGTGAGAGTCTTGACTCTTGCTCAAAATAACATTTTGATGAGTTAAAAACTTATTGATATAATAATGTGAGTGTGTCCCCACCCAAGCCTCATCTTGAATTATAGCTCCCATAATTCCCATGTGTTGTAAGAGGGACCAGGTGGAGGTTATTGAATCTTGGGGTGGGTCTTTCCTGTGCTGTTCTTGTGATAATGAATAAGTCTCAGGAGAGCTGATAGTTTTATAAAGGAGAGTTCCCCTGTGCAAGCACTCTTGTCTGCTGCCATGTAAGATGTGACTTTGCTCCTGGTTCACCTTCTGCTATGATTGTGAGGCCTCCCCAGTTTTGTGGAACTGTGAGTCAATTAAATCTCTTTCCTTTATAAATTACCCAGTCTCAAGTATGACTTTATTAGCAGCGTGAGGGCAGGCTAATGTACTTATTAATATGGCAGTTTTTGGTTGCTTTTTAGATTTTAATTATAGAAACTAAATAATATTACAAAAATAAAGTCAGTAGAAAAATATTACTTATAATTCTTAGCCAAGAAGACTAATATTCTTCCTGACTTGACTAAACTTTAAAAAGACTTCCTCCCATTGGGTCCTGAATCTCTTTTCTTTATAACACTTACAATTATAAATTCTTTCTCTGCTCCTTTGCGATGTAAATATTCTCCCAGCTTGCCAGTTTTAGAGCTCAGAAATGTATTTTCAAGGACCTAGGAGCCATCTCTTCAAAATGTGACCAAGAAAGATAGGGTACACTCTCCCAGTTTCTGTTGAAAAGTAAGAGTCTAACTTTGTCAAGTACCAATTTGTAAACATATTGAGCAACCTCTCCTCAACATCTTCCAGTACTTTTCTACCACTTTAGTGCAGCACTTAAAACCTTCCTGCTTTTTGTGTCAGCAGAGTTGAATTCAATCTCTCTCCCCTACTGCAATGTTTTGAATAAAGCTTCCGTTGCCTTTTAATTCCATGTGGTGCCTTTTTCTTTGACACCTTACAACCCTAAAAGAAAGATGATTTTTTATTTCTTTATATTCCTGTTCAATTCTTTTTTCCATATTAACACATGGCATGCATATATCTGAAGTATGTCTACATCTTTTTTCATTTATCCTAAATATTTTTCCATTTTGCTATATAATTATCACATACCTTATAAATATAATGCCTATATAGCTTATTTTTTTTTCTACTTGAGGCAAATATTAGCTACACAGCATAACAACATTCAGTTACAATATTTATTCAGACGCTTTGCCTTTATCATCATATGGGAAAGCCGCAAGAGTGGTTCATTTTTGTGTTGCTTTGCTAATATGAAAGCTATGAAAATTAAACTCAGCTGTAGTAAAGAAGCAAGACATGATAATTAATAGTCGTTTTTGTCAGTCAATTCTGGTAGGTTGGCTACAAATTAGTCCAGGCTATTTCACAATTCTTAATTGCTCCCTACAAAATGTGATCATGCACATTTGGCCATATTTATTGTGTATATTGTTTCCAAAAATACTTGTATTAAGCTGTGAATGCTAAATAGCTCGGAATAATATAATAGGAATAAGTGATAAGCAAGTGGAAACAGGACACCTATTTTAATGACAATGGACACCCACTTTATACAGAGACCTATGAGGACAAAACAAGTGGGCAGGCAGAATGGTTACTTGTGCTAGAAAGAAACAAACGAATCTGGGTCTCAGGAGGTAGGGAAGATAGTGAGCTCTACAG
This sequence comes from Saguinus oedipus, assembly GCA_031835075.1. NCBI lineage: Eukaryota > Metazoa > Chordata > Mammalia > Primates > Cebidae > Saguinus > Saguinus oedipus. The sequence goes on from CM063178.1 coordinate 68,793,560, forward strand.
AGAAGAGTTAGATGTTAGTGATGAGATTTAGAAGAGGTTGTGCTGTGATATATTTTGTTTGTGTTCTTATTTGCTGCATCTCATGAAATAAAACCTCCTTCTTAATGGTGGGCACGAACTATTCCCCTAAGACATTTTAAATGTGAAGGTGGTGATAAGTCAAATCTGTGTTCAAAGGGTAAGCAAAATGCTTTTGTATAATCAATACTTTATCATTTGAGGTTTGGGGTTTTGTACTGTTTGTTTCTTATTTGGGGTTGAGTAAAATAAGAATTGATAGGTACATTAGAGGTCTACAAAAATTAACAGTTGTTTCAGCTATATTGTATAAAAATTCAGAGAACTCTACAAATGTCTATAGTGGTAATATAGAAAATGTAAAATATATTTTAAATTTTGCTGAACTATGCAGACTGACAGTTGAGTCATAAAAATCAGATTTTGTTTAACAAAGTTAATACATCTTAAGCTTCTTCTGCCTCTACAACTAATAAAACAAGAGTGATGAGTGATTGTGGAATTGAAAACAGATTGGCTTGCATTTTGAACCACGTCAGGTTTAATTTAGCAGAGCCATTAATTTGAGGTGGTTATATGTTAATAGTTATGGAGAAATATTACTGGGAGCAGAACACTCAGCCAAACGTTCTGAGCATGTGCCTTATGGATTTGCAGAAGCTAAAGATGGATTCAAGCAAGCTAAAAAAAATGCCAAGTCATCACAAGCCAGTAATTTTTGGCTCCCTGTCCCCGTATCTCAGAATGCCTGAATCATTGGATTTCTCTAAATCAATATATCATAATTATTTTACCAGGATTCACTTTCTATTATGTCAAGGAAAATTTTATTTCAAATATCTATGACCTTTACAAAGTGACACAAGGTTGTGTCAAAAGGTAGATTGGTCTGAAGCTTTTCTCTCTGCTGAGATTACCTTGCCAGTTTTATATATTTTGTAAGTTAAGAAACTCCCAAAATGTGTCATTCTTAATGACTTTTAAAATTTCCTTCTAAATCAGCAAGGGGAAAGTTTCATTTGTTGATTCTGCTAACTTCTGTGAAACAACCATTCAGGTAATTCTGGAACTTATTAAAAACCTCCTGGGTACCAGGTACTTTTTTTTTTTTTGAAGATGGATTCTCACTCTGTTGTTGAGGCTGGAGTGCAGTGGCAGAATCTCAGCTCACTGCTACCTTCACCTCCCTGTTTCATGTGATTCTACTGCCTCAGCTTGCCAAGTAGCTAAGAATACAGGTGCTGCCACTATGCCCAGCTAATTTTTGTATTTTTTTTTTTTTAGTAGAGATGGGATTTCACCATGTTGGCCAGGCTGGTCTTGAACTCCTGATCTCAGATGATCCAATCAGGCACTATTCTATGCACTCAAGATATAAGTGTGAAGAAAAGGAAGTCCACATTATGCTCATATATAGTTGGGAAAGATAGCCAGTGACAAACAAATGCAAAATATGTCAGGTGTTAATAAGTGTCACAAAGAAAAATGAAGCAGAATAAAGTCACTAAAAATGATAGATCCAGGGATGCTATTTTATATAGATTATAGAAAGCTTTCTTGATAAAGGTACTTTTGAAGAGAGGCTTCATGAAAGCACATGAAGTGCTTCGACACAGTTACAGCAGCAAGTACAAAGGCCTGCAGATGAGAGCATCCTAGGTGTATTTAAGGAATAGTAAGGAGCTTGGGGTGAACCTGATGCGTAAGCTGAGGAGGATGGGAAGCAAAGGCAGTCAAAAAGGTAGGATGCTAGAAGTCGTGATAAGTTATCTATATTTCACTCTGAATACCTTAAGATGGCACAAGTGGGTTTCAAATAGAGAAATTATTTGATCTGACTCAAGTTTTAGAAAAGTTATTGACATCTACATGCCAAATAATACCTAGGTTGAAAGTAACGAGAATGGTTAGAAGTCTCTTGCAAGAATCCAAGTATAAGAAGACAGTATCTTGAACCAGGGAGATAGCAGTGGCTATAGTGAGAAGTGGGCAAACTCAGAGTATATTTTGAATCTAAAACCAATAGTAGTTGCTGATGGATTGAAAGTGACATATGAGAAAGAGGATTAAAGACTAAAGCAATGTTTTGGTCTGGTCAAATGGAATTGCCAGTTAATTTGATTAAAAAAAAAGCTACATTTTGGATTTAGAGAGAGTAGATGTTAAGGGTGTCTTTAGGAAACTTTAATTTTAAGATATTTCTTAACTTTTAATTATAGTTATCAAATAAAAAGTTGTAGTTTAGAGGAGAGATTAAGACTGGAGATATAAATTTGGTCATCAGCATATGAATGAAAATTAAAGTCATGCTATTGAATGGAAGCACCTAGGAAGTAAGTATAATAAAAGAAGATTACAGATCTGTGGGTGGTTCCTGTGATATTCCATTTCATACAGGTAGGGGCAGTGCGGCAGATCCAATGAAGATTACTAAGAAGGAAGAACATTTGTGGTAGGAGGATAATCCATATAAAAGATCCTCCTATAAACCAAATGAAGAATGCATTCGAAAGAAAAGGGATGAATCGGCCGGGCGCGGTGGATCACGCCTGTAATCCCAGCACTTTGGGAGGCGGAGGCGGGTGGATCATGAGGTCAAGAGATAGAGACTATCTTGGCCAACATGGTGAAACACTGTCTCTACTAAAAATACAAAAAATTAGCTGGGCATGGTGGCATGTGCCTGTAATCCTAGCTACTCAGGAGGCTGAGGCAGGAGAATTGCCTGAACCCAGGAGGCGGAGTTGCGGTGAGCCGAGATCGCGCCATTGCACTCCAGCCTGGGTAACGAGAGCGAAACTCCGTCTCAAAAAAAAAGAGAAAAGGGATGAATCACTTCTGCCAAGAGTTGCTAATAGATCAAGTAAACCAAGGACTGGGAAATGATCACTGGGCATTTCAAAATGAAAAAGATTGTGCTTGGTCAAGAATCCTTTGTGCGTGAACTGAGAGTGAAGCCCTGCTAGGAATGGGCCCACGAGAATAGAGAGAAAGGTCATGTAAACTGTTAGTATAGATAGTTCTTTCTAGGAGTTGGCAGGCAGTGAGAAGGCACAGTAAATGTTATGGATATTGGTAAAGAAGTTGGGACTTGGGACAAGAGAATGCTATTAGTTTGTTAAGATATCAATATGAAAAAAGAGATAATTTGTTATAGAAGATAAGCTAATTTACCTGATAATGATCTGTGAGGTTCTTGACTCTATTATTTCATCCACACCCTCTTTTCCCTTTGCCTTCAGGTAAGTGGTTCTTCTTTGTGAGATATGCTCAAGTTGAGTGTATTCTTCAACTTGAGTCCATGTCTGCCTCCCCAAGACTCTCAGACATCTTTTGACATTGATTTGGGCATCAAGAGTCCAAAGAGCTCTCTGCCAAACAGAAAAATGTGTCTCATGCATTGTAATGCAATGTGCCTCAGCCTCAAAATGGGGCAGCTTGGAATTTCAAATTGATTAAATTGGAATCAAATGGACTCATAATTCTGCAAAGTAGCTTTCTCCACGGCAAAGTTACATTTACTACAACTCAATCACGGATAGCATATGTCATAGAACTTTGCCACCCATACCTCTTTGAGTTTTGATTTACTGGAAAATGGTTTGTTGTTGACCGAAATGCAGACAAATGTTTCCTTCTGAAAAATGAACATAATGATGGCATTTTCCCTTTCTTCTCACATAGGCACTCTTGCTTTTTCAAACTTTAGTGCCACTTCCGAGACAATTAAGATAATTCGGCCATTTAAGTACTAACAGCCACAGCGGTCTTAGAGCCACTTATTTTTTAGTACTAAAACACAGTAAAAAGATGTTATTGCTTATTGGAATTTTAACGTTTTTTATTGGGCTTGAACTATAAAAAGCATTGGAGTTGAGTTTGTGTTTGTTCTTAAGTAGACATTGAAAAGCAAGAAGAAAGGAAAGCTGTTTATGAGAATTTACCTCAAATTACTCTAATTTTGAAAACACCTTGGTGGTGACTTGAAAACAATTTTGACTTGGACAGAGAGCCTTGTGGACAGCATGAAAGGCATTTTTAGGAAGGAGGAGGACATTAAAGCCAAGGCAACAGAGTGGCTTCTAGTCCTATCAGACTAAGAGCTTTCTTTCCAAAGATGGAAAACTAATTATGTTCCTTTTGTGGCTGTCATGAAGCCACTAATAACACAGATTCATACTATACAGCTCTTTAATAGTGTAGTTAGGCAGCTGGAAGCTGACTGTGCCCTGCACTTCAGCTGAAATGAAGGCTGTAATGGGAAGGCGAGAAGGGGTGATCTACCTTCACCCTGTGGGGTGGAAAAAGGTCCAAGTGTGCAATACATGGCATTTTCAGAGATGAACTTCCTTTTTAAATTTTAGGAATGAACATTCTGAAAAGGTGTTATTTACCATTCGAAATTTCTCTACCCGAATGAAACACAAGATGATGCCTGTCCCAGAGTGATGACGAACTTTAGAGGTGGCAACCCTAAAGCTTAATACTATCTTTTACATGTATTCACTGGGTAAAGCCTCTCAGCTTCCTTTTTCTTCTCAGTAAAATGAGGAAAGGGATAAAAGCAAGAACAACAAAAAATAGTAGCAAACCATATAAGATGACAGGCTATTCTGAATACATGATATTCATGACAGCAGCAGCCAGTCTGGAGTGGCCACTGCCATGGCACTGTCTGCAGTGGGGGAGGCGTGGCAGGTGCTGCATGCTTCACAGAGCTGCAGGAGCTGGGAACAGGTGGAAGCCCCACCCGCTTACAAGTTGAAGGGGTGAGAGCCCCATTCTCTAGAGCGCAGCTGTAGCTGCCCAGCCATGTCTATATCTATGGACTGGGCATCTCTGTACTCTTAGGGGCCAAGGAAGACCTCCTGAGCCCACAGGCTTAGAAGTGCCTGCTTCTGCTGCCTGGCATCTCCCTACTCCCAGTGCCTGTACTGATTTCAGAGCAAAGTTGTGGCTAAGCCTGGGCACGGTCATTACCCAGCAAGGTGTGTGCATGCTTAAGGCAGCACTGACATATACTAGCCCCCGATGCCTCAGCCCATTCTGGACATTGGGTGCTGATGAGTGTGGGAGAGAGGCTGTAGGGGGCTAAGGGCAGCTTGGCGAGGGACTGCAGGCACCCCTCTGCAGGAACAACCTCGACATCCTGGGTACCATGGATGGTAGGATAAGGGCAGCAGGAGCCTACAGGCTCTGGCGGGGGAAAGGGGCAGGTGCCTGGTAAATCCCATCTTCAGGCCAGGGATGACCTGAGGCCTGAGGGCCAGGCTGCCAGTTCTGTGGACCCAAGTGAGTACTTAGTGCTTTTCCCAGGCCTGCCCATGGCCACCCATTAAACAATCAGCATGCACTCCCTCTCCTCTGAAGCCCATAAAAACCCCTGGCCTTAGCCAGACTCAGGCAGACAATAGGACCACCTGCCTGCAGAAAGGAGCTACCCACTGTGGGTCTCCTCTGAGCTTTTCTGTCACTCAATAAAGCGCCTCTTTGCCTTGCTCGCCTTCTACCCTCCACTTGTCCACATACCTCATTCTTCTTGGATGCAGGACAAGAACTCAGGATCTGCCAAATTGTAGGGCTGAAAAACTGTAAACACAAACAGGACTGAAATACACTTTGTCTTGTCATGTGGTGGGCAATGAGTAGAAGAAAAGAGAAGAGCTGTAGCCTTTTGGGGAGCCCAGACCTAGGAGCTCCCTGGGCCAGGGCTGACAACTTCTTTGGGGCTCTGCAGTTCCTGGCATCTCCAAGCTTTCAGGTGCCACCGTGTTCCCTAGTGCCAGCTGCGGAAGTTGCTCATGGTATGCCTGGTCTAGCCACAGTCACACAGAGGGCCAGTGCCCATGGTGGCTCCTGGAGCTACCTGCCATGCTGCAGCTGGCATTCCTGGCTGTGCGCAGTGGCTGGACCCCACGCTCACTCACTCACACACCCCTCGCTGCTCCATGCTCCATTCCTGGCTCACGTATCACAGGCATGGGATCCAGGCTGGTAACATGAACCAAGTGCAGCTTGCCAGGCTAAGTGGGAGGAACAAGCCCAGCAGGACGAGCAAAACCCAGGCAAAGGCATCATCAGCCACAGAGGTCTCTGGCCAAAAAAGTGATACCCCAAGGATCCTGTGACAATATATTTTATTTAATAATTCTGAACACCTTAAATAGGTTAATTTCATTCTCATTTTCTAGATAAGAAAACTGCAAGATAGGAAAGATGAGCAGCATGGCCAAAGTCTCAGGATCAGAAGGAGAGCAGATTAGATTTTAAACTAGGAAGGTTACTCCAGAGTCAATTCCATTAACCACACCATGTTTCTGCTATGGAACTATGAGCCCTAACTTAGGTGATAGAGGCAAAATACCTGTCATGATGTAGATGTTTAATAAATGCTGAATATTATTGTTGATGGATAGAAAGCCTGAGCCAGTCATGAGCATTTCTGTACTTGACTCCCTGTGCCTGCATATGCTAGCCCCAAGAACCAGTCTTACTCATGGAGTAAAGCTCTGTGTTTAGTGGTCCCAGTAGATTTCATCTTCAGTCAAAATTTGGCAGGAAAATACAGTAAGAAATAGAACTGTTGAAACCTAGTAAACAAAAATGAATGAAACTGAAGCATTTATTTAGGAATCTCAGCTAAAAATGCTAAATCCAAACCAAAAAGAAAAGTTTGTGATTGAAGCAGTATAAGACCTTCTCTCCTCTACTGTGCTTGCCCTTGAAACAATTGCCATCTTCATTCTTCATCTCTGTTGCTTTGGTTTCAAAACCTTCCCTCTTATTTCAGCATTAATAGTAATCTGATCCAACGTACTCTTTGTTTCACTTTCTTTGACTTTACCCAAAATTGTCACGTGCTAAAGTGTTAGAAAACTGTCCCCCATTCCAATAATAACAGAATCTACTTCTGTTAATTCTTTCATAAAGGATATTGCATCTTTTCCTATTTGTTTATACTTAGATTTACAAGTAGTTCAGGACATCTACTACTTGGCACTTTAAAAGCATTTTTTTCCCCTTTCTTTCTTTTTCCTGCCATTTTTTCTTCCTTCTTCTCTCTTTCCTTCTTCCTCCCTTCCCTCCCTCCCTCCCTCCTTCCCTCTTTCCTCTTTCCCTCCTTCCCTCCTTCCCTCCTTCCTTCCTTCCTTCCTTCATTCTTTCCTTTCTCGAAAAAAAAAAAAAAATCAGAAAACTTTCTTGAAACTAACATGGTAGCATGAAATGAAGGCCACTATACTAATACTGCCACCCAATCCAGCCTTCATAGTGGAAATTATCCATTCTCTTTTCATTATCTGACTATAAACTAAGTGTGTCTATTTAATTATGTCCTATTTTAATTTGGTAAACAGGCAAATTTGGAGAAACCATTTTTCACCAGAGCCATACTAGGAATTGTGATTCTAAACCATGGATTCTGTTGTGGTCTTAGGTCAATCACTTAAAAGCTTTGAAGCTTTATATCTTCCTTTTTATAGTAGAGATATTCATGCCTATTTCATAGTACTGCAATGAAGATTATGCAATATGTACATATTATATATCACCACAGTTGGAGCACAAAATTTAGCAGTCTAGCCCTACTAAAAACAGCTCTCCCAATTCTTTCAGAAAACTTGTCTCCTGGATGACTGCTTCATCTTCCCTAGGATGTGCTTCTAATCCTTGTTAGCCAAGATAGTTGCTAGAACTTCAGCAATTACATTGATTACATTCACCTTCTAGGAGGCAGAAGGGCAAAAGGAGTTTAGAATGACAGGTTCCCATTGACTTTTAAGGCAATTTTACAAATGTTAGATGCATCTTTTAACTTAGTCATGGCCACATATAACTGGAAGGAGGAGAAGGAAATATTTATCTGGGAAGGAAAGAACCTAGCTAAAATTTGACTTCTTAACATTGAGGAAGAAGAGAAGAATGGCTATCAATAGTTGGCTATAGTGTCTGCCAAAAATAGAAAGTATACACCTATGGTTTTATCCTTTAACTTGAACTGGGAAAAGAAAGTGAAAATGTTTAACAAAATGTATGTTTCTATTCCAGTGCTTTATTCTTTAGCTTAAACAAGATAATGGATGTGGAAACTGTTGAAAGGAGTAAAAATGCCTAAATAATTGTTAACAGGGATGTTTTTGTTTCCTTCTTTTATGGTGAGTCATTTTCTAAGTGCCTGTGTATCAGGATTTTAAAGAATCACTGAATCACGAGCTAAAGGATAATTTTACATAAGAGGGTCGGAGATGTTTAAGAAACATAGCTAAGCACAGCGTCAGAGGGATTTGACATAAACTTTGATGCCTGAAAAGAGGCACTTCTGAGGCTAGCAGAGGGTCATAATTTTTTATGGAATATGTTTTTATTTTCCAAAAGAGGGGTAGATTTATTTCTTTTACAAGTCTAATCATTGAACTCACTCAGTGTTGGTTATAAGAAAACTAAAATTAATTAGCTGTGTGTATATAGGGGAAAGTAACATTAAATAAATACAATGCATTAATATGTTATAAATAGCTATTAATATATTCAGAGTAGCATATGATACACCAGGTACAGCTTGTTTCTATAATTGGAATTGACAAGCTATGTAATAGAGATTTGTCCCAAGACTTTATCTGTAAGATAGGATTAATAGTAAATTGCTAACTCCTAAGGTGATTTTTAAGGTCAAGGATGAAGTAACAAAAATATCAACGGGGAAGACAGACAGACAGACAGATAGATATAGAGACACATAGTACTAGCACCTCATGCATGATTAATAAATTATTAATGTGACAATTTATAATTCCTATTATTACTTTGTAAATGCACAGGATAGCTGAGTTCTTAAAAGATAAGATATGTAACCCTCTAGATGTTTCTGAATTTTCTAGGTGCCATCCATCTCTCATAATCCTCCAACTCTCCTCCACAGATGATCCCACTGACCCACTGCCTGCCTTTAAGATAGATGGGTGTGATTATTTGTGAAAAATTTCAAAGCAAACAGTGAAATGAATATGAAAAAACCTAGGATATGTTAGAAAGTGCATGAAAAATGTTTTTAAAAAGTGGTTGTCCCTGAAGATAATAATTCAATATCTAAGGTGATAGGTATGGCTAAGGAAAACAAAAAAAATAAAACCTGGAAAATCAAAGTGGTGTCCTTACCTTAATTCTAGTACCATATGAGCCTAAAAGCACTATCATCTTAAGTGGAATGGCTTGCAAAAACAAAACAAAACAAAACAAAAAGGCAAAATACTACATCTTATCAAGTGAAACTAGAATGACTTCTCCTTAGAATGATTTTCTAAGAGGGAAAAGATTCTGTTTAGGACTTGACGATTCACACACGCACACACACACACACACACACACACACACACACACACAAACTTAACCAAAGAAAATGTTGATGTTGGGACACTTTAACAACTTTCTTATTAGCCAAATGTGTACATTGATATAGCAGAGCCAAAGAAATATTTGCAAGGAATATTAATACAGAATATTTGGGGAATTGCTATTTGCCAGTAAAGAGACTTTCACTAACTGGGCCCACACTGAGCACAACGGAGTGAAAAGAAATAATTTTTTCCTTTGGAAAGATAGTCTGGTCACAACAGACCAGATAAAAGAATGAAACGTAAGAGGAACAAAGTTGTAATTAATTCCAACTGAGTCTGTCAAAAGAAGAGTAACACCTATGAAATATTTTTGATATATTTTTGACAGGTCTAACCAACCATGGTCACCATGATTATTATCTCCTGTGATGATACACAGGTGTTGGTAAAATTTGTCAGAGCTACCCAGAGATATTCAACCTTTACTTCCTATTCCTCACACTCTTGCATTCCAGCATAATTTTTTGCCTTCAAATTTCTAACTCTCCATTGACTTGTTGTTAATTTGAGTATATTACATCTCTTTTGAAATCTCATATACACCTACTTCGACCTGGACATACCTCTAGACTCACTATTTCTTTACCAACATTCCCCACACTCAGCATGTTGCATCGTCACGATTAAGAGCAGTCCTTGTTGGAAAGGATTCCTGCTTATAAAAACCTGATTGGTTATTCTAGGGAACATGTTTTGGAAAATTTGAACACCAGGATATGATAGATTCCCAAAGAATCATTTATTTCTCCAGTGTAGCTACAGAAGTCTACTATAATTAAATAGGCATTTAAATAGTGCTTTTCTTTTGGGGAAAATTGATTCTCTACATGCTTTCTCATTTTAAAAGGAGATTATCATTCAACACCATACGGTACTTGGTCTCACCACTAACCTTACTTAACAGTTTAAGAAAGTGAATTATACAAAAGTTAATAATTTACCATCATTTGTAAAGCAAGATGATTACAGAACCTAGAGAAAGACCCATATCTCATGACTTATAATCCATATCTTTCCACAGCAAAATGGTGGCTCCTTTAAGTTTCCCTGCCTATTGTAGATCTCAGGGTATATGTTTTTGTTGGCCGTGTTTCTACTCTAGGGAGAATACAGCTCTATTTTTTACTGTAATACCTCAAAGACTTGAACAATTGTTTTTTTGTTTGTGTTAATTCTCTCCATTTAATGAAAGTGGTTCTCTGCAACAATCACACCAGGCATATCCTACTAATTCCTTATCCTTTCTCCAATGAAAGCAGAGTGCTATTCATCGCAGTTTATCAGCAGAAAGGTCATCCCCGTGTAGGTCCTTCATAACCCTTACTAGAATCATTTAGGAATCCGCTTAGGCAAAACGGTGGCTTGGGGAAATCCATCTTGGCTTCTAATGCTACTTTTCCCCAGAAGTGAAGAAATACTTTTCAATGCAGATTCTCACTTACGTAAACCAGAGGGCTTTTAAAACAGTATCCCATCATATAATTAGGATAATAGCCTCTTTCTTTTTGTTGTTCTTTAATATTTAGAGAGAAAATATTTTCCTCAGTAATCTGTGGTTTTTATGCTGTATGTTTTTAATTCAATTGATCTTTTTTACAGTTCTGGTTTACTCCTGCATTTTATCATTGTGAGAGGGGCTCTTTGCAATTTCTCTGATTTCTTTATATTTTCTCCAAAGCATGGCATCAAGAATTAGATGCGGTAATGCTTGTGGATAGCTGCAGTTACCTAAGACATCCTTCAGGCAACCGGAGCTAATTCATCCTAATAGCCTGCAAATCTCATGATATACAAAAAAGCTAAAGTTTTCCACTTTCCTTTTTTGTTTGTGCCAAAACAAGACTAATTTCAAGGACACACTTTTGGAGCTGGAGTTAATGTTCATAGTCTAAGCTTTGACATTTGATTTTTATAAAATAAGAGACCTGACTTTTATTAACTTAAAAGAGTGCTTACGTTTCATATTGGATACAACACAATTTTTAATAGCCAGAATGGGTAAAATTATGTGAGGCTCTGAGGCTTCAAAAATCAAGAGGATTACAGCAACTAGAACTGTACCTAGCAGTCACCAATAAATAGAGTTGTTAGGAGGAATGAATGAAAAGAAGAATAGATGAATAATTTTTCATTCATTCACACAATCAACAAAAATTGAGGAATCATTCTGTACAAGGCAGCGTTCCAGGTGCTGGGGATACTGTGATACAACACATGCACAAAATTCATGACCTTGGAGCTCATGTTCTAGTGGAATAAGAAAAGCAAAAGTACAAATCAAGTAAATTAAAAATGAAAAGAGAAAAAAATATGGCAGAGTGAACAGGATGGAGTATGCAAATACAATTTTAAACAGGATGACCAGGACAGGCCTATGTAAGAGAGTGAAATTTGAGGGAGGCAAAAGGGAAGTGCATTTACCTAGAAGAGACAAATTCCAGGTTCAGGAAGCAGCCAGTTCAAAGGCTCTGAGTTGAAAACATAGCAACAAGGCCACTGTGGTTGCAGCTCTGCTGTGTGTGTATGAAATGAGGCGAGAGAGAGGGGAAATAGGAATAAATCCTTGTAGACCAATAATAGTATTTTGGTAATTGCTCTGATTAAATAGGAAACTACTGTGGAAAACTTTAACAGAGAATCCTTTCCTAGGACTTTCTATCGGAATAGAAATACCTGACCTTTCTAGGACTAAAAATATATAATATGAGAAAGGGGCATACTGCATCTTAGAGTCAATTCCAGTAAGCAGTCTCTGAGATCCTGTAATCTAAGTCTCCAACTTTATAAGTAAGGAAATGACTTGGATAAAAGATAAGCTTTGTTCCAGATCATAGAGTTGAATGCAATTATTTGTTTGTTTTTATTACCTGGCTCTGGATCTTTATATAATGATAGTAAAGAGGCATGTAGAGAGGAAGGTTCTGAGTGTTGATTTCCTTTGTTACAGCTAAGCCTTTGTGTCATGACAAATCTGTTTCATGTCTACATTTGAACCCATGTCCAAAACAGAGAAGTTAATGGTTCTTAGTTTATTATCTTATGAGCAAAAGAGGATCCGTGAGTAGCAGCTGAAGCTTGGGTTCCTTTTGCAGCTCAATTTTTATATCAACTGATCAACAAGTTAATATGATAGTTGTGTATCTAAGGATGGTAGGTTGACCTCTCTGAAGCTGAGTATCTTCATCTGCAAATACAAGTATTAACTGTAACTATTTCATCATTCTTGTAAAGTTGGAATGAGTTAGTACTCAATTTTGATACATTATTTTAATTATTACTAAATATAGGTCAAATAACACTTCTTGACACCTGTATGTTTCAAGCACTCTGACACAGATATGAATAGATGTTTCCACTCTCAGGGTAACCTAAAGAGGTACATAGACGTCATAAGTTCAATATGATAATCCATTAGCCAAATTATAATAAAGAACTACACAAAATTCAGTGGGGTAAATGATGGAGAACAGATTCCATCTAATGAGTATACTAATATATTTAAAACACCACTTAAAATAAGGTAGAAATTAGAAATATTGAAGAATTAGAAAAGTAGTGGAGTTTAACCTTTGTTTGTAGGGAATGGGAATTTTTAAGGGAAAGAAGGACATTGAACTAAGCTATGATTGGCTGGGGGTATTTATATATTTGAAGTTAAAGATGGGTATTCAAGATGAAAAAATGAGGTAGCAAAGAAACAAAGGTAAGAAATAAAAGTGGTGAAAAGATGCCTTTAATAAAATTGTGAAGGTAGATTAGGTTTTATTTGTGGGAAGCTTTTTAGCGACTTTAACCGAAAGGTAACGTTTAGGTAATTAACATTTTAAAAAGACAGAGAAATGATAAATAGGAATGAAAAAAAAATTGAAAGCCCTGTTGACACTCTACTAGAATCTAGAAATTAAAGAGAAAAAAAATCACAGTGAAGTGGGGCTAACACCTTTCCTTCACACAGTCAGCATTGCTCAAAATGGTAATGTTCCTCTGAGACATTGATGGTGCTTTTGCTTCTTGCAGGAAGATGTTCTCTGTCTTGGAGCCACGTGTATCATGTGGCAGTTGCTACGGTAACTAGTTTTAAGGAATGTCATCCAGTTACCAAGTAAATAGTCTTGTAAGGCAGATATTACAGCTGACATGTAAATTAAGGCTGCCCTGTCTCTGTCAGCTTTTCTATTCTGAATTCTCTGCTTTCCATATTTAAGACACAACTCCTTTTCTTTACAAAAATCTCCTTTTCTTAACTAGCAGGGTATCATTTGAATTCACAGTTGACATTCCTTGTTTCTTATTTTAGTATCCTATACCTGGGCATTAATTCCTGAATACTACTTTGAGCCAATAATAATAATAGATACTTAAGTTAGTATACATAAGCTGAATATTTTTTTTCCTTTAGTGGTCAAGGCGAGAAAATGGTAACACCTGCTCTCAAAATAATCTAGATCAAAATCATTTTCTCTATTCTTTATGGAAGCTGATCTCTTTGATTCTATTTATTGCTAAAGCATTTGAGTAAACTCCAAACTGCTGATTAATAAATATCTTAGTTCTACTTTTAGAAACATTTTAGGTTCATCTGAGGTATACATAGGTGGCCATCGTTATGAGCAAGCACTGTAGTTTTTAGACCTCGACATATATGGTTGCCACTTCATCCTCAAAGTAGAAAGCATGTGCGTTGCTTCCTGTTTGCCAAAATTGTACCTGCATTTCAGGCACTTTACAGCAATGCTAATATCCCATCTGTGGATATTTAGCTTTTGTGTGCACCTAGTTACAGTGATTCATTTTGAAGAGTATAAAATTCTCACACAAACTATTCTTTCTTCTATATTCTTTAACTTATACTTCAAAATCAGGTCATACCGCTAGTGAACAATATGGGTTTGCCTTTTCTATAGAAATCTTTTCACAGTCCTACTGGAAAATTTAACATTTTTTTTAAGATCACCAGAAGAAATTAGCTTATGAATATCAATTTATATCATCCAAAAATTACCAAAATTCACCAATCAAGCTATCACTTACTCTCCCTACACACACAAAAAACCTATGAAATAGTTTCTTTTTTCTTTCAATTATAATGACTGGAATAAATTTTGCTGGATATAGATTTGGACTTCTTTTTGGTTAGCTCATGAGAGCATTATAAACTTTCACAAATCCTTTTTCATATGGTTATTGGGAAGTCCACAGCTTAGTGATGTATAAGTGCAACAGATTGTCTTAGACTTGATTTTGTTATTGTTGTTATTTTGGTATGATTTTCTTACCTGTATCAGTTAAAATTCTATTTGGGTGTGAGAAACAGTGATTTAAGTACTAGCTAAACAAAAAGTGGTTGAACCCCTTCTAAGAGGTATCAGAAGGTGTTCATCTCAGTCTCGTCTGATAGAGACTCAAGCACTTTCTATCTCTTTGCTCTGACATTCTTAGTATCAGAGCTTCTATACCTGAGGTCAATGCATGGTCACCAGCTGGAAGGTGAAGCTCTAACTGGCATGTTTCAGAAAGAAGGTAGTAGAAGGGTAGGTGGTAAAAATCACATGCAAACCTAACCTGTCCTCATTTTTTGAAAGTGCTTCCCCAGAAGTTTCACCAGGAAAATTTACTATCTGTTCCATTGGTTGGAACTTTTTTTTTTTTTTGGTTGGAACTTAATTACATAGCCACTTCTACCTCTAGGGGACCCTGAACAATGTGGCTGGGCCCATTGGCACACCAATTATAGATTCTATTAGGAAGGCATAAGGGGAGAATGTTTATATGATGGGCAGCTAGAGAGTCTACCTCATCACCCTTGCATTCAGCTGTCAAGGAGGCTGAATTCAAGGAGGAAAAGACACTGCTTGAATATGTAGGAACTCCCCTTGGAGGCAGAACATGTAAACATATAAATCCCATGTAAGACAGAATGAGGTAAAAAATCTAAGTGCAGATGACATCAGTTATAGACTCGAGTGATATTGAAGATTTCCTGGAAGAGATGGCATTTAAGCTTTTGTGTATATGGTCTGCATACCTACCTTTGAAAACATTGTATAACAACTTGCAATAAATTTTCCAGATACATTGCTTGCTACATAGAGGAGTGCTTTTTAATAAGATACTTTTAAGGAATATATATAGAGAGAATATGACCTTTTCAATGCGGCAAATTTCAAATTTGTAAGTTTTTGATGTTGCTTACTAAGTCATCATCTACAACCATTGCCATCACAGTGCCCAAGACAGCAGAGATAAAAACAAAACAAACACAGGATAGTGCTTTACCCAATCTTAGAAATGACCAGAATATCCTATAGATAAAAATAACTATGCAAATGAAAATGATCAAAGTAAGTATGTAAGTCAGAGTAGATAAGTCAACGGAATCTGAAATTATTGCATTTAGGATCTTCTGCATTATCCCCATTGCTAATGTATTTCTCTTTTGTCATTTTTAATGCTTATGCAAATGTATATCCATTTTATGAGTTTTTAAATAAAATTGACCCACCCACCCCATTCACTGACTTGGGGGTAGCAGTATTTCAAATCTGTTCTTAGTCTTTACCTTGAACTCCTGTTTTTAAAAAGTCACAATATTTATAGAACTATTTCATTTTATATCTTCCTGAATTCTGATCCTTCATATATTTAAGTCATTATAGTCCTCCTGAAAAATTTTCAGAGTCTCCAGACTCTGACCCTTTCCAATCATGTGAGCTTTGTATATGGGATGTTAAACCATAGTAATTAATATCATGGTTCTGATGTTAGATGGCTGGAGTTCACAGTCCACCTTCACCACTTACAAGTTATGAACATTTAACCTTGAACAAATTACTCTATTCTCTGAACTTCAGTTTTCTCATTTAGAAAATGCAGCTGCCCATAGTCTCTACCTCACTGAGTTGCTGGAGAAATAATTATCAGATGGTCCCATATTCTTGAGGTTTCTCTTCAAAGCCATGTGGAGCAAAAGAACCCATCCACTCAGATTATAATTCTAAGAACTAATCTTTTAGTCCATCTCATCTTTCTACAAGAGATTCACCAAATCAAGCATGGATATTAATGTTCTAACTACTTTTCATTTTTTTTTTACCTGAAATTCATTTTAATATTCTAATAGCATGAAAAGTTCTTGATATTGGTTAAAGAATACAAAATTTCAGTTAGATAGGAGGAATAAGTTAAAGAGATCTATTGTATAATCATATGATTATAGTTAATAATAACATATTCCTGAACATTTGCTAAGAGAATGTATCAGCCTAATATTTTAAGCATTCTCATGAAAAAAGAAATGATAAGTATATGAGGTAATGGCATATGTTAATTAGCTCCTTTTAGCCAATTCACAATGTAGGTATATTTCAAAACACATGCTGTACATGATAAATATATACAATTTCATTTGTCAATTAATAATACAGTTTTTTTAAAAAATTAAAGTTTTTTAGCACTGGTCAGACTCGGAAATGGATTGGATATGGTTCAGATATGAGGCGGTAGGCTTTAGCTTGTCAGGTATAAGACAAAAAGGTATGAGCCTTAGCATATACTAATATCCGAATATACTAGAGGTATTTGGGGACCAAGGGTAGGACATTTTGTGTGCTTGTGACTCATCTGGATTTCTGACTTCCCTGCTCGTTCCCAGGGTTGTCCTAACAACAACAATACAACA
This sequence comes from Saguinus oedipus, assembly GCA_031835075.1. Classification (NCBI taxonomy): domain Eukaryota; kingdom Metazoa; phylum Chordata; class Mammalia; order Primates; family Cebidae; genus Saguinus; species Saguinus oedipus. The sequence continues at coordinate 68,810,648 of CM063178.1, forward strand.
ACACCAACAACAACCACAAAGGCTTTTGGAGAAGGCTATGATCCTATCAAGTGTGCACAGTAATGCTTTTTGAGTCTGTGAGGTTTCCCTCCTACCCCCTTAATCTAAGGACTAGTCTACAAAACTAATTAACAAATTGTTAAAATAGCAAAGTCTAGAAATAGAAATTCACAAACGTTTTTCCCCTTGTGGTGTTTGAAAGTTTTGCCAAAATAATAGAAACATATGTTGAATAAAATAAAAGAAAGCTTTTCTATCTTCTCAAATCTGCGTGGAGTCAAAGAACAAAATCTGTGTTTAGTTTATCATATTTGCATAAATATAAAAATATACAGCCATTGAAGATAAAGACAAATTACTGATATATCTAAAGAAGAAGTCATATTTCCCCATTAGCCATGCAACCTAGAAATAACCATTAGCATTGCCATGTATTTTCTTCTAGATGGTTTTATGTGATGTATTTTATACAAGTCTGCTCAAACTCAAACTGAATGAAAAAATTTGTTTTCTAATGTTAATTTAAACATAGACTATGTAGCTTTTCATATTATTGCGGAGATTTTATAACTAAAGTCTTAAAATGAAGGTAACTATTCAGCTACTGTTGAATGTCAAGACTTTCTTGTAACGTTGTAAGTAGTACTGATGAGAACAATTTTTCCCCCTAGGGCCAACTTTGCATTTTGTCTTTCTATGATTCATTTCCTGGCTTTTATAAATCACTAGGATGGCAGTTTCACTCAAACTTTCTTAACCTTTTGACTCAATTTCTGTAGCTTATTTGCACACATGAATTATCTTTTCTAGTAGCAGTAAAAAGATCTGTGAAGATCTTTTTATTTTCTTAAAATGTTTACCATATTCTAAAATTTCTCTAAACATTTATCAAGTAAATGTCTAAAGAAAGAGCAATTAAGAGATGTAATGGTTTTACTTTAGCTTGTATTTCCAGGACAAGTTGTCAGTGTAGTCACTTGTTTTGACAGTTGCCCAGGAGGTTATATTTCCTTTAGGTTAAATGTGGAGTTGCTGAGTTGCTAAAATTCAAACATAAGTTCATTCAATGAAGGCTTTTATTTTATAATTGGCAGAATGTTGACTTAACTAAACATTAGCTTTGGCAAAATAAATTTGAGCAAGCAACCAGTTTACAAAATTGCTAATTGTTCTTACTCGACTATGTACATTTAGTTTTTCACTGTGACATGTGGGTGTGTGTGCCTGGTGGGGGGTGTGTGGTGTGTGTTTGTGTATCTCGATAATGTGTATGTAGTATTATTTGAACTTTATGTCTCTGAATTACTTCAAAAATATAGTTCATAAGTGAAATATTTTGTATTTCAATTATTTAATGGGTAGATGAAGGTTTATACATGTATACTTGCACGCACTATTTATTGATAACTAGAATATTGTTATTTTTTTATGTACTCATTTAGCCAACTATTATTTTGAAATGCAGGCTGTGACTTTGAACACAGGTGTTTTGAAATATGGTTCCTAATTTAAAACACTGGTTGATAACCAGGAATGTTTATGCCCCCTCTCACCCTGACCCAGGGAACATTTGACAATGCTTGAAGGCATTTTTTTTTTTATTGTTTTGTCTGGTGGGGGATGAGTGCTACTAACATTTAGTGATTAGGAGTCAGGAATGCTAAATATCCTACAATATACAGGGCAGCTCAGACAGCAAAGAATTATGTAGTCTAGTATATCAATGTTATACTGAAGTTGAGAAACCCCATCTTAAAACATCTCACAGTCTCAGAGTGTGAGACAGGCATGTTTTTATGTCAACAGGATTAAGAGTACAATAGGTACCAAGGATAACTATATCTAGTATGGATGCTAAGGAGAATGTTTTCCACTTCCCCAGAAAAGAATGAGAGACTTGGGAAGGTGATACTGAATTCAAGGGGTCAAAGGGAAATCATTCCAGGGAGAGGCAATAGCTTGAAATGAAACATGAAATTAAAAATAGCTTCATTGTACTGGAGTTCAAAATGGTGTTATGGAACCCTACGAAAAATAAGTCTAGACCAGTAGTCGAAGACTCCATTACTGAGATTCAGTTTCTTAAGCTAGTGTTTGGACCTTATCCTTATAGGCAAAGGAACTCCATTGAAAGTATCCATGGATTCAAAAGTATTGATTAGTTACTCTTAGAGAATGAAAACACTGCTGGCAGCCAAAAGAAAACTAGAAGAAAATAAAACTGATTAGTGGCATGGATGTCAATTTGGCTAATAATTAAATCTTGCAAGTGAAAAATCCTAAGAGGCTAATCTGTCTCTCTACAGGTGGGGCTTCAGTATCGCTGCTGTATAATGGTAAGGTAAAGGAGGCTAAGAAAATGGGGTTTGCCTCTCCACTGGAGGTGGGAGTTGAGGAAAGAAAGCCGTTATCAATGGGTTCTAGTTTTCTAGTTTTCTGCGTTGATTATCCAGAAAGATGACAGTGCCACATTCCAAGCTACAAATTTCTGAGGGATTGTTTGAAAGAATAACAAGTTCCCTTCTGTACATTCTGAGTTTAAGCTAATGGTGGTCATGCAGTTTTATAACCCAAAAAACAGGTTCACATTGGACATATCAAACAAAAATGTTCATAAGTGAGATATTTGAAACATTGGAAGTAGATTAGTTTTTTCAAGAAGACCATCAAAGGAGAAGACCAATCTTCTGAAATAGCAATATTTCATTGTCAAGTAGAGAAAGAGAAAACAACTTTTACTTGTCAGAATATGTAGTCAGAGATCTCATGAGGACAAGAAAAATGGCATAATGAAATAAAAAGTGCAAAAGAGACATCTGGTATTTTAAAATTAAGCCAATATGGAAAAATTCTACTAGTACTCTCAATCAATTAGGAAAGAAATACTTTAGAAGTGCTTATATATCGTAAAAAAAAAAAAAAAAAACAAGAAAAGAGAGTTTTTAGATTCTACAGTGAAGAAGAAATTCAAGGTAAGATCAGTAATCAAAGGCACAATACATCAGAGTTATCAGGGGAAACAGTCATTAAATGCTAGGTGTGACATTTTAATGCCCTCAGGTGGAAGCCCAGGTAGAAGATCACTGGATCTGTACTACTTGCAAAAAATATTAAGACAGGAGATTATTCTGCTATGTCTTTGATATTAGAGTGAGAAAAATTCTGACTACCAGCCATCATTGGAAAGGAATCATTTTTGAGAAATTGGTCGCATGAGACATTTTTAAGGAAACTTGTGAGTTACGAATATTTACATAGTATGAGAAGGGCAAGTTGAGAAATTAACCAAAACCTAATACAAACTCAGTGAAATTCATGACAACAGAGGTGAATATGAAATGACACCCTGGGGTTGTTGCTATAGACTGGGGTTCCTGAAATGCTCCTGTAATTTAGACAGCTTGGCCTGCTATAAGAGAGTACCATATACTGGTTAGCTTGAACAACAGAAAGTTATTTTCTCACAGTTCTGGAACTAGAAGTCTAAGATCCAAATGCCAACCAGGTTGGTTTTGGTAAGCACCCTCTTGTTGGGTTGCAGATGGCCTCCTCCTTTCTATGTCCTCACATGGCCTTGACTCTATGTGTGACCATTGTTGGTGTCTCTTCCTTTTCTTATAAGGACACCAGTGAACTGATCTCCATATACAATCACATAGAGGTTAGGCCTTCAGCATATGAATTTTGGGGAGACACAATCTTTCCATTATGACCCCCATGTAGGTGATTTAGGAGTGAAATATTTAAATCCTGAATGGAAATTCATAATGTAAAGTAAGAAAATGCAACAAATAGGAGAATTTGCACCCCCAGAACTAGAGATGATAGAATTGTCCAGAGAAGACATTAAAATGAATGTGTTTAAAAGTTTGAATAAATAAAAGAAAAAATGACCACGGGCATCACACTGGGAGAAGGACTCCAATATTGAACTGTGGAGCTATGAGCTATATGATTTTGTGAGAAAATACTCTGGTAAAGATGTAGTTAAATATAAACAAGCATTAGTGACTTGGAAATAGTTCTGACTAAATTAACCAGATATGCAGCTTTGATGTGAAAATGTAAGACAAATAAAATGACATACTACAGAAAACATGAAAGAAATTGTAGAAAAGGAGAACAGAGAGCAAAGAATTATACACGAGTTTGGCATTTGTCTGAAGTAAAAAAATGGTATCAATCTTCAGAATGAGTACCACTTCCCATATTTGTTAATTAAAAACAAATATTCACCTAGTTCTGCTGCAGTGAAGTTTCCAAACTCACACAAACATAAAACATATTGAAAGCAATCAAGGATGAGATTATCTATTACAATCAAAGGAATGGAAATCAGAATGACAGATGTCTTGCAGCCATGATGGAGACCAGATGCCCAACAGAATGAAACTTTAAAGAATGGTTGGAAAATAATTGTCTACCAAAAATTCTACGTTTAGCCAAACTTCAATTCAGGGGTGAGTCCAAATGGAAAAAAAAATGCCCATAAAAAGGAGTGAGAATTAGAATTTATAGATGGTCGGTCAGTCGGTCTATCTATCTATGTATCTAAGAATGAAAATCATTCAGAGAAAAATGGAACTTCCAATCCAAAGAAGGAATGAGATATACTTTCATATACATCTAGGTACATGTAGGTAAGGTTTGTCTGTGAAAAATAAGATGATTGATAGAGTCATTGAATATATGCTACACATTTCTTGGTGGTTTCAGGCAAGGTATTTGACAGGGCAAAAGCAAGACAAATTAATGTGGTACATTGGAGGAAGACATTTAGTGTGAACACATTCAAATGCCCCATTTGATTTGAGAGAAATTAGGAGTATTGTTTATTTATAAACTGCTAAGTAGACATGTTAAATATGTATAAATTCACACCAACAGAAAAGAAAATGAATGTAAAATATTCAGACACAGAAAAAGGAAAGGATGACAGGGATAAAGGAGATTGCATCAGTCCAATAGAAAAACTTTTGAATGTAAAGGATACAGGCCAACTAAAGGACAATGTCTTTCTCTCTGAGGAGAAAGGTAGAAATATTGGGAAGGAATGCAATATGGGCTTCAAGTCTTTATGTCAATTCTAGAAAGAAAAAATTATAAAGTTAATAAAGCAAAGGCCAGGGCGGTGACGTGCCTGTAGCCTCAGCTACTTGCGAGGCAGGAGGATTCCTAGAGTCCAGAAGTTTGAGGCCGCATTGAGCCGTGATTGTGCCACTGCACTCCATCCTGCATCACAGCAAGACACTGCCTCTGAAAAGTAAAAATAAAAGAAAAGTGTAAATATTTGTTAAATCTTTGAGTAGGTGGGTTTTGTTGGTTGCAACTGTTTGGTATATTTCTGTACTTTTGGAAATGTACCTTGGTATCAGACAAAACTGAGTTCTTACCTCATATATTGTACTTACTCTGTAACTTAGGCAAAGATTCGATTTCTTTGGATTCCACCTGCTTGATCTTAAATTTATGTAATAATTGCAATATTCCCTACACTTTTAGATTTATTTTAACTATATTGATGGCATAGTACTTGGGGAAACTATGTGTCCAGTATATGGTAAGTGGGAGGAATAAAGAATCAGTAACATGGAACCAAAAGAGAGCAGCATTTTTCAAAAGAAGAAGGAAGTGTCTTTTGTTTCACTTGCTGGCAATGGTTAAATTACTGCTCTTGGCCATTGGCTTTAACTGTAAGGAGGCTATTGATAAATTTCACTTGAGCAGTCTGGCCAGAAAGATGCAAGCAGAGGATGGTGAGTATGGGTTGAAAGGAGGGAAGGCCAGATAACAAAATGCTTGTAGCGTATTGTTTGAAATAAGAAAACAAGAAAAAATCATATACTTATTCATAGACGGATAAGAGAAAACAGGCGATTTTAAAATGGGAGACGGCAAATGTGGATTATTTTAAGTAGTTTGATTGTTGTGGAGGGAAATGGGTTCAGTGACTGGATGTAGACAGAAGGCTTTGTGTGTGTGTGTGTGTGTGTGTGTGTATGTGTGTGTGTGCGCACTCATGAGTGTGTGTAATGGTAAGGATTTTAGCATGCGAACAGACTGAAAGGACCAGTAGCCAGTGGTAAGGGGAGAGGTGAAAACACAGGAACAAAGGTAGAGCACTGATGGATCAAGGTCTTAGGAAAGAGAGGAGGGGTTGGAATCCAGAACACAGATGAAAGAGTTGGTTGTAGGCGTAAGAAAAAGCACTTGTGCTGTGATTTGAAAGAAGTTGAACTCTGAGTACTGTCAGTGATAAGTGTCTATGTGTGAAGACAGGACATTGCAGGAGTTTATGTCTCTAAGCTTCAGATTTGTCTGTAAAAGGTAGATGGCAGTGTCCTCTACTGAGAAAGGATGTGTTATTTTCGTTATCTTTGTTGTTGCTATTTGCTTGCTTCTTCCCTGTCAAGAGGGAGGACTCAGGCATTGAAATACTCCATGAGAGATGTTATTTCTGATGGAAAAATTGGATTCAGTCCCAATTCTTCTTTTCTAAAGAAGAGATATTTTTCCGTGAACAATTCATTGTTTGGTACTTCAAATCACTACACTCATTTCAGAAAGTCATGAAAGGTCTGTAGAGGGGAGTGACGTTTAGTAGTTACTGGCCAAGGCTTTTGGGAAATAAACAGGAACCAAGACTTTACATTTCCATGTCCTCTGCAAAATCAGCTTTCCAAAAATAGACTCATACAAGCTGTAGTCACAGTTGAATGTCATGTTTCTATTATTGCAATGACATAAAATCATTAAACCACTGCTAGTAGTAAAAGCAGTTATGTCAGTTAATAGAACTACACTGTGTCCACTCAAAGGGAATTGCATTTTAATGACACATAGTGAGCAATGTCCTGTTGAGGTGAGTGGCAGGGACTGAGGTTTGACTTCCACCACAATTTATTAAATGTCCTGCTGTGATTGTGCTCTGCAGTACCCAAGCTCTCAGTTCTGAATAGTGGTGTTAAACTGGCTGTTAAGTTATAGGCTTAGGACACAGAAAGGTTTCCAATTTGTTGGGGAACATCCATTAAGTTTTTTATGTTTTCTATATTTAAGATGACTGAAAAAAAAGATCAAATATTCTTTTTTATCTCGCTTAAAAATTTTTTATATATGATAGAAAAAATATATAGGTATATATAAATAAAATAAGAGTTTCATTATGTTGCCCAGGCTGGTCTCGAACTCTTGGGCTCACGCAATCCTCTGCCCTTGGCCTCCCAAAGTGCTGAGATTACAGGTGTGAGCCATCAGGCCTGGCCCAAAAGTTCTTAGTATGGAGACTCAAGAATCCTCCCTTCATCTTTCAAGATTTTTTAAAATATTTTTTAAAATTTTTGTGGGCATGTTGAAGGTATATATTTTTATCGGGTATGTGAGATGTTTTAATACACATATGCAATGTGCCATAATCATCAAGGAAAATGGGTATCCATCTTCTCATTCCTTCTTTTCTTTTTTTGTATCCATTCACCATCTCCATCTTCCTCCTACCCCTCTACTGTCCTTCCCAACCTCTGGTAATCATCCTTTTACTCTCTATCTTCGTGAGTTCGATTGTTTTAATTTTTAGATCCCACAAGAAGAGGTAATCATCCTTCTACTCCCTATCTTCATGAGTTCGATTGTTTTAATTTTTAGATCCCACAAATACATGTGAACATGTGATGTTTGTCTTTCTGTGCTTGGCTTATTTCAGTTAACATAATATCCTCCAGTTCCATCCCTGTTTTTGTAAATGACCGAATCTCTGAATAGTACTCTATTGTGTATAAGTACCACATTTTCTTTATGCATTCTTCCATTGATGGACACTTAGTTTGCTTCAAAATCTTGGCTATTGTAAACAGAGCTGTATCAAAGTTCTTTTTCTAGACTACTCTTTACATCATGTACACCATAATAGCAGAATTTTTGAATACCTTATACGATTCAGGTGCATCATCTCAGTTAATCCTTCACAGAATCCAATGGGACAATTATAGCCATAGGCAAATAAGTACATTGACATTTCAAGATTGAACATAATATTTCCAAGGCCAATTGGAATACAAATTCATGTATGAATTACGCAAATGTGATTAAAGGAGTCATTGGCTCAAATGTCTCTTCTAAGTCCTAAACCTGTTAAGAAAGGGACAAGGAAATCTTGACTTCCTTCGGCATTCAAAGATCAACTTTATTATCAGTAAGACTGTAATGATAAATATACCCTCTACATCAGGCCAAACACACTGTACATTAGGCAATATTATCACCCTAAAACTGGCCTCTTGGATGAGAATCGTAGTTACAGAGCTAATAAATTTCATCAAGAAATGAAGTCTACCTCTCAACTTTTATGAGTGAATGGTATAGACGCATTAGTCCTATAAAATAAGTCATTCCTCTTGTTATTGGCAAGGAAATACAGGTGCAGGGATTGGGTTCTATCAGACTTTCAAGGGAAGTAGAAGTTGGCCATTACGGGCTTCTTAAGTCACAAATGTATTGATTAAACCAGGACAAAGCACCAGGTAGCTAACCCATTAGCAATGATGAAAGAGCATTACATTGAGGGCTTTCACTGTGATAAGGAACAGAGAATAATTTTCCACTGTATTTTGTGGCAGTGCACAGAGATAGAGCAAAGCAAGCACTGGCCTCTAGAAGGCTCTAAGAAACTAATTAGGAAAGCAATAGCTCTTCCCCTGGCATGATTAAGAGCTAGGATCCATCAACTATGTGTATGGCATAGTTTTGTCTACAAGTCCCTTTCTGCCAGCTGGACATCCAATAGTAGCGGGAACACAAGTGCATTCTCTGGCAAAGTCATTAGGTTCACATCTAAGCCTCAGAGTTCCAGCTCTTTGACATGCTGTAAACTGGTTTAATATGCCATCTCAGCCTTTACTAGAATTGGTTGCCTGAGGCATTTTTTTGTAGCTATTTTACAGGCAACCACAGGCAGCAAGCTCCTTCTTTGGTAGACTAACATGTAGGGAGTAAGTTTCGGATAAGCCAATTTGTACTTCTCCATATTGACCTGATTATGTCTTATCTCACCATCGTACTTAGCATAGTGTCTTGCAATATGTAACTGCTATATAAAGGAGATAATGTATTGATGGATGAATGAATGAATAAATAATTGTGTAGAGAAAAGTGCAGCTACTAAGCCTGTTTTTTCTTCATGCCACTCCTCTATAGTGCTCATTTTCAAGAAGATGCAAACAGATTAGAAGTCTGCTTCTCAGTATAAGTCTAAGATCCTTTTATGTGACACATTTCTCTTCTGTGATCTGAAACCCGACTCTTTCAGCCATTAAATAAACCTTACCACATCAGCGATGGAGTCATATCCTATAGAACAGTGGCTATCTATGTCTCTTAATGAAAGACCTCAGATTTATTTTTTATTTCTTTCTGAAATATGATAAAATCCCTTATATGTACTGAAAAATCCCCTTGAATTAATCATAAATTGTAATCATAACTAGCATTTTTTAATGTTCAGTATGTGCCGGTACTCTGATAAACACTTGACATAGATTATCTCATTTAATCCTCACAGAAACCAAATGAAGTGTTTACTGTCATTATCCGTATTTGATGAAGAGGATACTGAGGCTCACAGAGAATTAATAATTTGTTCAAGACCATCTAATGTGGAGTAATCAAGGGTGAATGCCCTGAAAGTACACACACAAGCCTGGACCAGCGTTCCTTTTTGGAGGGGAAAAACTATGGAGACAGAGTAGCAGCAGGTGAGCCATTTTCTCCATGCCAATTGCACAACGACCTGGTGGGCAAATGTCTGTCATGGGAGAGGCTTCAGTCTTGAGATGTGGGGCTTATAAGCTGCTGTTAGACAAGCACCAGATCTTCCCTTGGGATATGTTGGGGCCAAGGTCAAATCTTTGTTGTTACAGTTCTGTGATATACAAGAATTGTGGTTTCTATGCCTGATCTTCCACCTCAGTATTTATAACAGAGAGCTCAATAACCCATCCCTTGGTGTGATTGGAGTCCAGGGCCCAAGCCTCCTGTTTATCGTCATATGGTGTTGGGGATTCTTGGCCCCCAGCCTTGTCTGTTTCATTGGTGTCCTATCAGATGCCTGACTTGACTACTCTGTTACTGCCAGTTTTTATATCTTCTGCATTTTAGTTTTCACATGATCCTGCTCTTTGGGGGAGAGGAAGTGTCAGCTGTCTGTATGGAAAGTCAGCCTGCTGGGTCTCCAGCCCAGGAAGAGTAACCCTTGCCTATCACCAGCTGTTAAGTGGTAGAACCTTCGTTCAAGTGCCACAGTATGAGGCCAGCATGCCCAGTCTTAAGTGATTTTCAATAAGAACAGGATTTAACCAAGCATATGTGCATTTCAAGTAGAGTCGTAGTCTACAGTACCTACTTTTGCTGTTGTATGTTTTTGTCTCATGTTCCTAGATAATCATTTGAAATACTTACGTATCAAGCTCCTACATCTAGCCCATGTAATTTACCATTCTACTCTCTGCTTCATTAGAAGGTGAGATTTAATTTGGTTGTGAAACATCCAAAGATAGGTTGTTAGCCATGAGATTGATACACTTGTTCACTGGGATGTGTGTTGGAGTGTACAGTTCTTAAGATGTAGCATGCCCTAGAATCAAAACTGATAAGTGCAAATTCAGGCTTTGCATTCTGTCCGTTGTGTGGGTATTTATAGGAGACTCTAAAACTAGAACTAATGATGTTAAGAACTTGTCTTTATGCCAGTTGAGCTATATGGTTTGTTGTCTTAAATTCTATTTGTATATCTTGCAGGTATAACTTTATTCTTTCCAGTACTTCCCATTTGACATTTATAGATTTGTAAACTTTATAAATATAGAATGTCTTTATCCAGTCAATCATTGATGGGCATTTACGTTAATTCCATATGTTTGCTATTGTGAATAGTGATATGATGAACTTATGTCTGCATATGTCTTTATGATAGAATGATTTATACTCTTTTGGGTATATACCCAGTAATGCGATTGCTGGGTCAAATGGTATTTCTGTTTTTATGTCTTTGAGGAATCACCACACTGTCTTCCACAATGGCCAAACTGATTTACACTCCCACGAAGAGTGTATAATATTCCTTTTTCTCTACAATCTCGCCCGTATCTATTTTTTTGACTTTGTAATAATAGCCATTCTGACTGGTGATAAATGGTATCTCATTGTGTTTTGATTTGAATTTCTCTAATAATCAATATTGGAGGATAACTATTTGAAAAAAAGAAAAGCTCTTTTTTAGAGATTATCCACTGTTTTGGATAACACCACCTCAAAAAAGGTTGAATATTGTACAGCAGATAACCAGAGAGATTCCTATTTTCATAACTCTCCTTGTAGAGAGGTGTTTTATATTTTTTAAGAGCATGTTTTATATTTTTTTAAGCCCTTCCTTACTAGTTGTATTTCTTTGAAAAACTTACTTCTTATTCTTATGTCTTGTTTCCTCATTGACAGAAAGAGAATAATAATAGTTTTGACTTTATGAGTTTTGTAGAACATGCCTGGTACAAAGTAAGCTCTCAGGAGACATTGCTATTTCTATTATTCCCATCAGAATGCATTAAAAACCTCCTTCCTAAGGCAATTTATGCACGTCAGGAAGAGTATAAACTCTGATTTTCACCTTAACATTTAGTGATCTTAGAGAGAGTCTTCAATGGGTTTTCTACTAGTCTCTTAATTCAAAAAAAAAAAAAAAAAATTCCAGGTCAAATAAAACAAAAACACATATAGGTCCCTCATAATGCCTGTTCTGTCTTACTGAAACTGGGTTTCCTGGAATCCCTTCTGTTATCCTGGATGTGTCTTCAGATTCTGAGAATGCTCAGGCTTCCTTTGTAATATTTTTAAAACTGGTATTAGCCCCTGTCTGGCATGTGATTTGCAGTCAGTGAGCCAATTGTACCTCTGAAACTTCATCTGGTTCAGTCCTTGCACACAAATGTGATTCAGCAGAGGGAGCTGAATAAGATTGGCACTTGGTGATTTTTCCCTACTAAAATTTCCAATCTACTCTTGTAGGCACAGGGCTAAACTCCAGTTTGTGATGGTCCTGCTAGAGGAAAAAAGTACCATGGTAAATAAATGAAAATTCCTTTAGGCCATAGAAAATGTAGCAGTTCTAAATACAGCTAGACCTTTATGTAGAAACACATATAAACACTTGACTGGACTTCAAGAATGTGTGAAGATTTCTTCAGTATTAGTTGAAGGCAGTCTTCTGATTTTGGCCTCTGTAAACTTCCTCTCTTGCTGATTTTCTTTTCCTGGCCCTTATCCATTTGACTTTCTTCCCAATGACCTGCTCTCTGACTTTCTTTAGATAATTTGAAAATACTGACTGTGCAGATGCCAAGGGTGAGAAGTATCTTTATCCTCAGTGAACTGCATATAGCAACTCTGTTTTCTCATTCCCAGAGGAATTTTTGTAATTTTGTTGGAAGTACTTGTGTCTGTACTATAATGTCTACAGAAAAGAATAATGAATGAGTCTACCCGTTAACTACATTTTACTGGGCTTTGATAAGAAGTCAGCTCACCCCAGTCTTGAAAATGAAAACAAAAACAAAATTTTCTACTTAATAAGTGACATACACATATGAAAGTTAAGATTTTGGGTTATATGTTGAAAATAACATAGAATTATTATTCTTCTTTAATTTTTTTTGGCCAATGACTTTCTGAGTGTATAGCTAAAGGACTCTATCCTTAGAGAATATACAAACATAAAATAGACATTTACAAAAATTTTTAAGATAATTTTAAGAGATATATTTTATGAAACCTATTGCTGTATTCTATAGAAATATATAAAATTCTCATCAAAATCCCTGCCTTAGCTCAGGCCTTTGCCAGAGTGCTGCGTCACAGGATCGTGTGCAGTGAGAACATCATAGATGTGCAGAGATTGCCTATTTCTGTCTTTAAGGCAGCAAGGTGGAACCAAAGTTAACTAGAATCAAGGGATTTGTTTCTTCTCATTGTAAAAAAGCATGGAAGTTTTACCTGGTAAACCACAGATACCTCATCACTTTCTATATGATCCTTAAATAAAGGAAGTTGAACATACTGACAAGGATTGTTCACTTATTTTTGCAGTAGACGTTTATTGACTATCTTCTCTTAACTATGCACTGTATACTCTCTTAGATATAGGTGGAATAACAAAGGTTACTAACGTTGGTTCTTTAACCTTGAGGAAGTCATAGTCTGTAAGGGAAAACACATATCCAAATAATTAAGTATAATACCATATGCCATATGTGTAGACCTATAGAAGCACAGAGAAGAGTAGGCCTCATTTTATTTGGATGAGAACATACATCACCAAAATAACATTTAATTAAGCTTTGCAGATTAAGTGGAATTTATTAAGAAAATTTATTAAGAAATTTATTAAGAAAAATTATGCATCTAAATTGTTTTTCTGATATAATTTATTATTTTTAATAAATATAATTCGCTCTGAATTTTTTTCCTTATTGAGAAATATCCAATAGATATTTTTCTACTACAACATTTTTAATGGTTGCATACTATTCTACTGTGTGAACACAATGCAATCAATTTAATTTTAAAATATTTTAATGCAGGGTAGAAATACAATATGGCTACAGTGATTTATTGCATTGCTGTGAAGTCACTGTCTTTAATGTATTCATCAATGGAGGAATGCATGTTGCAGCCAACAAGCAACCTCCTGTTATTCACCATCCCCAACACAATTAAGTTAATCAAGCCCTTTTAATCACTACAATGATTTCAGTTTTTGGCACTATAACCAACATTAATATAAATATTCTTGTGGCTAAATCATAGTACCTGTTCTTTATTGTATTGTTAGAATACAGTTCTACACAAAATCACTGGTTCAAAGGACCACAACATTTTTAAAGCCTAAATACTCTTTCTCAAGATAGCATTATTGAAAAACAGGGCTTTGTGTTCAGATAGACTTGAGTATAAAATACAAACATGTATTTTCTTGTTTGACCTTGGGCAAGTTAAGGGACATTACTCTTGGTTTCTTTATTTTTAAAATCCTAAGATAATAACACATATATTGAATTATACTTTAATTTAAATAGAATTTTTAAAATTATTGCTTTAAAAATTATAGTGAAGATTAATATTTTTGAAGCTTCTATGTGTTTTGACAGTACTTACCAGATAGTTGCTAAATACTAGAAAAAAAATTCAAGTTTCTGACTATTTTGTTAGTCTCATTAATTAATTTCTAACAGAACATGTGTGCACTATCTGAAGGACTAAATGGTGTTGTTATAGTTCATTCATTATGTGGTCAAAATTTTGGAAATCAAAACTCAGTGTTCATAAAAATAACTAAAAATTGATGGGCCGTGATCAGAAATTTGGCCTGAAAAAGAGAGATGTTGTAGTATCAGATGAAGAGATAAAAATGTGGAATAAAATTTGTATTCTTCCACTCATTACCCATTCCTTTGATTCTCTCAGAGCTTCAGTCATATTGTCTAAAATAGAAGCATAAGTTTGAATATTCTTTCAGTCTTATTGTCTAAAATAGAAGCATAAGTTTGAATATTCTTTCAGCCTTAAAGAATCAAGTGAGCACTATAAATTAAAAAGATAAATAGGCAGGCATCGAAATTGTTTTTCTGATATAATTTATTATTTTTAATAAATATAATTTGCACTGAATTTTTTAAATTCACTTTGAATTTTTTTCCTTATTGAGAAAGAGGAGATGGTGCAAAATCTACCCTTTTCTCATGCTTGTCAGTGTATTACATTTTTCACACTACATTGATGTGGGGTATTAACTTGAAGAATCTGGATTTATTTTTGAACTCCTGTCAGCACTCCGTAATTAACATTGCCCAGAAGAGAAATGCTATTTTGCCTCCTGCATCATCAACACAACTGTCAGCAAATAAGGAAGGCATCATCTTTACCATTATTGCTGCTAATGTATGAAGCAGAAAAGAACAGCTGGATTTTCACACACTGGGCTGTTAGAAAAGCTAGCACTTAGTGAAATCTATTTTCAGTTTCTACCTACCTTTTTTTTTTTTTTTTTTTTTTGCTTTAATAATGTATTTAAAGGAGAAAATATCATTTTTATCCTGAAGTTTATTTTTAAACTCTTAATTTGGGACATTTAGTGTTCTCAAAGTTGTTTATCTCAATGGCGTTTTTCCTTCTTGACATAAAAATACAAAGATAATGTTGATTGCTTAGTGGTCATTTCACTTATCTACTCACTACTCTATTGTGTCTGTGTCCTAAATTCCCTGAAATGTTTCAGCTCTTTCTCTGTTCTCTAATTTTGTTTAAATTTACAATGGTGTTGGGTAAATGAATCTTTTTTAAAATGAACAGTTGCAAGGACTAAGTCTTGCTGCAATAAAAGGATAATGCCATACTCAGATATTTGCTTTTTAAGAAAGCAAAATATCGCCGGGCGCGGTGGCTCAAGCCTGTAATCCCAGCACTTTGGGAGGCTAAGGCGGGTGGATCATGAGGTCAAGAGATCGAGACCATCCTGGTCAACATGGTGAAACCCCGTCTCTACTAAAAATGCAAAAAATTAGCTGGGCATGGTGGCACGTGCCTGTAATCCCAGCTACTCAGGAGGCTGAGGCAGGAGAATTGCCTGAAACCAGGAGGTGGAGGTTGCGGTGAGCCGAGATCGCGCCATTGCACTCCAGACTGGGTAATAAGAGCGAAACTCCGTCTCAAAAAAAAAAAGAAAGCAAAATATCTGTTGCTTTCACAGTTACAGTGTGCCAAAATTAGGTAGTGTAAGAAACCTTTATTAAGTAAGGTTTTTTTGTGTGTGTGTGTGTGTGCGCGTGTGCGCGCTTTGTTTTCAGCTGCATACAAGGTGGGCTTGTGAAAGAAGCAGCCACTTTGGAAAGCAGTTTAGCAGTTATGCAAAATGTTTGAAGAGTTAGCATAGTATCTAGACATTCTACTCCTAAGCATTTACCTCTCATATTGAAAACATATGTCTACACAAAAAATTATACATAAATATTTATGGCAGCATCATTTATAATAGCCCCAAAGTGGAAATAACCCAAATTTCCATCAAGAGATGAATGGATGTACAAAATATGATGCATCTATACAATAGGAAGTACTGATACAGGGTATAGTATGGATGAAATCTAAAAACATTATACTCAGCAAAAGAAGCCAGAAACAAAAGGCTACATATTATTACTCCGTTTTGCATGAAATGTCAAAAATAGGTAAATTCACAGAAATAAAAAAATACATTAGTGGTTTTCAGGGTTTGGAGCAAGGGCAATCTTGGCTCACTGCAACCTCCCCATCCCGAGTTCAAGCAGTCCTCATGCCTCGCCTCCCAAATAGCTGGGATTACAAGTGAACATCACATCAGGCTAATTTTTGTGTTTTTATTAGAGACAAGGTTTCACCATGTTAGCCAGGCTGATCTTAAACTTATGACCTTAGGAGATCACCCACCTTGGCCTCCCAAAGTGCTAAGATTACAGGCATGTACCACCACACCCGGCTGGGAATTTTTTTGAAGCGATAATATGTTCTGAAATTAGATATCGGTGATCATTGCACAATTCTGTAAAGTTACTAAAAACCACTGAACTTTACACTTAGAAAGTGTGATTTCTTTTTACATATAAATTATATCTCAGTAAACCTGTTATACAAGATGTGATGTGTGTATATATAAATATATGTATTTTTTTCAGGAATCAAAAATAGAAATTTAGAATGAACCTAGGAAATGAAGGGGAAAATTATGACTAAACTATTTATCATCATAAGCTCTTCATGTTAAACATTCTTTAAAAACATTTCTATTTTTAATGACTTCAGAGTATATTTTAACTAAGTGAACCACAATTTACTTAAGCATTTATCTATCTATCTATCTATCTATCTATCTATATATATATATATATATATATATTTTTTTTTTTTTGGAGATGGAGTCTCATTCTGTCGCCCAGCCTGGAATGCAGTGGCACAATCTCTGCTCACTGCAACCTCCACCTCCTGGGTTCAAGCAATTCTCTCTCCTCAGCCTCGCTAGTAGCTGGGACTACAGGCATGTGCCACCATGCCTGGATAATTTTTGTATTTTTTAGTAGAGACAGGGTTTCACCATATTAGACAGGCTGGTGTTGAACTCCTGACCTCATTATCCATCCCCCTCGGCTTCCCAAAGTGCTGGGATTACAGGCATGAGCCACTACACCTGGCCAAGCATTTATCTTTTTAAGTGTAGGTAGTTGCCAGCCATTATTATACATTTTGTTCACTTTTTCATTTTTATTGTTTAAGAACCAGGCAAGGTGTTTGTGGTCATTGACACACATCTGATCAGTCTTCTAGGACCTGGAAGTCTACGTCAGGCAGGCACTAGCACCTGGCAGCCTGGCAACAGTAGAGGTTGTTGTCTTCTCACTTGGATCACTGTTGTTGTAACTCATTCTAACAGTAGACTGCCAGTGGTGATTGAAGAAGTCCTTCATATCCTTATTTGGAGGGAAGTGTGGCTGTCCATTTTTTCTGATTGAAAACAGATTTCAAGGCTTTTGCTAAATATGGCAGACAAGAAATTCACAGATTTGCAGTCAACAAATTCTAACAGACCAGAATAAGAGAATGGGAAAACAGTTTAGTCTAAAAGCTTCATGCGTCTTTTTACTAATGAAAGATTTAGTACTTTAAATGATATTATAATGAGATCAAATCAAATTTATAGCAGAATGAACAAATGAGAGTAACAAATGGAGGTCAAAATGTGCTTTCAGAGTTCTATATTGCACCAGTTAGATCTGGAAGGGAGGAACTTAATGCAAGTTGATGTGTGATTGTTCCAGTTTTAAAAGAATGTAATTCAGTCTATGTCCGATTTCATTAAGGATGTTGGGAGAGCCCTGGAGTAATTCAAACAGAAGATAAATGTGAAGGATGCTGAGTGTGTGTATGAAAGTACATATTTATCCTGTACTTTATTTGTTATAGCATGCATGGATCTATTAACTCTGTAACATGTGATGTCTGTTATGATTTAATCTTGTATAACTTTGAGAGTTAGCAACTTTGCTGCTCAAAGAATATAATATGGTCACTCTAAATTTGCAGCACTAAATCTTTTGCTGTGACCCATTCACTATATGGTAGAGAAGACTCAAGGAGTAAACCTAGACATACAGTTATATTATGCTTAAAGTAAATTAAAATGAGTTTGCTAACACTCTCTGTCACTTTTCATCTCTTCAGCCTCACAGCTATTTATAAAACGGAGATGTTTCTCTGAGAAAAGGTCTCCAGATGGGCATTAATGTCCATTTCCCTGCATCATTTTACATAAAAGACACAAACATTATCATAGGACTTGATATGTTAGCATATCATTTCATGGAGTAATTAACACATACCCCATAATAGACCTATTAGAATTGTTTATACTAGTTAGTTTATAATATGTGGAAATTGACTTTCAGAGTGACTTTTACTTTTTAGTAACCAAAGTATAAACAGAAAAATTGAGAAAGGAAGTAGGAAAATCATTTTTGTGATGCCCCTATTCTAGCACTGTTCTAGACACTTCTAATATGTATTTAATCCTCCAAAAATCATACGTGGTAAACTTTATTACCTTTATTACACAGAGAACAAAACAAAAGGTCCCAGGTCATAAACCTAGTTCTTAGCAAAGCCAATATTAAATTCAGTATAACAACTTTTTAAAGCCTTGCATTCTACCTTTTTAAAGCCTTATGTTTTACATTGTGTTTCAATGTGTTATGTACATGGAATCAACCTAAATGCTCAGCAGTTGTAGACTGGGTAAAGGAAAAGTGGTACATGTAAACACCATGGAATACTATGCAGCCATGAAAAGGAATGAAATAATGTCCTTTGCAGGGACATAAATGGAGCTGGAAGCCGTTATTCTTAGCAAACTAATGCAGGAACAGAAAACCAAACACTGGATGTTCTCACTTATAAGTGTGAGTTGAATGATGAGAACACATGGACACTGAGGGGGGAACAACACACTGAGCCCTGTTGGGGAGTGGGGTAGGAAGAGTAAGAATATCAGAAAGAATAGCTAATGGATGCTGAACTTAATACCTGGGTGATGGGTTGATGTGGGCAGCAGACCACCATGGCACATGCCATGGCACGTGTTTCTCTATGTAACAAACCTGCACATCCTGCACATGTACCCTGGAACTTAGAAGTTGAAGAAAAAAATAATTTTAAAAAGTGTTGTGCTTAAACACAGTTAGATTATTGGAAAGATATTCAGCTTTACCTTTTGTTAGGAAAGTTGAATCATCACTGTCTTGCAGCCTTGATTAATTTCTTAACACAGTAGCTATCTTTATATTTTATTTTCTTTATATATATTCTCAAAACATTATATAGCTCTCTGGGAAAGCCCAAGATAAAAATAATATTGATTGGGAAAAACTATTGTGGAAGGGAAAACTATGCCTTCTTTAAACTTTCAATGTTGTCTCTGGTGCCAGGACATTATAACTTCTACCTCATTCCCCTCCACTCCTCACAGACAGACACTTTGTTCTCATCTTAAATTAAACAAACAAAAAGATAAAGATTAGTTGACTTCTTTGCAACAGGGAGATTGTATGGATTACATAACATTCACTAGGGGATGATGGCACTCTGGTCTTCACCCTGCCATGGAGTAATTCATAAACATTTTATAACTCCTATTATTACAATACCATCCCCAGTCTTTTCTAAATAGAGCTTCTATCTATCATTTAAATCAGGGGTCCCCAGTCTCTGGGGCCACAGACTTGTACCAGTTTGTGGCCTGTTAGGAACTGTGAACTGCATACGCAAGGGATCTAGGTTGTGTGCTCCTTAGGAGACTCTAACTAATGCCTGATGATCTGCAGTGAAGCAGTTTTATCCCCAAGCTATCCACTCCAGCCCCTGTCAGTGGAAAGTGTCTTCCCTGAAACCAGAAAGATTTGGGACTGCTGATTTAAATGCATGTGAATGATAAACTGTCAAGTTCAGTTTCTTTCCACAGCCTTTGAAGCTCTTTTGCTTCTGTTTGGCTCTGTTCTTAGGTTAGTTTCTTGAAGGGCAGGGATATAGATGCCAACAATATCTGAATTTGGAGCCCTATGTTCACATTCAGATAACTAGATATCTTTACCAACCATGGCTCACAATAACCGTTATAACCAAAGGACCATTGTAATAGTTCATTTTCATGCTACTGATAAAGACATACCCAAGACTGGGTAATTTATAAAGAAAAAAAGGTTTAATGGACTCCCAATTTTCTATGTGGCTGGGGAGGCCTCACAATTATGGCAGAAGGAGAAAGACATGTCTTACATGGCGGCAGGCAAGAGAGAATGAGAGCCAAGTGAAAGGAGAAACTCCTTTCAGATCTCGTGAGACTTATTCAGTACCATGAGAACAGTATTGGGGAAACTGCCCCCATGATTCAGTTATCTCCCACAGGCCCCTCCCACAACACATGGGAATTATGGCAGCTACCATTCAAGATGAGATTTGGGTGAAGACACACTGAAACCATATCAGTCATAATGCTTGGGCTGCTGTAACAAAATACCACAGACTGGATGGCTTAGACAACACAGATTTATTTATATTCTCACAGTTCTGGAGGCTGGAAATCCAAAACCAAGGTGCCACCAGGGTTGGTTTGAAGTGAGGCCTCTCGTTCTGGCTTGCAGATACCTGCTTTCTCACTGAATGCTCACATGGCCTTTCCTCTGTGTACATGCAGAGAGAGAAAGAGTATCTGGTGTCTCCTGCTCTTCTTACAGTTCCCCCAGTCCTACCTGATTAAAGCCGCACTCTTACAACATCTTTTAACCTTGATTACTGCCTTTTAGACACTGTCTCTAAATATAGTCATATTGCAGGTTAAGGCTTCGGTACATGAATTTTGGGAAGACACAATTCAGTCTAAAACATTTTACCTTCTCTCCTCCCAGAATTTATGCTACTATTGCATGCAAAATACATTCACCTCCTCCCAACAGTCCCAAAAGTCTTGACCCATTCTAGCATCAATTCCAAATCCAAAGTCTTTTTTTTTCTTTTCTCTTTCTTTCTTTTTCTGACACAGAATCTCACTCTGTTGCCCAGGCTGGAGTGCAGTGGTGTGATCTTAGCTCAACCTCAGCCTCCCAGGTTCAAGCAATTCCCCTGCCTCAGCCTCCTGAGCAGCTGGGATTACAGGTGCCTGCAACCATCCCCAGCTAATCTAAACCAAAGTCTTATCTAAATCAAATA
This sequence comes from Saguinus oedipus, assembly GCA_031835075.1. Lineage (NCBI taxonomy): Eukaryota > Metazoa > Chordata > Mammalia > Primates > Cebidae > Saguinus > Saguinus oedipus. The sequence continues at coordinate 68,831,975 of CM063178.1, forward strand.
TAGATAAAACCTGAGGTATGATTCATACTAATATTCCTTCCCCACTGTGAACATGTGAAACTAGACTGGTTTTGTGCTTCTAAAATGCATTGGTGAGACAGACATAATTTAGACAATCACATTTCCAAAGGGAGAAATCAGAAAGAAGAAAGGGTGACAGGTCCCAAACAAGTCAATAATCTAGCAAGGCAAATTTCATTTGATCTTTTAAAATAATGAATATATATAATATATTTTCTTTCTGAATCTCTTTCTCCTCCCACCCTTCCCTTTCAAGTAGGTCCCTGTGTCTGTTCATTTGGTCTTAAGGCTTGAGAATAATCCCCTCTGGCTGGCCTCTCTGCACTTCAAGCCCACAGGAGCTGAAGTGCAGCAACCTCCTCCTCTCAGCCCTCCATGGTGACCGTGTCCCCTCAGTTCTGTGGGGTGCCCTACCCCCAGGCCCCTGAGCAGTGGCCTTGTCCTTGAGGCATTGGCCAGTACATCATCCTGGCCCATTAAAACCAAGGAGGTGACTCCATCCTCTGAAGCTGAGGAGAAAACAGGCTTGTCTGCTGGGTTTACAGTTGGAATAGCAGCCCAGATGATCTCTGAAATGTCTTGGGTACCATTCTACCATTCTTGAAAAGGAGTACATGATCCCGTTCAGGTAGCCCTGTTGTCCATCCTGAAGGATCTCAGAAGCCTGGCAATTTTCTTTTATTCTGTAGTATTGTTTCTATTCCCAGTAGCCCCAGTGGGGAGTATTTCTGCTAGTATAATCCCATTGCTATTTCTGGCTTCAGTTAAGACAGCTGACTAAATTCTGGGGGTAATCTCTTTAGAGAGAGTGATTTATGAATTGTCCAGCCTCACCCTATGTGTTTAATCCAGAGCAGACTTTCTCATTTTTTGGCAACATGCATAGGCAGAGAAATATTCAAATCTTCAAGTCCTGTTTCCTTTTTGCTAAATAACTTCTTCAATCTATCCCTTCTCTCTCATTTTACTATAAGCAGTAAAAGAAAACTAAACCACAATTTCAACAATTTGCGTGAAATCTCAGCTAAATTTCCAATTTTGTCACTTCCAAGTCCCACCTTCCACAAAACACTAGAACACAGTTTAGCCAAATTCTCTGCCACTTTATCACGATTGCCTTCTTTCCAGTTTCTAACAGCGTGTTTCCAATTTGTGTCTAAGACGTCCCAGAAGCACCTTTAATGTTCATATTTTTGCCAACATTCTGTTCCTGGTGATATATGTCTTCTCTAAGATGATACTTTCTCTCTAGCTCCCCTCTTTTCCTGCTGAACCCTCACCAAAATCACTTAACGTACATATTTCTACTACTGGTCTCTTAAGACAATCTAGGCTTTTACTAGCATGCACTTCAAATCTCTCCCAGCTTTTACCCACCACCTAGGGCCAAAGCCACTTCCACACTTTTAGTATTTGTTAAATCAGCACCCCATTTCACAGTTCTAAAATCTATGTTAGTGTACTCAGGCTGCCGAAAGAAAATGCTACAGAGTGGGTGTCTTAAACAACGGAAATGAATTTTGTCACAGCTCTCAAAGCTAGAAGTCCAATATCAAGGTAGCAGCAGGAATGGTTTCAGGTGAAGCCTCACTTCTTGGCTTGCTGTCTTCCAGCCATTTTCTCACAGGACCTTTGCTTTGTGCATGCACAGAGAAAAAGCAAGAGGGAGAGAAAGAAAGGGAGAGGGAGAGTGGCAGTGGAGGAGATGTGGGGGAGAGATCTTTTGTGTCTACTCCACTTCTTACAAAGCTAGCAGTCCTATGAAATGAGGGCCCTACTCTTTTTACTTCATTTAACCATAATTGCCCATTTAAGGGTGTTATCTCCATATGCTCATTGGGGGTTAGAGTTTCAATAAATTTATTTCTGGGTGGGAAGATATTCAGTTTATAATAGATGAGGTTATGCTAATTGACTCAGAACAACTATTTTTCAACCCCCTGGATCTTTATAATCACTAGGGGGACAGGGAGAAAGGAACTTTAAAAAAAGACTCATGTCCAGGCACTACCCCAGAACAAGGAAATCAAGTCTTCCAGGCTAGGACAGGGCATATCAACTTTTTTAAATCTCCCCATATGATTATAAATTTGTATCCAGAATTGAAAACCGCAGTCTTGAGTCCTTTAGGCTTCTTTGACTGAAAACATATATTCTATGCATATAATGCATAGAACGTTGTGGATCCTTTGCGAAGAAGAAGGGAATTGGTATCGGCATTTTAAGCATATTAAATATGCATATAAGGAATACATGCTATATATTATACTTTATGCTAATCTATACATTATACTGTATGCTATATCAGAAAATGTATATTTGTAGTATATAGCATCATATGTACTTGTAATGTAGGTATGAGATAATAGGAAAAGCTCTAGAGTCGGACAGCTAGGGTTCTAATTCTGTTGTCATCTGATTATATTATATTAACTTTCCTAGGATAAATGGTGATGACAATAACAGTTCTCTCCTTAGTTTATGAGGATTAAGTGAGATTTTACCTGGAAAACCCCGAATAGTCCATAAGTATCATTAGCAGTAATTCTTAAAAAAACAAGATGAAAAAACCTAAGGTCTGTGTCTACTTGGCTTCTCTCTGATACACTAAGATCCTCAGGCTTTGGAGCAAGGGATTCAAAACTGTGTCCTTGCAAAGCCTAAATTAGCTAAATTTTGCATATCAAAGTGGTAGGGCCTGAAGCACGAAAAGGGTATTTGAAAATAGCAGAATAATTCCAAAGCAAGTGGTCAAGGTCACAGTCGATACAGGAGGAAAGCTGTGAGCAAAGTTGCAGCTCTTCAAGGTGATTTTTGAGCTTTCAGGAGATGCTGCAAGAGCCCTAACAGAAAATAAAGGAGGATTTTTTGTAGGTCACTCTGGTTGTGCTGGAATATTAGACTTTTTTGATTAATTTTAGAACTCTGCAAATCCAACTTTTTGAAATTTTTCAGAAGATATCCTACGTGTTTTGAGTTGAGGCTGCCTGTGAGAAACAAGTTTTTCTAAAATACTGAGCAATTCAGTTTGGCATTTCAATCTGTCTCCTCTTACATTTGTATTAGAAAAAGCCAACTTGGTGGAAATGTTGATCCTCAGACTTGAGAATGGTTAAAAAAATAAATCTTTTGTTCACATTCTTTTAGAAATGTTTCCTTGTTCTCATCTTTATAAGATTTGGGAAGCCCTGCCTAATCTTTAGCATTTTTATGAAATTGCCATAAAACTTTTTATGGCAGTTTTATATGAATTCGTATCTCAATTGGAAGTTGAAGGGGGTTAATGGTGATAGTTTTCCTTGACATGTCTACAGTATACTCCTTTAACGTAGAAACACTGGCCAGCTAAAGAGGCATTTTCTTAAAAAGCTTAGGAGTAAAATGCATGGTTTTGTGGCTCCAGAGCTAACTTTCCTGGTTTAAATTCTGCCTTTGACGTTTACTATTAAATAGTTTCTAACTTCCCTAAGACTCAGATTACTCATCTGTAAAATGAGGATAATAATAGTATCTACTTCACAGAGTTGTCATGGAAGTTAAGTTTGCTAATGTACGGGGAAACTCTTACAGCACCCCTGAGTCCATAGCAAGCATCACTAAGTGTTAGGAATTCCTGAAGCTTATTGTAAGGTTTTTGGGCAAACACACTGAAGAGGCAGGAGTCTGAGAGTCTACTGGGAAAAACAAACAAACTTATCTCTGAGCCACATTGTTCCAGGGTTGAGGGCATTGACTCTATCACTTAGAAGCTACAATCGTTGGTGCCTTTGGTAACTCATTTCTAAAAGGGAGAAAATATAATATCTCCTTGTGTATCTGGTGTAAGGTTAAGTACAATGGCCTTCCACAAGCTATTGTTTTCTCCTGCCTTGAAGGCTTCAGTAGCCCTGGAGTTGGTCTCACAGCTTCCATTTTTACCTATTTAACAGCATATTCTTCATGCAATAACGAGAGAAAAATGTAAATAGATGCATGCTACTGCCTTGCTTAATTTGTCTGTTGGTTTTCTATCATTTTTAGAGGAAGTATCAATCTCATCACCATGTTCTTATATGGCTCTGTACAATCTATCCATGTTTAAGTCTCTAGCTTATCTCTAATCACTACTCCCTTGTTCATTCTGTTCCAGTCACACTTGTTTTTTTTTTTTTTTTTTTTTTTTTTTTTTTATGTTCCTGGATCATCCCAAGCCCTTTCCCACCTCAGGGTCTTTGAATATATTCAGGGATTTCACACATGTTTACAAGTACCAAACATTTTTACCAGGGATCTCTACAGGGTTGGTGACCCTTTTCAAACTGTTATTCAAAATCATCTTCTCAAAAAGACCATTTCTTACTATCTCATCCAAAGTGGGCAATACTCCAGGATGATCTGCCTCATATCTTACTCCTTTAATACATGTCAAACCTTAACAGTTATCTTGTTTATTTATCTGATTGCTTGTGTATTGCTTATCTTCCCTTACATTTTGAAGGTACAATCTTGTCTGAATTTTACATTATTATATTCCATAGTGCCTGGCACATAGTAAGTGCTCAATGAATATCACTGGAAGGAAGAAAGAAAAGCAAAACAGAACAAAAAATAATAGCATATAAGGTGCTCAGTATATTTTAGCATTATTAAAAGAAATATTAATAAAGATTAAGCATAAATGAAAGAGTTCTACTGACAGCCAGAGTCTGACTCTAGGGGTATACTTCTTTTTGAAGAAAAATAAAAGTTTGTCTTTTAAAACCATGAGTCTGAGAACTGTTGCTTTCCTATTAAAAAAAAATCAATGTTTCTATCTAAGTCATGCTGCTTGACTGACAATCTCTGGGCTTGTATATTAGGTAAGTGCTGGGCTGGCTAGGACAGATTGTGTTCACGGTGTAAAGATTTCAGTAGCAACTTGCTTCAGCCATGACCATACCACAGACAAGAGGTTAAGGGTTCAAAGCAAGATATGGTGCCCAGTCCAGGCTATGCTGGTTTCAGTAGGCTAGTGCCAAGTTGCGATTTGACAGGGCCATCTCTGTCTTATATATTTCATGATTTCCTCTGTCACTGGATAATAAAATGCTTGTGTGGATAATCTTAATTCTTTGCAGTATGCATCATGGCTCTTCTATTTTTAGAAGGCCAGGATAATACTTTCTCTCCAAATCTGTTCTTGAAGGCTCTTGTCTTACTGAAATTGCTTTTCCTGTCTCCACCAGTTGGACACTCAAAAATATTATCTCAAGAGGACCTATTTTAGTTTTGCCATCTATAATCTGGAGAAAAAAAAAATGAGGTCTCATTCTGATCTCACAGTTGCATGTGGCTGTTTCACAGAGAGAAAGGAAAAGAAGAAAAAGAACAGGATGTGTCCGGTTAAATGCCTTCTACTTCTCATGGACGTTGCTTGTCAGTGACTTCCCCAAGGCATCCTCTCATAGGCTGTCTTGAAGGGCAGGCATTTTGGGCTGTGAACGGCTTGTATATAGATATGTTCTCAGCAATGGTAACACTGATATTAAACTTTGATTTTTTACTTTATTCCAAACCATTCTAAGAACTATCTCTAGATTAGTTCATTAGCTGCTCACATTCAACAGGTACAAAACGAAACAAAACTGAGGCACAGAGAGGTCAATTGTGGTGTCCAAGGTAACCCACAATGTTGTAGATCTAAGATTGTAATAGACAATCTGGCTTCAGAATCTTTAAACTTAACCACTATAATCTCCCTCAGTGGCAATAGCTTTGTAGACTCTGTCTCTTCGAATGTGGAATGCAGGGACTCTTGCATGTATCTAAATAAAGTTTGTAATTTATTTTAAATGTTAGTCATCTAAAACCAATAGCTTCAGAAAAAAAAAAAAAATTGCTTCCTCTTTACTTCCAAGAAAAAGATCAGGCTTATAATTATAATTCTACATTTAAAACCGTCCAGTATTTGAATTCTTGTTACCAAAGCAACTGCCTTCTCCTCAGCATCTTAGATGAGATTGTCAAAATGAAAGCGTTTCTTTTCAATATAGTCTAGATTTCTGTTATACAGCCCTCAAGTGTATATGAACCTGAGGGAAATCTAAATAGTGAAATCCAACAGTGAAAACTAAAATCTAAAATCACCCATTTTGTCTGTCCAAGTGTCTATTTCCTATCCTCAAGGAAACAAGTGAAAGAAAGATAAAACAGTAGATGTGACTGAACTTCTACAATGAACACAGCCCAAGAAGCTGAAGAAAGAGATCAGTTTTCAAAGCAAGACTTTCCAGTAATTAGAACCAAAGAATTCAAACATACTATACATTTATCAAATATGTGTACATATGTGCATATATTCTGAGTCTCTGGCAGACTCCATTTATTGTTAAATAGTTGTTTGGATTAAATTTGTCTTTCTACCATGAACTTGTCACTTCAAACTCCTTAATATTTAAAGAGAGGCTTATCCCAAACGTGTCAGAGTTAAAAAGCATTGCAGTCTCTGCTCTGCTATTTACAAGCTGAAGGATATTCAGCAAATCACTGAATCCCAGTTGTCTTTTATCTAAAATGGGAGAAAAAGAGCTTTCTTTATTTTAGGGCTCATATACATATTCCTAAGATAATGTATGTAAATTGATTTAGTGCTAGGCCTGATACATAGAGAATATTCAGTAAATGACAGATAATAAAAGAGAATAATTATATAGTTAATACAAACAGAGCTCCAGGTTTTGGGTTAAACTTTCGATGGAGCAGCTGAATTAACTCCCCTTTTAAATGGATGAGCTGGTCCTGATTCTATATGGATGCATAATGCAGAGATGACGGAAGATCCAAATCATTTCCTGAAATCGTCCTCTGCATCAAACAGAAAAAGTTGAGTCAAGGTTAGCAGAAACCCATTTGGACAAGACCATCTCTAATCTAAACATATTATTTTGGGGCTTTCCATCAGCCTCCTAGGGCTGTCTAGTTTGTCAGAGAGAAAATAAAGAATAAGACATTGTCCAGTCAAGGAAGAGATGGTGTTCCAAAGAGGACATGAGTGAGTTCTGGAGGTGGGTCGGGAGTAAAATAATGAGGCATTAGGAGTGAGGCAAGGGGGCTCCTAGGAGGACTGATTGTCAAAACTCACCTCTACTTTCACTTTTCCCTGAAACCTAGACTGCATTTGCTGGAGTGTGTGTGTGTGTGTGTATCGGTAGATCAGTCAAAAACATCCTGGGTGCTTGCATAAACCCAGTTTAGAACTCCCCTAAAAATGCATGCAAGCAAACAGAACCAATGTGGCTCATTTTTATGTAGATATTTTTGAATAATTAATGTTTTTCAAGAAAATGCCAATGCTACAATCTTTAAAAGAAAATTTATAGATAATCTTCTGAGATGTTTATCATCTATGAAAGAGTCAAAAATATTATTTAGAATACCAAAGAAAGGGCTTCAGATGTTTGAATTTGTAAATAGGCAAATGTTTGGTGGGGGTGGGGAAGATTCTTCACAGATTCTCAGGAGACAATTCACACATCAGGAAAAAAAAAGGTTGCTTAGGCAACATCTTCAAAACTATGGTTTAACATCTTTCTTTAGAGACTCTGTTCTAGTAATTTGTTTTTCCTATAAAATAGTGAGCTTTGTTCCCACAAAAGTGAAATTAGAGCCAGAAGACAAAGGGTTTTGAAAACCTTGTAGAATGGGTATTTATTTCAGCACCTGAAGGGTTAAGCCTAGAGTCGCCACTAGGTGTCACGTTGGGATTGGTTTTGGAAACAGGAGCTCCCTAAATGTCTCCAAATAAGAGGCACCTTCTAGGTTAATTTCAGCGACTGTTCAGTTTCTTTAAATAGAGACTCTTACACTGCACATGTCAAATCTTCAGAGTCTTTCCCTTTGTTTTACAGGTATTTACAACCATTTAAACTTTTCAACCCACCATGCAATCCTGGCAGGGGGTAGATTTTAAAATAGGGGAGGTGTGACAACGGGGTCACATTGTAGGGAGAGAGAAGTCTCTTTTAGTCTTGTATCTCTTATAATCTCTTTTAGTTCCTCCATTTTAAAACACCTGAAATTAACATGGATATTGAGAAACAATTTGGTGCTTGCTATATAAAATGCATTTAAGTTTCATATATGAAAATTTGGGATCTCCCACTGAGTTTTCTTTATCACATCCCCTCATCTATCCATCCTCACTTCAACATTCTTCTCTCTGGGTCTGTTTAGTTAACTTAGCAAACAAATTGACAAATAAAAGGTTCAAATCTGAGTGTTAATCATTTCACAATTTGCCAATTTCAGAAATACTGTTTTAAAAGAAAATGGTTTTGGGGAAAGCCACGTATTGGCCAAAGAGAATAACAATTTGGCACAGATAAACTGGGTGATGGTGGAGAAAACACAGTGGTTTTAAGCCCAGGGGATGGTGGGTACTCTGTTCTAGAAATATTTTCACAGAGCTACCTATTCCATCATTGCTAAAGCAAGTTCTATCTCTGTTTTTGCAGGAGTAGGTAGGTTAACATTACCTAAAAAAAGTAAATTTTTTGTTGAAAAAGGATGCCAAAGAAACTTCCTATTTTCTGGAGAACAACAATTCTCTGACTGAACCTCTAAGAGCAAAATAATAAGAAAAAGATGCAGAACCAGATATAACTGTAGTCAGGTGCAATAATGCAGACAGAAGTTGCTAGGATTTGAACACCTGTAAAAAGCTTTGGTAGACTGAAAGAAATAATACCTTTTTACTTCCAGAGCATCTTCTGATTTTAACACATTTCAAAATAATTTATGTATATAGTCCTTTTGTCAAAAATTGTTTAGTACCTGCTGTCACCATTGTTTGGGGATCAAAAATATAACAATAAACAAGACCCAGATCAACAACATTTCAATCTCTACCAAGATTGTGATGTGATTGATGAAATATACGTCATCAAAGAATTGAACAAATAATTTATTTCAGAAGTGAGGTAACTAGAAAGAGAGTCGAGGAGGGATAAAGAACAGAGACACACAAGAAACAACATTTTTTTAAATGTAATCTTTCATAAAAGTAAATAGGACAATGAAAGGACCAAGGAGATTTAGGCTCATGACCTATATGATCTTGAGCTGGTCACAGAGGTTTGCTTATTCATGTTTAAGATGTTAGGAAATGAGGAATGTATGTATTTTATCTGGACTTTCTGAAAAGTCTTAGTCACTTAAGAGGTGACTTTGTGGTTGAGATCAGAATTCTGAGACGGAGTCAGCCACAATATCTATGAAAACACTTTGCAGAATGAAGGTCCAGCTAGTGTAAAGTTTCTGCACTTGGGACTCCCTTGGTGTGTTTTAGCAATCACAGAAAGGCCAGCATGGCTAGAGTTTCATAAGCAAGGGCAGAGGTAGATGGGAGGAGATGCATTCATGGGAAGATATAAGAAATTAAATACTCTAAGTGAAATTTTCTAGCAGATATTGCAGCCAAAATGGGTGTTCAACAAACCTATCTAAATAGTCCCCACTCTATTTGAAATAAAATTAAAACTCTTTACCATAACTTTCAAAATCCTTTATATTTTTGTATTCTTTGGGAAAATAATGCAGGTGGAAGTGCTCAGAAATACTGTATTCAATTAATTTGCAAGACTGCCCACAAGAGGAATCATATTACAGAATACTGTTACATTTTCTTTTCTCCCTGACAGATACACAGGAAGGCTGACACTCCCCGTTTTTGCATATTGTAGTGTAAGGATGGGATGTTTGGAGCTATACATTTTCTGATTATTAAAAATAAATTAACAAAAGCTGAGACTGGTGAGAATACTAAAATACCTTATATCTTTGGAGACATGATTTGAGAATTGAACAAACTCAGGAATACTCACCTCTTGATTTACCACATTGAAGATTACTGAGTGCCTTACTGTGTAAAGTGTGTTTTCGTGAGAATTTATTATACTTTTACAGAGTATATATATATACATACACGTATATATGTGTATGTGTGTATATATATATATACACATACACATATATATACATATATATATATATACATATATATATGATAGCTGATATGGTTGTCTTTACGATAGCTGATATAGTTGTCTTTTACATTGCCATATAGCCATACAAGGGCATAAAATCCAGTTATGAAACACTGACTTGTTGAGTAAATTTATCAAGCCTTAATGCTTCAATAGACAAAGGCAACTAGTACCTTTCACTTTTAGAACAGATTTTCTTATGTGGATAAAATAACTAAAACACCAGTTAAGACTACTGAGTTTTAGATTTTGCTCAGTACACAGTTCATGAGCTGTTCAATAAATATAGCACTCCCAGAAGACCTGCTTCTCCTCCTTGTACTTATGTGAGGTTTGAAATACACGTTTGTCTTCTGATTATTTCACTGCAACTTAGATTCCTCTAAAGAAATCACACTCCTTACCAATATATCAGAAACTAGTGCATCTTAACGAAGGCCATCATAAAAATGGAGTGTCTTTCCCACAGACTAGAATGGAGTGAGTGGTTTTTTTCTTATTTTCCTCCATCCCTTTGTTTCTCTCCCCTCCGTATTTCTGGTTCTTGTCGGAAGAGCTCATTAACACGGAGGACCTAGGTGCACATTCTCTCTTTGTTTGGATTCCGACCTGTAGTTACATTCTCAAATGCTTAGATCCCTCCTCGAAGCAAATGCTTCATTTTACAGTCAAAGTTGATTTGACATTTTCTGAATCCTGAAAATATTGATAAAAGGTACTTAAAGACTTTCTTACTTTCACTTCCTGGAAAACGAAAATAATTTTATTTATAACTAGAATTATGTTTTTAATCTGGGTGACTTATAATTATTCATGGTCATATAGGTTCCCACCATAATACATTTTTTAATAGGATCATAAAACATCTAAAAGTGATATACGAGAAATGCATATATTTCATGACTAGAAATCAGTCACTAAATCACATACAATGAAAGAATAATATGGTTTTAATGGTTCAAAAATCTATGGATTTATCCATAGCAATAATGGTTTGTTATTCTTTTTTATTTTTTAATGTAGATGCTTCTAAGTAAATAATATGCTTTAAAATAGTATTTTAAATCCCACCTAGCTTTTTTCTTCACAGAAGGTTTATATTTCTGTTTCTAAGTTAGAAAAAATGATAAAACAATCTTGGGTTTACGATGCTGGTGAGCTGGTGACAGTGATAACCACAGAGGTGATGGCAGTGATGAGGAGGTGGTGGTGAATTTTATGGCTATTGATATTAGCTTTCATTTACTGAGCACTTAGTAGATGCCAGACATTGTGAGCTGTTTGCTTGCAGTCTAATTACCATCTTTCCACGACTTTGGCATTGTTTTTCTTATCTTACCAAGCAAAGTGAGACCAAAATGACAATGTTATTCCCCTATTTTAAGGAGTTTGAAAAAAATCAATCTTGAAAGAAGTAACTTGAAAGAGGCCAGGAGAATAATGACTATCTGGGAATTCATCACTTATTAGGGAAAATGCAGAAGGAAGTATCTCATGTCAATGAAAAACTTCCCTCTGTCTCTGGAGAAAAAAATAAGCTCTATCTCTACATTTTGCTAGTAAAGAGTTTCAGGAGGTTCTACAGATTCTCTTTAAAAGAGGTGTTGTTTGATGTCTTTGAGTATCTCTGGGGAATAATTTCACACCTGCGAATCCTCTAGAGAAAGAGCACAGAGATGTGTAGGACAAGCAAATAGATTTTTCTTTCTCATTATTTTCCAGCAGTTATTTTTTAGCATGGTACCAGCCAGGTTCCAGAGCCCAATAAAACGATAAGCCTATCTTCCTAAATGTCAGGATAGGCATCAGAATCCACCATCTCATGCATGTCTTTGAAATAGAAATATCTGAATCTGGGCTTTATCAGCTAAAGGGATTATCCTCTAAAATGGTGTGTCTTATGTTGTAACCATGAAGAATGCTCGAGAGTCTAGAGATCTGTGGATGAATCCACTGCCAAACAGGAACAACAAAAAATCCTTTCTTTATTGCAGTTTTATCACTTGAAGGGAAGTGTAGCTGTAACTTGTTTGCTGTCTTAGCAAAATGGTACTTCCATGCATAGAAATTCCTTGATTCCGGCCGGGCGCGGTGGCTCAAGCCTGTAATCCCAGCACTTTGGGAGGCCGAGGCGGGTGGATCACGAGGTCAAGAGTTCGAGACCATCCTGGTCAACATGGTGAAACCCCGTCTTTACTAAAAATACAAAAAATTAGCTGGGCACGGTGGCGCGTGCCTGTAATCCCAGCTACTCAGGAGGCGGAGGCAGGAGAATTGCCTGAACCCAGGAGGCGGAGGTTGCGGTGAGCCGAGATCGCGCCATTGCACTCCAGCCTGGGTAACGAGAGCGAAACTCCGTCTCAAAAAAAAAAAAAAAAAAAGAAAAAAAAAAGAAATTCCTTGATTCCTATCAGTATCTCTGTTTCTTATTCTTAATGTTTAGTCCCGGGAAACCAAAGAAGGAATTTCAAACAAAATAATAAAAATCCATTTTAATACTTTAATGTCTTTCTTCCTTTCAATCCATTGTGCCTGACATGGGAATAAAGATCTTTTATCAGACGTTTAGTTTTCTACCTGCAGAAAATTTGGAACAGGAGTTACTAAAAATTAATTAGATCCTGGCAGTAAATGAATTTTTCGTCCCTGGTGAAGCTGAGTTGTAACCTGAAATAAAAACTTCCGTAATTTTGATGAATCACATGAGCCAGACCCCTCCCATGTGAGCAGGATGGATATCAACCTACCCATCAATTCATTCTTACATCCATTTATCTATTCATCCACTGATTCATCTATCTATCCACTCACCTGTCCACCCAGTTATCCATCTATTCATTCTTGCATTTGTGTATACATTCATTTATTCATTATAGAACTGCCCAAATTAAGATTTTTCATAAGTAATGGGCAGCTATCAGTGATCAAGTATTGATTCCTCTTCTATTTAACAATGAACTCTTACTCTTTCAATCTCCCCTATGGCCTAAAGATTGAGTTTAATAAACTCAACTTGGAAGATTGCAAATCATCACTGTGTAAGTTTATGATTTAAGTTCTTATCATCACACTGCTATTATGTTGATGATTGCCTTTGGATAAGATATTTAACTTTCTATTCCTCATCTAGAAAATGGAGCTAGTCTAGTTGATTTCTAACAACTGCTTTTATTTTTAAATGTGATTGTTTCTTTCCTTTGCTCAAAAATGAGTGGCCAGCCCAACTCTGTGTTTTTCTCTTCAAACAAAATGTCCAGAACGTCAAGGAACACATACACTGACTTGAGGGAGAATGTCTTTAGATTTTATGTAAACTTTAGGAAGAGGTGCTTATACACTGACAGTAGTACATTTTGCAAATATTCCAATTGACATTTATAAATGTCATGGAAATAATGATATTTCTTAAGGACAAAGCCAATGCAATGGATGTTACTTTAAAACTCAGAAAAGAGAGCCCATTTAAATTAGCAAATCAGAAACCTAGGAATACTCAAATAAGAAAATTTAACAAATCTGTTACAGAATATTAACTATGTGTGCAGATACGTAATTTTCTAATCACCATAGAAAGAAAATTCTTATTCCTTTGGTCTACTTTTTGGAGAAGTAATAAATTAACACACTGGTGGCCTGAACTTAAGAAAATAGGTTGTTTATGTTCTCAAACTCTACTATACCATAAAGCCTGGCTGTAAGTTTTACTCCCATAAAAATATCCTACGTCCAGTCCATTAAATAAAATTATTTCTGGAATTCATGTATTATGTTTTTAGTTCAAATGGTGTTATTTTGCTGTTTCAATGAGATACTTTACCCACTTAGAAAAGTATTTGCTTTCATCTTATTTTTACCACTATGCCCAGGATAGTGCTTTGCACATGATAGATGATTAGTAAACAATTGATTAGTTTCTTATTAGATTGTTGCCCAAATTGTAGCTGCCACAAGAAATTATTATTGATGATAAAATTATGTGTTGATGATTTTTTCATGTATTCCACAATGTATATAATTACATCTTCATGGATATTTCTTTCAATTTTTTAATAGACAGCTTGAAATATCCATTTTATATCTGCGTTTAATGAGAATTCATGGGAGAAATATTTAGAAAAATTTTCTTTAGTTCTATGCCTCTTCAGTTCTCAAAGTATGTTTTTTTTAATGTCTAAACTTTGGATAGAAGATTCACATCATAATAGCACATTGTTGCAGAGCTGGAAGAGGCATCAGAGATCATCTCCCAGAAGAGATGTCTAGCTGTCCACCAATAATATGTTTTACGTTTCCATAGTATAGAATTGGTACTGGAAATAGCTATTCCACTGAGGACTATTTTTAAGATCCTCTTAAGTTTTGAGGGCCATGGGATTTATTCACACCAATATAATTTGAGCAGAAATGAGAGGTGTCACACTTTGATTGACATAGTTAAGAAATGGGAGGGCCTACACATTTTATACATGTATACGCATAGCAGATATTCTCTTATCTGCTAGTTACAAATTGTAAGGGCCTATACATTCTCTTTACTCACCTGGTAGATAGAAGCAAAGGACTCTTAGGCCCTGGAAGATGCAGAGATAGAAAAAGAAAGAAAGCGAATAACTAAGTCTTGAGTAAAAAATATTCAGCAAATATCCCAATAACCTGTGAGGTGAACAAGATAAAACATTTTGTTAAGAAACTAAAATCCTTTTTTCAGGGGGTGGACTTTTTTGTTATAGCTGCAAGTACTATCTTAACTAAAGACTTTACAAAAAGTTAGGACTCTGAGCCTTGAAGATGTTATCAGGTTTAATTATGTTACATCCTGTGGCATAACCAGGATTAGAGCTCAGCAATACGAAGATTGCCCATTCTACTCTGTTCAAATAAGGAAGGAAAGCAACAAGCTTTAAAATAAGTTAGATCAAAGGATGAAAGAAGGGTAAAAAAACAATCTCATCGATGGGTATTTTATTGAGAAGGGGTCCTTGAGCAGAAAGTAGATGAGACTTTCTTCCTTCTCAAAGGGCATAGCTTCTGCATCAAATTAGACTTGATGCAGAAAACCTGCTTTGCTTCTACAAATGAGACCTTGTTGACTCCAATTTTGTGTATATGCTGACTTAAAAGAAGACACAAAAAAGGAAACTTAAAGAGATTTATTGATTTAAAAAAAACTTGCTCCTTTTACACTTTTATATATTTGCTTACTTCATTGCTCAAATAAAGCCTTCTTTCATTCCATATAAAGTAAACTGCTCTTTCTGATGTCATTGATTATTCTGTGTCTGCTGTCATGGGAACAGAAAATAGACATGCAATCTCTAAGCCAACGCATACCTGTATCACCTTGCTATTGGTGGATTTTCTGTGCTTTATAATTTGGGGGGAAAATATCTCCATGATGAGAAGTTTACTAAGTTAAACACAGAAAGAGTTTTGCCTATCTTCTTGATAGACTTTTTCCCAATGGATTGTCAGTTTCTGAATCATTCCATGTTTGACAACCATTGAGAGAATTGACATTTTGTGCACTGTTAATCATTCTGTTTTTTAAATGGCTTTATCTATGTGGACTAATTAATGATGCCTTTCTTCCATGGCTGAATTGTGATTATCTTTCAGTTTATATTTTGTAAAGTCAGAGTTTGTGAAATTACCAGGCCAAATTCTGACAAGACTAATTTAAGTAGTATTTACTTCAGTGGGCAATTTACAAAAGGCATGTTCACACAGTGTGATTTGTCTCATTAACCTAAAGAGAAAAAGCTGACAGAAGATTGATACCTGGGGAAATGAGGTTGGGACAGAAGAAATAGAGGGGCCTATGAGGAAAAAAATACTGGGGAGCAAAAGAGAAACTGTCTGAAGCAGGGCTCTGCCTACTTCACAGTAGTAAGATGGGTAAATTTACAGCCAAGTAAAGCCTCAGTTATTTTTTTGTCTTAATGAGGATTACCACTTTGGTGGGCTCTGCAAAATTAGAAGTCTTATCTGCAGAGGCACAGTTAACTGCTTCTCCTCTGCAGGTACTAGGATCAATACATTTGATAAACCTTCCATCACAGCAAGCACATATTCCATTATCTGTCATTTGTTATCTATTGTTATATAACAATACTGCAATAAACATAAATTATAACAACACACATTCATGATATAATAGTTTCTGTGGGTTAGGAGACTCACACAGCTTAACTACGTCCTTTGCTTCTGGTTCTTAGAAGGCTGCAATCCAAGTCTTGGCTGGGGTTGATTGGAGAAGGATCTACTTCTAAGCTCACATGTTTTTGGCATCATTTTATTCCTTATGCACTGCTGGCCTGGGGGTCTCTGTTTCTTGCTAGCTAAGGGTCTCAAGGCACCAGTTCCTTGTAACATGAGCCTTTGCTACATGGACAATTGATTCCTCAAAGCAAGCATGGGAAAGCCTCTCCTAGCAAAATGGTTATTATAATGTCAGGTAATGTAATGATGTACATCTTGTTACTTTGCTATATTCTATGGGCTAGAATCAAATCATAGGTTGCATCCACACTTAAGGGGATTATATATAGACATGAATACCAGGAAACAATCATGAGTTTTATATCTCTATACTCATATTATCATATATAGCTGACGCTTGAACAATGTAAGGGTTAGAAGCACTGGCCTCCACACAGTTGAAAATTCATGTTTAACTTTTTGCTACCTGAAAATTTAACTACTAATAGCCAACTGTTGACTGGAAGCCTTACCAATAACACATATTTTGTATGTTATGCATATTATATGCTGTATTCTTACAATAAAGTAAGCTAGAAAAAAACCTCTTATTAGTGAAATCATAAGGAAGATAAAATATGTTTATAATTCATAAAGTAGAAGTGAATCATCATAAAGGTCTTTATCCTCCTTGTCTTCATGATGAGTAGGCTGAAGAAGGGAGGTTGGTTTTACTGTCTCAAGGATGGCATAGGCAGAAGAAATGGAAGGGGAGGCAGGACCAGTAACCACACTCTACGTAACTTTATAAAAACATATCACAGTTTCTGTCTTTTTTGCTGTGTCATTTCTCTAAAAATGTTTCTATATTGTACTAATTTTCTTCCACCATTTGCTTTAGTTTTAGTATCATAGAAGGGTCTGTATCATTTAAAACAAAGGCAAAATCAGTCTTGAATAGCCAGAACACTTCTAGATTGACAATTTCAGCTGCTTTTCTGGCATTGGTTCTTCCATATTCCTCGTTGTCTGACAGTGGTTCAGAAGCACTCATCTCCATCAAGACGTCTTTGGTTCATTCCTCTGACGTGATGACTATTGGATGTTTAATTAGATCAAGATCTGTATCTTGATACCCTTCACTCATTTCATGATTTTCTTCATTGGTTCAGTTGTCAGTCCTGTGATGTCATACAACATCTGGACACAGTTTTTCCAACAAGAATTTTTTCTTCCTAGCGTGATGGCTTTCATGGCTTTTTCTATGACAATGATGGCTTCGACAATGGTGTAGCCTTTCCAGAATATCATGATGCTTTCTCTTTTGGGGTTATCTTCCCTAGTGTTGACAATTGTTCCCATACACTATGATGTGTAATGAGCTTTAACGGTCTTTACAATGCTCTTATCTGGAGACTGAATCAGATATGGTCTTTGGGAGAAAGTAGACCACTCTAATCCCTTCAATGTTGGGCTCATGGGGTTCTGGGCATCCAGAGACACTGGTCAATATATATATATATATATATATATATGTGTGTGTGTGTGTGTGTGTGTGTGTGTGTGTGTGTGTGTATGTATATATAAAACTTTAAACGGTGGTTCCTTGCTGGAAAGGTACTTTGTAACTTCAGGGACAAATCTTCAATGAAACCAATCCAGAAAAAGTGTTCTCATTATCCATCCACACCTTGTTGTACAACCCACAGAATGACAGCTAGTGTTTATATTCTCTCTTCAAGTCTTGGGATTAGCAACTTTATAGATAAGGGCAGTCCTCATCATGAACCTAACTGCATTCACACAAAATAATAGTGTTAGCCTATCCCTTCTCTTTCTTACCAACAAATGTTCTTTGTGGTACTTTTTTCCAGAGTAGGTCACTTTTGTCTTCATTAAAATCCTGTTCAGGCAGATATTCTTTCTCCTTCATGATTTTCTTATCTTTTTTTTTTTTTTTGAGATGGAGTCTAGCTCAGTCACCCAGGCTGGAGTGCAGTGGCATGATCTCGGCTTTCTGCAACCTCTGCCTTCTGGGTTCAAGCAATCCTGCTGCCTCAGCCTCCTGAGTAAGCTGGGACTGCAGGTGCACACCATCACACCCAGCTAGTTTTTGTATTTTTAGTAGAGTCAGGGTTTCACCATGTTGGCTAGGATGATCTTTATCTCCTGACCTTGTGATCCACCTACCTCAGCCTCCCAAAGTGCTGAGATTACAGGTGTGAGCCACAGTACCCAGGCTCCTCTATGATTTTCTTAATAGTATCCAGGAATGCATGGGTTCCCTCTTGGTAAGCAGATGTTTCTGTTATTACCCTCACATTTTAAAAGCAAACCTCTTTCTAACTCTTTCTAAAATTATCAAACCATCCTTTGCTGGCACAAATTTCCCAGCTTTAGATTCTTTACCTTACTTTGGATTTAAGTTGTCCTATAATGACTTCACTTTTTCTCAACTCAAACTCTATAGGTATGCCTTTCTCACAGCAATTCTACATTCACATAAAAGCTGCATTTCCAAGATAAGATATAAAGGTATTTTTCAAAATGTGCAAGGTTTTCAAAATGTGTAAAATGTGCAAAATGTGCAGCTACAGTGATGGCATCACAAATTTTCTTTTCTTTTCTTTTCTTTTCTTTTTTTTTTAACAGTGGTGTTTAGATTCATTTATCTTGAAATGGTAGGTGACCACACCTCAGTTCTCAATCTATGATACATATCAAGAAGTTCAACTTTTCCTTGTAATGTCACTGCTTTGCTCTGCTTCTTGGAATCACTAGAGGTACTTTGTACAGTGTCATGCTGTTAAGGGTATTGCACTTTCAGCATTATTAGTGGCATTTGGTACGGGTGTCATGGTGTAATGGTACTACACTAAACATGATAAACACAGGAGAACCTCAAGGGATCGTTTTTTTTATGTAATATACAATTTACTAGAGAGACAAATTGCTCATGTGGAAATGATTAACCTCACACAGTGTTTTAAGAAAATACTCATAACACATCAGTTTACCATGATAGCAATAGAGGTGGCTACAAAACTATTACATTAGTACATTATCTACTACATAGTTCATTTTGTACAATTGTGATCTTAAACTGCAACTTTATGTTTGCTTACATTTCTCTTAGCTGTATGTGGCACCATGTATGATCTATAAGTGTGTATGCATGTAACTTTTGATAAGTTTAAGACTTTCATAATAGATTTATGTCTATTTTATGTATTAAGCATTAAGAAAAGACTAGTATCTACTTGTATCTTACTCATTCATGACATACTTAATTATTTTTAGGCTACATGTTTTTTTCTGTGACTTCTTTCAAATTGTTCAAAATCTCCAAGCATTTTTCTGCATATAAGTAGACCTGTGAAGTTCATACCCATATTGTTCAAGGGTTACCTATAATCTCAGCATGTCAATTTCCTTGATGTGAGTATGTTCAAACTGAGGTCCAGAGAGAGATACTGATTCACCACATATCATCCAGTGAGTTGATGATAGCAACAGGATTAAAATGCAGGACTTCTCAAGATATTTAAAACAATTTTTGTTTTTCTTATTTATTTGGTGTTAGCCAGGTGATACAGATTTGGGGGAATAATACTGATTCATTCTTTCAACAAATATATACACTATGTGTGTGTGTGTGTGTGTATGATTTTCTTGATTGGCTCTGTTGTCAATTCTGTAAAGTAATGCACACACACAAACACACATGCATTTAATTCATGCTGTATGCAAGGCAATATTCCAGTTCTGATAAAATGTTAAAAAGATAAATCTGCTTTCCTGGGGATTACAATACAAGCATGAGAAGACCTCAATGAAGCAATGACAAAAATTAGTGTGTACCAAATCAGATGCTATGAAGGTAAACAAGTTGAGGAAAATGGCAGAGGAATCATGAGGTATGTTCTATATTAGATGAATGGCCACAGAAGACATTTCCAATAAATTGAGGTTGAAGTGGAAACCTGAATGAAGTGAGTGATGCCCCTTGTGGATATCTAGAGCCCAAGAGAATAGTAACTGAAAATGATCTGAATGAAGTATACATAGCAAGAAACTTTAACTACCATGTTACACTTGAGAATACCATTCAGAATTAATGTCTTCTTTTGACACTGCAATTAGAGGTAACTTCCAAAGTCAGAAAGCAAGGAGGTACCATAGCCACTTGGAACTGTTAAATCTAATTCCAAAATTAGGATCTGTGCCCCAGACAAGTAGTTCCCGTTTTTAAGCTGCAGAACCCTTTTCCAAGTGTATCTTATGCATTAATAAGTAAAATGGACAAAAGTGGAACTGCTCTGCTTGATGCAGAAGTTGGATAGGAGATGCTCAGATTCATCTTATCTACTACCCATTCTAAAGCACCCCAGTTGTAATGCAACAGCCTTTTAAAGTTTAACTATAGATCACAGTTTGAAAATACTGTTAGATCTTCTCTGGGGCTACCTTCTGCTTAGCATGACTTAATATCTTTGCAATGAATTCTTTTTAAGGTTTTGTTCACAATTGAACAGAGTCACTATAAATTTTTGCAGTAATGATAGAAACATGATATCCACTTTTTTCTTTTCATTCCCATTCATAAATGACCAACAGGCTGAAAGACAGATGGGTTTAGTTGAATTGGTAGTAGAAGGGAAAAGGCTGACTTTGATTCAGAAAAAAAAAATTCTATAATTGGTGAAGTCTAAGGCCATAAAAAATCAGGAAAAGTTTTTCATGGCATAGAGTAGGGAGTCCACAAAAGACTCCTAACACTTGATGTAGATTATCTTTTACTAGCTTGCAAATTATAAAAAAATCCAGAAAAACCATAGTTCTAAGAAACTGTAGCTTAGCTATGTCTGCCTTAATTCAAAATAAAAACAATGAGACTGTATGAGACCAAGTGCAAACCAATATTCTTGAACAGAATAAGCCACTATTAAGACACATTTCTACAGATTGCAGAATAAAAATGCTTTGTCATTAAAGAGAAAATAGATGGGGGAAAAGACGCCAGGGAAGGGTTAAGACAGATTACTATAATCAATTATGAATACAGATAAACTAAATCCAGCTGATGCTATCACACTTCATCATTCAAATTCTCATTATTTGGATATACAACAGTAAGTTACTGCAGGAGTACCTTCCTTACTGTGGCAAGAGACATTAATTTCTAAGGAGTTGAACAAGTGACAGTGAGCTTTAGAAGTGGCTTGGTGCTAAATGATTTGACTGTAATTATTCTGAAAGGGCTTTCATCATCATTACCCAACATTCTGCAGAGGCAGCATGTTTGAAAATAAACTGTGGCCAAACTCATGTCACGTCATTTCAGATTTTAAACATCGAGTCTCTGGTTTGCTGATATATTTTTGTGTATGCAAGTGTAGACAAACACAAATGTAGGCAGCCAAGCATACATCATTTTACCGTCATTTAGCGAATGCATTTGCATTGGTGCAGACTGGGTAATCTATATGCACAGGTCTCTGATCATGAGAAATGCAGTGAAGGGGAACATTTATTCCTTGCTTCATTCATTCCTACATCCTATGCTGAGCACCTGGCACTGGGCTATTACAACAAAGAAGATGAATAAAACCCTGCTATTCACTGTTCTTCCTGCAAATGCTTGGATTCTCCCTTTTGTTTACATCCTAAAAAGACAGGCCAAAGTCTGTTTGTTTTGCCAGTCTGCCTTAATTATAAGGTTTCCAAGGCCATTAACAGATTAAGCTGTTTACATTTCACAAGTATGTTTAAATTTCACCCCTTTGACCCTTTCTCTCTCTTGTCCTCCATCTGGCTTCAGGTTCAGGTGGAAGGACAAGTGGTCAGGGCAACAGGATAAGTAGATCTCTCTACTTCTACCGAAAAGAAAAAGCCAGTGTCCTTGCAAAAGCGTCAGTAGCTTTGTATCCTATCCCACAGAAAGTTATAAATGTCAGTTTTTATGGTTATTATGTAACACATGTTCACGTGTGATTGTTAGAAATTTCCCTGCTTTTGTGTTGTCTGCAATCTCATTATAGAACAATGGACACAAAAACTGGTTAACTACAGCACTAGGCAAATTGTCATGGAGCAACCCAGTGAGTGTGGCTAGCACATTGAATCATAGAGTCGTCCCAAGAAAAGGCATGTCAGTGTGGAGACAAGAAGCTGCTTTGTGACAGCAGGCAAGTGCAATGGGAGCTAGCTAGGCAGAATTGAAATCCATCACTGCTTGAGTAAAAAGCATTATCGCAGGAGTTTATTTCCTAGTTTCTCAATGCACCTTTGTCTTCACACCATCTACTTCTTTCTTCCCCTCTCTTTTCATACTAATTCTAATTTCATGTTTGTACCTTATGCCTGTCGATTTCTCTTCATCCCTCTGCCATGACCTTGGTGCATGTGGTCATCATAATTAAAATAGCCTCTGAAGAAACGTCCTTTCCTTTAGTCTTCTTCGTTATAATCCTTTTGCCTTCTTAAGGCCAAGTCTTCAGTATTTTTCAGTGGGAATGAGATCACATCATCTTCCCATTTAAACGTTCTCATTTTGCAGGAATCCAATCTCCTTATCACTGTAGCAGACACTAAATAATCTGGTCCCTACCCAGCTCTCCAAACACAGACACTAAATAATCTGGTTCTTAGGCACTTCTCCAAACACAGCTTCTCTGTTTCCCATTTACATTGCCCTTCTCTTAGGTCACATAATCCACAAGGTCTTTCCCACCTCAAAGCCTTTATTCTTGTTATTCCCTCAGCCAGGAAATCTTTTGTCTTTTTTTCTTTAACTTGTTTTAACTGACATTTCCTCAGAAAAGCAGTCTCTGACTTACCCATCACAGCCCCTTCATAGCACTGACCATGCTCAATAATTATTTTCACGTTTGTTCATTGTTTTTATCTCTCAGTAAAATGCAGACTTTGTGAAGTCAGAGCTTGTTTGTCTCATTCATTGTGGTATTCTGATAGCCCAGCTGTGCTTTGTACATAGAGGCACCCTATAAATCTTGGTTGAATGGATGAGTGAGAAAACAGGTGAGTCAATATTTTGACCATACGTGAACAAGAAATATTCTCGTTATTGATTTCCGTGGTTCTATTTGGCTTGATCACAGATAATAATTTGTATTTAATAAGAATCATATATTACTTTAAGAAGTTACCAACATAAATTGGACTTTTTTGGAGGGGCAGGTTCTGTTTTGTGCTAAAAAGTAATTTTCTTTACAATTCTCATGAAAACATAACAACAAGGATATACGGTTCTATATGTAAGAGAGCTAAGCCTACAGATAGTCTGCCCAAAACCAAACAGCTAATAAATTTTAAAAACCACTTATCTCACCAGAGCCTTATTCATTACATTATACTTTTTTTTTTTGCTTCTTTTTCTCCTCTATTTCTAGGCTCCTTGATTATTTAGAAGATACAAAAATAACTAATGTTGATCTAACAGTACCATATGAATAGACAGTATTATAAGTATCATCAACTCACCTGATCTTCACAGTCCAGCCTATGAATGATTGCTATTATTGTTCCTAATTAAAGGATAAGAAAAATTGTATGTAGATCTGTTACTTTTCCTTGAAATCATATAGCCAGCAAGAGGCTAAGCTGGGATTGGCTTTCAGGTAGGCTAACTCCTAAGGCTCCATTCTAGCTACCTCACTATTCAGTCTTCCTTGTTATGCTGTGCTGCTTTTTGGAAAATCATCTCAACATGTATTATTGAAGAATAATTACTTTTTTAGTTGCTAACCTAGAGGAGACATAGAAAAGCTACCAAAAAATAAGACAGTTTTGCTTAGCCGCAAGTTAACTGTAAATGTGGGATTTCTTGCTTTTCCCACTTGGGCAGTGATGTTTCTGCTCAACATCACAGCAGGTCTCCTGGTGAAGCATCAAGAAGTCTGTGTGTTGGGTGGGAGGAGGGGAAAGAGGGTATCTTCAGCCCAAAGTTAAACAGAAAGTTTGTGAAAATGGGATAGGTGATGCTAAGACTGATTGACAGTCACTTTGAGTTCACTCCTATTCTGTTCATAAGATAAGAATGGAAAATAGAAAGAAATTAACATTTGCCAGAACTTATTATGTATCTAAACTGTTCAGATATTATCTCATTTATAGCAATACTAAAGGGTAGGTACTGCTGAAATGGAAAAGTTCCCTTATCTCCATCACAGGATGTACAAGGGGCATGTGACTCATTTCTTTGCTGCCCCACTGCTCAACCCTCTAGGGGCAGCATGCAGAAGGTTGTGGGGCTCTGGCCCCAAGGCAGCATCTAGGGGTGAATGCTTACAGCTCTTGAAGCCCTAGTGGGCATGTGTTACAGGGTGCTCTTTTAGTTTTGCCATCTGTAGGTGGCTTCTGCTAATCCGCTCTATTAGACCTCTGCACTCTGTCTAAAGAGAGAGGGCTTTCTGTATCCCATGGTTCTTGCCTTGGTGTACTGGAAGAATTGGATAGTTGTGGGCTTGGAGAATGAGTGCAAGTTTTTTTATTGAGTGATAACTCTCAGCAAGGTGGATGGGGAGGCCAGAAGGGGCATGGAGTGAGAAGGTGGTTTTCCATTGGAGTCGGGCTACTCAGAGGCTAAGCTTTCCTCCAGCCACCTGTGGCCAAACTCCATGTTGTTCTGCTGGTTGATGGCCTGCCAGATCTGCGGCTGTGCTCTTATGCCAGTGAATTCTTGACTTCCAGTTACTTGTGTCCTCTTCCACCAGTGTGTTCCTCTCAATGTCAGCCACTTGTGTGCATGCCTGCTAGAGTCTTGGGGTATTTATAGGCAAGAATAGGGGTCTGGTAGACCGGGCTGATCTTGGGAAATGCAACATTTGGGCATTAAAACAGAAGTGCCTGTCCTCACCTTCGTCCCTGGGCACAGGCCTGGTGGTGGAACCCAATCCAGGGACCATGGCCTTCCCAGCACTTCCCTGCCCCACTTCCATATTACTGCTGTGCCCACAATTTCATAGATGAAAAAGGTTATAATTAGGGAGCTTAATTAACGTGTCCAAGGTCACTCCACTTGCACATTTTAGATCTGGGATTGGGCGTAGGTGTATGTAATTAAAAAAATCAGGATTCTTCCAGAATTATCTTTCTGATTTATTTTATATATATATATATATATATATATATACATTCCAGAATGAAAAGTGCCAATTTTGTGAGTTTTACAAGAGATTGAGAAAGAGTAAGCTAAATCCATAGAAAATCCGTAGGAAACAAGGTACATGTGACCACCTAAACCATATTGAAATTACTTGAAAGAACCCATCCCTGTCACTCAGGGAATAATTTAGATTTTGGTTAAAATTATGCTCTAGTTCTATTAATAGTTCTTCTTGATTTAACGACATAAATAGTAGGTAAACATTTATTTGATAATAAAGATTACTAAGTAGTATATTTCAAATTAACTCTGACCTTCCCACCTCCAACCCAGTCTTCAGGAGAGATGTGCAAAAAGTTGTTAATATGCTTCTTTATCAATTGAAATCACAACATATCAGTATCTAAGGAATTTTAAAGTTAAAAAGTACAAACAAACCTGGTGCCTAACCCACTAGCCAACGCTGTTTAACTTTTCTAAATTCCTTTCACTTTCAAGTTTTCTCCATTTATTTATATTAACTTTTGGATAATGTTATGTTCTAATTTTTAACTTATAACATGGTTATAAATTTTTTTCCCTGTTATATTTTCTACAGCAGCTATATTTAGTGTCTCTATAAGATTTTATTGGTTGCTGCCTTCCAAATACTTAACCACTTCTCTATTGGGGCATATATAGTTTGCGTTTTCCTTTTCATTACTGTGCTGATGCTACACTTAGTTTTTTGTGCATTTGTTGATTTTGCTGAATTAAAAGCTGTGCCAGTTTTTCTGTCTTTCTCCTTTTTTTGGCTTAATCAGACACAACGCCAGAAGAATTCTTTTAGTGTTCCTTTTGCATTCTTTTCCTTAATCAGATTCATATTATTTATCTTTTATAATTAGCAAGACTGAGCATTTTTTCTATATGTTTATTTGCTATATTTACCTCTTTGTATTAATTATCTGTTTTATACTTTTTCTAACACACTTATTGGAGTCTTATTTATTATATATATATATATATATATACATGAATGAATAATTTTTATATTGGTGTTAATACATTTTAATTTGATTTACATTATTTTATTCCTTTTTAAAACTTTGGTTTTTACATTGCTATAATAGAATTTTTTGTGTATTCAAATCTATTGGTCTTTTAATTTGTGACTGCTTTCTATAGTTTAAAAACATATAAAAAGTTATTACCTCTGTGAACATACCTGAGTGCAATACATTCATTTTGTGAAATTATAAAAATAAGGATATGAGGATAGCAAATACAAGTTTTGTAAGTAGGTCTCTCTCAATGACAGACAGCTCTGAACCTTTACAGTGGCCTTCCTACCTTCCCTTCCCAACCTTTTGTCCGCTAAATACTGTCCTCCAGGAAAATCACTCTCAGCTGACTGCATTGAAATATGAAATTAAACATTTTTGTCAGACCTGATACCAGATGTGGTTATATATGCAATTACATGCAGATTTTCTGTTCTGTTTTCCTAACTGGCTTCTGCACATTACAAACACTTAGGAAATCATCCATTCTTTCTCTCCTTTCTTTGGGGATATGTACTTTGTCTTATCCAAAGTCTTTTATGTAGTTTGTATTTTTTTGTTTTGGGTGGATTTCTTGTTATTTTTTCTCTACCCTGATCTACTCTCTTTGACCTTAATCATTTTAGTAATTGATCATTTATATTTTCTCCCTTTTGGGAATAGATTCTCACCAACCCAAATGTAATTCTTAGAATAATCTTTGATAATCTCTACTATTTATTTTTCCAAATGTAATTTTTGAATAGATAATATTAAATTTTGTGATATGTGTATATAATTCATATGGTTTGGCTGTGTCCCCACCCAAATCACAACTTGAATTATAAATCTGAAAATTCCCATATGTCATGGGAGGGACCCAGTGTGAGCTAACTGAATCATGGGGGAGGGTCTATCCCGTGCTGTTCTTGTGATAGTGAATAAGTCTCACAAGATCTTATGGTTTTTAAAAATAGGAGTTTCCGCTGGGTGCGGTGGCTCACGCCTATAATCCCAGCACTTTGGGAGGCCGAGGCAGGTGGATCATGGGGTCAAGAGATTGATCTGGTTCACCTGGTCAACATGGTGAAACCCCGTCTCTACTAAAGATACAAAATATTAGCTGGGCATGGTGGCATGTGCCTGTAATCCTCAGCTACTCAGGAGGCTGAGGCAGGAGAATTGCCTGAACCCAGGAGGCAGAGGTTGCGGTGAGCCGAGATCGCGCTACTGCACTCCAGCCTGGTTAACAAGAGTGAAACTCCGTCTCCAAAAAAAAAAAAAAAAAAAAAAATAGGAGTTTCCCTGCACAAACTCCCTTTCTCTCTTCTTTGCCTGCCACCATCAACTTAAGATGTGACTTACTCCTTCTTGCCTTCCACCATGATTGTGAGGCCTCCCCAGCCATGTGGAACTGTAAGTTCATTAAACCTAGTTTTTGTTTGTATGTTTGTTTGTTTGTTTTTTAAATAGCCAGATCTCATTTATGCATTTATTAGCATCATGAAAGTGGACTAATACAATAATTGGTACCAGTAGAGTGGGGTGTTACTGAAAAGATACCCAAAAATGTGGAAGGGACATTGGACTTGGATAACAGGGAGAGGTTGGAACAGATTGGAGGGCTCTGGAGAAGGCAGGAAAATGTGGAAAACTTTGAAACTTTCAAGAGACTTTGTTGAGTTGCTTTGACAAAAATGCTGATAGTGAGATAACCAATAAGGTTCAGACTGAGGTGGTCTCAGATGGAGATGAGGAACTTGTTGGGAACTGGAGCACAGGTGACTCTTGTTATATTTTAGCAAATACACTGGTGTCATTTATCCCCTGCCCTAGGGATTTGTGTAACTTTAAAATTAAAAGTGATGATTTAGGATATTTGACAGAGGAAATTGCATTCAAGATGGGACTTGGGTGCTGTTAAAGGCATTCAGTTTTATAAGGGAAGTGGAGCATAACAGTTTTTAAAACGTACACCCTGACAATGTGATAGGAAAGAAAATTCCATTTTCTGAAGAGAAATACAAGCCAGCTGCAGAAATTTGTGTAAGTGATGAGGAGCTTAATGGTAATCCCCAAGACAATGGGGAAAAAGTCTCCAGGGCATGTCAGAGGTCTTAGCAGCCCCTCTCATCATAGGTCCAAAGGTCTAAGAGGAAAAAATGGTTTTGTGGTGTGGCCCCAGGGTCCCTGTGTTGTGTTCATCCTAAGGACTTAGTCCCAGCTGCCCCAGCCATAGCTAAAAGGAACAAAAGTATAGCTCAGGCTGTTGCTTCAAAGGGTGGAAGCTCCAAGCCTTGGCAGCTTCCACATGGTGTTGAGCCTACAGGTACACAGAGGTCAAGAATTGAGGTTTGGGAACCTCTGCCTAGATTTCAGAGGATGTATGAAAATACCTTGATGTCCATGCATAAGTTTGCTGCAGGGATTGGGCTTTCATGGAGAACCTCTGGTAGGGCAATGTGGAAGGGAATTTTGAGATCAGAACCCCCAACAGAGTTCCTATTGGGGTACCACCAAGAAGAGATATGAGAATAAGGCCACTGTCCTCCAGACCCCAGAAAGGGAGATCTACTGGCAGCTTGTACCATGTACCTAGAAAAGCTGAAGACACTCAACACCAGCTCATGAAAGCAACCCTGTACCCTGCAAAGACACAGGGTTGGAGCTGCCCAGGACCCTAGGAACCTACCTTTTGTATTAGTGTGACCTGGATGTGAGACATGGAGTCAAAGGAGATCATTTTGGAGCTTTGAGATCTGACTGCCCCACTGGAGTTCAGATTTTCCAGGGGCCTGTAGACCCTTTGTTTTGGCCAATTTCTTTCACTTGGGGTGGCTGTATCTACCCAGTGTCTATACCTACATCATATGTAGGAAGTAACTAACTTGCTCGTGATTTTTACAGGCTCATAGGTGGAAGGGACTTGTCTTGTCTTGAATGAGACTTTAGACTGTGGACTTTTGAGTTAATGGTGAAATGAGTTAAGATTTTGGGGGACTGTTGGGAAGGTTTTGAAATGTGAGGACATGAAATTTGGGAGAGGCCAAGGGCCAAAAGATATGGTTTGGCTGTGTCCCTAGCCAAATCTCATCTTGAATTGTAACTCCCACAGTTCCTATGTATAATGGGAGGGACCCAGTGGGAGGTAATTAAATCACGGGGGCAAGGATTTTCCATGCTATTCTCATGATAGTGAGTAAGTCTCATAATATCTGATGGTTTAAAAAAATGGGAGTTTCCCTGCACAAGCTCTCTCTCCCTTCCTCTAACCATCCATGTGAGATGTAACTTTCTCCTCCTTGCTTTCCCCCATAATTATGAGTCCTCCCCAGCCATGTGGAACTGTAAGTACATGAAACTTTTTGGTTTTTTGTAAATTGCCCAGTCTTGGGTATGTATGTATCAGCAGTGTGAAAACAGGCTAATACACTAATATAATAATAATATGTAAATACATCACGGGAATTGTTAAGTATATTTTGAATTGTTAAGTATATTTTGAAATTATTAGATACTCAAACAAGTCTATCAGCATTGTACCTAATAAGAAGATTTTTGAGGTGTTAAAAATGACTTAGTTAACTTCTCCTACTTCTACAATTAAAAATATAAAATGATTTTGGACTTTTAGAGATGCTAGCAGACACTTTCATTTTAATAGTCTTTTTAATTCATGAATGGATTATTATCAATAATATAACAATAAGAAAATGGTAGTTCAGAAACATTAAGTTGCTTATACACGATTGTATAACTATGTACTGACGGAGTCAGACCTGGGACCTCGGTTTTTCAGCTTGAGGACATGATAATTTCTCTCTTCAATTCCTGGTATACATTAGAGATTAATTGGTAGTTTTTATATGGCATGAAATTTCAGAGATATTCAACTTTCAACATCACTCATATAATTTTCCTTGTAAAATCTTATGGTTTCAGATATTTTCATGGGAATGTACAATTGCATGAGTGAGCACAACTGGAAATTGGTTTAGTAGTTGCTTTTACAAAATAATTGTGGTAATTGTGAGTCAGCTGGAGGGTATAAATGGTGTCAATAGGTCCCTTTTTCTGTATCAGATGATATTTTCATCTCCTTGGTCTGTGAGTATAATTGTTTTGAAAAAAAGGTTTCCAACATGACCATTAGACCATGGTTATAATATCCCAGAATACATAAACAGAGAATACATCAAAAATAAGTGTTAAGCAATTGGGTCTGTGAATTGGAATGCACTTATACTGAAATCATCACTGTAAACTCCTTTGACAAGTTTTAATGGCTGCTGGAATGGTTTTTCAGGTAATAGCTCAAAGGGAAAACATTTAAATAAAGACTCTTTTCTTCCTCTTTAAAAGAAATTCATTAGCATATGCTAAATGAGCTAGTCTGTAGACTAGATAAAAATCACATAGAATCAAACTTGCTTTTAAACATTAGCAAAGTAGCAAAGTAGCAAAGTGATGGTGATTGGCTAGTATTATATATTTACCTCATTAGTGGAATATGATCTTAGAGAACTAGATAGGAGATGAGATTGCTGTAGCTCATTTGTGAGTCAAGGCTCAAACTGAGCTGCTGTGGGTATTAAGAGTTGAGTCTTTTGTTCAACTACTAATTTACTGTAATACTCGGAGGGTATCCATTAAGGCCAGGAATTGATCCTCCACATTTAATTGATAAGGTAGATGTCTCTGTTTCTAACTCATTAGGGTGATAACAACAATACTTTTCTAAAGGAGCCCAGCAGAGCTTGGAGATCCTATATAACAGCAGTTAGTTCTTGAATATAGGGAAATTTATTATCTGAGGTCTATTTAATGAGACCAGTGGTGGCTCAGGGAAACAAGAACATTGAAGATATAGTGTTGTATGCCATTTCCCCACTCTGGAAAATCTGTTTTTTCCAGAGATCACTGTTTCAGTATGCATCAGACAGATTCTCTTTTCTCCAGATTCAATGTTTATAAAAAGAATCCCTGAAAAAATTTAATATCCATTTTGGTAAGGTTCTATGTATGTGGCTGTGGAGGAGAAGGTAAGGTAGAAATTTAAAAGGTCACAGTAATGGGCAGTAAGAAGACATACTGTCTTGATTTCCCCACAGAGGAAAACATTTTGAATGCAAAGGGGACACTGTTTCACTCACTGAATAAGAAAAGGGTTTATTCTTTGGCTATTAATGTTTTCTAGTTTATTAATGACCAACATTCTTAAAAGTTTGCTTTTTCTTCTCCCAAAGATGAGGACTAGTAACTGGGTCTGTGAGAACACATGTCTAGTTAGAATTTGCAACTCATGAGGATGTGCACTAAGGTCTAACAATTTTTAAAAAATCATTTCTTAGTGTATCAAGCAGGAAGTTCATTATTGTGTCATTTTGTATGACATTTTTGATATTTTGCAGCAGGAATTTTTTTGACAGCAGAAAGTGTCTTAGGATAATGATAACAATTAGCTAACAAGACAGAGGTCTGTATCTGGGCTATGTCTCTGTGGTATAATGGGGAAAATTGTAATGTAATACTATGAGACACCAGTTCAGTGACTTTAGTCACTTCAGTTAAGTGACTTTAGTCACTCTTCATGATCAGTATTGAGTGGTCCTTTTAAAGACTTGGTGAATGACATAGTAAGTCAAGCACATGTATGTTTGTGCGCAAACACACACACAGACACACAAACACACACACACACTCATACACGTTTAAATTCTGCTCTTGATTCCTTTGAAAAGGGCAAGTGGAAGCAGATGATCTCACCCTAATTTGTTTTAAATGTGAGTTACTTAGTCTTTTTCTGCTGGAGACCTCTGGATTAAAGTTCTTTTCTCTAGGGAAAGGGAGAAACAGCAAGTTTATTTATAAAATCTCTAAGTTTTTTACAATGCCTTTTTTTGCATAGCTGCTAAAATTACTGTTATTTTATCCCCTCACAAGAATTCCCTCACTGGATGCAAACAATGACCTGGTGGCAGGTTGGATTGCCTCCAAGTTACTCAGCAGTTACTGCACAATATTGTGATCTGGCTGCTTTCTTTTCTGAATTTGTTTTCTGCCTTCTTACTCTGCCTCCCCTTGCTCTAGTCACGTTGACCTTTTAGCTTCTTTCCCAACTCAGGAAGTTTGCTTGTGGCTTTAGATCTATCTGAAACATTTTTTCACACTCGCCTTTTGCCTAATTTCTACTCAACTCTTAGATTTTCCCTTTCATGTCACTTCCTTGAAGAAGGTTTTCTTGAAACGCCCACTAGGTTTCCTGTGCCTTCCTGTCCTGTATAGGGCACCTGTCCCACAATAGCCCTTACATTTTCTATATGGCTCTTACCGTAGTGATTAATATAATTAATTGTATATTGGCTGTCTGTTTTATTGACTCTGATATCTTGGTGGGAAGAAAATATGGCTGTGTTTCTGTTGATACCTAGGAATTCCAACCATTTAGAAGATAGTCAATAATTATTCAATACATGAATGGTTGGTATCTATCCTATAAAACTAATTAATGTTAAAATTGTGAGTAGAGCTTACTTAGTCATTCAACTGTCAGAAGTTTATACTCTGTGTTGTAGGAAACAGTTGTACACCTACTATCTAGCATTGACTTTCTCTCTTAGTGAGAATTCAAAAATGATTTGTAATTGTTGCTGAAAACAATGTTAAGTGAAGCTAAGCCTAAACGTGTCAGATTTTTGTGAATGTGAGAAAAGAGTCACAAGAGAAAGAAAGTAAAATACTAGAAAAGTAGAGTGGTATGTAACTGCTGATGGGGTGAATTAAATAGTTAATGAGAAGAAAGTTAGAAAACTACTGAAGGTAACCACAGTGAAATTGGCTTCCAGATCGGGCCCTCAGGCCAGATAGGTTTGGCCTTGATGGAAAAGCCATTAGAAAGTATTCAAACATCCCATTATAGCCTTAGTCACATGACCTCTCAGTCTTCAGTTCCTAACTTGGTAAACTGAATATTAGATTATATAACTTCTAAAATCTCTTCCATCTTCAAACTCTGAATTTTGCCCTGAATGCTTATTAAGCTCACAGGGAAATAGATTTCAAGTACCTAACCACATCTATCTTAAAAAAAAATGGGAGGCTTGAAAATTGCTTTATTTTCTAAATGTATATGTTTTATCTCTCTAATTCTTTATTATTCATTTCTCATATTTCCCATAGCTATTAATTTACCTTTTAATCCAGCTGCACTAGAATTATCCCAATCTGCCAATACAGAACCATGAAACTTACTTATAAACCATATTAAAAAAAAAAAAAACAGATTCTTGGCCAGGTGGTGGCTCATGCCTATAATCCCAAAATTTTGAGATGTGGAGGCAGGTGAATCACAAGGCCAGAAATTAAAGACCAGCCTGGCCATGATGGTGAAACCCGGTGTCTACTAAAAATACAAAAATTAGCCAGGCGTGGTGGTGGGTGCCTGTAATTCCAGCTACTTGGGAGACTGAGGCAGAGAACTGCTTGAACCCAGGAGGGTTCAATGAGCTGAGATTGCGCCACTGCACTCCAGCCTGATTGACAGAGCAAGACTGTCTAAAAACAAACAAACAAATAAAAACAGATTCTAAGGCTGGGGCTGGTATCTTGGCTCATGACTGTAATTTCAGCTCTTTGGGAGGCTGAGATGCTCAATTTGCTTGAGGCCGGGAGTTTGAGACTGGCCTAGGCAATATGGAAAGATCCTGTCTCTACAAAAAGAAGTACAAAAATTAGCCAGACTTGGTGGTGCACAGCTGTAATCCCAGCTACTCAGGAGGCTGAGGCACGAGGATTGCTTGAGCCTAGGAGTTCAAGACTGCAGTGAACTATGATCACATGATTATACCATCCTTGGTTTCAAAGCCAGAACCAGTCTTAAAAGAAAAATTAGAAAGTCTGGCATGAATCTTATGAATCTGGACCTTTATTAAACTACACTGATGAATTTAAGGCAGCTGTCTCATGGATAAGCATTTAAGAAACAATGGATTTAGTCTTTGGTTGTCCTGCATTATTGAAGAATATTTGAATCAGTTTAACTCACTCATAGGGAAAGTTTGGGGTAACCAGTAAAAGCATGGTGAATTATATCTAGGAAATGTTCCCATTCAATAGGCCAACCTATGGTAACTGGTTGCTGCATTTATGTTTTAGTGACATAATGAGCTTGGGAGACACTGGGGATGTTTATACTGAACTGTCTCATGTACTAAATTAGAGGTGACCTGTTTTACAGAAATGCGGGCTTTAACCAGGGTATCTTGGCTTTTTTCCAAGTTGAGGTACCTCTGACTTCTTAATTGGACCTCTTCTCCATGTCTCACACTTGGCTGAGGAATTTGTTAAAGTGTTTATCTTTTCTTCTTGTTATGTTACTGTTTGTTATTAAACAGTTACTGCATTTTCCTTCTGGACATGACTGTGTTTTAGTGGTGGGCGATGTGATTGCCTATATATAATTGTTAAGACACTTTGGAATACTTCTGGAGAAATATGACTATATAAATTGAAGTTATTACTGTTGTGCTTACATTAGAATTTCTAGTTTGAGTGTGAAGGCTTGGGATGTAACCCACTTCTGATTGCAGGGGAATCAACATTTCATATCATTAGTGAATTGACTCATCCAAATGAAGGCCCTGATTCTGAATACTATTCACTTAACTATCAAGGTATCGATCCAGTGTTGAAGTTAGAGAGGGAGAGGAACAGGGAGATAGATGAGATCATAGATCATTGAATTCTATTACATTGTTATCCCAGTTGTGATCATACAAAGACCTCTGCAGACCAGTTGGAGTTATATCAGTGTCTTCCCTAGAAGTACTGAAATGAATACCAACTTGTACTGTCAGTGCTTATAAGAAGAAAAAGCAACATTTCCATCCTTCTTTCAAAAAAAGCAAATTTGTATCTTGTCTTAAGTTATTGGACAAAAGCACTTCCTTATAACTACCATTTGCACCTTTCTACCAGGTTAATCCCCTTTGATGAACACACACTCTACTTGTATCACTCAGTCTTCAGTCTCTCTTATCTAGCCGCATCATCCTCTGTTATATGGCAAATATGCCGGGCATACCCACTCCTTAGGAACCTTGCACATTGTTCCCTTTGGCTGAAACCTCTTCCCCAAGATATGGTAGCCTACTCCATCTCCTTCTTCAGGTCCTGGATCAGTTGTTAGCGGAGCCTTTCCTGACTATTCTTCTTGAAACGTCATTCCTACTCCTAAACCCTAGCATCTCCTAGCTTCATTCGTCACTTATTTTATCTTTACAGTATTTATAACTATTAGACATATACAAATGTATTATTTACTGTCAATTTCTTCTCTAAAGTATAAGGGCAGGGATTTTGCCAGTATTTATTCACTGCTACATGTACCATGTCTAGAACTACACTTGACATTTGATAGTCATGCAATAAATTTGTTGAATGAATGGATGCGGTATTGATGAATGAACACTATGATAAACTACATTATATGCAAAATAATTAACTGGGATTTATTGTGAAAGATAGGAGAAAGAAATCTGTTTAATCACTCTTTATCCCAGCTACTCAGAAGGCTGAGGCAGGAGAATTTCCTGAACCCAGGAGGCGGAGGTTGCAGTGAGCCGAGATCGCGCCATTGCACTCCAGCCTGGGTAACAAGGCGAAACTCCATCTCAAAAAATAAATAAATAAAATAAAATAAAATAAAATTTAAAGATTATAACTTTAAATGGTTTTCCTTCTTTTCTTCTCATAAAGACTTAGGAAAAGCTCTTGTTGGGTTTATATCATCCCAATATACTTAGTCTCAGCCTCTTTTATGAGTTTACTAAAATGAACGAGGTTTAAAAAGTAAATTGACTGGGGAGGAAATATTATATATTTATATAATAAATATTTGATAAATGCTTACCTTATGTCATGTTTTTGGGCAGGCTATGGGAATGCAATAGAATCCAGTTATACACAGGCAGTCACTGCTATAGTGACTTTTAGTTGGCAAAGATGGACAGTTAAAGGTGCAGAATAGAATAAAAGAATATTCTGTTATAGTCTGGGAATGTATAGAACGAGTACTTAAGAGTAAAAGTGAAAAACAAAAGTCCTACTGGTAGAAATGCTTCTTATACTGAAACAGGAATGGAAAGTAAGAGCTGGCCAGGCTATGAAGAGGAAAGGAGATCGAGGCAGAAAGAGAACATATAGGATGATGAGTGTTCTGTATTCAAGGGACTGCACGAAGAATAGTGTCTTGAGGACTTTGGGTAAAAAGTCAAAGAGTATCAGGAAGAGAAGCTGAAGAGGGAGCTCTGGGACTTTACAACTGTGTTGAAATAAACATTTTACTTCTACAGTAATACAAAGCTGTAGTAGTCCTTTATGTCATTCACAAATTGTCTGCTCTTTTCTTCAGCATATAGTAAGGTTGAATTTGTATACCCTCTTGAAGTTAAAGGTGGCCATTGAATTGCTCTGGTTGAGTAAATGTAGGTGGAAGTGACATGTTTTACATTCAAGCAGAACCCTTACAAGCCACTATTACATTTCTCCCTACTGCTGCAGGGATTCAGTGACCTGATCACTGAAGTTCCAACAGCCTGGATCCTTGAACCTGCTGAACTACTTTAGGCATGTAGTTTGCATGCAAAAAGCTGTTTTATTTGTTTAAGTCACTCACATTTGGCAATTGTTTCCTCCTGCAGAATAACCTTCACTCTCAGGAATGACAAAAATAATCATTAACAGATATATAAAATATTAAAATGACTTTCTGATAGACTGTGTTGGTTGCAGTGAAAAAATTGGGTTGGAATCAGAAAGACCAGAAACCTAGAGGCCAGTTTCAAGGCTGCTGGAGTAATCTAACTGAGAAAAGTTGCAGGAACCACAGGTAGTTTTTTACAAATATCAGATGAGAGAATGGTGGCTGGGAGCAGGACCACAGCCATTCATACTGGGAAAGGGAAAAAAAAATGTTCAGATTCAAAATGTATTTGAGCCAAAAGAACCTGGTAACTGATAGGATATAAGGGTGTGAAAGAAAAAGAAAGATGCTAATTAAATGCTCTGGTTTCTGGCTTGTTTGACTGCATGAAATCAGCAGGATATAGAATATTAAAGGGAGAATGTTGTCATTAAGATTATAAAATAAAATTAGTTCAGTTTTAGAAATGTTGGGTTTGAGATGCTTTTCCAAAATCCAAGTCTAGGTATAGGTAGACATTTTGTTTTTTTTTCCTTAATAAAAAACAAAGTAGGGCTCAAGAAAGTTTTCTGAGACAAAGGTATCGACATGTGAAGTATTAGGATATAGTCGATCATTTGAACCAAAATTGTAGATGAGTTCACGCTGAAAGTGCATGTTCAAAATGCAATTAAGCATGTACAGGATCATGCTGGTTAACTGGTAATGAAATACATGATGACAGAAAATTTCAAAACAGAGGAGAAGGTTAAAAAAAAAATCAAGGCAAATTTGATTCCAGACAACAAACACTGAATTGTGGAGTTCATAATATGACTAATATTTTTATTTATTATTTTCTTACACCAAATACTTAAATGGCTATAATAGAAATTATGTCTTCATTCTCCATGTATACAAGACATAATAATCCATTATTTTTAAGATCTGTGGCCTCTGCAAGAAGATACACTTGCGTCTTTATTTTATTCTGTCATTTGAATCAGTAATCAGAAATAAAGTCTAAAATTTTAACTGGAGATAAACTATTCTTCCCATTTAATTATTTTGTAGGTACCTTAAGTGGTAAGCTTATTTATAATGCACAACTCATATTTAAATAGCTTGATAAGCTCAATACACAAATGAGTTCAATTATGATGCTGCTGTTATGGTAAGTTTATTTTCCTGTTTTTTCAGAACTGTTTTTTTTTTCTGTACCTAGCATAGAAGGAACAAAATACGCAATTAGGTTTCATTTGCAATCTATTGTAGAATAAATTATATTAAGATGATGATTAGGTATCCTATAGTTGACAAATTAATGGTTACTTATGATGTACAGTTTATATATATATATATATATATATATATATATATATATATATATATATTTAATTTTTATTGCATTTTAGGTTTTGGGGTACATGTGCAGAACATGCAAGATAGTTGCGTAGGTACACACATGGCAGTGTGTTTTGTTGCCTTCCTCCCATTCACGCACATTTGGCATTTCTCCCCAGGCTATCCCTCCCCAGCTTCCCCCCACCGCTGTCCCTCCCCTATTCCCCCCAATAGACCCCAGTGTGTAGTACCCCCCTCCCTGTGTCCGTGTGTTTTCATTTTTCTCACCCGCCTATTTTTGAATGCAATAGGTTGTGATTTCTGATAAACACTTATCTCAAACGTTATAATCTTTAAAGTTGGCATATTTTCTGAGAAATAATTTTTTGTTATTTGTTTATATTTATTATGTTAATTTTAGGAGTATTAAAAAGTTTTCCGGCATAATTTTTAAATAAAAATGTAAACACTTAACACTGAGTCATGTACTGAAGTTAGAGAGATGAAGTAGGACAAAGATCTTTAGTTTCTAAGTGTCCCCAGGCAGGTGAGGTGGCAAATGAGTGACTAACAAAGGAGGATTAGAAGAGAAGAATGTAGGCTATAGTGTCAATGGAAGGAAACATGAATTCTATCTTGAGAAAGCAAGAAGCACTTTGCTCCAAAATGATTTTCAGCTTGGATTTTGAAGGGTTAGTGTGACCTACCTAGACCAATAAAGAAACAAACTCATTTGAATTAGAAGCAACAGCATTTGCAAAACATCTGAAATAAAATAGAATATGACTAGATTCATTTTGAGGATTGAAAAGAGTCAGCCATTCAGTAGGGCTGATGGCTAGAGTGAATATCAAAGAGTGGTAAGTAAAGAGGCAGGAAATGTTAATGTTCAACAGAATTTCAAGTTAGCTTTAATTTGGACTTAAATTGATCCCCTCCCTGCAGAGAAAGGATTGAAAAAAATTGGTAGTTTTGAATCTACAGCTTTTACAGTTTCAATGACTCATGTTAGCTAGTCCACAAAGAGCTGCAGATTAGTCCTAGACCATCGTAGTGCACTAAAAGAGAAGCCTTTTTATGATTCATTTGCATTTTCAACACTGCCCATATAAGGAATTGGTTTTTCTAATTGGTCACACTGGAACATTTGAAATAAATTCAAAATGGTGTCCAGGAGACTATTTTGAAGAATGGCCTGCAGAAGCTATAGGAACCACCTATATTTCAGACCTATTGATAATTTTTTAGAAAGTCTATGGGTGATGGATTCCAAATATCTAGCTTTTGTCACTCTGAGGAACTTTCTGTAACTAAAGAACTGAGATGGATTTCTGAACCCATCTCAGAATTTTAGCCTCAGTCTCCTTATCTATAAAAGTAGAGAAGTTAGAATAAATAATATCTAAGGCTCCTTTCATTTATATATGCTATAATTTTATAACTTTACTACACTAAGAATTCTTAATTTTCTTAGACTATTGCAAATAATGATAGAAACTATCATTTGCATTAATCACTTAGTAAAGTTTTAAAAATATTTAGTTCTGTTTATTGTGCTGAGTGCAAGGAATAAAATGAATAAAAAAAGTTTGATGGTTATTTCCTATGGCATGATGTTTAGCTACTGGTTAGAGAACAGGAATTTTAGAAATAAATACAGATTAATCCATGAATGAAAAATTAATGGCATAAGACCTGAGTAATTATGCAACTACAAGGACAATGCGAGCATATAAAAGGAAGATTCCAATGTTGTTAGTACAAAGACCAAAGGATAGATGTGCTAGGCACTGAGACTTATCAGGGAAGGACCCTGGAGAAATGACCTTTGGAGGAAATAGGCAAGAACCTCAGAATGGCTTTGTTATTGTGGTTTGGGATACCAGTGAGTCTGGGAGAATTAGCAACTTCTTCAAGAGCATATGGCCTTGTGATATGCAAAGGTCAGGAAAGCAAATTACAGAGCAATATTTTATGGGCTTTTTAGGGCTTTATAATTTAAGATGCAGCAGCAATTTTATTTCCTGTCATCAATATTGAATTGATGGCATTCAGACTTTATTGATTAAGAATGTAAAATAGCTGGCTTTCTTGCAGCTTGGCACATTGGATATTTTTTCAGTTTAACTTTCAGAAAAGCAAGTGAGTCTGTCAACAAGGCATCCCCCACTGCCCTTTGTTAGCACTAGGCTGATTTGAGTCATCTCAAAATAATCACACTTGCTCATATCTTGTCCCTCTTGCTGGATCATCACTTGCCTTTAACCTGTGTGTGACTGATCTGGAAGAATTTTAGGTAATAAGAAAGCAGCTTGTTAAACCCCAGGAGAATATTAATCAGAAGTGAAGGGGAGGAAGACAGCAAATCACACTGCCACATGTGTACCTATGCAACTATCTTGCATGTTCTGCACAGGTACCCCAAAACCTAAAATGCAATAAATAAATAAATAAATAAGTAAGTAAGTAAGTAAGTAAGTAAGTAAGTAGCTGGAAAAATGCTGGAAGAAAAAGAAAAAAAAAGAAGTGGACATAATGAGGTGAGATGCCTTAATGGTTTTTCCCAGCAGCTGGCCTGGTGGTCATTCAGTGTCCACATGCCCTTTCAGTCTGCCTGTCATAATCAGGACAAGAAGCATCCAGGTTGGATCACTTGCCAGTTGTAGTTAAGTAAACCCAGCAACCTAAGTCTTGGTAAGAAATATTATTTTCCAATGTCATCTGGAATTTTTGTGAGGGAAAGTTTACCTACTTGCAAGTCATGCAAATAAAAATATCTAGTCTATCTTGTTAGTTTTGGAAAATAAACCAAAAAGCTGAGATTTGATATCAGTAATGGAGTCATTATGTATTTGAAATGTGAAGTTATGAGAATGCCTGAGATCACTCAGGTAAACTATATTTATCCTTCATCACATTGTTTCAACAATTATACCCCCTTAAGGTAAATGTGTTTATTTTTCATGAAACAGAATCCTGTCATATTTAAGTAGAACAAAAATGTCTTCTAACAGTTTAACCATATAAAGGAATTTTTAAAAACATTTTCATCTTATCCAGTGTTTTATTTTATATTAAATATCCAACCATGGTTTTCCTTGTTAATTTTACAATGAAATTGAAAGAGGGGGAATTGAAGTATGTAGTATTTATGTGCTTTTATAAAGCTTGCTACTTTTCAGTTGCTCTCTGGGATCTCCTTGAAGGCCATGGTCTTGCTTATTTATTGCTATTACTTAAGTGCAATAAGTATTGACCGCAATTATTTCTAAATGAAAAGATCATGCCAAAAGATTTTTTCAGCATTATCTATAATGGACCAAATACAATGATGGAAAATAAAATATTTTGCAGCCCAAATATTCTAATTGGAGAGTCTGGCTCAGATTCTCTATGATATAACCCCTGGTATTTACTTATACTGATGTCTTCCCATCCAGCATAGTTATAGAATCACCATGTTGAAGTAGATGTGATAAAATCTGGAAGAGTAATGATTGGGGCGT
This sequence comes from Saguinus oedipus, assembly GCA_031835075.1. Taxonomy (NCBI): domain Eukaryota; kingdom Metazoa; phylum Chordata; class Mammalia; order Primates; family Cebidae; genus Saguinus; species Saguinus oedipus. The sequence continues at coordinate 68,873,875 of CM063178.1, forward strand.
AGAACAGGCTCCCTGTATTACAGAATACCAGGGGGCTCCTGTGAATTGGTATGCAATTACATGTGAATTAACTCAGTGAATTAATAGTCATGAAATATCACTCTTTGAAGAGAAGGCAGAATCAGTAGCAGTTTTCTAGGCTGTACTTTAATGTTAGACTTCCTTTTTAAATGCTTGTCCTCAATGCTGAAAAAAATTGTAAAAGAATAAGAAATGGCGTAAGGAATGTTTTGAAAAATATTATATTCTTTTAATCAAGGAATTGTTGAGAGAATATTTACAGACCTTGAAACCTTTTTGAGGATGGTTTAAGAACTTTGAAGACAATCTAGTTTGAATTGTAGCTTTTAAAAACTACTTCGTGTAATGCTGAGCAAGTTAGTTAAAACCTCAGAGTTCATTTTCTTGTTTGTAAAATAGGACTAATAATACTATTTTATAAGCTCCTTGTGAAGAATGGTGATTATGTATGTAAAGCTCCTGGCATGGGGCATTATTATAGAGAACAGTTACTTCTGTCTCAGATCTGCTTCAGTAGTAGTCCGGGACTTGTAGTGATGTTAGAAGTGATTGAACTTTCATCATGACCATTGGCATTTTGGCTGAAAGAGATTTGCTTGGTTTAGGGAACCACTGAAGGGTATTTCTGATGATGGTTTTACTATGAGCTACCCCTGTGAAGAGTAGTTAATTAAAATTGAATCTTAGTAATTTATTGAATCACTTCAATTCTGAAAACAAACATCTTAGATGTATAATCCAGCATCTTTATCTCCCAAATTTGGATTCTCCCACTTGAAATTTGGATTTTTGTATTCCTGTATTAAATGGCAGGCAACTGCAAAAGGCTATCCTACCTTCACCAAATATGAGTTGTTCGATTGATGAAGGTTTCCAAAGTTATAGTTATCATTAAGTACAGATTAGAGATTAAAAACAATTCTTAGAGGATAGCTGTCCTCTTGCAACAAACTGCGAGTAAGTATCCACTGTGTTCCTAAAGATGAAAAAACGTATTTTAAGTAAATAGTGGAGAGCCTGGATTTTGGACGAGACATCTTGGGTCAATTCTCTGGTTCACTCTTCATCAGTTGTAAGCTATTGTCCACTTTCTTAAACTCTGTGCCTTAGGTAGCTCATTAGTTTTTTAAAATATAAAATTGTGAAGATTAAATTTGTTAAATTATATGGAGTCCTGAGAGCAGCCGGCCTGGTGGTTATTCAGTATCTACATGCCCGTTCAGTCCGCCTGCCATAGTCAGGACCAGAAGCATCCAGATTTGGTCACCTGCTTACCCAGAAGCTGGGTAGATGCCTGGCCTATAGATGGTCAACAAATACTAGATACAGCTAAAATGTAAGCATATTATTCACAGGCAATCAAACAATAACAACCATGCTGGCCTGATGTCTGTGTCTGGCAGGGCCACTGTCCTGACCATTGGACCACTTTATTTGCATTTTCATCAGGTAGTCAATTTCCGGTATATACAGACATAGCTGAGAATAATCTCCTGTTGATTAGCTAGTCAAATTACTTGAATCACCTCTCCACATTCCATTCAGTACATAATTAGTGTTTATTTCAATTTTGCTATTCATTATGCAAATTCATTGCAGGAGAGCATCATTGACTGGGGAGTGTATGGCTCATGATTTTTTATTGGCAGTCATTGAGATGAGAGATGGACAGGTACTGGGAAGCTTCTGCTTCGCTTAATTTGGTGACGCTTTTCTGTATTTGGGCCAAAGTATCAGTATAATCACATTAGTTTTATTATTACTGTTAATTAGATGTGGGTGTGAGAAAAGTGTTTCCAGTTGCAGAGTTGATTAGGTGCTGAAGTGGTTCCCTACAGCTTGATTTGTTTTAGGCAAACTGGACAAAGAATTAGAGTCAACACACCCCAGGGAGGAGTGGTGTGAATTAGGTGGTAGAGTAAATGTTTTCCGTTTGCTGCTACAGTTTTTGATAATAAAATGTGCTGATCTGCTGGAGCCAGAGCCAGCCTATGTTCTCTTTCCAAATGAATGGGATGTTCAGGTGCATCATCATAGTCATTGTCCAAGAGGGAAAGCACTGTCAGCAGCACCTCCTGCTCAGAGGACTTAGCAGAAGAATTATACTTCTGTGTTAGGTTGTAGTGCTGGGAAAGCATTTTGTTTTCAATCCAAGCATACCAGCAACCTTCTACATAGTGCTACATGAGAGATCTAGTAAGTGTTGGGAGTGCTAATGAAGTGTTCTTGTATCTCTTTTTCCAGAAAATATATCTATACCATCTGTATCTATCTATATATTTCTACCGATCTGTCTGAATAAAATGTATGTCACTGATTTTGCTGCATCTGATATGTAGTGATAGAAGTCATGGCATTGTAATAAAACATAGAAAGCTCTGAATTCAGTATTTGCTGCTAATAAGCACTTGGTAAATTTTAGGCATGGCATTTAGCCTTTCTAAGCTTTAGTTTTTATGGGGTAGAGGAGTTGTGTTAATTCTAATCATCACATGCCATTGTTAAAGGTGAATTGTGGTGGTGTCTGTAAAAGGCATCATGTAAGGTAAGCATCATACATGTGTGTGTTTGCCCTAATTCCTCTGGTATGAAGTGAACCATATTCAATTAACTCATTTTAGCAAATATTGATTGCTTCCCCAGAACTATGTTCATTCCTGGGGAAACAGTGGCAAATGCAAATCCTTGTCTTTTGAGTAATTCTTTCACCCCACAAGACTGTGGTTCTATCTGTCATAGCTGTACTCAGGATTTTCATTCTGAGAAGATAACCAGGAAAAAGAGGTTAGAACTCAGGAAAGAGAACATTTCTAACAGAGGACAACTATCTGCATTTTTGAGTTAGTGAATTTATCAAAATAAAAACTTTATTTGAATAAATTCAAAATACATTTTTGAATTTATCAAAAAATAAAGATCATAAAAATGATCTTTATTTTATTTAGGTACGTGTTCCACTAGTTATAATTCCACATGCCTTGGGCTGGATCTTAATGCTTAACATATTAAGGTATGACTGTATGTCATCAAGGGATATATGTTACAGTAAGCAGTAACAATTACATAAAAAAATAAAGTATTTCCAGTAGGCATTTGCTTGTACTGAAAAACAACAATGCAAATTATTCCAGGGACTAGGGAAAATACAGTTAAGTATGTGTGGCTGTGCTTTCAAGCATTGAAGACCAAACAGATATATTACATAATTTCTATGTTCTGGGCTCTGTGCTGAAGACTTAATATGCAACATAATATGCAACACCTTGTTTCATTTCATAAAGGCTCTCATTATGCTTTTTTTTGACTTAAATACAGATTTAAAGCCCATACATTATTTGTCCAAGGTGGCAAAGCTAGAACTGGATCCACACCATGAGTTTTGGGGACCCTCTTTACGTTATTACAAACTAGAAGACATTCAGCCTCCTATAAGTTTGAGCTGAATTGTGCTGGGTTGAACATTAAGGGGAGAGATGGTGCATAATTTAGCAATTATTAAAATTTTATGTAATAAACTTACTTACATAGTGGAGTGAGAAATTTAGAAGCTACGTGACTTTGTATAGATTATTGAAACTCTCTGAGCCTCAGATTCTCCTAAAGTGGTAAGATTAGTCATTTTTACCTCATCTATAGGTTATGAGATTTAAATAAGATGACGTGTGTAATATACTGAATGTATTACTTGGCAGAAAAGAAATGTTACTTCTCATATTTACCCAACCACTTGAGTTTTCTGAGAGAAAACTCTGTAAAATCCTTCACAGAGCAACATCCCTGAATCGTGACAGTCATACGCCACATAATGACATTTCAATCAACAATGGATCTCACATACAGTGGTGATCCCATACCATTATAATGGAGTTGAAAAATTCCTCTTGCCCGGTGACCTCATAGCTGTCCTAATGTAATTGTGTAATACATGACTCGGCTGTTTGTGGTCAAGAATACTGCTGCACTGCCAGTCATATAGGAGTGCAGCACATACGGTTATGTACAGTGTATAATACTTGATAATGATAGTAAATAACTATGCTGTTGGTTTATATGTTTACTATTCTATGCTATGTATTATTGTTTTAGAGTGTTCTCCTTCTACTTATATAAAAGAATATATAACTCTAAAACAGCCTCAGGCAGGTTCCTCAGGAGACATTGAAGAAGACATTGTCATCATAGGAGACACTGGCTTCAGACTTGTTATTGTCCCTGAAGACCTTCTACTCGAACAAGATGTGGAAATGGAAGCCTGTGATATTTATGACCCTGACTGTAGACACAGGCTAATACTGTATGTGTTGTGTCTTAGTTAACAAAAATTTAAAAAGTAAAAAATTAAAAAAGAAAGTAGAAAAGAAGTATGTAATAAAAATATAAAGAAAATTTTTTCATATAGCAAAACAGTGGGTTTATTTTTAAATAATGCTGTTAGAAAAGAGACTGAGAATTAAAATAATTGATAAATGAGGTGATGGATATCTCAATTACTTTGATTTAATCATTACATGCTGTAGGCTTCTATCAAAATATCAGATGTACCCCATAAATATATACAACAATTGTATATCCACACCGATTAAATATACAAATAAAAAAGTTTTTAAAGTAAAAAAATACAGTAACTGGTCAGGCATGGTGGCTCATGCCTGTTATCCCAACACCCCAACACTTTGGGAGGCCGAGGTGAGCAGATCATTTCAGATCAGGAGTTTGATGCTAGCCTGGCTAACATGAGGAAACCCTGTCTCTACTATAAATACAAAAATTATAGGTGCCAGGCGTGGTGGCAGGCACCTATAATATCAGCTACTCAGGAGGCTGAGGCAAGAGAATCGTTTGAACCCAGGAGCCAGAGGCTGCAGTGAGCAGAGATTGCACCACTGTCCTACAGCCTGGGTGACAGAGAAATACCTATCTCAAAAAAATTAAAAACAAAAACAAAGGTTACAGTAAACTAAGTTTATTATTCTCTTTTCATGCTGCTGATAAAGACATACTTGAGACTGGGAAGAAAAAGAGGTTTAATTGAACTTAGAGTTATAATTAAATTCTGAGGCTGGGGAAACCTCAGAATCATGGAGGGAGGCAAAAGGCACTTCTTCCATGGTGGCAGCAAGAGAAAATGAGAAAGATGCAAAAGCAGAAACTTCTGATAAAACCATCAGACCTTGTGAGACTTAATCACTACCATGAGAACATTATGGGGGAAACCACCCCCGTATTTCAAATTATCTCCCACCAGCTTTCTCCCACAACACGTGGGATTATGGGAATACAATTCCAGATGAGATTTGAGTGGGATCACAGTGCCAAACCATATCACTAAGATTAATTAATTTTTGAAGAAACAATTTTTAAAAATAAATTTAGTATAGCTTAATTGCACTGGGTTCATAAAATCTGCAGTAGTGTAAAATAATGTCCCAGGCCTTCACATTCACCCCTACTCATTCACTGGCTCTCCCAAAGCAACTTTCAGTCCTGTAAGTTCCATTCATGAAAAGTACGTGATACAGCTGTACCATTTTTGATCTTTCCTACAATATTTTACTGTACTTTTTATGTTTACATATATTTAGGTACACAAATAATTGCTATTGTATTATTTGCCTACAGTAATAATACAATAACATGCTACACAGATTTGTAACCTAAGGAGCTACAAACCATATAGCCTAGGTGTATAGTAGGATATAGGAATAAATTAAAAATAGGTAGTAGTAGCATCTAGGTTTGTGTATGCTCTGATTTTTGCACCCTATGATTTTTGCACAATGAAGAAGTCACCTAGTGATGAGTTTCTCAGAATGTGTCACTGTTACTAAATGATGCATGGCTGTTCTGAAATTATGGGTATCACTGAGGGAGCTCAGTAAATAATATCACTCTCCTCTGCCAAGTTTCTGAACTCATTGGAAATAAGTCAGAAGTAACAGAAAATATTAAGGTGTTTGGGATAATAATATATTGCCTTTATTGGTGATAAAGGTAAGATGGGTGACATAGCTTAGTCTGAGAGTCAAATAGACAGCTCACTGTGAACCTTGCATTGAATAGACTTATTGTCCAATCAAAGGCAATGGGGAACAGTTACAGCACAGAGCCACAGAAGGGGACATGTGCTACCCAGAGAAAAGAAGAAACATTATATTCCTTCCCAATTTAGCAATCAGAAAAATCTCCTACCTTGTGAGGTACAGAGTGGATAAACAGGGCCAAGATAAGCCAAGACTATAACCCTAATTAATTCTAATCCTGCAGAAACAAATATTAATAGTAGGTAAAAAGCATTCCTTCCACAATAAATCACAGTTGTGGTTTACTTACATGTATATTTTTTCTGGATTCATGTTCCATTGGTGAGACCACCTAGAGGTGTTGTTACTTATTACCTCTCCATGACTAGGGTAGCCCTGTTGGGTTGAATGAGTTAGACAACTTTATACTGTAATTTAAATAGTCAGTTGATCATGTAGAATCATACCCCTATGAAAATTTTAAAAAATTATATTTTTATTTCACATTCAGGTAAGATGAACTGTATTAGACTCAATGTAAAACAAGGGTTTTTGGCAGAGCCAGCAACGCAATGCAGAAATCAGTTTTTGAAACAGAGTATCACTACACGGTAGCAGTTACAGTTTTTTGTAGGTGACCCCAAGTGTCCATGGCATGTATTCTAATTAAAGGGTATTTGATATCTCTGAGTTTCATAAAGATGCCTGTAGGAATCTTGTGAAGATGGAAGTGGTTCTTAATACCAGTGTACCTCCAAGACCAGACAAAGGTCTGGGTAAGTGTCTGGATTTAATAGTATTCACTTAAGAGAATATTACAGAGCCTCTGTGTGAAGCATATGACATTTTTTTCAAAGCTCTATACAAGATGTAACATTATTCAGGAAAACAGAAATAAGCAGGAGACGCACTGTGATTAAATCATTGAGGCATTTTTTTTTTTTTTTTTGCCATAGGATTTCTCATGTTCTTTACTATGTTAATATTTATTGTGCATATGTAAGCAGGACATATGGGACATAGAATTTCTGTATTGACCATGGAATGTCCTTTTTAAAGAATCTCATCTTTAAAAGCATATGAGGTTACATGGAGTAAACTATTTCTTATTTGTAGTTATGATAGTCATTTGATTTTCTTGAGTCTTTAATACAAAAATAGGAAACACATGGTTTATTAGTCTTCTACAGGACTGCTACTCTATTTGGATGACTTACAGCACACAAAAACATTATGCCTAAAGTAAATCATCAGTTGTTCTCACTACTCAAAAACCAAAATAAATATGCTGGTAGTTCTTTTATCTCAATTAGTGGACTGTTGATTCTTTCTCCAAAAGGAAACAGAACTTTTCTACCTAAATATCATGTTCCCTTCTTTGCTTCAGGCACATAATATCTCAGTACTATGAGAATTTACTTCTCAAGGTTCTCATAAAAACATTAGCACTTAGCAAATTGTAAAATTGTCAGTTGAGTGTCTGTATCCTTTGCTAGGCAATGAATTCTGAGAGGACAATATTACTTATCATTATTTTTAATTTATTCTTATATAGCCAGCCACATGCATCATACTCAAGAATGTTAGTTAAATATATTAATAAAGACATGCATGCCAAGTCACATCTTTCAAGCTTTTTAAGACTAATTGGAGATAAATTCATGTATCCCTATTTGAAAGTGTGGTCATTGTTCTTAAGATTAGCAACTCATGTTCAGTATAATATTTTCAAATTCAAATTGCTAAGAATTTTGACAAAAGTGGTAAAAATTTCTAGTGGGAAAATGTACACAGGAATCTTACTTCCATGCATTCTATATTTTATTTGATTTTTTGAAACAGGGTTTTGCTATTTTTCCTAGGCTGGCATTCAATGGCTATTCATAGGTGTGGTCATGGTGCAATACAGCCTTAAACTCCTGGCATCTCATCTCAGTCTCCCTGGTAGCTGGGACAACAGACACATGTCTCTGTGTCCAGCCAGATATTCTAGATTTTAGCTTATATGTTGATTAATATGTTATCAATAGCAAATCTTATGGCAGAAGCATGCAGGATGAAATTGTAAAATCTCTTTTCACTTTCCCCTTTAACATTTATTTTTCTTCTCTACCTGGAGGTAACCACTTTGTAATGATGGCTTCCTAATACTTTTAATTGCCATTCATGTGTGTGTGTATCTGTGTGTGCACTTTTAGATAAAGCATATTTGGTGTCTATTTTCAGGAGTTTTCTTTTTTTCATTAATGCCTGACTAGAATTTATTACCCATTAATGCACATCATTCTTCGTCATGGCTCTATGATATTCCACTATATCAAATACACTTAATAAGACAGTATTGGGTGTAATACTTAGTAACCATGGCCAGGTGTGGCATCCTTTTCACTTATCTTTTTATAAAATTGATTGACCACTGCAGTGTAAACAGCTTTCCTTCTTCATATGTTGGATATTTTCTTTTCCAGGTTCAAATATATCAGTTTTCTCATGTGTAAAATTGGTGTAATACTTGAGTATTCCTCACATGAGAATTGAGTAGTAAATAAATCCATAGCTGCAAAGGTTTATAACATAGATGATCACAATAAAGTAGTTGTTCAGTCAATATTGGCTTTCACTATATTAAATGTTATTCTTCTTGTTGATGGTATTAAAAAAAATCCTTCTGCCCATTGTTACTTTTAGTTAATTCGCATACTCCTCTTAGACAGTGAGTCTTCTGGGTCAATCCTTCATTTGTCTACCCTTTTCTCTGCCCTTTGGCATTCTGGAACAATAATGTTGCTTCCTCTTTCAGCTCCCTAATTTGCTCATCAACATTGTCCATCCCGCCATCCAGCCTTGCTATCAAATTTTATTTATTTTTAATTTTTATGTATTTATTTTCTTAGAGACAGGGTCTTTCTCTGTTGCCCAGGCTGGAGTACAGTGGCATGATCACAGCTTGTTGTAATCTCGAGTTCCTGAGCTCATGAAATCTACATTTAGCCTCACAAATAGCTAGGACTGAAAGTGCATACCACCATGGCAGGCTAATTTTTCTAAATTATTTTTGTAGAGATGGGGTCTCCCTGTGTTGCCCTGGCTAGTCTTGAACTCCTGACCTCAAGCAACCCTTCTGCCTCAGCCTCCCAAAGTACTGGGATTATAGGCCTCAGCTACCATGTCTGGCCTATTGAGATTTTAATTACATCAATTATGTGTTTCATTTCCAATATTTCCTTTTGTCTTATTTCTGCAAAGTCCAATTCTTATCTTAAGAATATGATCAGCCTCTTAAATATCCAAAACCATAATTTTAGATCTTTTAAAATCTTTTGTTTGCATTATAATTCTGTGGTCTTGTGTATTATATTTTTTTCCTATCCATTGAGCTTGATAATTTTCATGGGGCTGTCGTTTTCAAACATTTGGTAGTTGTAGATTGTCTATTCATCTTTAATTTGGGTAATGTCTGCCCTCTGACTCTGATGAACTGATCTGCTTTTGAGAGTGTATAAAAGCATAAATGTAGGAGAAAGGCATGAGTGATAGGTTTTGTTTGGGGTGAACTTCGTTGTCCAGCCCCAAATCCTTCTCCTCCCATACTCACTGCTTTGTACAGGAACAAAGGTATCAGTTGCCTTTTCTTCCTATAAGAAGTGGTGGCTCAATGACTCAGCTGAGTTAATAGCACTTACCTGATTGTATAACCAGTGAATTCCTGTGGGTCCTCTGTACCTGTGACAGTTAACTCCTATCATAGTGAATATGGGATCCTTCTAACTCCCTTTCATTTGCCTTGAGCTAAATTGTAGTTTTCTCTTTTTGGAACCAATCTAAGGATTACTTTTCAGAAATACCTCAAAAATCCTTGAAAAACTTTCTAGTTTACAAAATGATGTGGCATAACCTGATAACTAGGGAACATGTGCTCTGGAATCATGCTGACAGGAATGGAATTCAGGATCTGCTGCTTACTCCCTGTGCCAACTTTAGCAGATTGATCATTGTTTTTAGTGTCTCATTTTCCTCATCTGCAAAATGGAAGAAAACAATAGTATATTTCTCATAGGCTTAATGTGGAAATAAATGTGTTAACTCATGAGAACAGCACTAGAGGCTGGGTAGGGTAGTTGGGGAATTAGGAGGAGAAGTGGGGATGGCCAACAGGCAAAAAAAAAAAAAAAAAAAAAAAAAAAAAGAGAGAGAGAAAGAATGAATAGGATCTAGTATTTGATAGCACAACAAGGTGAATATAGTCAATAATAATTTAATTATACAATGGATTGTTAGTAACACAATGGATAAATGCTTGAGGGAATGGATACCTCATTTTCCATGTTAAGGTTATTTTGCATTGTGTGTCTATATGAAAGCATCTCATGAACCCTGTAAATATACATACCTACTATATACACAAAAATTTAAAAATTGAAAAATATTAGTAAAGCTTAAATAAAAATGCTTTCTAAATCAAAATCATCTCAAATACCAATTCAGAAAGAAATAAAGCTGTGTGCTTATTTTCTTTTCTGTTGAGATGATGATTTGGCCTGCCTTGTAATTACAGATCTCATAAACAGAAATCTTTGAAAGATATGTAAACTTTCATGCAAGTTTATAGGAGCCCAAGCATAATTTTGGTTACCTCTGTCAATAGTGGATTTAAGAGAGTATATCCTGCTAAGGAAACAATGCATAATTAGATATAGAGACTAAGGAATAAATACTTGAGTCGAGTGAATTTGAAATAGTTCTTTTTTTTCCACATATGATCCTATGAACTTTTACAAAAGCTGTAGAGGACCCACACAGCCTTTGTGGTATATCTTTTCTTATTTCTCTTACATTCGTGCATTCTGCATCCCCCTGTCTTCCTCCAGTTAAATAAAATGGGCCTCCTGGCTGATATGTAAAGCTATTATACATCCTTAAAATCCTTTGTTTCTGCTCATCCCCCGCCTGAAACATTTACCCTCATCTTAATTCATTTTGAGCTGCTCTAGTAGAATGCCTGAGACTGGGTAATTTATAAAAAAACAGAAATTTACTTCTGTCAGTACTGGAAGCTGGGAAGCCCAAGATCAAAGTGCTGGCAGGTTTGGTTCTTGTGAGGATCCTGTCTCTCCTCTTCCAAGATAGGGCTTCCAGAGGAAAAGGATGCTGTCCTTCACATAGCAGAGGAGAAGAAGACAGCAAACCCACTTCTCCAATCCCTTTCATAGCAGCATTAATCCATCCATGAAGTAGAACCCTCATGACGTAAACACCTCCCATTAGGCCCCACCTCCCAACACTGTTGTATTCCTGGTAGCTTCAGCATGAGTTTTAAAGGGGACAAAAACATCCAAGCCATAGCAGTGTCAGATATCTGCCTGGCTAATTACTTCACTTCTTCAAAGAAAGCCTTCTCTCATATCTCACCTTCCCAGTAAGGTTCACCTCAATTATCTTATTTAATACTGCTAATACCTCTCTCCTTTCCTTATAATGCTTTTCTTTTTTTAAAATAACACTTATCAGCTTCTAATATACAAGAAAATTTACTTGTTCACTATATTCATTGTAATATAAGCTCTCGGGTACATTTTCTGTTTTGTTCATTGGTACCTCTTCAGTGTCTATAATAGTGCCTAGCTCACAGTGTTTGCAAAATGACTTGCCAATCATAGAGAATTATTAGAAATTCGCTAATGTTAAGTGGGAATCATTTTAACCTATTTGTAAAAATGACAATCAAAAGTGTGACAAAAATACTAATTCTGCAATCACATTGGAAGATATTAAAAAGATCAAGACATTTTTGTTTGCTTTTAATAAGATATTTATTCAATATCTAATAGTATTGGAGAAAATAGTGATAGATTACAATTACAGTGATAGTATGGGCCACCGGTGGTCAATGTCATGGGTTAGCCTTGGGTAATTGCATTGTTTCTCAGCTTAATAATATAAGAGGCCTTCCATAATGCAATTACAGCAACACTGGGGCAGACACATGTGTGCTCCCATTCCTTCAATTGCTGTGATCTTTCCTAACAAGTCTGTTTATTTTTGCTTTGCGTAGATGGGTCCGTGGGTTTTACAAAGAATCGATTCAGATCATTAAATCCTACACAAAGCTGAATAACAAAACAGAAAAATCTGTTCACAAAATGCTAAAATCCATCCTCTGACTCAGAACGTTGCTTTTCTCAGTATTTGAGTCATCACGTGGAAGATGGCTTTGTTTAATTCCAGATTTATAGTGCCTTATTCCTGAAATGAATATGTGCAAAGAGGAAACTTTTATTGAGTGAGAAGGGTCAGGTTTTAATTTGGAAAACTATACTATTGTCTGTACTTAGGGGGAGCTAGAAGGAAAGTGAAAAAGAGAGATTAATTATTCAGAGATATTAGTTACATTGGGTACTCCATCTTGAAAAGTCTTGTGAGTTTTTGCAAAACCAAAAGTATCTTTATGTACAATCTGACTTAAGAATAGGAGAGCAGGGAAATGGGAAAGAGCACTTCTATAGTAGGTCTACTTTAGTCAGACAAGAACTGGATATGCCCCACATTACTCTATTCTAAAATCTCTAAACAGATGAGCCCATCATTAAAAGAGGGAGAGGAAAGAACTGCTTTGGAAAGGGACATAGGGTGAAGGAAAGTTAAACATTTCCCATAATTGATTCAGGCAGACCTTTAAATCTTCATCAGCCTCCTTCAACAGCCACTCCACTGAACTTAGTTAAAAACAATGTGCTTACTGTGCAATGAAGTTTCAAGACAAATGGATTCCAATAACCATACAATCTGAGTAAAATATATTCTTGCTAAGGAAACTTCAAGTGAAGTCTCTTTGTTTCCAGCAAGCTAGCAACTTCTAGGTTCACAAAAAATAGAAATTAAGGGGCTATGACTGCTCATGAAGAATACATTAAGGGATGTCCCACAAGGATGTTGGTAAGAATTAAGCAAAACATGCACCAAAATTGTGGCGGGCAATGGTGCAGGAGCTAAATCTCCAGGGCTTGTGCTGCTCCAGAGTTAAAGCTCAGAGAGAGACAAAGCTGACTTACTTGCGCCTTAGTCAACACATTGGAAATTACAATCTGGACTTTCTAATTTCTAATACAAACCAGTTAAATAATTGTTGCCACCTCTTCTTACCCCTGGGTCATCATCCGTTTTCTAAGATGCAAAGCCAGGGATCTCACCTACTCAGTATACCAATCATAAAATAATCATACCACTCTACCAAGTTATCTTCTAATTGAAACGTTTAGAAAATCCTTTATAACTAACATTTTACCCTCTGTTGTTTTCTGGAGCTGTGGAATGTTCCTTTCACAGGAAAACAAGTCCCAATGAATAATTGAAAGTATGTCGTGCAATTGTGTGACTCAACACATCTTAGGATGATAATGGCTGGCTTCTTTCTTGCCAATGATATCAATTAGTTCTGTAATGCATACAGTTTTTAATGTCTGAATGTTTACCAGAATGTCATTAACATTGTCATCTTCCAAAAAGAAGAAAGTGTGCATTTTATTTGCCTTTTTGGAATCATATATAAAACCTTTATGTGTTTGAAAGGTTTTATTGAACCTTTATAATTCAATTTAACTTAATTCACCAAATGTATTCTGAGCACATACTCATAACAGGACACCGTGCAATGTCTTAGGGAAAGAGAAATAAATTTTGTAAACTTAGCCTTTTCCTTAAGCAATGATAGAACTAAATACCAATTATTATATAATGGTAAGGGCCGTAATGAAATTACATACAACAAACAGAGGTGGTATAGATGAGGATGTAAGCAATTATAAGACGACCTGGTAAAGAAAGATGGGATAAGAAATCTTTACAGAAAAGTTTTTCCCTTTCATTTTCAGCATATAGAACAATGCCTGGTATATAATCAGTATGATAGAATGATGAATCTCTTTTGGAGGCAAAGTAAGGTTCAGCTTTATGAATGCGCTAGTTTCCAATGGTTGCTTTAGCAAATTATCACAGACTTCGTTGTGTGAAACAACAGAAATTTATTCTATTATAGTTCTGGAGGCCAGAAGCCCAAAGGAAAGTGTTGACAGGGCTACACTGTTTCAAGAAACTCTAGGTGACAATACATTCCTTATAACTTCCATCTTCTGGTAACTGCTGATATTTGACTTGTGGCCACACCCCTCTACTCTCTGCCTCTCTGATATCTGCCATCTTTGCCTCTGTATATCAAATATTCTTTTACCCTTCTCTTATAAAGATGCTTTCGATGCTATTTAGAGCCTACATGGCTCATCTCATTTCAAGATCCTTAATCATATCTGTAACAACTTTTTTTCCAAATGAGGTAAAATTTACAATTTCCAGGGATTAGAACCTAGTATCTTTGTAGCCACAATTTACTCTACTACAAAGGGCAACTAAATAAATAAATAAATTTCTAAGAGTGCAGGTTTAAAGGGATTATTGTGCTAGGTAGAATATGCATAAGAAAGAAAGAAATACTGTGCCAAAAGATACCATTTTTAGCATATTAATTTGGTGATGGTGGTGAGCTAGTTAAACACACAGTTCTTCCTGGTCCAGGACAATCTTGACATCTTTGCCCCCTCGAAATGTATTCTATATTTATTCCAAAACCCTCATAGATTCAACATTGTGCTTAATATTTGAAGTTACTCATAGTTTCTTTTTCAATTAATTGATGGACACTCCTTATTCTCTGATTTGGGCCTTCAATCAATCATTCATTCACAGAGTTATTCAGCACATATTTATTGAGTCAACAATGTGAGTCATGTACTGTGTTCTAGGGATGCAAAGATGAGAAAAAAGAACAACAAATACAATCATTTCAAAAAGTATTCAACTCATTTGATTGATGCACATATTCAATATCCGGTAACTGAGGCAAGTACAGCATGCTATGGCATCATCTTTCATGAGATTAGAGAAAAAAATGGCTATGGAAGCACCAAGTTTGGTTTAACAGTTTTTTTTTTTTCATGGAAATGCAGTTTTAATCAGAGTCTTTAAGAGAGCAGGGACTTCATAATGAAGCCTGGAGGCAAAGAGAATCCCAGGCTGTTGGAGCAGCATTAGAAAGATGCAGTCCTTGGCCAGGCGCGGTGGCTCAAGCCTGTAATCCCAGCACTTTGGGAGGCCAAGGAGGGTGGATCACGAGGTCAAGAGATCGAGACCATCCTGGTCAACATGGTGAAACCCTGTCCCTACTAAAAATACAAAAATTAGCTGGGCATGGTGGCGCATGCCTGTAATCCCAGCTACTCGGGAGGCTGAGGCAGGAGAATTGCCTAAACCCAGGAGGCAGAGGTTGCGGTGAGCCGAGATCGCGGCATTGCACTCCAGCCTTGGTAACAAGAGCAAAACTCCGTCTCAAAAAAAAAGAAAGAAAGTTGCAGTCTTGCTAAGAATTAAGGGCTTAGGAAGCTACAAGTGGCTTGATTTACATAAGAGTGTAAGATGGATTTGGTGATAGGAGACTAAGGTGAACATGTTGACAGGAGAAGCTTACAGCAAACCTTATTCTTCAACTTAAGGAATAAATTCTAGATATAAAACTATAAGACAAATATTACTTTATTACCTCTTTTCGGCTTAGTAGTATAGGCTTTTTTGAGATCAGGAATTTCCTATTTCCCCAGAAGGGAGACCAACCCTCCACAGACAAAGCAACCTCCAAAGACTATTCATTCAAAAAAGTTATTGTTTGGATTTGGTCACGTCCCTGCTTCCATACAGTATTAGCTATTTATGAATCGTGATGGCACTCTAGGCATTCATTAGGTTGGTATTATAAGGTTAAATTATGAAACTTTCTCAAAATATTCTCTCTCATATTTGAAGATATTTAGAGGCACATATGGGTCCATTTTAGAGGTGAATTACCATTTGTACATTTTATAGATGACTTTTATAGCTTTTTTTTGTGCTAACTAGACCTGGGTTCATAAAATTGCACTTTCTTCTGCAGTGGCTGAAGATGTTACTGATGCCTCCCACTGATTCAAGAGTTGAATTTCTTTCACTGCACTGTAGGCCATCAGGCTATCAGTGACTTCAGAGAAAACAGGAGTGGAAATTCAGATTTTATAGTCTTGAAGCAAAATAAGCACAAGACAGCAGATTGGTGTGGGCTGTGATTTTATACAAGCCTGGGTTTAAATCTGAGTTTTGACATTTGCTACCTCTATGACTCTGGAGAAGTCAGCTCACTTCTGTGAGTATCAGTTCTTTCTCTGTAAATGAGAATAAAAATGCAGTATCCATCACTCAGATGCAGACAGGGTACAAGGACTCGGTAAAGGCTGGTGCCATCCCTGGGAGCTAGTAATATCAGCGTTCTTAAACTATATGTGGAGCTGGAGTGAATATAATTTTTATATAACCTAAAGTTAAAGAGAACTGTGTGGACAGTGAACAGAGAACAAGGGAGCTCGTGGTCCATGAAGTTCACAGATAAAAACAGAAAAGGGTAGGTAGTGGATGTGTCTGGGTGAATGGAACTTATCTCCTACCTAGTACTAGCTGCCTTCTAAAAATACACTATGAGAATTCAAGGAAATAATTCATGTATGTTGTGCTGAAGTTTTCTATGTTAGACATCATTAAAGTACCATAAAATAGCTTTTCTTTTCTAAGTATTTTATTAAATTAATTTTAGCTATTAGAATAATGCAGTCTCTTAATGTTTGGATTGTATTTGTCTACCTACATAATTCTTTCTCTGTTTTAATAGTGCTGGCCGTCATCGTTAGCAAGTGCCTTATGCATGACATTCTCCTAACAACTGTGTGTGATGGTTGTTGACAGAATATGTACTGTAAAACCAGAGGGACATGGGTTTGAATGTGCAGTTCCTTCACTTTGTGTCTATGAAATCTTTACAAATTGATTGATTTCCTTTAGTGAGATTCCTGTTTTAAAGGACAGATGTGGATCAATGCTCTCTCACAAGTGTGAAAACATGTTCACATCTCAGCACACAAACTCCAGCCCTGAGTACGCACTAAGTAATCATGAAGTACTGTTGTTTTCTTCCCCATGTAGGCACCTGTCCTGGCATCTTCATGGTGAGTCAAATTATAAGTCAAAAAGATATTTCTCAATCACCTTATATGCTGCATGTCTCTCCTAAAAACTGAATGCCTGCTGTGCTTTATCTACCTTTCATATATTCAACCTTAATAAGGATTCTGCATTAGTATTTAGCCAATAATTTTGTTAGTGTCAACTAAGCTGAAGAGAAACTAGCTCAACTGTTTCTTAATGGGAGCATTGGTTTCCTATAGCGTGAATGGGTACCAAAAAGCCTGTTAAATCAGCAGACATCTCTCAGAGCTCCAAACTGCAAAGCGATTTTTAATTTGAATGTACATATGTAATACTTACTGATGGCAGAAAGAAAAAAAGAAACGTGAGGGTGTATTTGCTCTGTGTCTGTGTATGGGGTGGGGGGTGGGGTAGAATGGAGTTCTGGAAGAATCTCCACTGAAATATGAACTATGTTCATCCCTCAGTGGTTGAATTAGGAGACATTTCCAATTTTTCTCCCATTATCTGTATGCTTTCTTTGTCTCTTTTGAAATGATATTTTGCTTTACTACCAAGGGAAAAAGTAGTAAAATTTTGTTACTTATGTTTTCAGTAGCAAAAAGTAAATAAGGACACATGCCCAAGCAAAAATCAGAGATGTTCACTTTAAATTTGAAGAAAAAATCTCTGAGTTTTGGAATACAGTGGAGCCCCGTGTCCAAAACAAAGTGATGTTTCACTTTCTAATAAATGAACTCTTGTTTCTAAGAACGTGCTGTAAACTTGCTATTGGAGCTGAAGTTTATATAGGATTCAGACTTGTAGACAGATATGTAAAATACACTAGCAGTTTTATTTGAGCTAAATGGAATAGCATGAAAGAGAAAACAATGATTAATTTTTCCTGGTTGAGGTGTAAGAAAATGCCATTTTGGAGAAGATTTGAAGTACGAGTCTGATTTTGGTCGCAAGAGTAGGGGAAAGGCACTTAGAGGGAAAGCCATAAGTGAAGATATGATTTTATCTAAGGAAACGATATATTTAAGGGATGTATCTTCTATTAGGAAATGTTGAGACCTATGCAGATAAATGCATTTTCCCAGGATGATTTAAAAGTAGCATTTTATGTAAATAAGACCACAAATGAGAATCTTCTTAGTTGGAAAGAGGTCACAGAGAAACATCAAATTGTATGATTTTGATGGAAATTTTCAGATGACTTTATTTTAGCTAAATTAAGTAGGTGCTTTTCCAACTACTATTAACTCCTCTTTGCTGAATTTTCCCTTCGCTTCCATTACTTGCCCTTTCATGTACTAAGCACCCAAGGTTAGAGAGCTCTAGCTCCCTCTGAGGAAACTCCAGGCCAGAATAAGGACAAATCTAACAAAACTGCACCGTTCCCCCTTCTCCATCAATCCCATCTGTGCCCAGGAAGGTTGGTAGTTCCCTCCACCCTAACGATTACTTAAATTGGAAGAGTTTTGCCTTCCCCAATGCTGTATTGAAGCAATATCACTTCTGTTCAGCTCTTCACTTTATTTCCCTTCTCTACTCATCAACTATCCCACTTTAATTTTTATTGACTAAAGGCACTAAAAGCATATTATATTCTAGATTGATTTTAAACATGATCCTCTTTTGTTTATTTTTTCCTGAAAAAATAAATTCTGCTCACCAGCAAGCAAAGGAAACATTTCATCTGATTAGTTCTGCTGTGTCCAATAATGACGGTTTTCTTGACCACTTGAGATAATTGGCCATGTATTCCTTTGATATAGGCCCAGGACCTGGGCCAGCCATGGCAAAAAGGGATGCAGATTTATCTGGTGTTGTGATTCTGTAACTTCATGGATAATAATAATAGCTAACATAATTATCATTGTGTGCTCAGTATTTTACATATAATTTTTCATTTATTCCTACAACAACCCTTTCAGGTAAACTCCATTTTTCCCATTTCAGAGATGAAGGCATCTCAGCCAAGGTGATCTGCTTGTATGTGTTGTGAACAGAATCCAAACACTGACTTGATGGGCTCCTAAATGGCGTGCTCTGCCAGTTGTAGGCCAGAGAGCTAGTCTGGGACTGAGTCCCCAAGTTGTTTCCTGGGTAGTTTATTGATTGTGTATAGTTCACAAGTAAGTTAAACCACTAGGACAATTTCTGTCTTCACCTTTGCATATAATTCTCTAGAACCATGCCATAGACATTTCTGGCTATTGAGGATTAACTTCATACCTCACCCTCCACCCCTCAAAATCAAGGTGGGTGTTTGATTCAATCTTTATTTCTCCACTGACAAATTATCTAGAGCATCTTTCGTTTTTATCTTTTAATTTACTTATTTAGACAAGGCCTTGCTCTGTTGCCCAATCTGCAGTGCAGTGTTGCGTTGCGATCATGGCTCACTGTAGCCTCAGCCACCAGGACTCAAGAAATTCTCCTGCTTTAGCATGCCACTGCAGCCTCTCAAGTACCTGAGAATACAGGCATGTGCCACCATGCTCAACTAATCAGAAAAATCTTCTTTTGTAAATACAGGGCCTCACTATAGTGCCCAGGCTGGTGTTGGATTCCTGAATCAAGGAATCCTCCTGTCTTGGCCTCCCAAAGTGTTGGGATTACAGGCATTAGCCACCATGCCTGGCCTTGAGCATATTTTTATGGGTTTATTTGCTGTCTGCATATATTCTTTGATAAATGTCTGATTAAAGCTATTTGAGTATTTGTTTGTTGTGTTTAAAGTTGTCATAGCACAAAGCCAAGATATTTGTAGATATAAGTACTGAAAAATCTATCAACATCATGTCTCTCATAATATCATGTTGCACCCCATAAATGTATACAATTATAATTTGTCAATAAAAATTGTAATAATTTAAAAGGTTATGTCTCCAACATCTAAAGGCTTTATTTCTCTACTTTCCCAGCTGAAGAAAGAAAAGCAGTGAAACATGGAGTAGGTTGATGTACCAAGCATAATTTTTATTTAACTCTTATTTTAGGTCGAGGAGTGCATGTGCCGGTTTATTATTCAGGTAAATTGCATGTCATGGGGTTTGGTGTACAGGTTACTTCATCATCCAGGTGATAAGTGCTGGCACTGACGAACGTGCAGGTGAATAGCTATGTTTTTTTATGTAGCTGCAGACATTCGTGAAGCTACTAAGGATGTTTTACCCAGTGAAAGCTCCTGTGAGAAATCTGTGTGCTCTCAAATTCATAGTTAACTCTCAACTCAGAAGGGCATCCTTTATGGAATTGCCAAAAAAAGAATGTATCTTGGTTTGAGAAACAGCAGAAAAAAAATTACTCACTAATTTGTAAAAATGCAAGCTTATTTCCATCAAGACAATTATTAGGTGATTACTTTAAAAAAACGTGAATCATTCATGATCTGTAAAACAAAATATTTAGGAGTTTGGATAGAATCATTCAATCTTCAATTTTTCTAATCTGTTTCTACCCTAAACTTAGAATTTTTCATGTGTTTAAGTTTTCATGGGAATTTTCACACATTCAGTGCAGTTGTCTTTTGGAGTTTCATTCCACTAAGAAGAATATTCCCAGACAGAGCACCTTATTAGTATATTGGCATGTAATGCCTCTCTATGTATTTTTGTTTGTTTTATTTCCCCTTGAAGAGAGGACTCTTAATTATATCACTTGGAAAAATAAATTTGTTTTTATGACTGGATCCTCCACTTTGGAAGAATAAATTTTTCTTTTGTGGAGGGTGGGGAGAAGGAGGGTATTCCAAGACTTAGCACATTGCTTGTTTCAGATTGGGTCCTAATTAGATGTTTATTAAGTGAATGAGCTGAGGGAAGGCTTTGATCAGGTTCTTAACCACATCCTTCTTTTGCTTCCCTAAACAATGTAAAGAATCAAAGAATGGTTCGACGGCTGAGTTCATTGCTTTTCTCTATAGTAGCAGACACCTTGTTAACAAGGAATTCTAAATATAGTCAAGGAAATGCTCACTAGTGTTTAGAGCAATATGTCTCCTGCAGTGAGAGGGAATGAACCTGTGTCATCCACAGCAGTTCAGTCAATTAAGTACCTGACTCCAGGGTGGACTAATGAAGCTCTTAACTTTGAGGGATGATGGGAAGGTATTATGTTTGGTGGTTAAATCAACGCAGAGAAAAGTTAAATGACCCAGGCTAAGACCAACAATGATTACATTCTTCATTCATTCATTTAATGAATGTTTAATTCAAGGCCACTCTTTGCTGTATGATGGGTGTGTATAAGTAAATGCAAGATAGAATTTGTAATCTAAAAGAGGTTACAGTCTTTTAAGGGGAACAGATTCATATTTCTTAATTGTAGTTCAAGTTAAAATTCTGTAATGTTGGTTTTCCCAAATATTTTCAGTGTATGGTGGAGGAAGTATTTTGGTTCATTTGTTTGTGAAGGGTAAATATTTAGAGAGTATTAAATATTCTCTAATGTGTTATTTGAGTTTAGCTTTGAAAGACGAGTAGAATTTTTATATCAAAAAATATAAGAAAACTCATGAAATCACAGTGGAAAGTATTAAACCTGCAGGTGTTTCTAGGTCACTGAAATTTTCTGAATGTTATCATCTGTAGCAAAAGAGAAATGTCACACGAAAATGCTCCATAAACACCAACTCAGTGCCAAGGACTGTGCTAGGTGAAATGCATGCAAGGTACTGGTACTGTATTTATATTCAAATGGACAGTCTACAAAGGAAAGCTGTTATGTACAGGAAGAATTACTGTATGGCAGGGTCAAGAAATTTATCCTGCTAAGTGTTGGATAGTAAATATATTAGGGTTTGTGAGCTCTACAGCCTCTGTGGGAACTATTCAACTCTGCCATTGTAGCATAAAAGCAGCCATAGGCAATATATAAACAAATGTTCATGGGCTATGTTTCAATAAAACCTTATTTATAAAAACAAAAAGCAGGCACAATTTTGACTATAGCTTGTAGTTTGCCAATTCTTGAAATAGAATGTAATGCCTTTGTGATAGAGGCAAGAAAAGAGTAAATTCAATTATTAATCATGAGTAGTTTAAAACACATCATAAATAAGAAATATTCAACTTCACTAATACAGAAAGTCAAATGAAAACAGTATTATGGTATGAATTTTCAGCCTTCATATGGGTCAAAGGTTTAAAAGTGTGCCAAAGCCAAAAACTGACAAAAGCGTATAAGTTTGTTCAGTCTTCTAGAGAACCGTCTAGCAAAAGCTATAATAGAACTTTAAATGATAACATGTATTGAGGTCTTGCTGTCATTATATGCTTTTCTCAATATATTACATATGTTTATTTTTCCTGAAGGCCTCATACACCATTATGTGGACAATATTATTATCTCTGTTTTACAAAAGAAGAAATTGAGACTCTAGCTTGCTAAATAACTTGCTCACTTCCTAAGCAGCAGAGGCAGATTTTTAACCTACGCAATCTGCATGTAGTCTTAGGCTTCAAAATGCTGGAATGTACTAGTTTCATATTAGGAAAACTTAATATGCGCAGTTTTTTAAAAATCACAGCAATTCTACAGCTAGGAAATTATCCAAAGGAAATAAGACAAATGCATATAATTTAAGTGCAAAAAATTAGAAATTCTTTAAGTGTGCCACAATGGGTAATTGAGTAAAGAATGATTCATCCATACAATTAAATGTAATATAACTTTGAAAGAGTTGAGGTAGTACTGTGGGAATAAATATGAAAAGATGGTCATGTACAGTTAGAATGAAAGAGTATGCATTAATATGTAGCATAAACCCCATATGCATACAATGAGCATGTAGTAAAGCATATGAATGCATATATATGTTGAAAAGCCTTGGGAGATATGAAACAAATTTATAACATTGTTTAGGGGATATGGGGATAGATATTTGATTGTATACATGTTCGTATATATTTTAAGCAAACAAACCTGAATATTTTTCTCTTACTGCTTCAAGCTGATTCTATTCAGTAAAAAAAAAAATTAGGAATCAACTTTATTTTCCACCAGGCTTTATTTTCTTATATTCTGAACTGATGTCTGCAGTGTTCTTTCCTCTGTTGAATCACGTTTCCATGGTCATTCACTGCTTTGGGCTACCTGAGAAAGCAGTCACTCTATACCCTTGCTTGCAGACATCTTATTCCCAGCTGAAAGCTGTACCAGAGCAGTTTGAACACTATGCTCCATCTTGAACAGTTCTGGTTTATGGTTTTATTCACTTTTGTTCAACATCACTTCCACCATTATCTTATTGTTCTTCACTAAGATAATGGGTGTGAGGTGATAGAGAGGAAATGTCCCTGGCCATCCCTTGGTGTAGACATAATGATTATTGCCAGTGAAATTGCACATGGCATTCTTTTAGTTTTCTAATTCTCAAAGACTCTAGAAAGTATACTTATTTAATTCAAAACAAGTTTCAAACTAGTTAATACTTTCTTTGACAATGTTTAAAACTATACGTAGAAGCTGACTTTAATCAGAAATATGCCAGAATAAACAGAGACTACACTTTCAAGTACAAAAAAGTCTTGCCTCTCCATTAGTGGGTATTTTTTTTCAATTTTAGCTGCACATTTGAAACACTTGGAAAGCGTTTAAGGAATTATAATGACCCCATACACAAAAAGTATGATTTTCTTAATCTAGGACGGGATTCAGACTAAGGATAAATGAATTGTTTGAATGTTTTCCGGGTTACTATAGCTGGGATTGAGAACCATTGGTCAAATGTCTTTATTTTGAGAGTTATCTTTTGGATGAGATATTTTATACAACAAAGTTCCCAGCTTTTTGGTGGACCTACCCCTCATCTTCAAGACCAATAAAATGTCACTGGAGGCACAACTGTTAGTGTTGTCAACTTATGTCAATTTTGGTTGGATTCATTGAAACAATGAAAAAACCTGCGTTTGAAAGATAGTAGGAGCCCTTTTGTGTTTTTCTTTGTTTACTTATTTATCAGACTATGCCTTATTCCCAAAAGTGTTTAAAGTCACATTTACACTATTAGTACAAAGTAAGTAGCTTTCTTGATCCTTTCTCTGAAATTCTTCCTTAGTTATTGAAAATTTATCACTTAAAAATAATGTATTCATGTTGCCTAACAATGGCATGCATTGATTTAGTTTTTGAGTTTTGCTTCACTTTTATCATATTTGTCAAATTTCAGGATTGGAGTAACTGATAATTGTTATATTCTGGATTGCTACAGAGAGATTATTGTGGCACTATCCACAGAAGGACACTCTTTTTTTATCTTAGAGTTTTTACTCTGGATCCTTTACTTCACCACCAAAATAAAAAGGGTAGGAGACAAAATAGAAAGGATTGCATCTAGAATTTTCTGTTTTTCTGCACTATAAATGGGGAAATACTTGCTTTTGTAAAACTATATTTATGTAAGTAATTTCCGTAGTAGGTAATTTGACAAGCACATGATTTTAACACAAAACCTACTTCAGTTCTCTAAAATGAATTTTAATGTCTCTCTTTTGTATCAAAACATAGAGCACATTCATTGATTTTTATTTGGGAGTCCTTTTTTTTGTTATCAGAAGTTATCTAGAGTTTAACATGAATGCCCGTCAATAACATCAGTCTTTCTGCAATTAGTCTGTATGAGTCCTCCCAAAGCACTCAATTGCATATTGTAATTTTATTCCAAAGAGTGGAAAACATTTGTTCCATTCTAGCAAACATACAATCTACACATTAACAGAAGCACCACATCTCTAGTAACCGTTAAATCAGTAGTTCCTAAAGTGCAGTTCCTAAACCAGCAGGTAAGCATCAGCTGGGAACTTGTTATAAAGCAAATTCTAACCCTCATTCTAGACCTAGTGAATCAAAAATTCTGGGAGTCAGTCTCAGCAATTTAGGTGTTAAAAGAACTTTCAAGTGATGCTACTACTCAATAAATTATGAACACAGCTGTCTTCTGGACAGTAAGCTCCCTGAAGGTAGAGGTTATGTCTGCCTCATGACCTTCTATTCCTAATGTATAGCAGAGGGAGCAAATGAATGAGTAAATGAAATAATCTACTTTGTCTTAGCAGGAGCTGAAAACCTATTAATTAACTGACAGCAGGTAAGGCTGGCTAATGCCTGTAATATATATATGATGGCAAGAAATAAGAATGAGCTAGTCATGAGCTTTTGTGATTATAATAGAAAATTAGCTCATTAGTCCTATAGATATACCAATAAATAATTTGGAGTCTACAATTTGTGATTGAAAACTTTTTTGTGAGTCTTTTTTTGAACTGTATCATTTTATCGGATGATTTTTATTGATATTAATATGCAGACTAATTCTCTAGGACCAGCATTTAACCTTATATTGTACCTAAATTTTGACTGGTAAATTCACTCATCAATACCATATGTGAGGATTGTATTAGTCCGTTCTCATACTGCTATGAAGACATACCCGAGACTGGTTCATTTATAAAGAAAAGAATTTTAATTGACTCACAGTTCTGTAGGGGTTGGGAGGCCTCAGGAAACTTACAATCATGGCAGAAGGCATGTACTGTCACAAGAAGAGCATATGAGAAACTGTCCCCCCATGATTCAGTTATCTTCACTGGTCCTGCCCTTGACTTATGGGGATTATTATAATTCACGGTGAGATTTGGGTGGGGACACAGAGCCAAACCATATCAAACGTGTAGAATTAAATTAAAATTGGTGTTATTTAACTGATTGATACAAGCAATTGGAACTTTCAGTTAATACTTTTCAAATGTTTTGATAAGCAGTTGGATCTTCTTTTTAAAAGAAATTTTAGAGCTCTATGCATTGAACAGTTAAAGTACAGTGGCTCTGTTGGAAGCAGGGCAGAGGTGTTGCTAGCAGCCTTCCCTCTTGGCTGCATTGGAGAATTTGTTTGGTGGTGGTGATTGGGAGACTGGGAGCATTGGGTCTGAAACAAGGATAATTTTAAAAAACTGGTTGTAGGAAATGACTCTGACTGTGCCATGTCAATCAACATTTATATAATGCTATATATTTTGCAGAAAACCTTTGGCTTTGAAATCACATTTAACTGCTGTTATTGCTAACCAATGATTCAATCATGACACTACTAGGTCTACTTTTAGAAGGGTAAATATCATAGATATAATTCCGGAAACATTTCATCTTCTTACCCTCATTGTATAAAAGATAAAAATATATATTCTTTTCTAGATTTTTCTATCCCCCAGAAGACAGTGAATGAAAACTATACCATCTGTCCTTTTTCCTGCTTATTTAATTCCTTAGCAATATAATCTGTGTCAAATAATAAAAATATTTACTTATGTGAAAAGAGACTTCATTCAAGAGATTATTTGTAGAAGTATGAAAGTAACTATTAAAACTAGGGGAGAGGATAATTTTTGGCAATAAGGAGAAACATTCTGATCATGAGATCTGCAACTATCTCTGTAACGCAGAAAGGAGCTTTATATATATAAAGGAGTAAATAAGGCTAGGAAGAACCTGATGATGGGGAAGTGCGTGACTGAATGAGATGGATGAACAGGTGGTGGTGGCCTGATTGCATAGTAGATCAGAGAATGTTGTACCCTGCAATAGGTCTATTTTCTATTTTGAGAGAGGTTGTTAAGGAAGAGTGTGGGCTGGCTCAGGCTGAGTGTGGGTAAAAGTTTGGGGACTTTGGACTTTTAACCTATTGATCAAAATCCAGTTTGGGGAGAAGGAGGAAATTCTTAGCCAAAGTTTGGTTAATATGCCTTTGGTTCTGATTGATGAGTGGGAACAAAAAAGTTCAGCTAATTATTTGTGAAGCAAACATGGGAATCTAGAGGGTCTGTGTCTGGCCTTGTCATAAGGAAACAAAGGGGCACCCGTGAATCTTTCCTAACTCACATGGAGAAATGTGATTCTGTGCAGCCAGGCATTTTCAGAAACATGAAATAATGGGAGTGGGGGTCTCTTTTAACCTTCACTCTTTTCTATGATAGCAGGGCTTGGGTAAAGTTCAAGACTTTGTCATCTGTTACATACATCATCTTAATTACTCTTCATTAAGTGAGAGTAATAAGTTTCTGCCATCATGGATGAAGAAGCTGAAAGTCAGAAAGCTTAAGCAATATGCTTGGCATCACAATGCAAACATTCAAATTCCATTTTGTTTTGAAACTGAGACTATTTTCACTCTGCTAAAACATCGTGAAAATCATGAGATCAAATATGGCCAAAAGGCTATCTTATAAACCTGGAGAGTCAAGTCCCAGAGATAAGAATGTGTTTTCTTAGAGCAAAGTAATTCAAACTATGTCTTCTTCTTAAGCCACAGTGCCCTAATCAGAGACCACCACATCATCTCCCACATAGCCCGAAGGGAAGGCGGCTAGCAGCATCCCCACTCTGCTCCAAGAACGGATTTGCTTTAACTGTTTGACATACCAGAGCTTATGACTAAAATTTCCTTTAAAGAAAGGGATCCAACTGCTTTAAAAAATAAATTGAAAAGTAGTAACCTAAGGCTTCACTCTGACCCACAGCATTTCCTGGATGAACTTTAGGATTCTGCTGGCTAAATTCCCTGATTCTAGAAGTATAGAGAACTGTTTGGTGCTTGGATAACCTATTGATCAAAAGTCAGTTTTTGAGGTCTATTTTAGTTTTCTTCTAAACTTACACTTTCTCACTTGCCATTTACCACCATTGTTTATTGACCATTTTCAATAGTCTATTTAATGCTATTGCCATACACATCTCCAGCCTTCCATTTTGCTCGTAGCCAATTATGGTATAGACCTTTGCAACCAGAGCCAGAAGCTTCTAAAATATTATGACTGGAAGATCAAATGCCATGCTTTGGTTACAGTTCTGAGCAAGTATATCATATAAAGAAAGGCATAGCTTCATTGATAAAATAGACATTGTAGATAAGTCCCTTGCTACAAATTATTTCTACCAATGTGACTGTTGTTCCTATTGGTCATTATTCTTAACTGAAAAGAGTTATTCCAACTATAAAATCTTGTTTATGTAATTATTTTCTCCTTATTTAAAAAATGCTATATTAAGTATTCAACAAGATAAGAAAGAAGTACTTTCTGTATGGCTTTTAACCATATCTACTTTTTAAAATGATAAATACAACTGTTCCATACTTTTTTGTAAAACAAAACAAAACCTAACAAACCAGTCCCTGATAGCTTCCACATAATCACAAGAAGGCTCAGTTATACATAACATGGATTTTATTAGGGACGCTAGGTATTCTTAGGGTTTAAAGGTTCTCTCTAAAGATGCCCTTTGTTTTAATTTTAAACACAGTTTAAGAAAAACTTGAGTTCTCCCTTGAGAAATAGTATTCTTATAATATTCTTTTTGTGTAGTAATTATTTTATAGATTAAATGTGCTGGTGTTTGGAGCCCACTGGAACTTACTGAAATGTATCTGTTCCCAGTGGGTTTTCAGAGTATCTATTTAGGGATAAAGATTGATACAATCATAAGAGCTGATATCTGGTACAATTGGACAGTCACAGCTTAGATTTTATAGGGGCCTTTTAAAATGACTTCTAGAGATCAACCTATAAATATTTTGTTTATCAGAACATTATAAATCTTAGATATCATTTGCATGTCCTGTTTAACTAGGCTCTTTTTCAATATTTATACCAGATGATATAGAGTTTCCCATTCCTTCATGGTATAAGTTCACCCTCCTATCAAAATGTCCTTTTCCAGAAAGTATCAATGGGGTCATTGAATCAATCCTCCTCATGCGTTGTCTTCTGTCACCTGTCTAGTAGACTGGAGACCACAATGATTCTAGCCTTCAGTGACTTTCCTGACCATTCACCAATCTTGTTTCTTCCAATGGTGTCCCACAACCATAGGTGCTGGAGGCAATTGCATTACCTGTATTCAAACATCCGATGACACTGAAACATGAGTAGTCATCTGAAGGTATACCTTTATTCACAGCAATTGTTATGAGATGCAAGAGATGTCAGCACAGGCTAGTGTCTAGTGTATGGATCTGATTGCTCCAGATACAAACTATTACTAGTTCCTTCAACTCATAAAATATGCAACAAAGAGGTAAGAGAATGAATACATGAATAAGTGAATGAATGAAAATGATGCAAGACCTTCCTAGAGCACCAGTGTTATATCTGTATTTGATTAGCTATTTAATATTATACAACCATCTCCCAGTTGGCGCGAGTAAATGATCTAACCCTTCTTTCTCATATCCCACCTGGGTCCAAAAACTAGATGCCTCTACTTCTATTAAGATTTTTGCCATAATTTCTGCTTCAGATAAATGTAAGGATATTGTTTAGAGCACAGCTCTTCCTTGAAACATAAAATAAAACATTTCCCCAAAATATATTCACAGTTTTGGAGAAATGTTTGAAAGCTAACAAAAATGACAGAATAGCTGATGGATACCTTGTTTGTTTTATTTATCTTTTTTCCTCCACATGTTTTATGAATCACTTTTCGTCTAAAGAGATCTGATTATATATTTTGGTTGTGGTTAATTTAAATCTCAAAATGTCTACCCACTAACATGATACCAATTATGTCACTGATGATGGGAAAATCACTCTTTTCAGCTACTCCACGGCCCAAAAGAATATTCTAAGATAATGAACAGAAAATACTTTGTAAGCATATGCATTATCATAGAGAAAACGTTTTTTGTACCATGCTATTGTTAAACATTATGTTATGATATAAAATATTATAATTTCCCTAAAGTACATAATTCTGTATTTCCCTAAAATGCATAATAATAGTCTCATATTAGTCTTAAATAAAAACACTCCCGTTTCTCTTTATCCTGGGTATGGAATCTTTTAAGGAATTGATTTGATTTGTGATGATCTATGAATGTGATTGTGTCTGGTTCATTTATAGTGTGCTTTTTTCTTTTTTTCTTTCTTTTTTTTTTTTTTGAGACAGACTCTTGCTCTGTCACCCAGGCTGGAGTGCAGTGGCATGATCTCAGCTCACTGCAATGTCTGCCTCCTGGGTTCAAGCAATTCTTGTGCCTCAGTCTTCCAAGTAGCTGAGACTACAGGCATACACCACCATACCTGACTAAGTTTTATATTTTTAGTAGGGTCAGAGTTTTGCCATGTTGGCCAAGGTTTTCTGGATCTCATGCCTTCAAGTAATCTGCCTCCCAAGGTGCTGGGATTAGAAGGGTGTGTCACCACTCCCAACCTAAAGGGTACTTTTAAGCCAGTTAAAACCAAAGGGTTTTACCAAAATAGTTACGCAGAATTGACGTAGGCAATGTGACACTCAAAGTTAAGGCATTTCCTTGTGGCAGAGGGAGTTGGTATTGAAACAGCAACAGTTCCTTATAATCAGTGGCTAAATGCAAATTCTTGGGCTCAGTAAATGAGCTGAGTTGACAGGTGGGTAGTGGGGAGAAGATAGGAAAAATGGAAGTATCAAAATCAGAAATCAGAAAGGCAACTCGAGCCCAATGAGATGTGCATAGACATGGGAAGAGGTGCATCTGAAGCCAGAAGCCAGGTTGGGAAAGGACTCCCGGCCAAGATCCTCAAATTAGTTATCTTTTCATTTATTCTCTAAATTTGAGTAACTGCTGACCGAAAGATATCAATGACACATAGTGCTTACATGCCTAACTTAACATCTTTCAATTGTACCTTCTTGTCTTAGGATACAGTCCTGATTCTTGATGTATGAGTTAACACATCCTGGAAACTGTTGTATTCTTTATCCCTCTACAGTCGTATTTCTAGCATTTCCCCATCGTTTTTATCTGTACAATATAGACTGAGTTGCAGTCCAGAAATGCACCATGAATTTTACCTCTGATCCTTTTCACATATCGTTTTCTTTGCCTGGACAACTCTATAACACCAATATACCCTTACTTCCTGCCTCCTACACTCCTAAGATTTTATTTCTAGTGTTTTCCTTATGTTTAGTCTTATCAGTTCCCCCGACTACAATGTAACTCCATAAAAGCAGGGAAAGAGTGTGTTGCTCTTCACTGTATATACACTTTCTAGACCACTGCCTGACACGTATGCAGGCAACTTTGTAAGTATGTTTTGAGTAAGTCATGAATGAATGAATGGCTAGATTGATGAATAGATGAATGGTTGGATGGATGGATGGGTGAATGAAAGGACAGCGTATACTCAATAAATACTAATTGTGTAGATGTCAAATAAGGTTTACAATTGCAACTGGTACAAATGGCATGTACTCATGGAACATATCTAATTTTTCTAGATGTCATCTTGATATGTTAGCCAGAGTGCTATTTGATTTTTTAAATATAAAAATGGTCCTGTCTCCGGAGACTTGAGTCACTAAATGTCTCTGGGCAATTAGTACTCTATTGGTATTATTGCATTACATAGGTAGTAAGCATTCAGTGTGCAGTAAAGTAGAAGGAAGGCATATGTGTTGTCACTTTTATTGAGCATTTATTATATGTCAGACACTGCTTGAAGGGTTTTTTGAATAATCTTATCTTCTTCTTGATCTCATTCAGCAGAGTAACATTATCCCAATTTTATACATAACACTAGCATATATTGATCCTATGTGGATCAATAGCGTGATATCACTGGAATTGACATTATATCCTGGAAAGTTCAAGGGATGTAAAAATTCTTCAAGTTCTTAATTCGTATATGTCAAACTCATTAACAAACAATTGGTTATTACATTTGTTAATATTGTGGTATTCTTTCCCATTTTACCATATATTTTAGATACTCCCAAATGCTTGTCTTTTTAAGTCTACCTTCTCTCTTTCCTTCCCTAGCTCCTAAATTTCAATCTTTGTCTAGCATATCTGCTTTTAATTGTTTTGCCCCTCCCCCATTCTTGATTGCTGAAGTCTGAAAGACAATGCTTGTCTAGACAGAGATGGAACACAGCCAAAAGTTTGCAATATTAGAGACATTTTTAACAGATTGAAGGAAGAAAAAAATTATTTTCTGTCATAGAGAGATGAAGAAACTTATGCTCACAATCCTTACAGCATGTGTCTATGTTAAGGGGCCATGACTGTGATTTTAGTCAGGCGTGTGTGTGTGTGTGTGTGTGTGTGTGTGTGTGTGTGTGTGTGTGTGTGTGTGATGGCAGAACCATTTTCCATGATGTCTCTCAATGAGACATTGATTTATTGATTTTCATAATGAGACAGTTTTATTCTGCTCTCATTAGCTCTCAAATAATGATAGATGTATTATTAAAACAAGTTGCCTGGGGTGTTCGTGGTGTTCGTTGATGTCTTTTATTGTTTGGGTGGGGGAATCTTACTGTTTACCCACCATTGTTAGTTGAATTGTATCCACCCTAAATGATATGTTGATGTCTTAACCTTTACTTTTTCAGAGTATGCCCTTATTTTGAAATGAAGTAATTGCAAATGTAATTAATTAAGTTAAAATGAGGTCACAGTGGATTAGACTGGGAACTTAATCCAATGAGTGGTCTTTTATAAGAAGAGGATCCCCCTCTAGAGGTTTTGGTGGGAGCGTAGCCCTGCCAATACCTTGATTTTGAACTTCCAGCCCTCAGAAGTATGAGACAATATATCTCTGGTGTTTTAAGCCAGTCTGTGGTGCTTTATTACAGCAGCCCTCGGAAATACACTACCTTTTAAGACAAAGGAACCTGGAAATTATTAACAGTACTGTGAGGAGATCCCTAGGATGACTGCTATGTTAATGGAACAACCAACTCACTAAAATACTTTTAAGTAGTTTATTTTTCCAGGCTCAGTGGCAAATGCTTGTAATCCCAGCGTGAGCCACTGTGCCTGACATGTTGGGATGCTGAGGTGGTAGAATTGCTTGAGGTCAGCAGTTTGAGACCCGCCTGATAAACACAGTGAGAGCCTGTCTCTACAAAAATATATAAATACATACATACATACATACATACATACATACATTATCTGGGTGTAGTGGTGTGCTCCTGTAGTCCCAGCTATTCAGGAGGCTTAGGTGGGAAGATTGCTTGAGTCTAGGGTTTTGAAGCTGCAGTGAGCTATGATCATACCACAGCTCTTTAGCCTGGGTGAAAGAGTGAGGCCCCATCTCAAAATCAGTAAATAAATAAATAAAACAATTCATTCTGAGCCAATATAGCTGACTCTTCTGGTCCAGCCAAAGCACAAACCCAAAAAGCATTCCTTAAGTAAATGGTCCCCAGGCAGTCAAATTACAGTTTGGTTTTATATACTTCGGGAAGGTGGGAGTTACTGGCAAAGATGTACATCAATACTTGGAAGGTATACACAGGTCCAGCAGACTATCTTGAAGCAGGGGCTTACAAGTTATAGGTGGATTCATAGATTCTTTAATTTGCAGTTGGTTGAAGGAGTAAGGCTCTGTCTAAAATTTGGAATCAGCAGAAAATAATGCTTTAAGGTATGATAAGGATGCTGTGTAGCATGGTTGATGGCGGACCAGGGTGACCTAATCCTTGTTTTGCATAACCTTAGATCTTTTTTGCAATTTGGTATTTTATTGTCACAAGGAGTTCCGCAGACAGGTCTCTATTTAATGTTAATCCTTGTCAGTTGTTGCTCCCAAACTCTGAAATGGAAGGAGAATAATGAGGTTTGTTGGACCTCCCTTCCCACTATGATTGGAAACTCAGTTTTGGTTTCTCTGAGGTCCCCTTGGATAACAGGGTGTCTTTTCTGTCAGTGGAGGGATTAGGATTTTATATATAGTTTATAACTAAGAGATACACATTCAAGAAAGCTGTGCATACTTTTCAAGAAAGTTAAGGAACTTCTAGCCATAGTGATGGGGCTATTGGGTTGGTCCTTTATCTATTTGCTCTCTTCCTAAGTATTTTCTATGCTCTTTGGAAATTACTTTCTCCACCATCCCCTATAGTTATCCCTGAACTTTGAAAGATAGTGTTAAAATGGATGAGGCAGCCCAGAGGGTATATTAGCCTAGTGCCATTGAGATGGCCTTAATCTGAGGAAACCTTCATATTCTTTGGCCCAGGTCACATCTAAGAGATGAAAAGCTATGGTCTTTGCTCTTGTGTGTGTTTAGTTCCTTTCTTATCTCCCAGAGACTCTAAAAGATTAAATAGCAGATATCTAAAAAGTATTTTAGGTCCTTGCTACCTAAAGGGAAAAAGACACCATTGTTATCTTCTGAGGTAGGATGTTAAAAATCATGATCTCCATCACATATTTAGCTTTTCCCTAGTTGATATTTCCTTGGATTAGAAGTTGAAAGTCAGGCAACTTTTACTTTGAAAATATGTTATTACATCTTCATTTGTATTACTGGGACTAACAAAAGAACAGCGATTTGCATCATGGTTCTGCCCACATTGTCTGTTGGGTATCTGTCAATAGCTATTAATAGAGTTACTGCTTGATAAAAGATTAATTCAATTAATGGAAGTTGAGCAACTTTCTTTAAAAACAAGACAATTTGTTTCATTATCATAAAATTAAAACATGTTCGTAGCCGAAAATTTGAGCAAAACAAACAATGAAGGAAACAAAATACCCATAATTGCTCAACAAACATTTTTGTTATAATTTCTAGTATTTTCCATTAAGGTTTAATAGCATGCTTAAACTATAATTTTAATTTGGTATGTTGCTTGTTATTTCACTTATCGTTATTAGAATTTTTTTCTCTTATACAAAATACTCTGCAAGAACCATCTTAAGTAACTGCATCATATTCCTTCAATTAGGATATGTCATCATTTCTATAAATGTTGTCTGTTTCAGCAACTTCTATTTAATAACTTAAAAAAGTTTTAAAAATAAATTTAAAAGGTTTATTTATTTTAAATATACTCAATTACCGATTATCTGATGAATGAACATCTGTGATCAAACTACCTACATTTGTTAATAATATTCTGTATAAGTCCTACCATTTTCTCCAAAACTCAGCATCCACAAAGAACTAGCCTGGAGATATTATGATAACACCACTTATTTTACTTTCTTCATGTTAAATTCTGTGGAAGTCATTGTTACCGGAAAAGGGTCTGATTCAGACTCCAAGAGGGTTTTTGGACCTCACGAAAGAAAGAATTTGGGGCAAGTCTATAAAGTGAACAAAACTTTATTAAGAAAGTAAAGGAATAAAAGAATGGCTCCTCCATAGCCAGAGCAGTGGCATGGGTTGCTCAACTGAGTATCCTTATAGTTATTTCTTGATTATATGCTAAACAAGGGTTAGATTCATGAGTTTTCCAGAACTGAGAGTTCCTTCCCTTTTTAGACTGTATTGGGTAACTTCTGGACATTGCCATGCAATTTGTAACATGTCACAGTGATGAGGGGAGTGTCTTTTACAGGCTAATCCATTACAATTAGTGTATAATGAGCAGTGAGGATGAACAGAGGTAACTTTTATTGCCATCTTGGTTTTGGTGGGTTTTAGTTAGCTTCTTTCCCTCATCCAGTTTCAACAGCAGGATCTTTGTGACTTGTTTCTTGTGCTGATCTCCTGTCTCTTTCCATGTTAAGAATGGCTAACCACCTGGGAATGCAGTCCAGTAGGTCTCAGCCTTATTTTACCCAGTACTGATTCAAGATGTGGTTGTTCTGGTTCAATTGCTTCTGACAATACCATGGTGAATCAGAAACAACACTGATATTTCAAGCACGTGTAAAAACAAAATATACATGGTAATAACTACAATTCAAAGGAAAAATATCATCATATAAAATTCATGTATACAAATGTTATTGTAGTTTAAATAAGAAAAATATTTCAGGTATGGTCATCATGAAACTGAACATGAAAAATGAAATTTGAGTTAGAATTTAAGGTGAACACGTATGTTACAGTGGTTGTACATTGGAATAGGATGAATGGAGAGAAGACAGAAGTAAAGGTTAGAACTATCATTACAATGGAAAATGGAAAGTTTAGCATATCTCCCTTAACCAACATTGAGTTGCTGAAAAAAAAAACTTTGCTTTCTGTAAGGCACCATTTTTCAAGTTGTTGAAAAGTCTTTGCTTTCAGTAAGGCACAATTTCTGACACTTATGACATACTGAACTCTTGGACTACTGTAAGGCTTCATCCCATCTTTGTGCATTTTTACCTCTACAGACTGGCTGTATGCTCAACTAAGTAAGTCTTTTTTGTTTCTAAAACAATTTGTACTAATGTTTCCTGTTACTGTAAATATATAGCAATTTAAAGCACATAGGCAAAGAAATGTACCTGCAAAAAGAAAGTTTTTCTTGCCGGGCTCAGTGGCTCACACCTGTAATCCAGCACTTTGGGAGGCTGAGGTGGGTGGTTCACAAGGTCAGGAGTTCAAGACCAGCCTGACCAAGGTGGTGAAACCCTGTCTCTACTAAAAATACCAAAATTAGTGGACATGGTGATGGGTGCCTGTAATCTCAGTTACTTGGGAGGCTGAGGCAGGAGAATCACTTGACTCGGAAGGCAGAGGTAGCAGTGAGCTGAGATTGCGCCACTGCACTCAAGCCTGGGTGACAGATCCAGACTCCATCTCCAAAAAAAAAAAAGTTTTTCTTTTCTATAAATGCAAATTTATTTCATGGAAACACACGGCATTGATGATCTACATACAAATTATGGCATAATTATTGGTTGGAGGAGAGACAACTATAAAAGTGCAAAGGAAAAAAATTGTAAATATAAAAGAATTGTATACATAAATTGCTTCAAAAATGTTTCTTAGAACTTACTCGGAAACTGAAAAAAAATATATGATTGATGCACTTGGTAAATTAATGCTTTTAAAAATGGCCTAAGCTTTACTTGAAGCAGTTGGCACATGAGTGTGTATTTATGTATTTTTTTCTTGGATCAAGATGTTTAGAAATTATGTAATTTAAATTCACCTAATTTTAATTAATCAAAGATGAAAAGTAAAAAACATTTTATAGTTCAGGTTTAATAAAATAAATATCTGGATGATATAAGAGCTTGAATTACAGACTAAGAAGTTTTTAACTTTGAGATGTTTGCAAGATATTGTATGATTCAAGGCAGAGAAGTGACATAACCAGATGTGTCATTCTAAGATGACATGGATAAGCTGGCAATCTTGCTGAAGATGAAATAAAATAGACTGGAAGAGAGGAGAATGGTAAAGAGTTTGATAAAATAAGACAGGTAATATGAAAAAATGCATTATTGAGAATCAGAATGAGGGCAGACATGAATATTTTTAAAGTAGAACACAGGAATTACCAATTGCTTAACTGCAGTGTCAATGAGATGATACCAAGATTTTAGGATTAAAATACTTTACAGATGAAAATGAGACAAAGAATAATGGGAAGCAAAGGAGAGAAAAACATGGGAAATGAGTGATAAGGAGGCACAGAAAGTCAAGTTTCATTTTGTGTCTGTTGAATGGAGAGGTTTAGCTATACATTCTGTCCTCTCTTCTCAGTCAAGAGCCTCTAGTCTCCTATGGACAGTAAGTAACTAAACAGAATCTGGAGCTCAGTGGTTGGTATTTATTTGCAGAGAAATGCCACATGAAGCCACAAGAGGAAAGGTGTAGTCATATATAGTTAAAGCCAACTGATCCCAACCTCACAGAACTAAAGGAAGTTGAGAGTTTAAATAGGACCAATTAGACAAATACATGTGGGGAGAAAAAGGTCCATAACCTTTAACAACTAAGATATTAATGGTGACCTTAGATAATTTGTTAAAAGTAATCATCAGAGTCTTCCACAAGCTGAGGAGATAGTCTGTGGTCAAAAAGGGAGGCAGTGAATGGGAAATTTTAAGAAATCTGCCTTGGAAATTATGAATAAACTAAGAATGATAATTTGAAAAGGGGATTTGATGAATGGCAGAGGTCTTAGGAAAAAAAATCCATTGAGAAAGATAAAATTACAGTTGAAGAATCCATTTGAATTTTGACTTAAAAAATTAGTAAATTACAAATGAACATAATAGGCATATTTTGAAAATCACTTGTCATTAAAAAGCATACATATTTAGTTTATTTGCTAATGAAATGTAATAATAGTTTTACTTCAGACAAAAATAGGGTTATTTTTATGCCAGAAGCTAAAATTGGGAAATCTCATTGCTAATGAATTTTTGTTTTTGTTTTTGTTTTTTGTTTTTTTTTGAGATGGAGTTTCACTCTTGTTACCCAGGCTGGAGTGCAATGGTGGGATCTCGGCTCACCGCAACCTCTGCCTCCTGGGTTCAGGCAATTCTCCTGCCTTAGCCTCCTGAATAGCTGGGATTACAGGCACGCACCACCATGCCCAGCTAATTTTTTGTATCTTTAGTAGAGACGGGGTTTCACCATGTTGACCAGGATGGTCTCGATATCTTGACCTCGTGATCCACCCGCCTCGGCCTCCCAAAGTGCTGGGATTACAGGCTTGAGCCACCGCGCCCGGCCTGCTAATGAATTTATTGATTACCACATGGTTTTATTAAATGAAAGAGTTTTTTTTGACGTGAATTTTTTTGAGACTGCCTTATGTTTTTGAGTGTTAAATATTTTTATTTCATGGCTAAACGTGGGCTTTTATCAATAATTTTATAGAAGATAATCATCAGAAAAAATATCCAGTCTTTCTGGTTGTCATTTCAGATCCTGATGGCCACGTCTGGAGACAGGGCTTTGCTTACAACCCAGATACACCTTTTTAAATTTTGATCACGCTGGAGCAATTCTGGGTGGGGCTATATAATAGTTGTTTTCTCTGTAATCATCTGCAAATACCCTGATG
The DNA here is from genome assembly GCA_031835075.1 of Saguinus oedipus. Classification (NCBI taxonomy): domain Eukaryota; kingdom Metazoa; phylum Chordata; class Mammalia; order Primates; family Cebidae; genus Saguinus; species Saguinus oedipus. Next base: position 68,912,688 of record CM063178.1, read on the forward strand.
TTTCAAACATCTGGCTGAAAACATATACAGTAGCCTGTCAAGTGTCAAACTGATAACTGCTGTCCATAGAAATATTATCTTCTCACACCCCTGATGTGGTCAGGTATCTCAGCCCTGGGATTCTGACTCTCTAGCCCCTGTAATTCTACTTTGATTATTATTTTAAAGTCATCATATATTTATTTCCATCTCTCTTTCAAAAACCTCAAGAAAAAAGCCCACTCTGGCTCCTAAGGAATGGATTTGATACAAATGTATAGATGTCTTCCAACTTTTGCTTCCCATATTCTTGAAACTGTCAGGCTGAATGAAAGAAATAATAAATAGAGGAAACATATTTTTTTTGGATTTTAACATAGAAATGACATTTTTACTCATAAATAATTGCTTCTAAAATGGAATAACTAGCATTCATGTTAATTACTATCTGTGTTTATAGATAGAAAATTAGGTTTTTAAAAAGCATTTTAAAAGAAGCAGTGTAGCTTGCTGTATAGCAATTTTTATTTCTAGGCCTATAGGCCTGGCTTTGGTTTATGGTGAATTACCAAGTGCTGCAGGATGAAGAAAAGACAGTTCCGTAGCCCGCTGGTACTGCTGAATGGAACATTCATAACAGAATTCTTAGACTTACAGATCTTGGCTTATATTTTCTGCTGAAAAGTACTTGGGATATGATAGAAGTTTGGATTGGACGCAGAAGACAGGGTTTTAGTCATGGCGTCCCACTTACTAGACATGTGGTTGTCAAAGCCTAGAATGCCTGATGCCTCAGTTTCTTCATTTCTAAATTGATGTGGTAATACCTAACTTCTCTCTCTCTGTATGGGTAAAAAGTAAAATAGCATTTGTTCAAGCACTCTCTGAACTTAAAGAATCGTAACTAACCATTATTGATGAGATGTTTCTCGTCATCATTATTATCTTGAATTACTCTAAGGATAAAATTGTATTCCCCAAAGGAAACCAGTGGGTTGTTTCTATATGAAACTGTGCAGAACCCAGTGATAGGCATTTAGGGTTCAAAAATCATTTACCTAAGCATGAGAGAAAAGACATGCAGTAGGAATAGTTCACTGAAATATGTTATGGGACATTGAGTTGATCTCAAACTTCATATGAATACACAGTGTCAAGTGACTGCAGAATTCTTCCATGATTAGGAAGAAAAGAGTTTACATGATGTAGGAAGTTGTTGTCTTATTTTTCTTGGCACTGATTAAACCACACACCCAGAATATTGAATGAAATTGTACGCAGAATATTTTCAAGGATTAGAGGAAACCCAGAGTGATTCCAGGGTGAGATTTCTGGAACACCTAGAAATCATATCACCTGAGAAAAATTTGAGTAAACTCAGAAATGCTGAGAAAGAATGAATAAATTTACCCTGTGTTATTTTGTCCCTGAGGACAAAGCTAGAACCAACGGTAGAATTTATTTTGAAAGACACTATAGCTCAGAATAGAAAATGCATTTATAAAATCCAGAGTTGCTTGAAAGCAAGACATAATGACTCATTGAGCAAGGAATTTACCCTCCTTGGAGGTGCTTCAAGAGAGGCTGCCTGACCTCCCTCACCACACTTACATAGGATGGGAATTTCCAATTGTGTTGGAGTATTTATTGGATGATCTCAAGTTCTTCTGACAAGTCAAGCAAGGTACATACTCAAGACTGCTATAAAATATTTAGTATAGTGCTCACTTAGGCAGAACACATGCTAAAGTTGGAGCAATACAGAGAAGATTAGCATGACCCCCATACAAGAATGACAAAGTTTTAAAATGTTAATATGTGTGTATATAAAATAAATAAAATGTTATAAAATAAAATATTTACCATTCCAAAAGCATCATTTTCTGAAACCCATGGAATCCTGATTTCATGAGATATTTTATTAAAAATATAGACTACCCATAAAATACTTTTGGGGCCCTCCACCTCCTATAGTTCATCTAGAGTATGAAGATACACATTGTTAGAACGGAAACTCTGAAATCTAACAATAAAGACACCTGAAAAATATGTTTGGCCCAATTTTTCTTAACCTATTTGATCATGCAATATATATATATGTTTCTATGTGTCTATTTATTTTTGCTTTGCATATATTCTCTGTTACTAACCTGTATAATGATTGGCATACAAAATCTTCTGGGCATATTAAAAGTTATGATTTTAAAAATAAGTGATCCAAATCTCTTCTATTTATAAAATATATCTTATCCATTGAAAATGTCAGAGCTTTGCTTATTTTCACATACACAGCAGTTTTCAGAATGCAACTCAATTTGATCTAGCTTCCTAGGATGGCAGCGGAATTATGATAAAACTGAGCGTCTAACATATCAAACTTTCCAGCATCATTTCAGCTATTAGTAATGAGTATCCAACAACTTGAAGGTAGACGTCTTTCCCAATAGAACTAACAGAATCTGGCTGGGTTAAATCAATTTGTTTGATCCTATTATATTTTGAAGTGTTAAACTGTTATTTGGCCAAAAGCTGAAATCCTAGATGTGTCTACAGAGTTCAGCAGTATTTTCCTGATATCTCAGCTGGCTATTTCTCTTCAATGTATATCTGTTTGGTTCAAGGTGTGTGTGTGTGTGTGTGTGTGTGTGTGTGTGTGTGTGTGTGTGTGTGTGTGTGTAGATAAATAGGTATATATATATATTTATCTATACACATATCTATGTATATAGATAGATTTAGACAGATAGATATCTGATGGTTTAAGTGTGTGTGATGGTTTAAGTGTGTGCCACACACATTTAAAACATCAGATTTCATGAGAACTCAATCACTGTCAAGAGAACAGCATGGGGCAAATCTGCTTCCATGATCCAATCACCTCCCACCAGGTCCCTCTCCCAACATTGGTAGTTACAGTTCAACCTGAGATTTGGGTAGGGACACAGAGCCAAATTATATCACATAGAAAGAGAAGGAAGACTTTAATATAGATTGATCGATCTGTCTGTCTATCTGTCTATCTGTCTATCTATCTATCTATCTATCTATCTATCTATCTATCTATCTATAGATATGTGTATAGATAGATAGAGATACAGATATAGCTTTTGCATTTCTTCAGATTTCAGGTAGTGTTTTCTCGGAGTAAGGAGATGTTTATTAGATGTACCACCAATTTGAGTTTTATTCCACATTTTTCTTTATTTATGCCAATTTGGAATCATGTTATTCCCCTACCATTTGCTTGGATTGTTCCAGGTGAGATTTTTTTTTTTTTTTTTTTCTGCTAATGCTGACAACACCTCTGCTTTTTAGTTCTCAGGCATACTCTCCTGGAATTCGTTGCTTAGAACTAGAAATTATTGATCTGCCTAGGCTTGATCTCTGCTCCCTTTATCTGAACTGGCAATATTTGCTCTATGATTTTGCTAACATCTCATTTTCTCAGTGTCTTTCCTTTTATTTTGTCCTCTAGCTGGACAGTGCTCCTATGGAAATATGTTCTAACCCTCTCCTCTGATCTGATCCTGACAGGGTCAGAGAAAATGTTCCGGTTAATGAAGAGCCTCATTATAAACACACATTCACTTGCTATTGTGTTGAATCACATTAAATTCTCCATGTTATTATATTCTGGGTTGAATTATCTAACATTTAATGATGTACTAGACATTAAGTAGTGTAGTAAATGCTGCTGCCTAGTAGGAAGGGGAAGGCATTGGAAAGAATTTAAAAGAAGTATTACAAGGGAAAAGTACACAAATGTGTACTGAAAATTTATCCTAATGCCTGAGTAAAAAAGTAGCTATTTTCAGAATTCAGAATTGGGTTAATAATGTCAAGTATGCATTGCTTATCAAGCCTACCCCATGTCAGTGTGAGAAGGTTTCACGATGTATAAAGGATATAGCTTTGCTAAACTGTAAATACAAGAAGATCAAAGACTGACTTTTAAAATGACCAACATATCATATTATGTCATGGTTTGTGTAAGAAATAGATGGTACTCCAAAAGGGGTAACTGAAAAAAGTTTGAATAAAAAGGATTTTTATGAAGAAATCTTGGTTAAAAGAAACCAACAAGAGATGGTAAAGCACCTTTAGTTTAGTTTATTAGTTTATTTTCACACTGCTGTAAAGAATTATCTAAGACTGGGTAATTTATAAAGAAAAGAGATTTAATTGACTCATAGTTCCACAGGTTTAACAGGATGCATGACTGGGAGAGCTCAGGAAGCTTAGGATCACGACAGAAGGCAAAGGGGAAGCAAGCACGTCTTACCATGGCAGAGTAGGAGAAAGAGAGAGCAAAGGGGGAAGTGCCACACACACTTAAACCATCAGATTTCATAAGAACTCACTCGTTGTCAAGAGAACAGCATGGGGCAATTCTGCTCCCATGATCCAATCACCTCCCACCAGGTCCCTCTCCCAACATTGGTAGTTACAGTTCAACATGAGATTTGGGTAGGGACACAGAGCCAAACCCTGTCACACAGCAAGAGAAGGAAGACTTTACTATCCTTAGATCGGAAAGGGCAAAGGCAATGAGTGGCTGTAAGAATCCACTGAGAGCTGTACCTTTTGAAAAGACAAGGTAGCCTATTAGAAGCTGCAGCCTTCATGAAGTAATATAGCCACTGTCAAACAGTAGCCCAATAGTGAGGAGCACAAGAAGTAAGCACCTAGCTGTCTTTCTCCCCAACATCCCATTAGTGCCTCCACTGACCAAGCTCAACTATAATATAGGGAGCAATGAAATCCATATGTAATGATCTTCCATATGAAGCATAGAGTAGGATGGAGAATGGTAGGGAGTGAACGTGAATGGAAAAACAAAAAAGTACCCTGCACAATGACCAACACTGAGTACTATGCCTAGAACTCAATAGGTATTTGTTGAATGGATAGATGTTTGGTTTCCTGGTTGGATGAATGAATAATAATAAAAAAAAAAAAACTGGAATTTAAGTATTTCATTTATAGTAAAAATTTTTTTCTGTTTTTTTTTTTTTTTTTTTTTCGTTTTGTTTTGTTTTGTTTTTCTCCTCTGGCTGTTGAGCCCCTGGGCTCCTTTGCTTGAGGAATTTGTCATTTTCTGAGTTATAGTATGTGGCAGGCCTCTTTCTTCAGTTATAAAAGCTTTAAGGCCAGATCTCTGCTAGTCTATTATAAGGTAGCTAGGCAGATATGGTGCTTTGGACTGAGACCAAATCAGAAGGGAAAATTGTAGCATTGATTCTAGTCTTGATAGCAGGTTTTTCTCCTTTAAAACTTCCAGAAAGAATGCTACTACTCTCTTTTTGAAGGTGAAATTTTCAGAATAATCCTATACTAGTCAATGTTTTAATAGCGAAAACAGAAAGTTCAGTGTTGCAAAATTCAAACTAATGTCCTCAGCCCATCTAAACACAAATCATTATTCATTTCAGTAGTTGGGATCTGTTCGGCATAAATGTATCGAACCTAAGTGAAACCAGGTCAACTTTTCAAGAGAGAGCAAACATGAAAGCCATCACAGGAAACACGTTTCACAACCCTGAAAGTCATGAGACTGCCTGGTAGCAAACATAAGGTTTTAGTTCATTACTCTTCTAACTTTCATCAGCAAAGTCCCTTAACCTTGAACTTATAATTCTAGATAGTGGCCAAATCTCTTCAAACTTTGGAAAAAGCCATTAGTGGCCTGACGTTTGAGGGATTCCCCAACAGGTTATAAAACAGAACAGCAAAATTGTTCTGCCAACTAAGTGGTTGAGGCAAATTGACTAACCTAATGGGATTACCTTTGCATTATAATCATTCCTATGTCTTGCTCAAGTACAGCAAGCTCTCCTTTGTGTTTTCTTCCAGAAATAATTTAATCTACCATAGAGTGACTTCTCCACTCACTAGCTGTGTGACCTTAGGGAATTTACTCAATCTCTTTGCATCTCATTTTTTCTCTCTGAAAAACTGAGTTGATTATAGTAGCTATCTCACATATTGTAAAATGAAAGTTAAAATAATTTAAAATATGCTATGTACTTAAAATGGTGCCTGAATATATAATGAGTGTTTGGAAAAGGTTAGCTAAAGAGATACGTGAACATCATCAGCAAACAACAACAAAAAAGTACAGTGATACAATACAGAAAAACAAGAGTGAAGGCAAAGAAAACCATGGATAATAATGAATTGCCAAAGCCTGGAAACCCTCACCCTTTTCTTGAGTTAATCACCTACTACATTGCTTACAAAAATTTACAATGTCTTTTAAATGTAAACAAATAAAAATTAATAAGCACAGAAAAAATATGCAGGAGGAGCACAATTGTTTTTCAAAAAAAAAAAAAAGATGAGAAAGGGATTTATTGTTGAAGGCTTCATAAATAGGACACTGTATGATGTAATGAACAATGCCCTTGATGGTGATCTTTATAATGAGTGATGAGTTCCACAGGGCTGTTTACTGTCTAACAACACTCAAACTAGGTCAATGGCATCACAGTGAAATTTGCTTTACTAAAAGGACAACCTCTTGCCATATCAACTGGAAGGGGTTCTGGATGTGGAAGACATAGAAGAAGAATTGAGAATGGGGAGACTGATTTGCCTTTTCAGAAAGGAGACCATCCTGATCAACATGGTGAAACCCTGTCTCTACTAAAAATACAAAAAATTAGCTGGGCATGGTGGCACATGCCTGTAATCCCAGCTACTCAGGAGGCTGAGGCAGGAGAATTGCCTGAACCCAGGAGGTGGAGGTTGCGGTGAGCCGAGATCCCACCATTGCACTCCAGCCTGGGTAATAAGAGCAAAACCCTGTCTCAAAAAAAAGAAAAACAAAAAGAAAAAAAAAGAGAAGCTACTCAATCTACTCAATGAGTTGTGGAAATGGAATTTACCGTTTGAGAAATGAATGAATTGACTATCATAATGGAAAATTTAGGGTTCATAGAAACATATTAAATGTGGCTGGTGGAGAAAGGAATGGACAGTTATCAAATCTAAGTGAAAAACAGATTTTGTTCTGAGCTTTTGGTTTGTGTAAGAAAAGAGCAAGCCACAACTCCTGCTCTGTTGTGTTTGATTCTAGTTCCCACCTCCCTGCTTTCAACTTCAGTCTGAGGGGCATTTTAATGCTTAGAGTTCAATCTGCAGCATGTTGGAAGTCTGACAACTTTTGGGGGCTGTGAAGGCTGTCAAAATAAATTGCCCTCATAATGTAAGAGGGAAGCCAAGCTCCACATCCCTCTGGATGCAGCGAATGTGCATACTCAGCTAGAAAAACAGCATTGTGCTTCAGCAGCCTACTGGATATATTGGTTAGGGATGAATTTCCAAGGACATGCCTTTGGAAATTCTATATAATTCCTTAGGTTGTCGAATAAGCCAGTTTCGTTTTCATGGGGCAATGTGTTTGTATTGTACACGTTGACATTTGCTAAAGGCATGACCGTTGAAGTGCTAGTAATGTTTAGAATTATTGCCTAAATTGTTTCTTCCTTATCTTAGGTCAGTCACCTTTAACATTTAAATGCTGACCTTTACTACAGAAGAGTTTAGCTGTAATCAGTATCTTTTACTATTTAAATAGGTTTTATAGTGCATGAAATATTTAAATTTCCACTTTAGTTTTAAATTCTAGCACTCTGATTATAAGTGTAAAATAAGCTAATGTGAATTTTACTTTAATTACTAATTAATAATGAGATTTCTTCTCATTTTTTGAAATGGTCCTATTGCATCATTTTGTCTGTCTTTTCCAATTATAATATTGGGGAATATGGGCAAAATGCCAGATTTATGCTTTTTACTGATTTAATAATGCCACAACACGATATTCTATGACCTGAAAATGAGTTAGACTTTTATTCTACCAAATATTTTCCTTAGAAAATGCAATATAATCCCATTAAATGAAATGTAAAAATAATGACATTGATGCTTAATCCTATTGTCCTTATAAAACAATGCTTTTTTTCCACGTGCTCTTTTTATATACATACATAGAATTGCATAGTTGCTATCATAGTTTACAGAATAATATTTGTATTAGGCTGTTTTCACTCAATATTATATCATAAAATTTTTGTTAGGTTAGCCATTATCACTGATATTTTAAAGCTTGCCTAGTATTTTGTTATGTTGATGCTTAATATTTTGTTGTGTTGTTTAAAATTTATATCAGTAAAGCACTCTAAAAGTGGTTTTGGTAAGTGGCTACAAATAAAACAATTTATTTCATTCTCAATGCTGTGGTCAGCAATTTGAGCTGAGCTCAGCTGGGCAGTTCTGTTCTCAGCAGGGCTCTTTCATGTGCCAGCAGTCACCTGCAGGTCCGGTAGATGACTTTGCTTTGGGGATTTTGTTTGTTTTCAGCTAAAGTAACCCGGGTCCCTGGGCCACAAGTTTTTTATTCTACAGCATGCTAATCTGGGCTTGTTCACATGGTGGCTGCCGGTGTTCCAGTGTTCCTAGTACAAACTAGTGTTAGGCATTTTATTGGCCAAAGCAAAGCCTGATGCCAGTCCAGATTCAAGAAGTGTGTAAGTACAATTCATTTCTTGATGTGAGAGCTGTAGTCACATTGCAAAGGGCATGGCCTATGGTGAGGTGGTAAGAGTGGGAGGAATAATAATTTTTGGACACTTTACAATATTAAATATTTCTATTGTAATTAACATTGCAATGAACTTTATTGTACTTACAGCGTTTGTTCATTTCTGCTGAATAATGTCAATAGCTTAATCAAAATTATCAGGATAAATTATTGAGAGTACAATTCGTAAATGATAGATTAAAATGTCATGATGATAACATCAAATTAATAGAGGGTTTTAAGAGTCACTTTTCTTGGTTTTAGCAACTCGCTTTGTCCAATATCTCAGTCCTTCCTTTCCATTTTACTCTTTCTCCAAAATGACTGTAGTAAATACTGTTGTTTTGGAAACTTAGTAAATGCTTAATAATATTGGTTATTATTATTATTACTGTTACTATATCTTGCTGTTTACATCAGCCTTTCTGCAACTATACTACCTTCAATTGCTCTTCCTCTGATCTAGGATCAGCCAGTCATCACAGTTCATTCATTTAGAGTAGATTAATACATTGTTATTTAATTAAATGTAGATATAAACTTCATTGGTTTACTATGTAATTGGGCTTTGTTAAATGCTATATATATTAACTTAATTCTCCTGCATCCTATGAGCTAGATATTTTATGATTTCAATTTTATAGCAGAAAAACCTGAGGTTTCGTAGCTTGTCCAAAGTCACACAGGATGCATATGGTGGAGCTGGGACTTGGATTATGTTTATTTGAAACCAAAGCTTATAGTCTTAAATGCTCTGTGTTGTATTTGACTATTGAGGATACATATTCATATACATATCCTTTTATTGTTAACACAGTGACTGGGAGCAGAGTAGATGCTAAATACATGGTAGCTTAGACACAAAAGTAATACAGATTAATTAATACTGACATCTCTAAACGTTGTTAGGCTGTTCTTAGCTTTTCATGGTGGAAAGGGGAAGGTTAGAAGAGTCACAGAGGAGCTGGACCCACCTTTGGAATAGGATGATTACAAAAGTGGTGAGACCAAACTTCTAAGAACCTAAAACCTTACTAGCTATAAGAAGGCAGGCAAATAGCATCAGTAATGTCTTCAATAAAATGAAACAAGGCTACAATAATGAGATTGTGATTCAGGAACACAGCTCTGGTCACCAGTAGTGGTAGACTGACAAAGACACTGTTAGTCCACAGGTTGGGAGACCCTGATTACCAGGCAGGTCATTCAGAAGAGAACTTAGAAATGAGGGTCAAAGTGGATCTCAGCTATTGGGCCTAAAACATTGTAGTATAAATCTTGGTGCAATGGTCAGAATCCAGCATGGGATGGATGATTAAAGGGAGTCTCAAGAAAACTTGGTGCTGATTTCAATGGGCCATAGGCTTGGGGAAGAGGCTCAGATTGCTTGGTAGAGAAGAATTGTACAGCCAAGGTATCCCAGTCTACTGGACAAGATTTTCTTATATCTTCTTCACTCTCTAGCAACTAATGATTTTACCTTTAAACCTCCAACACATTTTAAAACATGCAGAAAATCTTATTTTTTTGTGAATTGCTGAGTGACTTTCAGAAATTTGGTCTCTGCTGTGGTATAGTTTAGACAAAGCCGTTATCCCTGCAAACTGTGTGATAATGACAGAACACATGCTGCTTAATGTAAACTCACAGCCCAGTGCTGGGCAGACATGATTAAGCTGTCATTTTCCCCAACAGCATCAGCAGGAGAAAAATAAAGAAGTAAAATCATCTTATTCATATTTATTAGGAGGCTTTGCAGTGGGTCTCTGCCCTCATGCAATTGACATTTTTGCTTATGTTTATGGCTGATGAGCTGTGGATCAATTTAAATTAATCCTTTCCTAACCTAGGAAAAAATGCTGACTTTTATAAAGTGGCATCACCGTCATGTCCCCTTCCTTCCTATGTCTTAGCAAATAGACACATTCATTTGTTCTGAAATTTTAGCATGCTTAGATATTGTTTGCAAAATTTAAAATATCATAATATGGCTAAAACTATATACAAATAAAGCCTTCAGAAAAATTACTTGTTTAGTTTTTAATTTTGTATTTGTGTCCTTTAACCCAATTTACACTAATTCCTGCATGCATACTCATACACACAAATTAACCAATGTATGTGTGCACACACACAACTACTCATACATGTTTTTTGTTTTCATTTTTTTCTACCACATTAATGAAAATCAGAGTATTCAATGAGGAAAATTAGAAATTACAGTCTTGGGTAAGTTGAATGTGCTCTGACTCTCTTTTTATTTGGATTTGAAAAACAATCTGTACCTATGCATTAATTCTTAGGTATAATCTTTGAATAAAATGCTTTTTGAACATATGCATGTGATGGTGTGTGAAAGTCAGAAGGAAAATACGTCAGTGAAATTATAAAATGACAGTGGAGTACATATCATTCCCAAGAAAAACAGAAGTGCATTTGTTTATAAAATTTTAAAGGAACAAGGACAGGACCTATTCTATGCCTGTTGCCTTGATTCAAAGCCACTACTTCAACTCTCCTGATTCAATTTGGAATATAGCAAGATTGACAGAGAAAGAGACTAACTATCTGTAACCTTCCTCTAAACAACCCCCAGGCTGCCTTGCCGACCTAATAGACAGCATCTAAGACAGGGGAAGAACACATTCTCCTAGTTCGTTCAACTCTGAGCTTTCCTATCTTGGGCTGTCAAGGAGATGCCAATTTCTGCCAAAGTGCCTGCTCTCCAGGAGATGCTGAGATTAGAAACCAGCCAGAAAGGCTTTACTTGTCTTTGTCATTGAGCAATCAGTGTCAGGATGTGAGGAACTTACCTCATTGGATGCAGAGGTGACATCTTGATACATTAGCTTGCCAAAGAGTTGGCAGGACCATGACAGCTTCTGGCTGTTGGCATCCTGGATTCATTTACTTCCCAAACTGTTAATGCAGCAAATTAACCTTGTCTGATAAACTTCTGCTACATTTTGTGGGGTCATTGGATATAGACAGTGATAACAGGCAAAGTATTTCTAATACTTTTACATCCTCTCTCACTCATCATCTCTTAACTTGCTTATTGCCCGACCTCTTCTATTAGACCTTTCTATGAAAAAAATATTTTGTCTAATATCTGATAGGATAACACTGAATTTGTATGTATTTCTAGTATCTATGATGGTTAGAGCTTTTTTCTATGAGGTTATCATGAATGACAATCTCAATGAGGATATTGATGAGATATGTTGGTACCACCACAAGAGATGTACAATCTAGACAGGGAAAATTTGCTTTTTCTTGTGCTTCTAAATTCAGGTTTTTGTCTATGTCACAGGTCCTCTGCAGCCACCATGAATTCCTAAGTTCCAAACACAGTAGAGCAACCTGTCTCTAATTTCATGTTTCGAAGTGTTAAAAGAAAATAGAGACCCTGGACTTTCGTGTCTTTGCCTCCATTTAACTACTGAGATATAGGCATGCATTTGTATCACCACCTTTTATCCGTGTTTTTGCCAAATACTGAAAAACAAATTGGATTTTCATAGAATACACTAAAACCTGGAGGAGATTTAACAACTGATACATTTTATCTACAGGAAGTGGAAGTACAGAGTGGTGGTTATGAATTCAAAAGCATGTTCATAGAATAACATTGAGTTCTTCCATGGGCCAAGAACCCTGCTGCCTGTGTCTACCTTTTGTATGTCACTGGGCTCTCACAATAACTTTATGAGACAAGTAATGATGAGCTTCCTTACTTATAGCTGCAAAGAGGCAGAATCAAGAAGTTATAAAGAAGATGTAGGGGCTCTGGAAAGAGCTTCCCTTTTCAAATTGTGACAATGTCTCTTACTAGTTGTGCAACTTTGGGCAAAGCATAAATTCTCAACCCTTAAATTTCTTCATTTATAGAATGCCAATAATAATAATGCCTTTCTCATCTATTAGTGGTTTACATGAATTAAAACGTCAATCTGTGTGTATAATGCCCAGCCCAGCGCTTCTCCAAAGTAGTCTTTAGCTCTTCAGCATCTGCGTCTCTGACAAATTCCTAGAAATGCAAATTCTTGAGTTACAACTCAAACAGATTGAATCAGAAATTCTGGGAATGAACTTCATTAATGTATTTGTCATCAAGCTCTCCAGGTTATTCAGCTGCTTGCTTGCGTGTTAGAACCACTGGAGTAGAATGCAGAAACACTAAAAAAATGCTGAATTTGAAAAATGTGCTCCTTAAAAAAAAACCAGTTGTGACTTTGTGTATTCAGTATTGAACCCTTCCCACTATTTATATTAATGTCACATGACTGAAGAGACAAGAAGAGATGAAATATGGACTTTCAACCCTATGAAAATACATCTTTGAAATGGGTTGATAAAACTTGCAAAAAGTAACAGTCAAAAGTTTTGAGCACAATGTTATTCATGTAGAATACTGAAGGTACTTACCAACACATGTGGAATAATTTAGTGGCCTCATGTATGCCTGTGATGACAAACACTATTAACTTTTAGCTTGACATCTAGGACTACAGTTTAGGAGTTATTTCTAGTATTTATTATCTCAGTGATATTCAGTAAGTTATTTACATTTTCTTGTCTTAGTTTACTCATTTCTAAGATGGGAACAATAAGAATATATAAATCTATTGTGAGAATTAAATGATATGATTCATGTAAAATACAAATGTCTAGTTTTAAGTAAATATTGGCTGTTATTATTAGGCTTATGCTTTACATTCTGTATTGAGTCATTAAATCATCTCAATAACCACACATAGTAAATGATATTCTGTCTTTATATCATTGATGGGAAATCTGAGGATTGTAGAGATTAAAGAATAAGCCATAAGTCACTCAGTTATGTACTAGAGTCAAGATTGAAGCCAGAAAATCTAATTCCAAATCTACCCACTTAAATATAGATAAGCCAGGTAGTTGTTGATATTTCTGACTTTCCATGGAGCAATAAAGAAAATAGTAGATTGAGGAAAAACCCCAGGAAGATAAACCCTGAAGTGTTAAGCAGGGTTTTCCCCATAAAGAGGATGGTGTTTCATTTTGTCTTTGGTCCACACTGATGTAGAGGAAAAATATAAAGAACATTATCTCAAGAAGTGATCTTGAAGAAAAAGCAATACTACAGGTCAGACGCAGTGGTTCACGCCTGTAATTCCAGCACTTTGGGAGGCTGAGGCGTGGGGGATCATGAGGTCGAGACGGAGACCATTCTGGTCAACATGGTGAAACCCTGTCTCTACTAAAAATACAAAAATTAGCTGGGCATGGTGGCACATGCCTGTAGTCCCAGCTACTCGGGAGGCTGAGGCAGGAGAATCGCTTGAACTCAGGAGGCAGAGGTTGCAGTGAGCTGAGATCACACCATTGCACTCCAGCCTGGGTAACAGGAGCAAAACTCTCTCTCAAAAAAAAAAAAAAAAGGAAGAAAAGAAAAAGTAATACTACAAGACACAGAACCCCAAACACCCCAAAGTTGAGGAAATTATTCCCTTCCTTCCCTTGATATTCTTAAATAGATTAATCAAAGGGGCTACTTTGAGTTGGGTCTAGGAGAAATATTTCAATGGGAAGAAATAGTGGTGTAGGTTGGGTTTGATGAGCTGTCTGATTCATTACACAAAATTCCTTGGACTCAGTTTTAGAATCTGTAAAATGTAAATATTAAACTAGATGATAATCTTCTAGTTCCATTACATACTTGTTAGATATTGTTTCTAATTATCAGCATAAAGAGACAATATTAAAGAGGAGATATTTAGACACAATAAAGAAGGCGACTCTGAAATTTAAAGTTTATCATTTAATTGAATCTTAGCTCAAAGCCCTTGAGGACTCTGGGCCAAAGCAATGTAAGTTTTCTTCTATCTGACTTTGTTTCTGCTTCTAAATAAAGCCTCTATTTTCTTCATGTCATACCATTTATAAATCATCTCCATCATAATTTCTTCAAACTCATAATTACATCAACTGCTTGATTTGTGATTTAATGGGATTGCGTTTTGATTATACTTTAAGTTCTAGGGTACATGTGCAGAATGTGCAGGTTTGTTACACAGGTATACATGTGCCATGGTTTGCTGCATCCATCACACCCCATCATCTATATTAGGTATTTCTCGTAATGCTATACCTCCCCTATTCCACAACCCCCTGCAATCCTTCTCCTAGCTCCCTGCCCCCGACAGGCCCCAGTGTGTGATGTTCCACTCCCTGTGTCCTTGTGTCCTCATTGTTCAACACCCACTTATGAGTGAGAACTTGTGGTGTTTGGTTTTCTGTTCTTGTGTCAGTTTGCCAAGAATGATGGTTTCCAGCTTCATCCATGTCCCTGCAAAGTACATGAAATCATCCTTTTTTTTTTTTCCTACGGAGTTTTGCTCTTGTTACCCAGGCTGGAGTGCAATGGCACAATCTCGGCTCACTGCAACCTCTGCCTCCTGGGTTCAGGCAATTCTCCTGCCTCAGCCTCCTGAGCAGCTGGGATTACAGGCATGTGCCACCATGCCCAGCTAATTTTTTGTATTTTTAGTAGAGACGGGGTTTCACCATGTTGACCAGGATGGTCTCAATCTCTTGACCTCGTGATCCACCCACCTCGGCCTCCCAAAGTGCTGGGATTACAGGTGTGAGCCACCGCGCCCGGCCTGAACTAATCCTTTTTTATGGCTGCCTGGTATTCAATGGTGTATATGTACCACATGTTCTTTATCCAATCTATCATTGATGGGCATTCGGGTTGGTTTCAAGTCTTTGCTATTGTGAACAGTGCCACAATAAAGATACATGTGCATGTGTCTTTATGGTAGAATGTGATTTATTTTCCTTTGGGTATATACCCAGTAATGAGCTTGCTGAGTCAAATGAAATTTCTGGTTCTAGATCCCTGAGGAATCTCCATACTGTCTTCTGCAATGGTTGAACTAATTTACGCTCCCATCAACAGTGTAAAAATGTTCCTATTTCTCCACATCCTCTCCAGCATCAGTTGTCTCCTAATTTTTTAATGATTGCCATTCTAACTGGCATGAGATGGTATCTCAATATGGTTTTGATTTGCATTTCTCTAATAACAAGTGATGATGAGCTTTTTTTCCATGTTTGTTGGCTGCATAATTGTCTTCTTTTGAGAAGTGTCTGTATGGGGTTGCTTTAACAGACATAAACAGTGAGGGCATGAGAACTGTCTTTTAGCAATTGAAATCCATCAGTAATTATTTTCCACTCTGAATCTCAATCTCACCCTTCCTAACATAATCAATTTTCTTCAATTATATAGTAGAAAAGTATAGGGTACCTATATGACTAGAAGCACTATATGTATTTTTTTTTTGGATGGAAAAGGGATGAAGATGAGTGATAAAATACTAGGAACTATATCAGTTAGATCAGTCAAAAACATTAAGTAATTTCTACAACCAGAAACTACTACGGAATTCCCAGTTATCTCTACGGAATGGAAAATGTCACATCAAAAAAAAAGTTAATGTCAAAAAAGGACTTTGAGGCCCAGCTTCTGTGGGTAATGTTCACCAATGTTTTCTGAATTTGGGAATGTGAGAATGCATGTGGATACACTGATTTTACCTAGCATCTCTTCGTGCAATGTTTTGGGCATTCAAAGGAAATGCTCATTGGAGCATTTTAAATTTCAGGTTTTTGAATTTTGGGATGCGCAACTCATAAGTAATATGCATATATTCCAAAATTCATAAAAAATTCAAAACCTAAAACACTTCTGGTCTCAAGCATTTTTTTTCTTTTATTAATTTATTTAATTATTTATATTTTAAAGATGAGATTTCACTCTCTCACTCAGGCTGGAGTGCCTGGTGCAATCACTGCTCACTGTATCATCAAACTCCTAAACTCAAGGGATCCTCCTGCCTCATTATCCTAAGTAGCTGGGACTACAGGAGCACACCACTATACCTGGCTATTTTCTCCTTTAATTCTTTTGTAGAAGTAGGGTCTCACCATCTTGCTCAGGCTGTTCTCAATCTCCTGGGCTCAAGTGATCAACTGACTTCTGCCTCCCAAAGTTCTGGCTTTATAAGCATGAACTTCTGTACCCATCCAAACATTTTGGGTAAGGATACTCACCCTGTACTATAAGGATACTCAACCTGTACTATTCTCTAATATATCACTTATATATACTTCAGAAATATCTGAAAGATAATGAAAAAGGAAACTCATGAGCCAAATAACTACTGAAAGCATAAGCAGTATGCCCTACATAGTGAATGGGTTGTGGGATGATACAGTATGTAGCAGCATAGACTTATGAATTACATAGTCTTGGATGTTACCTGTTACTTGTTAAGTGACACTCAGACTTTTTAAACTGTCATAATCCTCTGAGTTTTTTTCATGGATAAATGGTTAGAAAGCTTTGATGATCAAAGTAGAGAATGCATGTAGAATGCTTAGCACAGTGTCTCATGTCGAATAAACACCGAACAATACAGCTAGCCATTAGCGTTGTTAACTGTCACAACTTTACTTGGTGCATTGCTACTTCTGCTATACCCCATTTCTCATTGCCACTTTTCTATACACACACACAGAAAATGCAAGTCATGAAAATAATCTAGTAAAGGTAAAGTGTTATAAAAGCAAGGAGAGAAAGTTCTGCACCAAAAACTCAGGTACCTAAGTTGATAGGTCTCTGACTTGTTACATTATGTTGAATAACAAACTTAATATCTCCATTCCTGTTACCATGCTGTTGGGACCATAACTTTGGGCTAAATGTGTTCTTAGATTGAATGGATCAAGAAAAAAAGTATGAAATGACACATTACACCTGCGTAGGTACAAAACAGGACAAGAGGGTCTGCAATGATTCTTTTATTTAGCACTTGATTAAAAAAAGAGATAAATATTTTGGTATTATTGTTATGTTTAGAAAAGTATTTATTATTTTATTGTGATAAATGCATATCATATATCAATTCCCCTTCCTTGATACAGTCCTCTATCTTACTGTTTGACGTTGGTTAAACCACTTCTGCAGAAGTCTCTTTCCATTGGGAAGCTGGTTCTCTGTAAATTTCCAACACGGTTTCTCCAATTGTACATCGAAGTTGTAGTTGCTTCTCAGTCTGATGCCACTGCATTTACCTGGATAACTCTTATTTTTCTTTCTTTCATCATGCCAAATAAAGCTGTTAAGTATCTGTGCCTTCACCCTATCTAGTTCCTACTTCCATTCTTGGACTTACCATACCTTATTGCATAGATTCTAATTCAAGAAACATTTCTTGAAAAACTACTATGTATACTAATCACTGAGGAGAGACACAAAAATAAATGTGATGCATTACTTTGATCTTGGAGACCTTATAGTCTAAAGAAAAAAGACGGCAAAGCAGATACATTAATATAATAGAGTATACGGAGAGTGATATATATATATATATATATATATATATATATATATATATATATATATATATATGACGCAATAAGAGCCTTGAAGCAGGGCATGACTTTCATGTGCAGTAGAATGATTTTGGATAGGATGATGCTTAGACTGAGTTCAGAAAAATGCATAGTTTTTCTAGGAAATATTTATGGGAAATATTTTACAAGCAAGCTAATGGCAAGATTGAAGGTGCAAGGGACCACAGTGTGTAGAAAACCAAAACCAATATATGGGGAAAAAATTGAGAAGTAGGTTGGGGCAATGAAGATCAGATAATGTAGTGTGCTTAATTCTATTTCTTAATAATTTTATTGCAATATAATTTACATATAAAAAAATTCACTCATTTAAGGTGTATGGTCCAATGACTTTTAGTAAATTTACTAAATTTATTAAATATGTTCATTGCCAAATTATTTTTTAACGTTTCATCACAACAAATAGAAACCTTTTACCCATTTGTATTCACTCCTAATCCCCATCTCCAGCTTTAGGCAGCCAATAGTCTATTTTATATTTTTATAGAGTCTCCATTTCTGGATATTTTATATAACAGAATTATTTAATTTGTGACAGTATTACACATAGCATAATGTTTTTTAGATAAAAACATTTTATAACATAAATCAATACTTTGTTCCGGTTTATAGGTATTTTGATTGTTTTCACTTTTTTTTAATTATACTTTGAGTTCTGGGGTACATGTGCAGAACATGCAGGTTTGTTACCTAGGTTCACACGTGTCATGGTGGTTTACTGCATTTATCAACCTGTCATCTACATTAGGTATTTCTCCTAATGGTATCCCTCTCTTAGCCCTACACCCTCTGACAGGCCTTGGTGTGTGATGTTCCTCTCCTCTCCCTGTGTCCATGTGTTCTCATTGTTCAGTTCCCACTTATGAGTGAGAACATGTGGCATTTGGTTTTCTGTTCTTGTGTTAGTTTGATGAAAATTATGGTTTCCAACTTTGTCCATGTCTCTGCAAAGGACATGAACTCATCCTTTTTTATGGCTGCTTAGTATTCCATGGTGTATATGTGCCACATTTTCTTTATGCAGTCTATCATCGATGAGCATTAGGGTTGGTTTCAAATCTTTGCTATTCTCAACAGTGACACAGTAAACATACATGTGCATGTGTCTTTATAGTAGAATGATTTATAATCCTTCGGATATATACCTAGTAATGGGATTGCTGGGTTAAATAGTGTTTCTGGTTCTAGATCTTTGAGGAATCACCACACTGTCTTCCACAATGGTTGAACTAATTTACACTCCCACCAACAGTGTAAAAGTGTTTTTATTTCTCCACATCCTCTCCAGCATTCATTGGTTTGACTTTTCAATGATCACCATTCTAACTGGCATGAGATGGTATCTCAAAGTGGTTTTGATTTGCATTTCTCTAATGACTTGTGATAATTAGCTTAAGAAACGATCATCAGATTAAACAGGGAACCTACAGAATGGGAGACAATTTATGCAATCTATCCATCTGACAAAGGGCTAATATCCAGAATCTACAAATAAATTAAACTAATTTACAAGAAAAAACAACCCCATCAAAAAGTGGACAAAGGATATGAAGAGACACATCTCAAAAGAAGACATTTATGCGGCCAAAAAACGTATGTTTTCACTTTTTAGCTATCATGAATACTGTTGCCATAAACATTTGTGTACAAGTCTTTGTGTGGACATGTTTTTGTTTCTTTCAAGTAAACACCTAGGATCAGAATTGCTGAGTCATATGATCACTCCACATTTAACATCTTAAGAAACTGATGAACTGTTTGCCAAAGTGATTATACTATTTTATTTTCCCACCCACAATAATAAAAGCATTTCAATTTATCCACATTCTTGACAACACTATTTATTATCTTTTTCATTATAGCTATCTTAGTGGGTATAAATTTGAAACATTTTACAGTTTTAATTAGCATTCCTTGATAACTTAGTGACATTGGGGATTTGGTTATGTTCTTACTGACCATTTATATTTATTCTTTAGTGAAATACTTATTCAAATCTGTTGCTTATTTGTAATTGGCTTCTTTATTTGACTATGACTTCTTATTGATTTGTAAGAGTTTTTTACATTTTTTGGATACAAATATCTTACTGGAGATAAGTTTGTATATATTTTCTTTTAATCTGTTACCTACCTTTAATTTTCATAAATGTATTTAAAAAAAATTTTTTTTTATATAAGATGGGGTTTCACCATGTTGGTCAGGCTGGTCTTGAACTCCCGACCTCAGGTTATCCACCCACCTTGGCCTCCAAAGTGCTTGGATTATAGGTGTAAACCACCATGCCCGGCCATAACTATATCTTTTTAGAAGCAAAAGTTATTAATTTTGATAATATCCATTTTGTTCAGTTTTTCTTATATTTTTGTGCACATATATTGTATCTAAGAACTGTTTTCCTAACTAAAAGTAATAAAGATTTGCTCCTATGTCGTCTTCTAATATTCTTAGTTCTATCATCTATTATGAGTTAATATTTATATATAGCTTGAAGTAAGGGTCTACCTTCGTCATTAGAATATGCCTATTGAATTGTACCAGCACCATTTGTGGTAATTGCTATTCTTTCCCTATTAAATTGCCTTGGCACCTTTCACAAAAATCAATGACCATAAATGTTAGGATTCATTTCTGAGTTCTTAATTCTTTGCCATGGATCTATGCCTATGCTTATACAAGCACCACACTGTCTTGATTCCTGTAGCTTTGTAATTCATTTTACAACTGGAAAGTGTTAAGTTCTACAACTTTGTTCTTCTTTTTAAAGACTATGCTGGCTAATGTTTGCTGTTTTAAGGAACATCACCTGTCCCTTGGGCAATGGAAAACCGTATTTATGTGTTTATCATCTCTTCAGATTGTAAACCTCTTTAGTGAGGAAAGTCTTTCTTACTCATTTGTATGTCTATACCACTTGGTATGTTGCACCGCCTCAGAAGATGTTTTTTGAAGATGTAATATTCTTCAACCGACAAATTATGAAGAATGACATTAGGACTACCCAGTGTATTATAATATCAATGCATATGTACTGATGAGATTTGATAGGCTGCATTAGAAAGAGCACTGGATTGAGGGAGGGGAATTGCTAATTTCAGTCCCTATTTGTTATTCATTAGTATTTGACCATAACACAGTCAGGAACTACTCTGAGCAACAATTTTCACATTTCCAAAAATGAGGTTAGTACTAATTTTTTTCTAAGGTATCTTCTGAATCTAAGATATCATTATCAATATTAAGAAAAATAATATTTGACTTATCAATTGCTGTGCAACAGGCCATATAATAAACAAAAAGAAAATAAATATAAGGAGCGGGACATGTTGTCAAGGCCATTTGTAATTCAGGTCAGGTGGTAGAGTATATATATTTATAATATTGTGAGATAAATATCAGTATGTTAAAATAGTACATCTTCTTTTCTTTTACATTTTATCTTTGATAGAGATGGTTTCCTTTTCAACTGACATTCAGTTATTGAATATAATTCTTCAGATTTCAAGTTATATTTGGCAAGTCATCAGCACCTTCATTTTCACACACTTAAAGTATTCTTATTATTCAAGCTTTACACATCAAGCATAGAGATTTACGTACATTAGCATTCTTTGTTCCTGTGCCTTAACTTATGTGTCAGAACTATTATCTTGCATTCCATATTTGGGATTTTGGAAATGAGCACAGCGTTGTTTAAATCCAGTGAGTGCATTTCCTCTGCCCTTTGGTCAGAAATGTATGCAATCTAAAAATGTGAGAGGAAGAGAGAAATGAGATGAATAACCCAAATATAGTAGCTTATTTCAGAGATCATTTACTATTACAGCAACCAAAGCAACCACTTCTTAAAATTCCAAAGTAGGCAGCTCTACTTTCAGGGTTTACATGATGATTTTTCTGTAAGTATAAAACTAATATTTTAGCCAGAAGGTCCTATGTTTTTTATTGGAGAGAATATATTTCAGTAAGAATTCATGGATGACATAAATAATTTGTTACTTCTTAATAATTTTGGAGAACAAATCTCAGTGGAAGCTACTTAATTGTTTTGTATTAATTATTCATCTGTGTAAATTAAGCCACCAGACAAGAGTTCTAGAGAGTAAAATTGACTAAATGTATGTTATACTGATGAATCAACTGGTATTACCCATGAAAGGTAAAATGCAATAAATGAAATAAATGTTTTTCATTCAAAGATTTTTAGATTCAACTTTGACGATAGTAATACAAGTTTCTTTTTCATTCCATAAGAAAGCATGCAGAATAATATTAAAATTACTTTGACTTTTATTTTAGGTGCAGGGGTACATGTATGGGTTTGTTTTATAGGAAAACTCATGGCATGGGGGTTTGTTGTACAGATTGTCTAAACACCAAGTTACTGAGCCTGGTACCCAATAGTTATTTTTCTGTTCCCTTTCTTCTCCCACTCTTTACCCTCAAATAGGCCCTGGCACCTGTTGTTTACCTCTTTGAGTCTTTGTTTTCTCATCATTTAGCTCCCACTTATAAATGAGAACATGGAGTATTTGTCTGTTCCTGTGTTAATTGGCAAAGTATGATGGCCTCCATGTCCATCCATGTTCCTGCAAAGGACATACACTCGTTCTTTTTTATGGCTGCATAGTATTCTATGGTATATTTTCTTTTCCAGTCTACCACTGATGGGCATTTCAGTTGATTCCATATATTTGCTACTGTGAATAGTGCTTCAGTGAACATATGTGTACATATGTCTTTATGGTAAAAGGATTTATGTTCCTTTTGGTATATACTGAGTAATGTTGTTGCTGATAGTTCTGTTTTTAGCTCTTTGTGGAATCACCACGCTGCTTTCCACAATGGTTGAACTAATTTGCACTCCCATGAACAGTGTATAAGCATTCCCGTTTCTCTGCAGCCTCACCAGCATCTGTTATTTGTTGACTTTTTAATAACAGCAATTCTGAGTGGTGTGAGCTGGTATCTCATTATGGTTTTGATTACACTTCTCTGATGGTCAGTGATATTAAGCTTTTTTTCATATGCTTGTTGCCCAAATGTGTATCTCCTTTTGAGAAGTGTCTGCTCATATTCTTTGTCCATTTTAATTTTTTTCTTGTAAATTTAACTTTCTTATAGATGCTGTATATTGCTGGATATTAGACCTTTGTCAGATGCATAGTTTGCAAATATTTTCTCCTACTCCATAGGTGGTCTGTTTACTCTGTTGATAGTTTATTTTTCTATGTAGAATTTCTTAAGTTACATTAGATCCTATTTGTCAATTTTGCTTTTGTTGCAATTGTTTTTGGCTCTTTCTCATGAAATCTTTGCCAGTCTCTATGTCCAGAATGATATTGCCTAGGTTGTCTTCCAGGCTTTTTATAGATTTTGGTATTATATTTAAGTATTTAATCCATCTTGAGTTGATTTTTATATATGGCTAGCCAGTTACCTCAGCACAATTTATTGAATAGGGAGTCAGCTTTGTCAAAGATCAGATGGTTGTAGATGTGTAACCTTATTTCTGGGCCCACTATTTTGTTCCATTTGTTATGTGTCTGTTTTTATGCCAGTACCATGCTGTTTTAGTTACTGCAGCCCTGTAGTATAATATAAAGTCAGATAGCATGACACCAGCTTTGTTCTTTTTGCTTAGGATTTCTTTGGCTATTTGTGCTCTCTTTTTGGTTCCACATGAATTTTAAAATAGTTTTTTCTAGTTCTGTGAAGAATGTCATTTGTGGTTTTGAAGAAATAGCACTGAATCTGTAAATTGCTGTGGGCTGTATGGCTACTTCCTTTTTTCTTCTTTCTTGAGAGGGAGTTTCACTCTTATTTCCCAGGCTGGAATGCAATGGCACAATCTTAGCTCACTGCAACCTCTGCCTCCTGGGTTCAAGCAATTCTCCTGCCTCAGCCTCCTGAGTATTGGGATTGCAGGTGTCTGACACCAATGCCCAGCCAAATTTTTAAATATTTTTAGTAGAGACTGGGTTTCACCATGTTGGCCAAGCTGGTCTTCAACACTGACCTCAGGTAATGCACCCACTTCAGCCTCCCAAAGTGCTAGGATTACAGGCATTAGCCACCATGCCTGGCTGGTGATTTCAATGATACTGATTCTTCCACTCCATGAGCATGAAATACTTTTCCACTTGTTTGGATAATCCCTGATTTATTTGAGCAATGTTTTCTTAAATTCTCATTGTAGAGATCTTTCACTCTCCTGATTAGCCATATTCCTAGGTTTTTTTGTTGTTGTGTTTGTAGTAATTGTGAATGGGGTTGTGTTTCTGATTTGAATCTTGGCTTGGCTATTGTTGTCGCATAGGAATGCTAGTGATTATTGCACTTTTTCTCTTTTGTATCCTGAGACATTGCTCAAGTTGTTTATCAGCTAAAGAAGATTTTGTGCCCGGACTATGGGGTTTTCTAGAAATAGAATTATGTTATCTGCAAACAGAGATAGTTTGACTTCCTTTCTTCCTATTTGGATGCCCTTTATTTATTTATCTTGGCTGACTTCTCTGGCAAGAACTTCCAATACTATGTAGAATAGAAGTGGTGAGAGAGGGCATCCTGTCTTGTGCTGGTTTTCAAGAGAACTGCATCTAGCTTTAGCCTATTTAGTATGATGTTCACTGTGTGTTTGTCATAGATGGCTCTTATTATTTTGAGTTATATTTCTTTAATACCTAGTTTATTGAGAGTTTATAATATCAAATGATATTAAATTTTTTGAAAGCCTTTTCTGCATCTATTGACATAATCATGTGTTTTTTTCCTATATTTCCGAACATTTATTGTTTTGTATATGTTGAACCAACCTTTCATCCCAGGCATAAAATCTACTTGATCATAGGGATTCGCTTTTTGATGTACTGCTGGATTTGATTTGCCAGTATTTTGTTGAGGATTTTTGTATCTATCTTCATTGATGTTAGCCAGAAGTTAGTTTCCTTCCTTCCGTCCTTCCTTTCATCCTTCCTTCCTTTCTTTCGCTTTCATTTTCTTTTTCTTTTCTTCTTGTGTCTCTACCAGGTTTTGGTTATCAAGATGATGCTGGCCTCACAGAATAACTTGTGAAGGAGTCCCTCTTTCTCAATTTTTTTGGAATACTTTCATTCAAAATGGTACCGGATCTTCTTTGTATATCTGGTAGAGTCTGGCTCTGAATCTCTCTGTTCCTGGGCCTTTTTTGGATGGTAGGCTATTTCTTATTTATTTAATTTCAAAGCTGATTATTGGTCTATTCAGGGAGTCAATTTCTTCCTGGTTCAGTCTTGGGAGGGTATATATGTCCAGGAATTTATCCATCTCTTCTAGGTTTTCTAGCTTGGGTACACAGAGTTATTCATCAGGGTCTCTGATTGTTGTTTCTATTTCTGTGGGGTCAGAGTTGTAACATCCATTTATCATTACTAATTGTGTTTATTTGTATGTTCTCTCATTTCTTCTTTATTACTGTAGCTAGTAGCCTATCTTATTAATTGTTTTAAAAAATCGTCTCCTGGATTTGTTGATCTTTTGAATTTTTGGTTCTAAATTTCCTTCAGTTTTGCTCTTGCTAATCTAGTTCTTTTAGTTGTGAGTTAGGTTGTTAAAAAATTACTTTTTCAATCAAGAAAAGCTTTATATGTTTCATTCAGTTTATAGGTTCTTCCCTAAGCAGTTTAAGCCAATACAAGATCTTTTATTAAATTTACTTTCTTGGGTCAGTAGGGTACAAAGAAAGATTTAAAATGAGTTTCATTTTAGAATCATAGAAGCTTACTTGCTGTAAACATTGAGTACTGAAATGTTTTATTCCAGAATATTTAGTCCTAGTGTTTTAGAAGTGAATTTCAGTATCTTGCTATAAGTTAACAATTTTCCAGAAAGCAATCTGATATTGCAGAAAGCAAGTCACCTGAGCTCTGGTTCCTATTATTCTGGGGTCTGAATATTTTGCACATAAAGGAGTCATCAGATAATTTTAAATTACAATAATTTAAAACTTAAAGCTAAACTAGAGGGATATGAGATATCTGACCAATGAAGGAATTGAGGAACAGTCAGGGATGTTACATACAGTGTGGCCACAGTGATTTTCTAGAACCTTAAGGACAGTGGGTTTTATGTTTGTGTCTGTGAAATTCCTTCATGGCCATGATCATATTTGTCTCAGATTAGATATTGGAGTTTGGGGAAGGGAAGGAAAACAGAGGAGCAGCCCCCCATGTGAGTGTCCATATATACTCTGAATCAAGGGTGGTCCATGTTATTTGGCTTACTCTTCAGCCCTAGAGTCTCTCTGCTTTCAGGCATATTGGGAAATCCAGCTCTAGGGATTTCACAGGGAATAAATATTTTTTTAAATGAAAATATATGGACATAGACAGAGGAAAGCAATGAAAGATTGGTTTAGATTAGCGAGGCACAAAGCAGGACAAGGATGCTAACTTGTCAGGGGATGGGGATGTGCTCAAACATCAGATAGCTGCTGATATGAACAGGGGTGTGAGGCATGGCCGTGGCGGCTGGTATATACGGTGGTCTCAGTGTGATTTAGGAAAGGAGTCCTGTACTCAAGCCATCTTTGGGAATGTTGCAAAATAAAGCACTTTGTTACTGTCTGCTGGAAAAACACCATAATAAATATATAAATCTCTGATGTTCAAGAAGTAAACAGTATTCCCTTAGGAGACTGACAACATTGGTCCTGGTAGTATCTTACAAAAGGGTAGATGAATAATTCTGAGAAATTCATTTCAAATATTTTGCTAGGTGATATTTCAGGATCTGCAATGGTTGCTCCACAGGTTACTATTATTTTTAGAGATCTTCCAGGTGTGACTCACATTTCTTATCTTGGGAGCCCCCTTAAACCTCATACAGAAGAACACTCTTTGTACCAGGGTGGTGTTCAAATGTCTGTTTTTAGTCAATAGCAGCATGATAGTACCATGGTAACATTTTTGTCTAATCCATCTACGGGAATCTTTAGTTTGTACATGGGTCCTACTGGATTGGCATTTAGGTATCCAGAGGAAAATTAACAGCATGACCCCTAAAAAATCCCTAACTAAATTGTCCTTCTAGTGTATTATCTTTGTTCACTGTTTTTCAGCATTCTTACATATTACTTGATATGTTGAGTGTAGTAGGGTTAGAAGCAGCCGCAACCGTACTCCTAGAGCACATTCATGAGCATCATGACCCCTCCAGATTTCCTTTGCCTACAAGGCTGTTTCCTGAAGTTCTGTTCAGCAATGTGTCCATATGAGAACCTGCCCCATCTCTTAGGAAAAAGAAGCCATATGCTTCAGTGGGTAGGAAGTTGAGACTTGCCTTGATTCTAAGCCACTTACCTTTTCCTATCATCCCTTCTGCATACCTTTAAGGGCCATGTAAAATATCATAATAAAACTAACCTGGAAACTGTAATCCAGTTCAGATGTATTATTTTTGCTGCAGCCAAG
This sequence comes from Saguinus oedipus, assembly GCA_031835075.1. Taxonomy (NCBI): domain Eukaryota; kingdom Metazoa; phylum Chordata; class Mammalia; order Primates; family Cebidae; genus Saguinus; species Saguinus oedipus. Next base: position 68,940,165 of record CM063178.1, read on the forward strand.
GTGACCCTTACTCACACTAGTTGGAGTACAACACTCCTCTAGATAAAATCAATGGCTCCTCTTTGCTCTTTGGATAGAGTCAAAATCCTTTACTAGGACTTACAAAGCTATACTTTATCAGGATGCTACAAGCTCTCTCTAACAGTCCAAGTTCCTCCATCTTTGCCAATTGCATTTGCATTATATATTCCAGTGCAGCAAACTGGACACTTCCTCCTGACCTCTCTTCTTCTCTCCCTCCTTTTTCTTCTGTTTCACTTTTTAACTCCCTGTTTCCTTTTATTATGCTTAAAAATATGTTTGCTCTAAACACAATGAAGCACCCACTCAACTGCTGCCAATGAGGCAAATGATCTCAGGAGAAAGCATATAGTCTCAACAGTTATCCCCAGAATGCTGCTCATTTTGTCCCATCCATTGCTACTGATTAAAGTCTGACTGATGACTGGTCTCCTGGCTTCTCTGATGGAATTGATGATTCCAAATTGATCTTTGTATCTGCTTCATGAAGCATGAATTACTTCATGCTTATTAATTGCCTGTGTATTTTTTTTCCTTAGCAAAAAAGGGTAATATTAAAGTTTAATGGTGTTTGAATCACATTATTATCCTTGACCTGCTTGGCCTGGAGTAATAAGGTAAAGAACTACAAAATGCAAATGAATATTAATAATCTAATTTATGAAAAAATGTAATTCTGTGCTTTGTAAATTTTTTCAAGTGAGTGTGCCACTAGATATATCATAATGTCAGTTAGAGTTAGAGTTCATTACATCGACTGCTAGAACATGAATATTTGTCTATAACACTTGACCATAATATTAGTCTATAATATTTAATACTACTGGATTTAGTAGGCTCTCATTCAATGTTGAGTGAATAACTATCCTTATAGGAAGAAATACTATAGCACAGATGGAGTTAACATATGTGTGTTGGAGAAAAGATTAATTGTTGACCACTCCTCACCTTGAGGTTTGAATCAATTAAAAACTCAGATATGAGTCAGACAGGTGGAAATTAAAACATGAGCTTTATCACTAATAAAGCTCTTTTGGAGAATGTGTCTTGACCTGCAGTGAAAACATGGCTTTCTAATGTAATTAAAGAGACTTAAAGAGACTTAATCACTTGGTTATGGATGTGATTATATATTCCTTCTTAACTTTCCACTGTAACTCCCTCTTCTACCCCAGGGTTAGAAACAGGCTATGCCTCTACAGGAGAGAAAATCATTAAAGGAACATGCAAAAAAAAGGCAGGTCCAAATGAATATTGCCAAAGTGCGCTGAACCATGTGTTCCAGGTTTCCTCTTCCAGTCTCTTCATAAGTTATTTTCTTCCTATGGAGAAGAGTTCTGGTGAAAGAGACTGAAATGTTTTTTCTGCTTTATGAAATTCTCCTTTATAAGACACAGAAGGTAGGTGTTAACTAGCCCTCCTGATACAGTTTGACTCTGTGTCCCCACCCAAATCTTACTTAGAATTGTAACTCAGATGTCTCCAGAGAGGGACCTGGTAGGAGGTGATTGAATTATGGGGGTGGATTTCCCCCATGCTGTTCTTGTCATAGTGAGTTCTCAGGGGATGTGATGGTTTAAAAGTGTGGCACTTCCCCATTGCTTGCTCTCGCTTTCTCTCTCTCTCTTTCTCTCTCTCCTGCCTCCATGTGAAGAAGCTGCCTGCTTCCACTTCACCTTCCTCCATGATTGTAAGTTTCCTGAGGCCTCCCAAACTATACAGAACTGTGAATCAGAATTTATAAAAGAATTTATAAACTTCTTTTGTTTATAAATTACCTAGTCTCCGGTGGTATTTTTATAGCAGTATGAAAAATGACTAATACACCTCCCCATTTTCCTACTTTTAATTGAGATAAAGAGAAAATTTAAAATTTGTTAATGGACTCAGAAGAAAATATCAAAGAAAAGTCAGAGGTGTATTTTAAAGCCATGAAACTGTCTTTAAGCTCTACCCTTTTAGACAGAATGAAACAGGGATCATTTGTAACAAGTTCTGTGATTTTTTCACCTAGCTTTAAAAATATTACCTATGCAATAAATATTTATGAGCATCTACTATGTGCTATTCACCATTCTAGGTAAGAGAGATGAACCCCTTGACAAGAAAGATAAATGCTTTGATCTTGTATAGAGCTTACATTTTAATGCAGAAAGCATAAAATAAAGATACAAAAGAAAATTATATAATATACACTACGTAGTGATAAGAACAGTGAATATTATGAAGAAACATAAAATATAAAATGAGGTTAATAGCTATCTCTTCACACAGAATCATTAAAGAAGAGTTCTCTGAGTAGGTGCTTTTCGAAGGCCAGGGCATTCTAGCCACAGCTAATAGCAAGTACAAAGGTGCTGAAGCAGAAACTAGCTGTAATGGGAATGTGGTTGATTTGGAGGCAATAAGAGGAAGTGCTTTTGAAATAAAAGGAAGAGACTAAGGTCTGTTACATTTTTATCCCTAAAGGTTGTGGAAAACTAATGATTTGGAGCATCAAATATACATTTTAAAGTATCTCATTGGATGTAGGTAAATGATCATAATGTTTCCAGAATGGAAGCAATGGGGAACCCATTAAGAGGTTTCTTTGGAAGAAAAAGGAGGGAGCTACAACAGAGATTTGTGGGCAGTGTAGCTGCTGTATGGCATGCTGTTCAAAGGGCCCAGTGTTTTCAAGAGTGAATAAAGAGAAAGAATCTATGAGCAACAATAAAGAACAAAAGTATACACATTCCACTTCCATGTATTTAGAGTAGAGGAGAGACAGAGAATAACAAGAATTCAGGACAATTTCTGAATTTGTGTTCTGCCACCGCAAATGTGCAGGTGTTTTAATTGGCTCACAAGTTGTTGCTGCTGCAAGTTGTATTTATTCTCTAAATACTGTTATGAAGGAAAGTATTACCTTTTGGAGTTATATTCAGACATCCTGCTGTTGAAGAACAGTCAGTGTAAGTATTAGACTTCCCTTGGGCTACATGTGTCTGTTTTGTGTAAAGTAGTTTTGGAGAGCTGATTACATACTACTAACATGCTTATATAAATAAATGAAAATCACTATTATCAACAGATTACTCCTATGGGGGTGTATATTTTCACAGAAACAATACCATTACTACTGTTAATTCAGACATACCCTGTGACAATCTAGAAATTGATGAAGTAATTTCCATATGTTAATGCACATAACGTGTCTGAAGCATTGGAGATAATTCCAGTTGTACTGCTACTTATTTCTCTTTATTCTAGAGTTAAAAGAATGTCTTATAATTTTCATGCTAATCAATGTATATATTTCATCATTGCATGCCATCAAACTTGACAATAAGCAGCATTCTGAAAGTTTGCTCTCACTCACTGCTTTAATTATAAGTTTGGCTGCTCAGTATCTTTATTAATGTTGTAGTCAGGCTGAAAGCAGGATATTATGCTGCCTGAGTTATGCATAGAAATAACACTGGACAGTACACTTGGTTCTGAGCCAGAGGGAGAAATTCAACATTGGCAGAATGGGTGGATTAGAGGCAGCATCATTGGTTTCTTTAATCTTCCAATTGTCTTATTTTCCCAAGGAATCTCACAATGCAATGACTCAAGAGAATGCCTAGGATTATTCTGTCTGGACTAAGAAATGCCACATCATAGCCTCTTGATGCAATTAGCCCTGAAGAGATGTTGATCATTCACTCTACAAATATTTGTTGAGAGTTTACTACAGTCAATAGTGCCATTTTCAGCCTTGTCGGGGTAATAGTGATTAAGTGCCCTTGTCATAGAGCAGTGATGAGGCACTGTGGAATATTCATAGAGAATAAATAATAGTAAATTAGTGTGGAAAGCTTACTTTCTCATAGTCTGCTTCCTCCAAGACTCATTCTTCTCAGTGCCTGACATCTCTAAGATAACAGAGAACAGTGAGTGAGTGAGATTCGATACAATGAACTTTAAATAAAAGAGAACCTTTATCATAAAATTAGATTGAACCAAACAAAAATGGCAACATTCAAACATTTCTAATTTATAGAAAATAAAACTGTTTTATAATTCTACCAAATAATACATTTTTATTGTAGAAACAAATACTTAAAATATTGAAAATGGTGGTAATACTTTAAGTCCCACCACCCAGAGGGCTTCTACTATAATTATGTTTGTATATTTTATCCCAATCTTTATTCTGTATATTTAATGCAGCTATGATAATTCCTTATAGGCAATATTGTATCCCATTAATTTTTTATTCCTTGCATTCAAATTCTATTTTCCAATTGTGAGAACTTTTGGAAGTTCTAAGCTCATCTACAAGATGATATTACTAAGCTCATCTACAAGACAGGCTAATAATAGGATCTAACTCATAGGACACTAAGCATTAATAAAATAGAAGAAATCCTTATCATTACAAAATCTTAAAATCATATTTAATGGGTATATGATGTACATATCTTATTACATGAATGCCTATTTATTATAATTTTATTGTAGGGTATTTAGATTTTTTCCCAAGTTTTGCTCAATAGTAGCCAAATTATACTTTTTTATTTATTGAGAATAACATGGGATCTGTTGTGCATTGTCTATAAAGATAAAAATTTGCAGGAGTGTCCCTAAGGCATTTACCTTTTTTTCTAATTCTAAAAGAATGAGAAGAGTAAGTGTTTTGGAATTAGAGCTTCCTGATTTTGAGGTTTGTCTACTCCTTATTTGCTGGTGTCATTAGGTAAATCATTTAATCCTTTTAGCCATAAGCAATTTTCTCACTGCTTGTTGTGTGGTAGTTAACCTAGAGGTGACTCTTCTTATTTTTAATGGCATATGGGCATTCTCCAGAAGGAGCTTTCCATTTCTGTATTTTCTATTTTAATGAAACATATTATTATATATGTTTAATGAAACATATCACTAAACTGCCTCTATTATCTATGTAATAATAGTATTACGTGGGCCTATTTATTAGGCCTATTATTAGCCTATCTTGTAGATGAGCTATGTAATAATAGTATTACATAGACAATAGAGACAGTTTAGTATGATAGTAATATTACATCTCTGATCTACAGTTGACCAATGCACTATCTCAGTTTTGGCAACACAAAAGGATCCTTAGCAACAGCTGATCATTCAGTGCTTTATTCTTCCTTGTGCTGCAAGTCGATGATTAACATGTGGATTAGTACATTTCTACAATACCATAAAGAACTGATTGAGACTGGGTTATTTATAAACAAGAAGAGTTTAATTGACTCACAGCTCTGCCTGGCTAATGAGGCCTCAGGAAACTTACAATCATGGCGGAAGGCAAAGGGGAGACAAAGACCTTCTTCACATGGTGGCAGAAAAGAGAGAGTTAGCAAGGGCAGAGAAAACTGCCTTATAAAACCATCAGATCTTTTGAGAACTCACTATCACAGAAACATCATGGGGGAAACTGTGGTCTCTCCTTCAACACGTGGGAATTATGCGGATTATAATTCTCGATGAGATTTGGGTGGGGACATAGAGCCAAACCATTTTAACATATTTTCTACTAAGCGATGATACCCAGGACAGAGTAGCTGCATTAGTCAGTGGTAGAAAATTCAATTGGGTAAATTTGTCTTGTGCCCTCAGAAATGTGATATTTCTTAATTACTGATGACAAATACCAAGCATATCAATCTTTTTGAAACTAAAATATGTTTGTGTCTTTATCTTTTTTTAAATGCAGTGCATTCTCAATATAGGAAATGAGAAAATGAAAAAACAAAAATAAACAACAAATTAGAACACATAATTCTTACATTTACCCAAGAATAAATGTTGTGATATGTGATCACAATGATGTATAATTCTTCCAGATGGTGTTCATTACTCCTTCTCTCTGGGTCTCTCTCCTCTCACGTATCATGCATGCTCTTTATATCTCTCCCTATATAACTTGTATTATGAATGCTCTTCTGACACTAACTTTTCACTTAATGATATATTGCAAACATTTTCCAAAGCCAGTCAGGCTTTCCTTGCAGCATCATTTTCAATCACTCAATACTATTGCTTTACCTGAATGTAGCAAAATAGCTCCTATTTTTGGACATTTAGTCTTTTCATGAAATTTTTATGAGTATCAATATTCTATTCTTAATGTTAAATTGTTTCCAATCATCTTATTAATTGAAAACAACTGTATGTATTAGCATAGTATTTCAGTTCCCAGTGATCACTTCTAAGTGCACAGTATTTATCATATGATGATAATTTATATTACTAAAACTTAGAAATCTATATTTTTCTCTAAAGTCCCCTGATGACTTTGACAAAACATCTATTATTGTTTTAACATGATTTACACCTAATTCAGGTTGTGGATAGATAAGGCATTGGCCATTTACAAGAAAAAGCTAAAATACATCACCCAAATATTGTAAATTATATGTCAGATATACATCTGGGAGATATGCAACTCTATATTAATAAAAGGGCATTGAAACAACTGACTCTAAGTCAGCTTATTTGTAAAAATTCACAATTTCTATTTTTTTTATTTTACAAAAATTATAGATTTAGCAATCTGAACTGCACTTCCATTGAATAGAAGATTGCTTGAGCAATGATCCTATGAAAACTGGCCTTTAGATTACCTGGGATTAATGGTCAGTTCCTCAGTTAATGCCCTGAATTTTCTGGACCAAAGCAAAAGTCATCTGTAGTCTTACTCAACAGTCATTAACTGGAGTAATGATGGATTTTCTAAAAGCATCATTGCTGCCATGACAATAATTGACACCTTTAAAAGCTATTCTGCTTGCTTTACTTTTCTTGATGGTTTACTCTAAACTACTGATCAAGTGGCCACTGGGAAGAATTAGTTGTTTTCAAATCTATAATTATCAAATGTCATGTATAAGGATATAAACATGCAAACCCACATATTTAAGTTCTCAAATATGGAAAGTGAACAAACCTCCATTAAATCTGTATTGACTGGAGCTGAGATGTAATTATTCCTGGTCTATGTGGACCCAACATTTATTTTCTTAAATTGCAATACATTCTAATAGATGTGGAATTTTATGTTAACATATAAATACTCATACACAAGATGAATGTGTAAGTACTTTCAAAGATGTATGTGTGGGTTAGACTGTTTTGGTAAATAGCCTGATGGAACGTAGCCTGGGAATAATATGAATCTTTTAAATTTTTTTCTATGTTTTGGTTATCTAAAATCTAAGAGAAAAAGAAGGTTGTTTCTTATCTAGAATCCCTCAAATAAATGTTCATTAGTACTGGAGATAATCTCCATTTTATGGATAGTCTCTTTCAGGATTTAGCTTTAGCCACAGTTCAATTTTTCTTCTATCTCATTTCCTCTCTTATCTATTCAAATTATTACTTATTTAAATTTTGGGGTAAATAAGGAATAAATTACCAGTGTCCTACTGAAAATAACTGTTTAATTTATTTTAACTTTTGCTTTTCTACTCAACTTATCACTTTGAGAGTAGAGGATGGTTCTAGAATTAGATTTTAAATTCAAAGATGACATCACTGCCTCAACATTTTCAAATTATTTTCACTCTTCAAAGAGGCCACTTGACTATTTTTGAGGACATTGGTTTGTATAATTGATGTAGTTGATGGCTATGAAGAAGAGGTATGTATCAGTAAATAATCAGTAAAGGAATGCCATGTCTTGGCATATATTAACCTCATGAGGTTAATAATAATGACAAGTATAATTCTTTATTGATATATGCCAAAGCATGACATTAGGCATCTTACATACAATCTCCTTTAATATTTTCTTTTAAAAAAGCAAAAACAGGCCAAATGCAGTGGCTCACATGTGTAATTCCAGCACTTTGGGAAGCTGAGGTGGGCAGTTAATGAGGTCAAGCAATAAATACCATCTTGATCAACATGGTAAAACCCTGTCTCTACTAAAAAAACAAAAGTTAGCGTGGCATGGTGGCACGTGCCTGTAATCCCAGCTACTTGGGAGGTTGAGGCAGGAGAATCGCTTGAACCCAGGAGGCGGTGGTTGCAGTGAGCTGAGATGGTGCCACTGCATCCAGCTTGGTGACAGACTCCTTCTCAAACCACAGCAGCAACAACAACTAATAGGAAATAGGCATTATTTTTCTATTTTTGAGATAAAGAAGCCAAGGTCTGAATTATTTAATTAATTTGCTTTAGACTCAGACCTGGATCAACTCATTGCTCTGATATTTTTGCTGGATGAGCAAGTAAATTACTTATTTGGGAATCAATTTCTGATTGTAAAGATTCATAAACTTCCTTCAAGTCCAGATTCTGTATTCTGGCTTTATTAGGAGTTTTCAAAAGCATAGATAATCTATTTTGTCTTCCTATCCAATGATTTTGAAAGCCATTTACAACCTTATAATAAATCTTTTCTGCTTAAATTAGCTAATATGTATTCTGTTCTTTGTGACTGAATACTTTTGTTAATTTAGAGCTCTTCAATAAATAAGTCATTTCACTTATTTTTTTATTGGTATGAACAAGAGATAAAATGCCCTCAAACCACTTACATAGTCTAATAATTAATAGCTAATATTTACTTAAGACTTATCAGGCATTTAAGAATTTTTTCCAGCACAATATTTAATGTTAACAATCACTTGTGTATTAGGACTGATTCTGTCATTGTTTTGCAGATGAAGACACTGAAATTTAGAGAAGTCAAGCACATCCCAAGTTTATTAAACTTGTGAAGGGCACAGATAGCTTTTGAATTCAGATATTCTGTCTTATTAATTACAGCACTGACAAGAGATTTATTAAAATCATCATTAACATCATTAATGGGAGTGGTGGCAAGAATGTGTAGTCCCAGCTAATTTGAAGGCTGAGGTGGGATGATTGCTTGAAGCCAGAAGTTCAAAACCAGCCTGAGCAAGTTCAAAAATCTGTCCCTTAAAAATTATTTACATATATCAAATTAATTGCAATTACAATGAAGTAGTAGTAATTGATTTACATTTGCATTTTTACAATGTCACTGCAAGTGCTGAGTAAAATGTTTTGGTGAATGAGCTAGCCCAGATGTTCAGAAACTGAAATGGATGTGGATTTGGCTATGGTACTGGCAGTGGGAATGGGGAAAATGGAAAAATGTGGTTCATGTTTCATAGAGAGGTTAAAAAAAATTTGAGGATCAACTTAATATTGAAAATGAGAGGAAGGAACCTGTTAAGGGTGATGCCCAGATTTCTGGTTTGTGAAAGTAATTAGATGGCAGTGCCATTTATTCCACGTTTATGTCTGCAGTTCTAGGACACATCCCCTGATGTAGGAATGGCAGAGTAATGGAGAAGGAAGAGAATTCTAAAAATAATTTTGTCACCAATATCCTTGACTTAAAAACTGAATGCTACATTTTTTTGATAATACAATGTTAGTGAGTTCCACAATTCTAAAAAAGACTCATCTCTGTTTCCCTGTGGACTTATTAATCTTGTTTGGCTTTATTCCATACATCAACAGTGGTCAAATTTCAGCAGTAATCATTTTTTTAAAGAAGCTGTTAATAATATCTTATAAAGTCACCATAGCAGTTTTTAGCTTCTCTGAACAGCATTTTGCTCATCGTAAAAATAGATGGATCCTGAATCACAAAGTCACCATGCCTATAACAAGGCACAAAGAAAAGAAATTTAAAACTCTTTTCACATTAGAAAATATAGCTATTCTCATCATCATTCAAACTGAGTATTTTAGATCATTATAATGTCAATTAAAGCTTAAATTTACAATTTAAATGGAAGGAACATGCTACCTATGTTAAATATGATCTTAAAATCTTTAGAAATTAAAGTTCTAAAATCTTTATAGCAATGTTTTACAATATTTTTGCACCAATAAAACCTATGACTCAAAAGTGTTTGTTTATTGCACAAAGTGCTTTTATTAGATAAGAACAGTTTTTCTGTTAGAAAACAATATATAAGTGCTAAATAGAATGTTAATGAACACAGTGATTTTTGTCAGCATAGTATAGTAATATAATCTCAGCCCAAGTAAATAGCTTTTATTTTTACTTAAATAATGCAATCTTATTACAGATCTATAGTTCTTGAAAATAATGAAAATAAGGCATAAAGTGTTAGTGTGGGAACACGGTTTATTTTGAAATCTGGAAGAGTACATTTAAAATTGTATTTTACTGTTTTAATGGGGAACTCTAAATTTGATACACGAGGATTCAGATAGGATACGCTAAATTTGGAGAAAAATGGGACTTTTGGTACAAAAGGCAGAGAAGATTTTTATTTGAAAAGTGGAGAGAGAAATGAATGGAGGGATTCAGTTTTGTTTGGTGTCTTAAAAATCCAGTATGAATCCCTTTTCTTCAAGGTCATCTGAACATAATGAAAGAGAAACCTCAGCTTTGTATTGAGGTTGCCAGTTACCGAAAAATTCTTTCTTAAGTACTTGCCCGCTCAATTTCATGTCTGGTACTAATCTGTTACTTAGAGTCAAAAACAAGGGGAGAGTTACAATTTCTTGAACCCATATTCTGCTAATGCCATTGAGTTCTGTATGGATATGATTCCTTGCTTTCTTAGAAACATTTCCAGGCAGTGAGTGAGTCAACCACCTCCATTTCCTGAAGTATAACAAGAATGGTAGTGGAAATTGATGGGCCCTCTGTGTTAGACACAGAGGTAAGCACAGAATAGGCCTTGCTTTATCTGATGCTCCTAACAACACTGTGTGATGCTCATATTATTATTAATATTTCATAAATGGCTTAATGAGGATACATAACTTCCCCAGAAATACATAGCTAATGAGAGAGCCAGTCAATAGTAACTCTCACTATTAACACTACCACCTTTTACCAGAACTACTTTAAGAGCGATATATTTGTCTAAAAAAGGCAAAGATTCACTCTATTTTTTTTTTTTAAGTCTCAGGACAATTTAGTTGAGCAGCCTAATTTGGGAGCCCAGGGTAAAGATGATGTGGTGTTTACTTTATTTCCTGCTCCAAAGAGGATTTGGAAATTAAGAGTGGATTTGTCATTCTCATTCTTGAGCACTGAATAGATACTTCAATTTAGTTCTGTGCATATGACAGTATCCAATTCTTAAACTTCACTAGCTTAAAGATTAAAGGACAAGTATCACTCTGAGCAAAGACTTGTGAGTTGAAGTCTGAGGAGTTATACATGCAAATAAAATGCCTGTGTCAATCTTGGCTAATATTGGGATTTTATCTTTTAACTACTATTTATATAAGCTAAGCATGCTTACTTAAGCATACATTCACATGGAATCCTAACTAAGCTTTTAGAGAATTGTTTCACCCACTTAAATTACAATCAATATACAGGATAAGGTTTTTTAAATGTGTGTGTGTGTGGTTTTTTTTTTTTTTTTTTTTTGAGACAGTATCTCACTCTTTCACCCAGGCTGGGGTGGAGTGGCACGATCTTGGCTCACTGCAATCTCTGCCTCCCAGGTTAAAGCAATTCTCCTGCCTCAGCCTGTGGAGTAGCTGGAATAACTGTCACCAGCCACCACACCTAGCTAATTTATATATTTTTAGCAGAGACAAGGTTTCCCCACGTTGGCCAGGCTGCTTTTGAACTCCTGACCTCAGGTGATCCACCGGCCTTGGCCTCTGAAAATGCTGGGATTATAGGTGTAAGCCACTATACCTAGCCAGTTTTTAAAAAATTTTTAAACTGAAGCAAATTGGGAGACAGTTTTCGATTATGTAGCATTTCAAAGAAAGAAGGGTAGAAAGTAATAATATTAGTAGCAGAAATAAAACAATAACATTTAAAAATGTATATGTTTAAACTTTTTAATGTCAATATATAGAATTTTCTTTCACTCTCACAACAATCCGTATAGACAGAAACTATTTAATTCTCTGTTGCATAGCCAGGGACAGAGGCTCAGAGATTAAGTAATTTGCTCAAGATCACAAATCTAGTACAAATGCTAGCCAATCATTTGAAACCAGATTTATCTTACTTCAAAGTTCCTTTTCTTAATCAGTACACTAGATGATCTGTATTTTTAGTTCACTGTTTAGAAGTGGTCCTTACTTCTCCCTTTGTTGCTGCTGGCTGTAGTCTTTTTTTTTTTGAGACAGAGTCTCACTCCGTCACCAGGCGCCAGGCTAGAGTGCAATGGTGCAACATTGGCTCAATGCAACCTCCGCCTCCTGGGTTCAAGCAATTCTCCTGCCTCAGCCTCCCGAGTAGCTGGGAATACAGGTGCGCACCACCATGCCCAGCTATTTTTTTTTTTGTATTTTTAGTAGAGATGGTGTTTCACCATGTTGGCCAGGATGGTTTCAATCTCTTGACCTTGTGATCCGACCGTCTCAGCCTCACAAAGTGCTGGGATTACAGTCGTGAGCCACCATGCCCGGCCCGTCTTTCTTTTCTTGAGAAAGTACACTGACAATGTTCTTTGCTTGGCAACCCAAGCATTTCCTACACGTATTAGCTCACTTTAAGCCCTGTATAGTTCTTTGGAAAATGTTATTTACCTATTAATTACTATGTGAGATATTGTATTGTATACTTGAGAGGTCTCAAAGGGAGACATAGGCACCATGATACAGCAGTTTACAATCTTGCAAATATCAAAACTATGTGACATCAAGAAGCCTTGCAAGTTTACATATTCTCTACATATTTGCCAAAAAAGTACCTATTATTTCTCTCAGTTGTTTTTCCACTGTCATGAATCACAATATTCCAAGTTGGATATCCCATATTTGCCTTGCCATCTTGTCACAGCAGGCAAATAGGAGTAATATCTACATTATCTCTGCTTCAGTAGGGGCTGTCTAAATTCGAGAACCACCATAATGTTTTTATTCCCCATCATATAGTATTTAAAGTTTTAGTCACCTGACAGCATAGTCTTTTCTTGTAAATTCTCACAGTCTTATTTTGATATCCTAGTACTTCTGGAATAAATCAGAAATTAGATTAGAAAGTGTGGGTCTTCCTTCCTAGCTGTATCATCCACATGGACTCTAAGGATACAGCAGGATGTCTCTGTTATAGAGTGCTTGTGAATGGAAAACCCCATTGTACACAGACTGATGAAATGTGGCAGGCTGAGAAAGTCATTGCAGTGTTTCTGTTCTCTACTACTTTCTTTTTTTCTGTTTTGAGACAGAGTCTCACTCTGTCACCCAGGCTGGAGTGCAGTGGTGTCATCTCAGCTAACTGCAATCTCTGCTTCCCGGGTTCAAACAATTCTCCTGTCTCAGCCTCTGGAGTAGCTGGGACTACAGGCCCGTGCCACCACACTCAGCTAATTCTCATATTTTTAGTAGAGATGGGGTTTCACCATGTTGGCAAGGCTGGTCTTGAACTCCTGACCTTGTGATCCACCTGCTTTGGCCTCGCAAAGCTGGGATTAAAGGCACGAGCCATTCCACCCAGCTTCTATTGCATTCTTAATCACATTATTTCTACTACCTTAGTTTTTTGTAAAAAGATGCCAGTCACAATTATTTCAAGAAATAATTCCCCTGTTACCTGCTAATGTATGGGTAACTTGCATATAGCAACTTCCTAGAAAATGATTGCTTTCTTAATCTGCTTGCAGTTATAGTTTAAAAATAAAATTAATAATAGAATCAGATAAGTAATATTTTGTGGGTTATCTAAAATTCATGGTCAGATTTTGTCAAATCTTTAAGATTTTTTTTGTGTTCAAAATCTATCCAAAAATGTCTTTTCTTTCTTTACACCTTGCACAACTGGTGAATAAAAGTATCCTAACATTAGTAGGTTGGAAGGGCTTCTCTCTAGGGCTTTATTCCTCTGTGATGCTCTGAGACACAAAGCCTGGACATTTTGAATTCTAAAGGGAAAACATATAATTTAGCAGCCAAACCACTCATTGGTGAAAAAGGATTTTATCTTTTGTTCAAACACATTATCACTATAATAAACAACTAACCTAGCTATTTTTTGAGACCTCTGGTTCAAGAAGAAGACTTAATGGAAGAAGAGCGTGGAAGAAATATATAGTAGGTCAAAGAGGAAGAAAAAAACAAGAAGAAATCATATCAGAATTTGAAAACCAAAGAAGAGAAAATGTTGCATAAACGATGAACAAGGAAGTGGTGTACAGAAACAGTTAAGAGCACAAGTTTTGGAGCAAACAGACCTGCATGAATTGCTGGCTGTGCACTTGCTAGTACTGTGACCTTGGACAAATTATTTTTTCTTATTTGCCATCACAAAATGGAAGTGATCATCCTCTTTTTTGTTCTCCAAGTCATTGTGAGAATTAAATGACTTTGTACATAAAACACTTAACTCAATGCTTGGCACAAAGTCACTGCTTAATAAGCAGGAACTCTGAATAAGATTTCAGTAGCTCCAGGAAAAAAAAAAAAAAAGAGAAAGCATGAGATTTGAGTGGGGTGGTAGATTGCCATTCTCTGCTGTCTCTAATATCATTCCAGGTCAGCTACATTAAATGCTGCTAACCTCTAAACTAGTCTCTAATTTTGTGATAGTGCTTTTCAATTGCATATTTAGAAGTCCAGGAAGAGAATAGTCTGACGCACCAGCCGGCATTCACATGTATCATGTCTCTGAGATGAGTTTCTATAGGAGCTGATTCCACTTCATGTATTTGTCTGAGCTAATTCAGTTTTGTGGCATTGCATTCTTCATGGACTTCCTGGGAACTGATTTAAGGTGCACACATCAATCAGAGCCTAATGAAACTCAAAGCCAGCAGCTTCTCAGGGGATGAGACAAGTGACCATTGAGACCAGTTCAATCAAGGTGTCCCTTGGGTTAAAAGGCAGCCATCTGAAATAAATCTGGAAAGTACCTTTTAAATTCAATGAGCACTGATTAGGCTGCCCACAGGGAGACCCTGACTGTACAGTATATATACATCTATCCCAGAGCAGCCATAAATAAAACTCTCATTTTTATGCATAATTAACACAGAGTAGTAGCTAGTCGTTTGGCTGAATTATTAAAGACACATTCTAACGCTCCTTTTGTCTGCGTTTGCTTCAGAATATAATAATGTTAGATAATTAGCCTGTATGCTGTGGTATGCGTGTGTGTGTGTGTGTGTGTGTGTGTGTGTGTAAATATTTATTTTTTTGTTTATTTTACTCTGCGTAGGAATAGTAAATGCAGCTTTAAGTAAAACGTTGGGAATCACAATGGTTCAAAGTCTTTTGGATCTCATTAGTTTAATGTAAGGTCTCCCTACAATAGTTGGATAATAAGCTAAACTGAAACCAAGGTTGTTCTTATCCTATGGGACCTGGTGAAAGAGAATGAAAGAAGCTTAGCGGGTAGAAATGGCTCCTCAAGCAGAAATACCTTTTGAAGCCAGAAAGTAATCTTAATGCTTAGATGGGTGGTATGAGGTGAAGACTGCTGGGTGAGAATTCACTGCTCCATCTTTGTGAGACCTTTTCATTCAGTGCCTTCTTGTCTGTGTAAAATAAAATAAACCAAATTTGTTACTTTTTATATTTCCAGGAAGTAGTCCATTGGTTCCAATTAAATGCAGTTTTAAGTGCAGTCTGTTTCATATGGGATTCTATTCAAAGGTCACTTATTTGCTTGCTTACTTTTTGTGACACATTTGAATTAATGATATCTTTGATATCAAATTACAACTTTCCATTAAGGAAACGTGATTGACGGTAATAATAATCCAGGTGCAATAATGTGTCTTTCCTATGACTCTTCAAATAAACTCCAGGTATGACTAATTGACTGCTATTTTTGTTTTAAGAGATAATTTCTACCTTCACAAATACTCAGAAAATGAAACTGAACCCAAAGTGAACAGAATGGTTTAACTCATAGACATTGTAAATAATAAATCGTTAGGGTACAACAATGCAAGGTTTACCAAGGTATCAAATTTATTCTCAGACAGGAAACTAAAATATAAATTCTATGATAATTTGACCATGTAAAAAAAGAAATATCAGGAGGCTGAGGCAGGAGAATTGCCTGAACCCAGGAGGCGGAGGTTGCAGTGAGCCGAGATCATGCCATTGCACTCCAGCCTGGGTAACAAGAACAAAACTCCATCTCAAAAAAAAAAAAGAAAAGGAAGGAAGGAAGGAAGGAAGGAAGGGAGGGAGGGAGGGAGGGAGGGAGGGAGGGAGGGAGGGAGGGAGGGGAGGGAGGGAGGGAGGGAGGGAGGGAAAAGAAAATCATGGTCACGAATGACAGTCAAGGTAATTCTCCCTCTAAATTCAAAGTAATTTCTGCAATCCAAAGCTCAAATAAGATCAGAGAATCGAGTGGTTTCTGTTTTAGCCTTAATCAAAGATAGTGGTAAATTTCGGAAATGTTGAAGGCAATGTAGTGCAACAAAAAAGACTCACATTTGGGACACCATCACATGCTTGTCATTTTACAATTATTCAATTGGACTTAGTGCAAACATTAATCACTTCCTCTGTGTTCCTCAGTTTCTCTACCTAGGAAAAAGCAGTAGTTGTAGCTGGAATGTGTGTTTTTTTTTAATTGCTTGGAAATGCTATTTATGAATGCAACAGAGTACCATTTTCAGATATAAACTCACCCCTGAAATTAACTTCTGGAATATTTTTTGTATGTGGGACAAACAAAACAGGAAATTACAGCTAGAAACTGGACACCAAAAGTCACCATGACCCATGACTCCCATTATGGGTCCCATTATGTGATGATGATGAGGAGGATGAACACGTTAATATCTTGAAAGAAAATGGACGTAAGTACAATAGAATCTATGGGTAGTTGGGAACTGCATGACCTTTTTGGTATCTCTAAAGCAGGGGTGTCCAATCTTTCGGCTTCCCTGGGCCACATTGGAAGAAGAATAATTGTCTTGGACCACACATAAAATACACTAACACTAACGATAGCTAATGAGCTTTAAAAAAAATCACAGAAATTCCTCATGTTTTAAGAGTTTATGAATTTGTGTTGAGCCACATTTCAAGCCATCCTGAGCTTCATGCAGCTCATGGGCCACTGGTTGGACAAGCTTTCTCTAAGCTTTGAGTAGAGATGGAAATGTTTTACTAACCATGTAGATCTGAGCTCTTCCACTGACAGTTTTTCAGTTTAGGAATAACCTCACTGATAAGGACATAGTGTCTTTTCTCTGAACTTACAGACCCAGATATTGTAATACATCTTTTTATACTTGGGGTCCACATAAACCACCACCATAAAGCATTTGTATATCAAACAGTCCTAAAGATTTTTTAATTTATTGAGAGTAACGAGTATGGCAATAAAATTTAAAAGTAAATGTTAAACATGCGTATTCTTTAAAATTGTTGCTTCACATTTCTGCCCGGACTCTAGACTTGTGCATTCATGTCCTGTCACCCTCCTTCTTGTCTCTTTGGTAGATATTGCTACTTCTCCATGCAAAATATGATCAGGTCTCCTAGCAATTCCAAAACAACTTCTCTCACTCTCCCTGTATTAGACAAAGCAATCTGACCCTCTTGAGATGCTTGTTTCAGTCTCAGTTACAAAGACTGTATTTGCATAACCAAACGTAGTAGTGGGAAAGGAACTGAGAGATCACCTATGGCCAAACATATGGGCCTTTTTGACAATGATTAAGATGTTAGGTGTTTTTTTTGAGACGGAGTTTCGCTCTTGTTACCCAGGCTGGAGTGCAATGGCGTGATCTTGGCTCACCACAACCTCCGCCTCCTGGGTTCAGGCAATTCTCCTGCCTCAGCCTCCAGAGTAGCTGGAATTACAGGCACACGCCACCATCCCCAGCTAATTTTTTGTATTTTTAGTAGAGACGGGGTTTCACCATGTTGACCAGGATGGTCTCGATCTGTTGACCTTGTGATCCACCCGCCTCAGCCTCCCAAAGTGCTGGGATTACAGGCTTGAGCCACCGCACCCAGCCAGATGTTAGGTTTTATTTCTACGAGATGGAAAGCCATTAGAGGGTTTTGAGAATAAGAGACAAATTAGCCCTAACATATATTTTGACAGTATCACTCTGGATGACACATAGAAAACTTTATGAGAGAAAAAACATTGGAGGCAGAGAAACAATTTAGGAAGCTATTGCAATTACACAGACAAGGTAAAATGGAGGTTTGTATGAAGGTAGTTATTAGTAGCTGATGTGGTGAAAAATTATCAGATTTAGAAATTGGAGATATAGCCCATAATATTTGCTTATGGAACGCATACAGCACGTGAAGGGAGGAAAAATGCCTTTTTAAGGTTTTTGGCCTCATCTGCTGATATGGTTTGGCTCTGTATCCCCACCCACATCTCATCTCAAATTGTAATCCCCACATGTCAGAGGAGGAGCCTGGTGGGAGGTGATTAGTTCATGGAGGTGGATTTTCCTTTTGCTCACTCTTGGAATAATGTGTGAGTTCTCACAAGATCTGGCTGTTTGAAAATATGTAGCACCTACCTCTTTGCTCTCTCTCTATCCTGCCCTGCCATTGTAAGTCCTCTTTGCTTTTCCTTCACCTTCCACTGTGATTGTAAGGTTCCCAAGGCCTCCAAATCCTGCTTCATGTTAAGCCTGTGAAACTGTGAGTCAATTAAACCTCTTTTCTTTGTAAATGACCCAGTCTCAGGTAGTTCTTTATAGCAGTATGAGAATGAACTGATATAGAAAATTGGTACCAGGAGAGTGGGGCAGTGCCAAAAAGATACCTGAAAATGTGGAAGCAACTCTGGAACTGGGTAACAGGCAAAAGCTGGAACAGTTTGGAGGGCTCAGAAGAAGATAAGAAAATGTCAGAAAGTTTAGAACTTCCTAGAGACTTGTTGAATGGCTTTCACCAAAATGCTGATAGTAATATGGAAAATAAAGTCCAGGCTGAGATGGTATCAGATGGACATGAGGAACTATTGGAACTGAAGCCTAGATCATTCTTGTTATGCTTTAGCGAAGATACTAGTGTCGTTTTGCCTCTGCCCTAGAGCTCTATGGAACTTGGAACTTTAGAAAGATGATTTAGAGTACCTGGTTGAAGAAATTTCTAAGCAGCAAAGCATTCAAGAAGTTACCTGGCTGTTTCTAAAAGTGTGCAGTCATATGTGTTCACAAAGAGATGATCTGAAATTGGAACTGATGTTTAAAAGGAAAGCAAAGCACAATAGTCTGGAAAATTTGCAGTGTGACCATGTAATATAAAAGAAAAACCCATTTTCTGGAGGAGAAATTCAAGCCTGCTACAGAAACTTGCATAAATAATGAGGAACAGAATGTTATTAGCCAAGACAACAGGAAAAATGTCTTCAGGACATTTTAGAGTTCTTCACCACAGCCCCTCCCTTCATAGGCCCTGAGGTATAGAAAGGAAAAACTGTTTCCTGGGCTGGGCCTGGGGCCCTGCCACTCTGTGCAGCCTTGCAACATGGCACCCTGCATCTCAGCCACTCCAGCTCTAGCCATGGCTAAAAGGGGACAAGGTACAGCTCAGACCATTGCTCCAGAAGGTGCAAGCCCCAAACTTTGACAGCTTCCATGTGATGTTGGGCTTGGAGGTATGCAGACGGCAAGAATTGAGGTTTGGTAACCTCCACCTAGATTTCAGAGGATGTATGGAAATTCCTGGATGTCCAGGCAGAAGTCAGCTGCTGGGGCAGGGACCTTATAGAGAACCTCTGCTAGGTCAGTGAGGAGGGGAAATGTGTGATTGGAGCCCTGACACAGAGTCCCCACTGAGGCACTGCCTACTGGATCTGTGAGAAAAAGGCCACCATCCTCCAGACCCCAGAATGCGAGCTTCACTGACTGCTTGCACTGTACACCCGAGAAAGTCACGTGCAGGCACTGAACACCAACCCATGAAAGCAGCAGTGGGGGCTGAACACTGCAGAGTGACAGGGGCAGGGCTGCCCAAGGGTATGGGAGCCCACCCCTTGCATCAGTGTTCCCTGGATGTAAGACATGGAGTCAAAGGAGATTGTTTTAGAGCTTTCAGATTTAATGACTGACCAGCCTGGTTTTAGACTTGCATTGAGACTGTGGCCTCCTTTTTTGGCCAGTTTATCCCATCTATAACAAAAGCATTTACCCAATACTCATTTCCTCATTGTATCTTGGGAAGAACTAACTCGCCTTTGATTTTACAGGGTCCTAGGCAGAAGGGTCTTGCCTTGTCTCAGATGAGACTGTGGACTTGGACTTTTGAGTTAATGCCAGAATAAGTTATGACTTTGAGAGACTATTAAAAAGGCATTATCAGTTTTGAAATGTGAAAAGGACATGAGATTTGGGAGAGGCCATGGGGCCAAATTATGTGGCTTGGCTCTGTGTCCACACTCAAATCTCATCTTGAGGTGACTGGATCATAGAGGCGAATTTCCTCTTTGCTGTTCTTATGATAGTGAGTGAGTTCTCACAAGATCTGGTTGTTTGAAAATGTGTAGCACCCACCACTTCACTCTCGCTCTCCTGCTCTGCTGTGTTAAGATGTGCTTGCTTTTCCTTTCCCGAGGCCTTCAAGTCATGCTTCCTTTTAAACCTGCAGAACGGTAGGTAAATAAAACCTCTTTACTTCATAAAGTATCCAGTCTCAGGTAGTTCTTTACAGCATTCTGAGGATGGACTAATACATCTGCCAGTACTTGAAGTGGACACCACTATGAAAAGGCAGATAGGGAAAATGAGTGAATCAAAAGTTTAGTGAAAACTTACTGAGTTTTAGAATGTGATAGATATTGCATTGGAGATGTTGAATAGAAAATAGAATATGAGATTCAATAGATAGGTTCAGGCTAAAGATTAAATGTGGCAATCCTAATAATAAAGATATTACTTAAAGCCTTGAAATGGATGAGATCATCTATGGATATGAGCAAAGAGAGGGAAGAGAGTAGGTTTTCAAGCTAATACAGAGGGCATTTTAATGGTTAGACATCAGGACAAGAGGGTAGAAAGTTGAAATAGAACAATAAATGTATAGAAGAACCAGAAGAAGTTGTGTTCCTGATGTCGTGTAAAGAAAGTGGTTCAAGATTAGAATGATTTATTAAATCAGAAGCTAATAAAAAGTTTAGTAAGAGGACAACTAAGATTTACCCAATGACTTGGTCAGCTAATTGCTTTGACAACAGTAGAGTTGGTGAAATGGCAGGGTTGAAAATCTGACTGGTGTGCATGCAAGAGATAATTTAAGGGGAACCAAGGGCAGAGAATACACAAGAGGAAAAAATGTGGTGAATATTGAATAGGAGATGTGAAATTATGAGAAGTTTCAGATTTTTAAAACTTTGTCTCAGCATTTAATTTGTTTGATGGGAGATAGGTTGTATTAATGTGCTAATTGAAATAATGCTATTGGGCTTGGTTTAAAAGACAGCAGTGAAGATTTTGGTGTAATAAAAAGGAGCAATTTCAGGAAAGAAGCCCTAGAGTGGATACGTAGTAAAATAATACTTACCTTCTGCTAACATTGGTGTTAGACATAGGTAAAGGAAAAAATTTAAAAGCCCATCCTAGAGGCTTAAAAAAGGCTGACAGGGCCAGGCACGGTGGCTCAAGCTTGCAACCCCAACACTTTGGGAGGCCAAGGCGGGTGGATCACGAGGTCAAGAGATCGAGACCATCCTGGTCAACATGGTGAAACCCCGTCTCTACTAAAAATACAAAATATTAGCTGGGTATAATGGTGCCTGCCTGTAATCCCGGCTACTCAGGAGGCTGAGGCAGCAGAATTGCCTGAACCCAGGAGGCGGAGGTTGCGGTGAGCCGAAATCGTGCCATTGCACTCCAGCCTGGGTAACAAGAGAGAAACTCTGTCTCAAAAAAAAAAATAAATAAATAAATAAAATAAAGGCTGACAATTATTATTGTCTAGCAACTTGCATATATTATTCTAATTTCAGTAAACTTGGTACTACAAGATTTTTTAACTGGGAATTAAAATAGTTGAAAATAAGTTTAACAAACTTATGAAAGCACTATTGGTAATTGTCACCCTCACTTTCATTGCTGGTATTGATTCTCTCAAGCAGGAACTGAGAAGAGAACAGCCTGGGGCAAAGTGATTGTTGAGTCTAAACATCTCCTGCAGACTATCTTCCATATGGCATCATTGAAAATTGATGGTGGTGGGAGGATAGAGTGAGACTCAGATACCGAAGCATTCAGCACAATTCCTTTCTCTAAGACCAGACTTGTATTTTCAGTCTGGTCTAGAGGAAGCCCATTTCAGGAATTGGCCTCCATTCTAAGTTTTTACTGTTGTTGGTTTGTTTGATTTGTAGACAACCATGCCTAATATAAGCTTAACCTACCAGGCAGTGAGCTTGAAATAATGCTATTCCATAATGAAACTCATTGCTAATGGACAAGCAGAGAGTTGGCTCTTAAATTGCAGAGTTTTCAAGGACTTTCTATGAACTCCAGATGTAATTCCAAACTGGTTTCTCAGTAAATCAGAAAGGACTTAAAATGGCCTATTTCCCCTGTTCTTTCTGGCAATTTACTCTAAGTACTGATTATTTTGTCAAGGCTTTTAAGCTCAAAGCTCTGACTATAAAATCTTCAGCCTTGATGGACTATGGTTAGAGGAGTAAATGCTAGAAATGAAATGTCTTGTTTATTTAAGACAAGAATCAAAAGTAAAACAGGGCTTTCTCTGCTTTGGGGAAAACTGAGTAAAAATGCTGACGAGCAATAATTGGGAGGCTTTATTCTAATATGAAAAATCTAATACAGAAAATCCCCATTGACACAGAATGGCAAGGCAAATGATTTCATTATCGAGTAAGGAACATCTTTAAAGTGGAAAGATCTCTCTTTATATTTTCTTCAGAAGTTTGAAGAAGAGGCACATATAAAGTATAAATCTATCATCCTTTATTCCCCTGAGGGTAGTAAAGGGGGTGCCTCTTAAAGAAATGGTGTATTCTTAGTACTCTTGAGTTTTTCATCTTGTGGGGCTTCTCTTTAAAGTCTAAGTAATACATTTTTAAGAAATTGGACTGACAACAAAAAGATCCTGAAAATTTGGTATCAATGTTTATTATGACAGATGATATCAAATATTTCAGAATATTTTAAGCATTAATTTAATTGAAAGTTGTATCTGAAATAGCATTTTGCTAATAATATCAAAACTAAGAGGGCAATTGTTCATGTATTCTGCAAAGTGATTACGAAAGCAATGCAAGATATGGTGGATCTCATTTACTGTAATTAGGTATGTTGGAAAAAGGACTGCTTATTTCTACTTAATAATTATTGGTAAGCCCTTTGTTATGTGCTCAATGTAATACTATGTAGGCACTGAGGAAACAAGGGGGAAACAGATGAAATGGCAAGAATAACAAAAACTATGGTGTAATTCAAGTTTTTTTACTTAAAGATCTGCAGGATAGCATTTAATTTGTGGACACCTAAACTAATTCACCTATTGAACTAAAAACCAATATAAGTTGCTTGCATTTATTCATCTTGTACATATATATTGAGCCATGATTCTTGTCCTTAACTATCTTAACAATGATGACAGTAACAATGAGAAATTATTAGACCTGGGAATCCACTCTCTAGTGGAGTTCTAACATGAATTAGCCGTGTCATTACTGCTATGGTTTGGATATGGTTTGTCCTCACCAAAGCATAAGTTGAAATTTACTTCCGGTATGGTGGTGTTGGGAGATGGGACCTG
Source organism: Saguinus oedipus (assembly GCA_031835075.1). Taxonomy (NCBI): domain Eukaryota; kingdom Metazoa; phylum Chordata; class Mammalia; order Primates; family Cebidae; genus Saguinus; species Saguinus oedipus. Next base: position 68,963,844 of record CM063178.1, read on the forward strand.
GGGAGAGCTGTTTTGATCATTGGGCTAGATCACCCATGAATAGATGCTCCCCATGGGAGTCAAGGAGCTCTTGCTTTGTTTGTTCCAGAGAAAGAGCTGTTATTAAAAAGAGCCCTGTGCTTCCCCCGCTTCTTGCTTCATTTCTTTCTGCCATGAGTGGAAGCAGCCTGAAGCCCTCAGCAGATACACAATCTTGAACCTTGCAACCATCGTAACTGTGAGCTGAATGAGCTGTTTTTCTTCATAAATTACCTAGCCTCAGATATTCCTTTATAGTAACACAAAACAGATAAAGATAACTGCAAATTAAAGGTATTTCTGCTAAAAGGTGCTGCATGAGTTCCTGGAAATAAATTTATTTCTGTCAGATTGTGTACTAAATATAGCTGTATTTATAGGGAAAAACATAATATTGGGTAGATCACTCCAAACTTACGCAAATGTGTAATCAGAACACTTAACAAAAACAATCGCAATCCCAATAAAATTTCCTGAAATAATTAAAATATGTGATTGTTATTTAATAAAGTCTACAAAAATTGTAGGACTTTATGTTGATCATTTTGGAAAATGAGTGTTTTTTGGTAGAATGGGATATAAAAAAAAAGTTGGAGGCTGTGGAGCTACGGAGACAAAGAAAAATACACAGGGATAAGGAAGAATTGCATTATAAACCTTCCAGCCAGATCATGTAGCCAATCTAAATGTATTATTTTCTCATATTGCTATTAAGAACTACCTGATACTGAGTAATTTATAAAGACATGAGGTTTAATTGACTACAGCAACACAGGCTATACAGAAAGCATGCCTGTGGAGGCCTCAGGAAACTTACGATCATGACAGAAGGTTGAATGGGAAGCAGGCACATCTACACATGGCAACAGGAGGTAGGAGGAAGTGCTATAGACTTTCAAACAACCAGATCTCATAAGAAACCTGTCGCAAGAACAGCAAGGGTGAAGTCCATCTCCATGATTCAGAATCTCTCATCAGGCTGCCCCTCAACATATGGGGATCACATTTTTTTTATTTTAAAATACTTTATTACTAAAAATTGCTAATGATTATCTGAACCTTCAACAAGTAATAATCTTTTTTGCTGGTTAAGCGTCTTCCCTCAAAGTTGATGGTTGTTGGCTGATCATTGTGGTGGTTTCTGAGGGTGGCTGTGGCAATTTATTAAAATAAGACAACAATGATGTTTGCCACATCGATTGATTTTTCCTTTCAAGAAAGATTTCTCTGTAGCATGCAATGCTGTTTGATAGCATTTTATCCACAGTAGAACTTCAAAATTGCAGTAAATCCTTTCAAACTGTGCTGCTGCTTTATCTAAGTTCATGTAATATTCTGAATTCTTTGTTGTCATTACAAAAATGTTCACAACATCTTAACCAGGAGTAGGTTCCATTAAAAAAAAACACTTTTTTTTATTCATCTCTAAGAAGCAACTCCTCATCCATTCAAGTTTTCTCATAAAATTGCAGCAATTCAGTCACATCTTTGGGCTGCAAGTCTTATTTTCATTCTGTTGCTATTTCCATCACATCTGCAGTGATTTCCTCCACTAAAGTCTTGAAACTCTCAAAGGCATTCATAAGGGTTGGAATAAACTTCTTCCAGACTCCTGTTAATGCTGCCATGTTGACACCTTCTTGAATCATGATATCTATAATAGCAAATCCTTTTCAGGAAGTTTTCTATTTATGTTGCCAAGATCTATCAGAAGAAGTACTGTGGTAGCTATAGCCTTACAAAATGTATTCCTTAAATAATTAGATGTGAAATTCAAAATTGTTCTTTGGTCCATGGGCTGAAGAATGAATACTGAAAACATGCATGAGAACACTAATCTTGTATATCTCCATCAGAGCTCTTGAGTAAGCAGAATCTTTTCTTTCTAAGCAGTAGGCCTCAACAGTGGGATCAAAATATTAATTATATCATGCTCTCACTCAGTCTTTGCTGTTTTATTTATAGAACAGAGCAAGAGCAGAGTTAGCATAATTTGTCAGGGCGCTAAGATTTTTTTAGATATTTTATTTATTTATTTATTTATTTATTTATTTATTTATTTATTCTATTTTACTTTAAGTTCTGGGCTACATGTGCAGAAAATGCAGGTTTGTTACATAGGTATACATGGGCCATGGTGGTTTGTTATCAACCCATCATCTAGTTTTAAGACCTGCATGCATTAGGTATTTGTCCTAATGCTTTATATTCCCTTGTGTCCTATCCGCTGATAGGCCCTGGTGTGTGTTGTTTCCCTCCATGTGTCCATGTGTTCTCATCATTTAACTCCCACCACAAACATGTGGTGTTTGATTTTCTGTTCTGAGATAGTTTGCTGAAGATAATGACTTCCAGCTTCATCCAAGTCCCAGCAAAGAACAGGATGTCATTCTTTTTATGACTGCATGGTCTTCTATGGTGTGTATGTACCACATTTTCTTTATTCAATCTATCATTGATGGACATTTGGGTTAGTTCCATGTCATTGCTATTGTAGATAGTGCTGTAATAAGCATACGTGCACATGTATCTTCATAATAGAATGACTTAAAATCCTTTGGGTATATACTTAGTAATGAGATTGCTGGATCAAATGGTATTTCTGGTTCTAGATCCTTGAGGAATCACCATATTGTCTTCCACGATGGTTGGATTAATTTACATTTCCACCAACAGGGCAAAAGCATTCCTATTTCTCCACAGCCTCACCAGCATCTGTTGTTTCTTGAGTTTTCAATAATCACCATTTGGATTGTCATGAGACAATATTTCATTATGGTTTTGGTGTGCATTTCTATAATGATCAGTGATGTTGATCTTTTTTTCATATTTGTTGGCTGCATAAATGTCTTCTTCTGAGAAGTGTCTCTTCATATCCTTTGCCCACTTTCTGATGAGATTTTTTGTTGTTTTCTTGTAAATTTGTTTAAGTTCCTTGGAGATTCTGGATATTAGACCTTTCTTGGATGTGTAGATTGCAAAAGTTTTCTCCCATTCTGTAGGTTGCCTGTTCATTCTGATGATAGTTTCTTTTGCTCTGCAGAAGCTCTTTAGTTTACTTAGATCTCATTTGTCAATTTTGGCTTTTGTTGCCATTGCTTTTGGTGTTTTCATCGTGAAATCTTTGCCCATGCCTATGTCTTCAATGGTATTGCCTAAGTTTTATTCTAGGGTTTTTATGGTTTTCAGTTTTGCATTTAAGTCTGTAATCTATCTTGAGATAATTTTTGTATAACGTGTAAAAATGTGGTCCAGTTTCAGTTTTCTGCATATGGCTAGCCAGTTTTCCTGGTACCATTTACAAAATAGAAAATCCTTTCTCCATTGCTTGTTTTTGTCAGGTTTGTTGAAGATCAGATGGTTGTAGATGTGTGGCATTAGTTCTGAAGTCTCTGTTCTGTTCCATTGATTTATATATCTGTTTTTGTACCAGTACCATGGTGTTTTGGTTGCCGTAGCCTTGCAGTATAGTTTGAAGTAGGCAGCATGGTGCCTTCAGTTTTTTTTGGGGGGGCTTAGGATTGTCTTGGCAATACAGGCTCTTTTTTGGTTCCCTACAAAATTTAAAGTAGTTTTTTCCAGTTCTGTGAAGAATGGTAATGGTAATTTGATGAGAATAGCAATAAATTTATAAACCACTTTGGGCAGTATGACCATTTTCATGATATTGATTCTTCCTAATCATGAGAATGGAAGGTTTTTCCATTTGTTTGTGTCCTCTCTTATTTCCTTGAGCAATGGTTTGTAGTTTTCCTTAAAGAGGTTCTGCATGTTCCTTAGCTGTATTTCCAGGTATTTATTTTCTTTGTAGCAATTGTGAATGGGAGTTCATTCATGATTTGGTTCTCTGCTTGTCTGTTGTTGGTGTGTGGAAATGCTTGTGAATTTTGCACATTGATTTTGTATCCTGTGACACTGCTGAATTTGCTTATCAGTTTAAGTAATTTTTGTGCTGAGATGATGGGGTTTTCTAAATATGGATTCATATCATCTGCAAACAAAGACAATTTGACTTCCTTTCTTCCTATTTGAATAATCTTTGTTTTTTTTCTCTTGCCTGATTGCTTTGCCCAGAACTTCCAATACTATGTTGAATAGGAGTGGTGAAGGAAGTCATCCTTGTCTTGTGCCGGTTTTCAAAGAAAATGCTTCCAGATTTTGCCCATTCAGTATGATAATGCCTACGGATATGTCATAAATTGTTTTGATTATTTTGAGATATGTTTCATCAGTAACTAGTTTACTGAGTGTTTTGAACATGAGGGGATGTTGAATTTTATCAAAGTCCTTTTCTGTGTCTATTAAAATAATAATGTGATTTTTGTCATTTGTCCTGTTTATGTGATGGATTACATTTATTAATTTGTAAATGTTGAATCAGCCTTGCATCCCAGGGATAAAGCCAAATTGATCATGGTGGATAAGCTTTTTGATGTGCTGCTGGATTTGGTTTTCCAGTATTTGAGAATTTTTGCATCCATGTATAGCAGGGATATTGCCCTGAGTTTTTGTTATTGTTGTTGTTGTTGTTGTAGTATCTTTGTCAGGTTTGGTATCAGTATGATGCTGAGTTCATAAAATGAGTTAGTGAGGAATCCCTCTTTTTCTGTTGTTTGGAATAGTTTCAGAAGGAATGGTACCAGCTTCTCTTTGTATATCTTGTAGAATTCGGCAGTAAATCCATCTGGTGCTTGGTATTTTTTTCTTTTTTGATTGGTAGGCGAATAATTACTGCCTCAATTTCAAAACTTTTTATTGATCTATTCAGGGATTTTACTTCTCCCTGGTTTAGTCCTGGAAGGGTGTATGTGTCCAGGAATTTATCCATTTCTTCTAGATTTTTCTAGTTCATTTGGGTAGAGGTGTTTATAGTATTCTCTGATGGTAGTTTGTATTTTTGTGGGGTCAGTGGTGATATGTGGTTTATCATTTTTATTGTATCTATTTGATTATGCTTTTTTCTTTATTAGTCTAGCTAGAGATTTATTTTGTTTTTGTTTAAAAAAAAACAGCTCCTGGATTCATTGTGTTTGTTTGTTTTTGAGATGGAGTCCCACTCTGTCACCCAGGAATAGAGTGGTGCAATCTTGCCTCACTACAACCTCCACCTCCCAGGTCCAAGTAATTGTCTTACCTCAGCCTCCTGAATAGCTGTGATTATAGGCACCCACTACCATGCCTGCCTAATTTTTGTATTTTTAATAGAAATGAGGTTTCATCATGTTGGCCAGGCTGGTCTCAAACTCCTGACCTCAGGTGATCTGCCAGCCTTGGCCTCCCAAAGTGCTGGGATTATAGGTGTGAGCAACTGCATCAAGCCTCATTGATTTTTTTGAAGGGTTTTTCATGTCTCTGTCTCCTTCAGTTCTGTTCTGATCTTAGTTTTCTCATCTTCTGCTAGCTTTTGGATTTGTTTGCTCTTGCTTCTCTAGTTCTTTTAATTGTGATGTTAGGGTATTGGTTGAGATCTTCCTAGCTTTCTGGTGTGAGGATTTATTGCTGTATATATCCCTCTTAATACTGCTTTTAGCTGTTTCCCAGAGATTCTGGTATGTTGTTTCTTTGTTCTTATTGGTTTCAAAGAACTTCTTGATTTCTGCTTTAATTTCCTTATTTATTCCAGAGTCATTCAGGAGCAGGTTGTTCAATTTTCATGTAGTTGTGTGGTTCCAAGTGAGTTTCTTAACTCTGAGTTCGAATTTAATTACACTGTGGTCTGAGAGACTATTATTTCAATTCTTTCGAATTTGCTGAGTAGTGTTTTATTTCTAATTATGTGTTCAGCTGTAGAATAAGTGCCATGTGGCACTGATAAGAATGTATATTCTGTTCATTTGGGGTAGAGAGTTCTGTAGATGTCTATTAGGTTCACTTGATCCAGAGCGGAGTTCAAGCCTTGAATATCCTTGTGAATTTTCAGTCTCAATATATTTAATATTGACAGTGGGGTGTTAAAGTCTTCCACTATTATTGTGTGGGAGTATACGTCTCTTTGTAGGTCTCTAAGAACTTGTTTTATGAATCTGGGTGCTCCTGTATTGGGTGCATATGTATTTAGGATAGTTAGCTTGTGTTGTTGAATTGATCCTTTTACCATTATATAATGCCTTTCTTTGTCTTTTTTGATCTTTGTTCCTTTTAAGTCTGTTTTGTCAGAGGCTAGGATTGCAACCCCTGTTTCTTCTGCTTTTCATTTACTTAGTAAATTTTCCCCCATGCCTTTATTATTGAGCCTATGTGTATCTTTGCATGTGAGATGGATCTCCTGAATATATCACACTGATGGGTCTTGACTGTTTATTAAATTTGTCAGTCTCTATATTTTAATTGGCCTATTTAGACAATTTGCATTTATGGTTAATATTGTTATATGTGAATTTGATCCTGTCATCATGATGTTAGCTGTTTATTCTGCACACTAGTTGACGCAGCTTCTTCATAGTGTCATTGGTCTTTATATTTTAGTGTGTTTTTGTAGTGACTGATACAAGTTTTTCCTTTCCATATTTAGGGCTTCCTTCAGGAGCTCTTACAATGCAGGCCTGATGGTAATGAAATCCCTCAGCATTTGCTTGTCTGGAAAGGATTTTATTTCTCCTTTACTTATGAAGCTTAGTGTGGCTGGATATGAAATTCTGGGTTAAAAATTATTTTCTTTAAGAATGTTGAATATGTGTGCCCACTCTCTTCTGACTTGTAGGGTTTCTGCTGAGAAATCCACTGTTAGTCTGGTGGGCTTCCCTTTATCGGTGACCTGGCCTTTTTCTCTGGCTGCCATTAACATTTTTTTCCTTCATTTTGAAATTGAGGAATATGATGATTATGTGTCTTGGGATTGATTATCTCCTGGAATGTCTTAGTGGTGTTATCTGTATTTCCTGACTTTGCATGTTGGCCTGTCTTCTGGGTTGGGGAAGTTCTCCTGGATAATATCCTGAAGTTTGTTTTCCAACTTGGTTCCATTTTCCCTCTCTTTCAGGTACCCCAATGAGACATAGGTTCGGTCTTTTTACATAATCCCATATATCTTGGAGGTATTGTCATTTCTTTTCATTCTTTTTTCTGTAGTCTTGTCTGCATGCCTTATTTAAGCAAGATAATCTTTAAACACTGATATCATTTCTTCCATTTGATCAATTCAACCACTGATACTCATGTGTCCTTCAAAAAGTTCTCATGCTGTGTTTTTCAGTACCATCTGGTCATTTATGTTCCTCTCTGAACTGGTTATTCTAGTTAGCAGTTCCTGTAATCTTTTAAGTTTCTTAGCTTCTTTGCATTGGGTTAGAACATGCTTCTTTTGTTCAGTGGAGCTTTTTATTAGCCACCTTCTGAAGCCTACTTCTGTTAATTTGTCCATCTTATCCTCCATCCAGTTTTGTGCCCTTGCTGGAGAGGTGTTGTGATTATTTGGTGAAGAGAAAATACATTCTGGCTTTTGGAATTTTCAGCATTTTTGCATGGGTTTTCCTCATCTTTGTGGGTTTATCTACCTCTGATTTTTGCAGCTGATGACCTTTGGATAGGTTTGTTTGGGGTTGGGAAGGATCTTTTTTGTTGATGTTGTTGTTATTTCTGCTTTCTCTCTGTTAGTTTCTCTTCTAACAGTCAGGCCCCTCTTCTGCAGGTCTGCTGCAGTTTGCTGGGGGTTCACTCCAGACCCTGTTCGCCTGGGTGTCATAGGTGGAGGCTGCAGAACAGCAAAGATTGCTACCTGCTCCTTCCTCCAGAAGCTTCCTCCCAGAGGGGCACTGGTCTGATGCCAGCCAGAGCTCTCCTGTTTGAGGTGTCTATCGACCCTTGTTTGGAGGCCTCTCCCTGTCAGGAGGCATGGGATCAGGGACCTGCTTGAGGAGGCAGTCTATCCCTTAGCAGAACTGATGTACTGTGCTGGGAAAATGGCCCTTGTCAGGATCAGCCACTCTCTTCAGAGCCAGCAGGCAGGAAAGATTTAAGTCAGGTGAACTTGAGTCTGCAGCTGTCCCTCCTGCCAGGTGCTCTGTCCCAGGGAGCTGAGGGTCTTTCTGTAAGCTCCTGACTAGAGCTGCTGGATTTCCTACAGAGAAGCCTCACCCAGTGAGGAGGAATCTATATAAGCAGTCTGGCCACAGCCACTTTGCTGCACTGTGGTGAATTCTGCTCAGTCCAAACCTCCCAGTCTCCTTAGCATTGTCATGGGAAAGGCCACAATAATGGCGATCACGCCTCTCCCCACCAAATTTGGTCCCAGGTGGACTCCAGACTGCTGTGCTGGCAGTGGGAATTGCAAGCTAGTGGTTCTTAGCTTTCTGGGCTCCATGGGAGTGGGATCCACTGAGCAAGACCACTTGGCTCTCTGGCTTCCACCCCCTTTTCGGGGAGTGTACAGTTCTCTCGTCTCACTGGAGTTCCAGGTACTGCTATAGTATGAAAAAAACCTCCTGTAGCTCAGTGCCTGCCTGAACAGTCACCCATTTTTGTGCTTGAAACCTGGAGCCCAGGTGGTGTAGGTTCACAAGGGAGTCTTCTGATACATGGCTTGCGAAAATCCATGGGAAAAGTGTAGTACCCTTACACTGGCGGGTAAAACAGTTCCTCAGAGCTTCCTTTGGTTGGGGGAGGGAGTCTCCCCTGCTCCGTGGGCTTCCCAAGTGAACTGACACTCTACGCTGCTTCTACTTGCTCTCTGTGGGTTGTGCCTACTGCCTAACCAGTCTCAATGAGATGAGTGGGTATCTCAGTTGGAAATGCAGAAATCGCCTGCCTTCTGCAATGGTCTTGTTGGGAGCTGCAGAACGGAACTGTTTCTCTTCAGCCATATTGGCCCCTGGTGGGTCACAATTTGGCATGAGATTTTGTGGGGACACAGAGCCAAACCATATCACTAAAAGAAAACATGAAGAATAATTAGGCAGCTCACTAGTACTATATTTCTCTATGGCTTGCTATGTTCAGCTGTTCCAGTGTACTCTGCAAAATATGAGTATTCCAGGAAAAATCATGTATGAAGCAACACTGTTTTTTCTTCTGCTGTCATTAGTTGCTATTTGTCAAACACAAATGGGCTACTTTACATTTCAAAGATACATGCCATATCAGAGCAGATGGTATATAGGAATTCAGAGAATGCTTAGTAAGGAAGAGGTATTTTAAACTAAGCTATAAGAATGGAGTTTGAATAAGTAAGAGGTTAATCTCATATAGGAAAGACTAATGTCATTTAATACTAAACTATGGCACTATAAATATGCATAACTAGAACTACATTGCAAAGTGTTGGGTACCTATCTGGGTGAATTGGTAAATAAATAATTAGTTGTAAGTGTTTTAAGAATTAAAAATTAAGAATCACGTTTTTGTGTGTGCCTAGAGCATGCCTAGAGTTTATAATCAGATACAATTGGGTATAAAACACAGAGTTGTTCTTTTTAACTGTGGGATCTTGTCATCTTTGCTGTCCCCTTTCCTTACTATCCACCTCCTGATTACAAAGATCTACCAATTCTACCTCCAAACCTCACCCACTCTCCACAGCCATGGCCTTAGTCCAAGGCAACAGTAGATCTTCACTATCATATGATCCTTTCTCTACAGGCCAAGCAGAACAATCTTTCAAAATGCAATTCTGGTCATGCCATTTTCTGCTCTAAAGGTCTAAACTGGTCATTAATAACATTTTTTTAAAGCTTTTTACATTGGCTTATAAAGTTGCTTTCTCTCTGACTCTATGGCCTTACTGGATATCGCTTCCTTTAATTTACTTCACTACAGCCTCCCTATCCACTTTCCTCTTTTTAAAGCATGTCAGTGTTATCCTCTCTTCAGGGACTTTCCACTAGCTGCCCCCTCTGATTCAAACACTCATGGCTAGCTCTTCAATCTCATCCTTCAAAGTTCAACCTCAAAGGGGCTATCCTGACTCTTCCATCTGTAGTGCCTTCTCTCTGACCTATAACAAACTCTTCATTATTCTTGTATCACTTGATTTGCCTCTTAGCCCTTAGTAACTAAATGATTGTGTCTTATTTATTTTATAAAATTTATATAATGATATGTGTCTCCTTCACCCAACTAGATTTTTAGCCCAACTAGGGCAAAGTTCTAATTTGTTTTGTTTACTGTTATATTCCCATCACAGAGAACAATGACTGGTAATACTGTTTTCTTAATAAATCATAAAGGTATAGTTTTGCACATGCTAAATGGGAAAATAATGCCTACTTTGTGGAATGGTTAGGAAGACTCTGATTCACAGTACAGAGCTGATTGCCAAAGATTTATTCACTTCATTGATTCTTATATCTAGCAATGTATTCTCGTCTGCAATGTAAACAGATGCAGACTCTCTCTCTTCTCTCTCTCTCTCTCTCTCTCTCTCTCTCTCTCTCTCTCTCTCTCCCCCCCTCTCTCTCTCTCTCCCTTCATCCTTCTCTCTCATTTCTGGAGGATGATAGAAATCCTTGAAATATCATAGTTTGTGGCAGCATAATTCCAGTCTCTGCCTCTGTCTTCAAATGGCTGTCTTCCTTCTGCATGTATGTATCTGTGTCTCTGTTTTGTCTTCTTTTAAGGATGTCTGATGACAATCCAATGACTGATTGGATGATGGTCCAGCCAATTTTGGTTTGACATCATCTTCACTAGTTACAACTGCAAAGAGCATATTTTCAAATAATGTCACATTCCAAGTTTCTAGATAGATAAAGATATCTGGAGGATATTGTTCTACCAAGAAAAGATTATTTTCAATATTGTTATAAGTTGATTGAGATTAGGGATCATCCATTTCTGATCATTCTTGCATCCCCATGCTACCTAGCAGAGTGATTTCCTGGATTTAATTAGATAGATTTTTACTTAAAAAACGTTTTGTGGTAAAGCAGCAAAGAGTGCATCTGCATTAAAATACTGAATGGAAACTGTTGTTATATCAAGAGAAGATAATAAACCAGATGGAGCAATTACTCACGTAACAGGTGTATTTCCTCCAAAAGGAAACTGTATAATTCAAAATTTAAGTTTATGTGTTCTCATCATTTAGCTCCCATTTATATGTGAGAATGTGTGGACACATAGAGGTGAACAACACAACTGGTGTGTTTTGAAGAGTGAAGGGTGGGAAGAGAAAAAGGATAAGGAAATATAACTAATGGGTACCAGGCTTAATACCTGGGTGATAAAATAATCTGTACAACAAACCTCCATGGTACAAGTTTACCTATGTAACAAACCCATACTTGTAACCCTGAACTTATAATAAAAGCATTTTCAAAAACCTTAAGTTTTATTATTTTATTAAATTCTCTGTATTTAGAACTCCTTTCTGCCAGCATATGGTGTAAGTACAGGAGATGTAGCAGTGAAAAGGACCAATAGGGCTTTGCTCACTTGAGCTTGTCAATTCTAATGGAAGCAGCCAATTGAACAGTGGATGCACCTCACCTCACACTGCTCTCTACATGCTGCCCACCATGTCAGATCTTCCAACGGTCGGTGCTATATTGCATTCCTTAGCATCTCTTAGTACTAGAGATGTAACAGTAAAAAAAGACCAAGATAAACTTTTCCATTTGGGCTTGCCAATTTTAAAGGAAGCATCCAAATGAACAAACATGTATCTGCCTCACCTCACACTCTTCCCTACGTGCTGCTCATGAGAGTATACCGTCCAAAGTAAATGTCATGTTGCATTTCTTTAGATTTCTAGATCTCACAAGTACCTGAGCCAAGCTATCATGAGGCATTCTTGAAACTAGTCACTTGATTTCAAAAGATTTTAAAAACTTGTTTTAAAAAGATGTTTGTGGTCATATTGTACTAAGGTGGCATACACTATACAGAATACCTCTGATTCCCTCCCTTCACCCCCAGTGCCTTAGTGCACGGTAACATATTGAGCATCTAGAAGTCTTGCTGTGAATTAAGCATATTAATTATCTGACCTAGTGTATTTTAATTGAAGCATATTTTAACAAAGAAAACACTCCTCTCTACCTCTCCCTTCCCTTGTTAATGTTTTGTGACATCTATTAACGTATTTTCTTATGGAAATACTTTGGTAAAACTGCTTTTGAAAAAAAGCCAAATCCTGCTGAGAATTCTGTTATCAATAAGGCTGAGTTCCTAACCCCATTCCTATTTTTTCTCTCTCCTTTCGCATCTCCTTTCCTTCCCCTTCCACCCAACTTACATGAGAATAGACGATTGGAATAAAATGCTAGATTCTTCAGTATAGTATGGTAAGTACAACAGGAGAAGGATAGAAATATACAAAATATTTAGAAGAAATACATTTTATTTGTTTGATAATATTAAGTATAAGTTTCTTGAGGAGACATTATTAGGGATATTTGAGTTGATTTGGAAGGAAATAGAGAGAGAGAGAGAGAGAGAGAGAGAGAGAGAGAGAGAGAATGTGTGTATGTGTGTGTGGCTGGCATGGACAGGGAACTTCCAGGGAAAAGATACTGATGAACTAAATTGTTGTGGTATTGGGGACAGAGATGAGGGAAGAAACTTGAAAAAGATGTAGAAGTTGAGTTAAGAGTACTGATTGGCTGCATGGATAAGAGAATAAAGAAAGGGAAATCAAAGATACCTCTAATTTGTCTGGCTTAAAGATCTAAGTGGGAGTATCGTAGAATCACTGATCACAAGTTAGCTTAGTAAGAATAAAAATAGTTTTAAACAGGTTAACAATAAATCCAGGTTTTTGCATTGTTTATATTACTCCAAAATATATAGCCTTAAGCCCTAGCCCCAATGTGGCTGTATTTGAAGATGAGGGCTCTAAGTAAGTAATTACACTTAGATGAAGTCATGATCCAATTGAACCAACAGAATTAGTGTCCTCATAAGAAGAGATACCAGATAGTTTTCTCTCCATCTGCATACACCTAGAAAAGGACATATGTGAACCCAGGGAGAAGGCAGCCATCTGTAAGCCAGGAAGAGAGTACTTGCCAGAAACAAAATCTGCCACCACTATGATCATAGATTTCAAGCCTCTAGAAGTGTGAGAAAATTGTCTTATTTAAGCTAGACAGTCTGTGTTAATTTGTTACAGCAACCAGAGCAGACTAATACAAGTGTTTTGAACCTTATAAGTTTGTATGATCCCAGGAGTAGACACTTGGAGTTTGTGTCTGTACTTTGGAGGAAGGGCTAAAGTTAAAGATAGAGATTAAGCACTTGTAACTCTCTATGATTACGATCTCTCCAAAAAAGAGAAAGGAATTTTAGATAGAGATCTGGGAAATACCAGCATGCAACAGAGCAACATGCTAGCTTCCTCAGGAAAGGCTTCTCATACCTTAATGTGCATATAAAGCAACTGAGGTTCTTGTGGAAATGAACATTTGCACTCAGTACAGGGCATGAAATCCTGCATTTATTTTTTTTTTCTTGAGACAGTCTCACTCGGTCACCCAGGCTGTAGTACAGTGGTGTGATCTTGGCTGACTGCAACCTCTGCCTTCTGGGTTCAAGTGATTCTTATGCTTCAGCCCCACGAGTAGCTGGAATTACAGGTGCTCACCACCATGCCTAATTTGTGTATTTTTAGTAGAGATAGGGTTTCACCTTGTTGATCAGGATGGTCTCACCTGACCTCAAGTGATCTGCCCTTCTCAGCCTCCCAAAATGCTGGGATTACAGGCATGAGCCAGAGATTCTGCATTTCTAACAAGCTTTCAGTCAACCAATGCCAAGCTAAGGACCACTGTTGAGTAGCAAATTTTTAGGAGACAGGACTTTTCATAAACACAGGTCTCTTACACAGGCACAACCTATGTAAAGGGAGTCTGCAAAGACTGTAAAAGGTGTAAAAAGAAAAGCAATGAAATAGTTTACAATAACAACAAAATAAAAAGAAGAAGAAACCCCTATAAATAAGACATAAAATATCATGAAAAAACAAACCAATGAAGCAGTGGGTCTTTGCCTCAAGGTTATGGAGATATCTACCATGTACTTTTAAAATGTTGACCTATCAGAAGTCTTCTGGAGCTAGTAGAATTTCTTGTATTTCTCTTTCTCTCTCTCTTTTTTTTTTTTTAAAGCTATGTTTTTCTGTTCTTGTGTCAGTTTGCTGAGAATGATGGTTTCCAGATTTATCCATGTCCCTGCAAAGGACACGGACTCATCCTTTTTTATGGCTGCAAAGTATTCCATGGTGTATATGTGCCACATTTTCTTTATCCAGTCTATCTGATGAGGGGATGGAGGCAGCAAACCACCATGGCCTCTGTATTCCTATGTAACAATCCTGCAAGATCTGCACATGTACCCCTGAACTTAAAGTAAATTTATTTTTTTAAAAAGCTATGATATTTCTTTATCAATTTCTCTGTGTTTATCTTTCTCATCTGCCTTGGCATTAGATAAGGAACATATCTAAGGGTTTTGTTGTTGTTGTTGCTGTTTAGTCACCTGTCAAAATTTAGGTCCTTAAATAAGTTATTTCTTTTTCTTGAAAAAAATGTTTGTTTTAGTTTTAGGAGTATATGTTCAGGTTCCTTCTATAGATAAATTTCATTTCATGGGGGTTTGGTGCAGATTATTTTATTATCTAGGTAATAAGCATAGTATCTGATAGGTAGTTTTTTTTTCTTTATCTTCTTCCCACCTTCTACCCTCAAGTCAGCCATGGTGTCTATTGTTCCCCAATCTGTGTCCATATATATCCATTGTTTAGCTCATACTTATAAATGAGAACATGCAGTATTTGGTTTTCCATTCCTGTGTCAGTTCACTTAGAATAATGGCCCTCAGCTCCATTCATCTTCCTGCAAAGGACATGATCTCATTCTTTTTATGGCTGCATAATATTCGATGGTGTATATGCACCACATTTTCTTTATCCAGTCTGCCATCGACGGGCATTTAGGTTGATTCTATGTCTTTGTTATTATAAACAATGCTGTGATGAACATGTATGTGTATGTGTCTTCATGGTAGAACAATTTATATTCCTTTGGGTATATTATCAATAATGGGATTGCTGGGTGGGATGGTAGTTCTGTTTTAATTTCTTTGAGGAATCACCAAACTGCATTCCATAACAGCTTAAATAATATACATTCCCACCAGTGTTACAGAATGTTTGGGATATTGTTTATCCAGTCAGTAACCTCTGTGGCCAGTAGCACCTTAGCCCAAGTTTTGCTTAGGCCCACTGTGCTCCTTTCACCCATTTGGTCTGGCAGACTGTACTTGGCTCACACTACCTGCCTGGGTCCCATACCTGCTAAGGGCAAGTCAGGCATGGAATGTCAAGGGGTTCATGAGCGAGCCTGAGTTCCAGCCACTGTGCACATTAGATGTGCAGTGAGCAAGTAGCTATGCTGCTGGCATGTTCACTGTCTCTGTGACGCTGCAGCCAGACCAGTTGCACTACAAGCAGCTTCCACAGCTGGCACTGGGGAACATGGTTGATTGTTCCTGGAAGCTTGGAGATGCTGGGAATAGGCCCCAAAGAGGGATTCACAGCTCTGGCTCAGGGAGCTCCCAGGTCTGGGGTTCTTGAAGAATCACAGTTCTTCTTTCCTTCTCTTTGCTCACAGTATGGCAGGCAAGGGATATGTCTCAGCCCTGTTTGTGTTACAGCTCTTTGAGCCTCACCATTCAGTGGGTCCCTAATTCTTGTCCTGTGATCAGGAAGAATGAGGTACACAGACAAGTAGAGGGTGACCAAGATGAAGAGGAGCTTTGTTGGGCGATAGAACAGCTCAGAGGAAAGCCGCAGGGCCAGCTCCTTTCTATGCCCAGGGTGTTCCAAAGAGTATTCAGCTCCCAGCAGAGAGGGTAGCTCCTCTTGGCTGGGCAAGTCATCCTGAGACGTGTTCAGCTCTCAGTAGAGCAGAGGGTAGCTCCTCTCTGCTGCTGGTTGTCCCATTATCTGTGCAGCACTCAGCAGAGAGGAGACACTAGAGTGAATGGCTCCTCTCTGCAGGCATATTATCTTGACATCTCTGCAGCTCTCAGCAGAGAGGAGGCCCTAGATTGGGTTGCTCTTCTGTGCAGCTGGTTGTCCTGAAGTCTGCTCAGCTCTGGCTGATTCCAGGGCTTTTATGGGCCACAGAGGGGTGGCAGTGCACGCTTATTGGTCCATAGTCCCCCATGGGCAGGCCTAGAAAAGGCACTACAAGTTCCCAATCTGGTCTGTGGCACTGGCAGCACTGGCTCACTCATGCACCCCTTGACATTCCATGCCTGACTTGCCCTTGGCAGTCATGGACCCAGGCAGGTACTGTGAGCCAAGCACAGTCTGCCAGGCCAAGTGGATGAAAGGAGTTTTCAGGCCCTCCCTGGTCTGAAGATGGGGCCTCCTGGGAGACCTGCCCCCTTCTATCCAGGAACCTGTCTGCTTCCTGCTACTGCTCATGGTGCCCAGGCTTTAGGTGTCAAGGGGTATCTGCAGGCCAGCACAGAGCTTCTGACTGACCCTACTCAACTTCCCTTCTATGTTCATCAGTGCCCAAAGTTTGGAGTGTCTTAGGTGGCAAGAGGCTTGTGTTTCAACACTGCCTCAAGTGTGTGAACACCAGCGAGCTGTGACAACACCCAGGCTTGGCCCTAACGTTGCTACAAGATTGAAGTGGGCACCAACAGCACGGAGAAGCCAGGCGGCGGGAGCAGGAACTGTAAGGGTAGTGGGACCTTTCTGGACCCCCAGGAGTGCAGATTCAGGCAGCTGCAGCTGTGCCCAAAAGGGTGGGGCTCCTGCCTGCTTCTGGACCCAAAGAGCACAGAGATGCCCCGTTTGCAGCCATGGCTTGGGTGGTTGCAGTGGCATCTGGTGAGCTTCTGCCTCTACTGAGTAGGGGTGGGGTTCCCACTTGTCCCTGACTCCTGCTGGCTCCATGAAGCATGCAGCCCTGGCCAAGCTTCCGTGCTGCAGCCAGCATGATGGCAGTGGCTGCTTTAGATGGTCCATTGCTGCCGTTACCAGCATATATGTTCCTTTTTCTCCATAACCTTGTCAGCATCTGTTATTTTTTAACTTTTTAATATTAACCACTCTGACTGGTATGATATGGTATCTCATTGTGGTTTTGATTTGCATTCATCTGATGATTAGTGATGTTGAACATTTTTGTATGTTTGTTGACCACTTTGATTTCTTCTTTTGAAATGTGTCTGTTCATGTATTTGCCCACTTTTAAATGGAGTTTTTGCTTTTCTGCTTGTTAAGTTAAATTCCTTATAGATTCTGGATATTTGACCTTTGCATTGATTGCACATATTTTCTCTCATTCTGTAGGTTTTCTGTTTAATCTGTTGATAATTTCTTTTGATGTGCAGGATCTTTTTAGTTTAATTAGGTCTCACTTTTCAATTTTTGTTTTTATTGTAATTGCTTGTGATGTCTTTCTCATGAAATCTTTGCCTGGTTCTATGTCCAAAATAGTAAATCCTAGGATTGTTATTTTTCAAGGGAATTTTTAGTTTTAGTTTTTATTTTTAAGTTCTTTAGACCAGTGCATTTGTCTTGGATTGTGAGAGCTGGAGTCATAGTTAAGAAAGACTTAGTGAATTGGGCATTGAGCTTGGAAGGGTGGGAATGTGTCTTCCTCTAAGAGGCACGTGTTTCTGCAAAGTAATCAGTTTTTTCATTCTTGGGTGCAGGAGTGACTGATATTTCTGGAGTGATATTTTGAGACACTTTATATAAATAGATAGAAATTTTACCTGAAGATCTGTGATCTTGTGTACATGTAACTAATCCTTCTTAATGTCAATGACTGTCTTTCAGTGGAATAAGTTGAATGAAAATATGCATTAAAAGCATGTAATTTATAATAAAAAGTCTTCAACCCTATTTTTTTATTTGAGGTAGGGGTTGATGACAAATGATAAGAAATGGACTATAGCTTATAGATTTTTATAGCCCAGCGCCTCTATCCTAATATGAGTTGGACAAGCACTAGAGAGTTAAGTAATATTCCTAATGCCACATAACTAGATCTTCTATTCTTTACTATAGCATATCTTATTCTTAAAAAGAATGTTATCCCAGAAAAGTGTATGTATATTCTGTATAAATTCACCCCCCCTTGAAAGAGAAATAATTTTGCAAGTGTTTGATATAGAATTTATGGAAAACAGACTAGATTATCTGGATGCAACAAGAGTTGATGTATAAATCAATCATTAGGAACTGAAAAGATGCAAATTAAAATCAAATTTCAATACTATTACAGACATGAAAAATTAAAATTTGAAAATTTTGGTAATTCCATGAGTTGGTTATGATGTAGTCCATCTGGAGCTCTCTTACACTGCCTGTATGCCTGTAAGAATATAAATTGGATTATCTAATTGGCAGAATACACTGATGTTGAGCATAGTAATCTCTATGTTTATAATACCTTTATTTGTCAATGCTCCAAACTGGAAGCAACCCAAAAGGAGAAAAAATAAATAAATAATGCTATATTTAAGCAATAGCATGATATAGAGAAATGGCAATAGACTAGTACGACCTGCAAAAGCAAGGATAACTCACACTAAAGAAAGAACCAGATGCTGTAAGAGTAGATAAAATGGGATTCATTTACAAATAAAATTAAATAAATTAATTATGGTATTATAACTCAGGATAATGATAACCTCTAAGGAAAAGGGAGAGTATAGGAATTGGACAGTTAAAAGAGGGCTTTTGAGGTTCTGGTATTTTTCAATTTCTTGGCTTTTATGGTAGTTACACAGAAGTGTTCACTTTGTAATAATTTTCCAAGCTGTACACTTATTATCTCTATTTTTTTCTGTATATATGAGTCAACATATTTAAAACAAAAGTTGATATACAGAAAACTGAAAAATAAAGAAGATAATGACTAGATAAAATTTAAAATTGTAAGACTATTTTTAAAACGTAGGTCTTAGCTTAACTAAAATGAAATTGATAGAGAACATATTGGTAATTCACATGCTTACATTGCCATTAAACAAGGAGATTAGAGTAAAAATTCTTTGGAAATAGATGTTCACAGACTAGTTAACTAGCCTAGAGAACAGAAGCAAGATAAGAAAAAGAAAAAAGACAAGTTTGAGAAAGTTAAGAATAATAGAGGTTAGAATGGGAAACAATTCAATTAGAGCATAAGAGTCAAGTAAAGACATTCTGAGTAAGTCACTTTTTTTGCAATAGGCAAGGCTATTTCCTGCCATATATCTGCAGCTTTTCCATCTACCTTAGCTGTCTCACCCAAGGGGAATCATAGTACAGTCTAATAGTCCTGTGCCCTCAAAAGTTGGCTGGGGTAGAAAGAGACAATTAAGAAGGATGAAGTTGTACTAAAGAGAAAATAGGTTTAGTTCCCAAATACAGGACTAGCCTAACATATTACATTGACTCTGTGCTGATAACACATGGACACACTTATGGTGGATACAGGAAACCTTCTTGAGAAGCTACGTTCATTGTCAAAATTTTTAATAAAGGTACAAAATTCTTAATTCCCATGTGGGTATTTTCCTTACAGACAAGAGCAGATGACATCTCCTTCCTACAGGCTTTCATGATTGTTCATGGTTATCTCATGAACAATATTATAATATTGTTCATGAGAATAATATTTCTCATATCTGCTTTCCTTCTGGTCTGTATACTGCATAGGACAAGAACCACACTTAACCTTCCACAGCTGGATCCTTAGAGCCTAGCACAGTGCCTGGCACATAATGAATGACTAAAACTTCTCCCAAAGGAACTCAACCCGTAAGTTGCTTTCCAAATTACAACAAAAAGCACTAACTTCAAACTCACTGAAATTGATTCTCAAAGTGGGCTTTTCTGTAGCTTTTCAGTCTTCTTCAAAGTACTCATGTTGCTGTTCTTTTTGCATCTTGGCAGATGAGTAAAGAAAGTCACCCTGGTGGTGACAGCAACAACTCTGGGTATTCCACAGTTGTAAAACTTTTGACATATTTTCTAAGGAACCAGTTTAAAAAATCACATTCTCTGATGATTCCCTTATCTGAATGTCCTCTTCTCTGATGGATAGCAAGTTTCATGCTGTCTTTCAGTTTCCTACCTTCTCTCTTATGTAGTTTTAAGTTGCCCAATGAATGTTCATCACTTTGAATTGAATATCTTCACTGCAGAAAATTTCCACACTCTTCACTTCACAGATAGAAGAAATAGCTTTCTTCTCCATTCTAGTTAAAAGTGATTGTGAGGAAATGAGTAACTGCGGTGAATCTCAGTCATGTGGATGGAGGTTCAAATGTAAATGAGAATTAGAAAATGTCTAAGAGACAGTTCAATTTAGACCTATGATTCAAAACTGGATTAGCAACTCACACTTGTCATCACATATTTTTGTCTGATGACTATTCTTATTTTAACTAAAGATAGTTTCAGTCATGTTAATATATGACTCAATGAACAATGCAAATGACTTAACACAATAAGTTCTATAACTTCCTAACACTGGAATTACTAAAGTATTTCCCATCACAGGAAACAAATGAAAATTATGCTAAAATCATATAAATTTAAAGGCACTAAATATCTTTTTGAGTTAAAATCATTAAGATTGGGAAGAGTTTAACATTTTAAATGGAAAAACAGGAAAAGAAACATATTAACTCTCTTTAAAATCATCCCAACAATGATTTTTACAATTACTTCAACACGAGCTCTACGTGGACTTAATTGGTTTGAGTAATTCAATACTTTCCAGTCTAGAATTTCTTCAGGGATCTCCAATTAAATATAGTTGACTCAATTTCTATTTATATGAATTATCTATAGCTATGTAATAATATTACCAAAAAATTAGCAGTTTAAACATCCCACACTTACTTTCTCACGGTTTCCCTGCATCAGGACTTCAGACAGGGTATAGCTAGTTTTCCACTTCAGTGTCTTACAAGGCTGCAATCAAAGTGTCAGTTATGTCTCAGTTTTTATCTGGCTTTGTCTAAGAAAGGGTCTTCTTCCACGTGCATATGGATATTGACAGAATTCAATTCTTTACGGCCTATAAGGCTAAGGGTATTATTTTCTTGCTGTTAGCCAGAGGCTGGTCTCAGTTCCTTGCCTCATGGGCCTCTCCAACAGGCCTGCTTGTTTCATCAAAGTGAAGGAGAAATTGTATCCTAGCAAGAGGGGTGGTTAATCTTATGCAGTGTAATCAGGAAAGTAATATCCATTACCTTTACGATAATATATTGTTTAGAAGCAAATCCTGTCCCCTGTCAAAGGGAAGGAATGACACAAAGACAGAAGTATGAAGAGACAGCAATCACTGGTAGTCATCTTACAGTTGTGTCACATCTGTCAGTGAAATGGAACCAATGGCTCTTGCCTAGCTTATGACTCTATTCTGATAGAGCCCAGGAACTTTCTCCTTGATTATCAGAAAGGTGACTTTTTAGTTCAAAATGTGTATTTCCACTGTCTTCCTGAATTAGATTTTTTTTTTTTGAGACGGAGTTTCACTCTCGTTACCCAGGCTGGAGTGCAATGGCGCGATCTCGGCTCACCGCAACCTCCGCCTCCTGGGTTCAAGCAATTCTCCCACCTCCGCCTCCTGAGTAGCTGGGATTACAGGCACGCGCCACCATGCCCAGCTAATTTTTTTGTATTTTCAGTAGAGACGGGGTTTTACCATGTTGACCAGGATGGTCTCAATCTCTTGACCTCTTGATCCATCCACCTCGGCCTCCCAAAGTGCTGGGATTACAGGCTTCAGCCACCGCGCCCGGCCTCTGAATTCGAGTTAATGGACTAGTAACATTTGATTGAGAAGATGGTGGAGAAAAACAAAGAGCAACTGATATTAGATTACCAACTTTTATTTTGCCAAAAATGTATAAAAGGAAAATAAAAAGCAAATGTGATTGCCGTTTTATTGATTGAAGTAAGATCAAATACCCAAAAAAGTAAGAGCAAAATTTCAAGTAGAGAATTTGGCAATTTATGAAACTTAAATATTTTATATTTTAAAATTCTATAATTGTGTTTTTCTCTTTTCACCACAAACCAGTGAAAAGTTAGTTACTTACTGTTTCTCAGATTGGCATTTGAGAACTATCATAGCAGAGAAACAAGATTTTTTTCTATAATAAATTAAGATATATAACTTGCTTAACTCCTAAAGAAATTAACTAGATTTACTACTTAAATATGGAGCAAAGTAAAACTTTTAAATATGAAAGCGAACGAAGACCATGTAAAGGAAGCAGATGGAATGGAGCATACCAGATGCCAGAAAGAAATTAGCAGAAACTAGGGCACTGGATTTGGCTGTAAGGTCTTTGGCCATCAAGATGCCTTATGTAGATGACAAGTTTGGATTAGAGAATGTGTGACTCCAACTGAGGAAAGATTATTTTTTTCTTTAGACTTGAATGCAATCGGAATTTAGCCCAAGAGTTCTTCTGTGAAGGACTTTTATCTCTTCCCAAATTATGAGCAATGTCTTTCAAACAGGGAGTTTTTCATATTTGCAGAAGGCATATTTCTTGAGACTTGTTCCTTATCCATCTTCATACTCTTCTAATTATGGTAATCATTCTATGAACCATAGGGTGTGCAGTGGATGCAAGGGAGAAAGGCTGAATAGGTGCTCAGGTATTATGTTTTTTTCCCAGGTATATGTGATTTCTAATAGTCTTACCCAATACAGAGCAGAACCTAGAGGATTTCAATAAACATGTTAGAGATTGGAACATTGAGTGGTTTAGGTATCAAAACTTGCTCTGTTCCTAAAAAATCTGGCAGTGTTTTTTTTTCTAAAAGATAAACTTTATTGGGCTATAATTAATCTATGATAATCTTTCACAGGCCAATTTGCCTTTCTTTGTTTGCTCTTAGTATATTGTATTAGATGCTAGAGGATGCTGTGCTGTTGGCCTAAGATGAAGAAAAAAAGAGGAAGATTCAGTGGTGGTGAAGCCAATGATTCAGAGTGAAAGAGAAGAACAAGGTTGGATTTAACAAGGAGGCCCAGACTGGCAAGAAGAATGCAACTAGAAAAGCTCTCTGTTGAGAAAAGCAGAGGGAGAATTAAAGCATCTAAAACCAGTCACTAGAAAAGAAAGAATGAGAGAATGACATTTAGATTGAAAAAATAAAAATAAAAATTTAAATATCAGAAAAAGTCATTAGAATATAACTAATTTTTCCTTTTCTTTTTGTTTTTTGGCCTTGAGACCCTGGGAGGGGCTGAGTTCCAGATGTATCTTTTGATAAGATAAATTATTCATTATAGGTCTAGTTGAGTAAAGCATGTGATTGCTACAGCGATTTAGACATCAGGTGTAAAGCAGAATTACCTTAGCTTCATTTCTATATGAGTCAAAATAAGACTTGGTAAGTCTAGTACAAAATGCATGAAAGACTTGATACTGTATTCATCGTTCACTTCTTTGCAGTTAAAATATGGAAGGAAGACAATTAACTAAAGGAGGCTGATCTAGAATAGTAAAGTCACTAACATTTAGGTGTTAGGTTTCCAAGAGATCTTTATGTGACAGAAAAGTGAAGAACTTTGAAATTAAGAATGTAGATATTTATAGAACTTGTAAAACCAGGGTCTTAAAGTTCAGAATCTATAATATTATGTAGGAGGTTGGAGATCTATTTTTTTTTTTTATCAATAGTCTAGATTGTGACTCACTGAGCTGGTAGAAGCACTAGAATGTAAGTATATTACAAGTTCCCAGGCTCCCAGTATGAAACTGATCTGAGTCAAACAGTCACACTCTGAAAGACATTATCTCAGAGGAAATGTAGCCTTAAATTAGCCTTGAGATAATTATTTGCTTGTAGACACTCAGCAATGAAAAACTCTAGAACCCATTTTATAAACCTTGTGGAAGACAGTGTGGCAATTCCTGAAGAATTTAGAAGTAGAGAAACCATTTGACCCATATATCCCATTACTGGATATATACCCAAAGGATTATAAATTATAAAGACACTTGCACACATATATTTACTGCAGCACTATTTACAATAGCAAAGACTTGGAACCAACCCAAATGCCCATCCATGATAGACTGGATAAAGAAAGTGTGGTACATATATACCATGGAACACTATGCAGTCGTAAAAAAAGAATGAGTTCATATCCTTTGCAGGGACATGGATGAAGCTGGAAACCATCATTCTCATCAAGCTAACACAGAAACAGAAAACCAAAAACTGCATATTCTCACTCATAAGTGGGAGTTGAGTAATGAGAACATTTGGACACAAGGAGGGAAATAACATACACTAGGGGGTGGGAGGCAAGAGGAGGGAGAGCATTAGGACAAATACCTAATACGTGTGGGCCTTAAAACCTGGATGGTGGGTTGATGGGTGCAGCAAACCACCATGGCTCACATATACATATGTAACAGACATGCACATTCTACACATGTATCCCAGGACTTGTCAAAAAAAAGAAAAGAAAAGAAAAATCACACCATTATTCAGTGAATGCCACTATACTTGATAGTTTTCATCAACTCTCATATAATTGGACCTCATTCTACCTGTTTAAGGAATATAATAGTACACCCAATGTACAGATGAGTACACTAAATATAAGAGAGGTTAAGTACATTTTTCATGGCCAAAGAACTATTAAGTAATGGAATCATAATTTAAAATTAGTTCTGAGTACCTCCTCAAACACTGTATTTTCCCCTTCTCACTATGATGCTTCCCAGAATAATTGCTCATATTAATATCAGTGTTTTTGCAGTTATTATCAGAGGAAATGGTAATAATAAACATATAACAAACTACCCCCAGGTTAATGAAATTTTCCTCCATATTCCATATGACAAGCTAATTATGTTCTTGTGAGTCATCGGCAAATTCTGTTTTATTCATTAAACTATTGTTTACTGAGTGTCAACTATGTACCAGCAATTGTAAGTACTGAGCAGACTAGCAAGACAAAGTCTCTGCTTTCTGAAACCTCCTTTAATGTATTTCTAATCACTCTGTACATGAAAGCCAACATCCAGATCACTGGATTCCCTCGTAATAGTTTCTGGAATACCCATTGGTATTCTACCAATGCCCAGGTGGAATCTATTCCCCATATTAGTAAATAACACAGAAGTTCTGTTATTTCTAAATATAAAATGTATTTTAAATCTGTACACTTTTTTTGTCTTCACTCCCACTTGATCCAAGCCATTATTACCTCTTGCCTGAATTAATACAGTAACTTTTCAGCAACCATTCTCTATGGTTCCATGTTTGTTTCTGTCCAATCCATTTCTAACATAGCAACGTACTAACACAGCAATGTAAACGTTAATGAAATTTAACTTTTCAAAAATTTAAATTTACTCTGGGTGTCTCACAACTTCCATTTCTTTGATGCTGTATTAGTCTGTTTTCACACTGCTAACAAAGACATACCAGAGACTGGATAATATATAAAGAAAAAGAGGTTTAATGGAGTCATAGTTCCTTGTGGCTGGGATGGTTGCAATCATGGTGGAAGGCAAAAGGCATGTCTTACATGGTGGCAGGTAAGACAGGATGAGAGCCAAGTGAAAAGGGAAACCCCTTTTAAAACCATCAGATCTCATGAGACTTATTCACTACCACAAGAACAGTATGGAGAAAACTGCCTCCCTGATGCAATTATCTGTCACCAGGTCCCTTTCACAACATGTGGGAATTATGGGAGCTACAACTCAATATGAGATTTGGGTGAGAACACAGCTAAAGCCTATCAGATGCATTTCCATTGCTCTTATTATACAAACTTAAACTTCTGACAATGGTCTACCAAGCTCTACATACCTAGTACCTGCCTAACTCTTCAAACTCATTACAAATTAATCTGCTCACTGCGCACAATTCTTCATTCACTCTGGCTTTTTAAAATGTATGATCCAGAAAGCTAAGCCTTTTCTAGTTTTCAGTTTTGGACTTGTTTCTCTACCTAGGCCACTGTTAGCTGAACAGTGTCCATGACCCTTGGGTTCATTGCAGTATCCACATTATCTGTTAAATGTCCAACACATAGAACAAACCAGACAGTGTACAGTATGAATGAATAAAAAGTTAAAGTTTTAAAAGCCTTACTATAAATCTGTCTCTAGAACAAAATAATACTTGGGGCTTTCTGAGATGAATAAAAATACAAAATGTCTCCAGGTAACATATTAATCATTATAAGAGAAGCACTCTAAATGTTCAAAGAGTCTATACCAAGATGAAAAAATTTTTAAAAAGTAAAGAATGAAAATGAAACTGAAAATCTTATTCCAAATATTTTCTCTTTTATGCATCCCAACACACATTGCTAGGTTATTTAGATAGCGATTTATTCACATGCTCATTCATTTACCTTTCCACGAGTACATTTGTTTTTAGTAGCTACATCTTAAAAAGAAAAGGTAAAAAATATATTTATTCTGCTGCCAAGCATTTTGGCACAAAGTAGAAAAGTTATAGCAGGGACAAAAATAACTCTTAAGTATAAAGTTTTGAGCGAAATGTGGTTTAAGAGATCTATTGATAAAATGCTTTGGGAGATCAGAAAGGGGAGAAAAACCCCTGGAGAAGATATGGGGTTATTATCTTTATAGTTTCACCTTCAATAACTGAAGAAGGATGGGATGTATGTATGGGATGTGTGTGCATGTGTGTGTGTGTGTATACATCAAGGTGAGGGAAACATGAGAAGGTATAAAAGAAGGGAATTATGAGGAAATTTTATTTTTCTTGGAATATAAAAGACTTCAAGGAGAATAGTGTAAAAATATAAACAGATGACGGTTCAGTTTAATTATACACAGTTCCCAAAACCATTACAAGGTATTGGATTTTAATTCTGTAATTAACAATGAGTCATGAGCATTTCTGGAGCAAGGAATGGGGTCATAAAAGCTCTATTATAAACAGTTAAATCAAGGTAATCTTTTTAAAATTTTGAGTTTTATTTCATTATTTCTCATTGAGATATTCACCTAGCATAACAGCCACCATTTTCATATGTACAGTTTGTTACTATTTAGTAAAATCACAAAATTGTGCAACTATCACTATTATTTTATTCCAGAATATTTTAGCACCTGAAAAACTAGTGAATTGTTTTCCATAGTAGTTACATCACATTACATAATCACCAGCAATGTAGGAGAATTCATTTCTCCTAATCCTTGCTAACACTTGTTATTATATTTTTTAATTATAATAATTATACTGATGTTAAGTGGTATCTTGTGGTTTTGATTGGAATTCTTCTAATAAATAATGATGTTGAGCATCTTTTTATATGATTATTAGATTAGAATATTCAAATTTTTTGGTCAAGTTTTAATTATGTTATCTGTCTTTTCATGGTTGAGTTGTAGGAGGTTGTTTTAATATGTATTTAGACTACAAGACCCTTATTAGAGACATGATTTGTAAATATTTTCTTAGATTCTGTGGTTTGCTTCATTTTCTTGGTAGTGTTCTTTGAAGCAAACAATTGCTAATTTTTGGTAAACCCTAATTAATTTATTGTTTTTCTTTGGTTGCTTCTGCTTTTGATGTTATATGCCAAAACCGTTTCATAATCTAAGATTACAAAGATTTACACCTTCCTTCACATCTGCCAAATGGAAATCAATTATAAAAGCTTTATTTGTTTTCTTTTATAGCCAATGACTGTCAAATTCTTAGACTACGTAGCTTTTTCTATAGTTCAGCGTTAAGGATGAGAAAATGCTTGTGTTGTCTAAGTCATTTTTCACCATGAAACTAAGTTGGTCATTCATGAATGTTACTGATCCCTCAACAGTGACTAGAGAATAACAAACTATACTGAAGTATAAACGCTGGATATTTGGCTGATTTATTAATTCACAATGGTCAGCCTTAAGATGTGCACAGTTTAAATTCTTGTTGCAACAAAATTATAAATAACTATAAGCCAGGGATCTAAAGAGTTGCTCTGCAATACTCCAAACCATAACTGTTCTATCCCCAATCATTATCATACTTTTAACAAGAGTGATATCTTTAATCTCTTTCCTCTCTGTCCCTAGAGTCAGACACAGTTTCATATCAATCGAGTTGGCCACATAGCACGTCTATGGTCTCTGAGCACGTGTTTCATTTTTATAATCCCTCTGGGGCTCAGGCATTAGAGTCAGAAAGGGATAATAAATTTTCCCTCTACTTATTAGCTGTGTGATTTAGACTACTTAATCTCATCAAGAGTGTCCTTGTCTGTAAAACACAGGCAATGATACTTACCTTGTGGAATGGCTGTGAAGAACAACCATGATGCAAAGCATGTAACCAAATATCTGATACACAAAGCACGTTATCTAATGTTGCAATCATTTTGTTGTAAAGATAATACAGAGGTCTTATTTTGTTAGCAATTTTGAGAAAAAACCATAAAACTTTTGGAAATGACGATGCTAATGAAAAATATGACCAGTTCAAATATTTATGCTTATAAAGCAAAATAAATTTCTTTTTCCTGTTTCTTTCTACTGGTTAGTTCTCTGGACTTTTTATGTCTTAAGAGTCAGGGTAAAAAATGAAAGGCATATGCAATTCTATCACATTTTGTCATTATTGCTTTCTTCACCTAGGGGCAATGGCCACAAATACTTAAGGATACTGTGAGTTCTGTGTGTACTTGAAATTCACCATCTGGAAGGTTACATTATTTCCTAGGGCCAAAGACACCCATCGGGTGCTTTGGGACTCACCCTTATCAAAGTGTCACATCTCACTGAGATAGGAAAATACTTTCTAGATGGAAGTCAGTACCCTACAATAATAATAGCTGGGCCTTCTCTGTGTTACTGAGATGGCTAATCCATTCTAGTTGGAGAATCCTTGGGCCTCTTAGATTACTGAGATGTTTAGTTGTTCCCACTAAAGCTATGTGAATTCATCACGGACCTTATCTCATATGTTCAATACCAAAAGAGCACATATCCTTACTTGAAGTCAGCAGCAGTTTTCAGCAAAAAAGGAACAGTTGGATATAACAGATTAAAGACACGAATGTCAACTCATCCTTCTGTCTCCATGGTCTGGATGACTCTATCCTTTCAGTAGCAAATGTTGAAGAGTAATTATCTTTCTACTAACTTGCTTTCAAATGCCAGGAGGTTATAAATATCTTATAGGAACTAAACAGCTTGAAGAGATGTAAAAAGGAAGAGAAAAGAGTGGGTCTCTTCTGATGCCAACTATTATCTATGCCCCATGGTCTTGAAATTTAACCACTTAAGGTGCCTTGATTTCCTCACCAACAACATGAAAAAAAACCAAGTATAAAACTTGTAATATCCCTTACAACTCTAAATTCTACATGCAAGTAATTAGGAAGAAATATTGTTTGTCTTATCATAAAATGTATGAGATTAAATGACATAAATATATATTCCTGGCCAGTAAACAGCAACTAAAAGGGAAAGAATCAGTAACGATTTTGAAGAAATGCTCACTGAAATGGAAGACAAAAAGCATTCAGCAAGAGCTCAAACTAAATGAATGTTAATGAACTGCAAAGAGGGCTCTGGATTACGTATTAAAGAGAAAAGCATGAGTAATAGGCCTCGGGCATTTTGCCTTACTTATCCCTGGTACTGTGATGCTCCTGTGGCTTTTTTGATTGAACTACAGTAAGGATATTTTAGAGAGGACTTAGACTGATTCAAGTACATTCAATAATACCAAATGATGTGAAATTTACTTGTTAGTTAAATGTCTTGTATTTTGTGAATAAATTAATTTCAGCAAGGGAATTTTGAAGACAGTTCTCTCCACTAGTGTGTCCTGTTATTGTGTTCTACTAATTTGTTATGGAACTGGCAAACATTGTCTTCACCCTGGGCTGAATTCCTCTAGTCTATAGTACAATATTTAGCACTTTATAATTTATGAGCATAGCTTTTATGTGTGTATTTTTACCACCATTTACCTTTATAAGTTCCCTGATAGCAGTTAACAAATTTGGTTCTAATATGTTATTCTCACCAAGACCCAGCTTTAGCCTGGCCAAGGAGATATTGCTCCAAAAACAATGTTTTATTATCCCTCAACATCATGGAGTCAAATAACCAGTCAAGATAAACGGTGGACATTTGGGAAAGGACTATTCTGAATGTGCTCAGACTGGGAATTCTCCCTTCATGCTAAATCATTGTCCAGTTGACAGGTCTTTGGAAAAAAATATTATCCTGCAGTCACAATGAAGATTCCTTTTGTTTATGCACGTGTATTGCTTTCTCCACCACTGTAACATGGTTCAAAGTTTTCCTTCTATTCTTTTTCTCATTACTAGAATCTGCATAATCCCTATTGCATTTATAAAAAAATGCTACCAATAATATTGCTATTTATTTTGTCCCGCTCAGATTTTCCTGGGAACATGTAACACTCACAATTTAGCTTCTAATATATCACCCACAATAAAGATGACAGTTCGAAGATTATCAAAATTTAGGAATCTTATTTCTACTGCACTTCATTAGGTGTATGTGAGGAGTGTGTAGGGGAGGGAGTGATTGGGTATATGTTACATGTTTTGGAAAGCTACTTTACCTCTCTTTCAATGTTTTCATTCATCAAATGCAGATGATAATACCTTATCCATCATTATTGGTGGTTGTGGAGTTCAGGTGAGAGATGAGATAAAGTACAATAAAAACTGACACTGAATTATGGCTATTGATGCAATTTTATAGGTTGTTTTATTATAAATAATTACTGTCTATATGATCTTGCCTTTTAAATCATAATGGTAAAAGAACATTAAATATGATACTTTAATATCAGACAACTATAGACACAATAGCTATTTATTTACTAAGTACCTGAGCTTGGGCAAGTTGCTTAACTTTTTTATGCCTTTGTTTTTTCATGGTTAAGAGTAAGAATGACTGAGCTTTCTGAAAGTTCAACTGAGATAAGGCACTCATATTATATAGTCTGGCACAAAGTAAAGACCAAAATATTAGATATTGTTATTGACTTGGAGAAATATGTGGAAGGAATAGCCTTGATACAAACTTCCTTAGATAGCAGGTTTGAACAATAGCAGAAACATTTAACATTTGTAATTAATAAAATATTAAGTAAAGTTTAATTTAAGTTTGTAGCCTTAGCCACAATCAGCATCTGAGGGGATGAGAAAGTGCTGTTTACATTTTAAAAACGTATTATTTCGAGGCATGTTGATGGTGGTGTGGTCTACAGCCATAAATTGCAAGAGCCAAGATGATTTGACTGCCTCTTCCTGTCTATGATCTGCCTATTTTGGGGTCCAACTCAACCTCTGAGAATCAAGTTCTCCCATGTCCATTGTAGGCACTTCTGGAACAGATCAGCCTCATCAAATCAAACACTCTGAGTTCAACCCTCTCCTCATCATGCCAAAAAAAAAAGTCTATTCTGCATAATCCTTTTGGATTTCTATGAGACTTGCACAAAGCAAAGAAGCTAAAAAGGAAAAAAACAACAACAAACAAAAACAAAAAACAGGTGGCAGTAGTTCATTGGAATGCAAAGGTGCTAACCAGGGGCTCCTTTCATCTAGTAATTGCCTCATGGTTCACAATTACTCTCCATGCCAATTATGACAAGATAAATGTCTTTCCATGTGGTGGCGTCTGAAAGACAGCTGCTTGTTTACAACCAGTCATTTGGGTGTCTGTGATTGTCTGAGGTTTTTAATGCAGGGTAGAAACATTTAACCAAGAAAAAAAAAAAAAAAAAAAAAAGAAGAAGAAGAAGGTATCCCTGTGACTGACACAGATTCAGATGTGAAACATAGGTCATCATGCAACTCTGACTCTGAGTCTATTGCCCATTAGCAAACGGGAGATTTCATTACCAGCACAGCCCCCTGAAGATCTAAGACAAAATTAATGTGAGTGAAACACAGAAAAATATTAGCGAGAAGGTGATGAAGAAGGGAGCTTTAGGGAGGTGGAGAGAGCCCAGTTGCGGCAAGGAAATGTGCATTAGACAGTGAATTATGCTTCAATTTAAATCTTTCCACCTACACTCCTTATGGTCTCTCCATGTGGCTCATTTTTGCTCTGACTTTTAAGTTAAGCAACTTAAAATTGTAAATTAGAGAAAAATTTGTTTTGTGTAGGAACATAAAATTAGAGGCCTATAAAGGGACTCAGAGGTCAGCTTTTGGTGATTGTTTATATCAACTGACAATAGACCTTAGAGCAAATTTGCTCTCTGGGTTGCCACACCTGGTTTCTAGTCCCATGGAAGTTCTTTACATTTGATTACAAGCACCTTGTGACTGCGATTCAAAACTCAGTATTTCAGGAACACTGCAGGTTTGCTATCATCTGACAAAGATGTGTCATAATGGAACAAGTAGTTTGTCCTATATCAAAGAAGAGATATTCAAGACAAATAAAGATTAAATAGTAAACTTGTAACTGTATACCATTTTAGTTGGAAAGAGATTAAACCTCTTTCTGCTTCTTTTATTTAATTTAGAGATCTGTGCTAGGTGGGTAAATTTTGATTTGGGAAATTTATCTTTTAATAAGCTACAGCTGCAGATGGCCAACAAACCAGACCCATAAAATGTTCAAAATGTTCAAAAATGATCTACTTAAACATATTTAAGTAGATCATATGTGTCAGTGTTTATGAGTCTATAATTGTGTGAGTATATATAATTGAGTGTATGAGTACAATTGTGAGACTGTGAGTATATGTTTGTGAGCATGTGTGAATATTAAGTATAAGCTTCCAGTCTGTGAGTGTGTTTGTACATATTCATTTATGTGTTTAAGTGTATGTGTACATATGAAAGAATATGTGAGTGTGTATGTTTATATATGTCTATGTGAGTGTGCACATATCTGTGTATGTTTGTGTAAGTATACGGTCTTGGATTAGAATTCAGCCACTTATTGATGGTACCTTCTCCCTTTTAATGATAAGGTGACATAAGGTATGTAATAATCTTCATAAAATCTAGAGTGCTGTATGTAATAATCTTCATAAAATCTAGAGTGTTGTGCAAGTCTAATTCATTATTACAGATGCATAAAACATACTATTTTACAGCTTTAAGACTGGAGCAGTACTGTATTTCAATAACTATACTCTCTGAATGCCTATATGTAGTCAGAAAATTCAATCTAAATGTTTATCCATTATTCGAAATGTAACTTTTATATCCTTTCTCTCATTCCTAATTCATAAGACTTCCTTTCCCAGTATTTCTGAAAAGATATCTTTATGACCATTAAAAATGAGCTCTTCTGCTTGGTCTATTTTTTTCACCCTTTACTTGGCACCGGTAACTATAACCAGTCTTGCCATATGAATTTCCCATTAATATTTTGCAGTTGTGGAAGAAGGTACCCCTCTCTGTGTGCCAAACTGGAACAAGTGTTACTTGTACATATATAAAAGTGGTCCAGATATGATGGTTCTCCTTTCTTAAAAGCTTATTTAAAGTTATCGTTTGTGGGTGACCTCTTGAATTCTAAAACAAATTCCTTTTTTTATTTTTTTGAAACAGTCTTGCTCTGTCACCCAGCTGGAGTGCAGTGGTGTGATCTTGGCTTACTGCAACCTCCACCTCCTGGGTTCAAGTGATCCTCCTGCTTCCACCTCCCAAGTAGCTGGGACTACAGGTGTACACCACCATGCCCGGGTAATTTTTCGTATTTTTAACAGAGATGGGGTTTCACCATGTTAACCAGGATGGTCTTTATCTCCTGACCTTGTGATCCACCCGCCTCTGCCTCCCAAAGTGCTGGGATTACAAGTTTGAGCAACCACGCCCAGCCAACAAATTCCTTTTAATAGCAATCTTTTTCTTGAGATTCAATTTAATGTTTTTTTAAACCCAGGTGGTGTGATAATGTGAGTGTATCTGCATAGAATATAGATAGAGCTTTTCTGAGGCATGCATTTCTCACTTTAAAAAATCAAGACAAACAAAGTCTTAAACTAGGAAGACATTCATACTTCTTAGAAATTTAGTTTAGCTTCAAGAGTCATTAAATACCAAAGAAGGTGGTATGTATTTAATCAGTTGGAATATTTTGGATTGAGTTGAGTCAATATTAAACCCTTTGATTTTCTAAAATGTCACACTTTGTATAAATTGGAGGTGTTAAGAAAGAAGGTGACAAGCAGTGTTATGTACTTTTAGTTTCAGGATGAGAAGTCTTTCACCACAAGACTTTCCCTTTATTTGAACTCCTTTTTCTGGGCTACAGTATGGAGGCTGAACAGTCTGATTAAAGTCCAAGAAAACTGCTACAGTGAAATGTGTGTTTCAGTTGAGAACTGCTGTTGAGAGACTGTTGTTCAGTTTTAAGCACAATACTGAATTAAGTCAGTAAAACTTTTATTGGTTCTTTGCTATATGTAAAATCTTGGTCAATGTCGTTTTGCTTTTGTGCATGTGGAAACTTGAAAGACCTCAAGGCACTGTACATAGCAGACATTCAGTAAATATTCGTTTATTCACTGCCTGACTAATCCCATGTTTCTTCATGTTTTTAAATTAGCATTCTTTTGAAAATTTGATAGAACCATTTCCTAGAAAAAGCCACGTGTAAACACATACACGGTGAAGAATTAGAGATCTCCTAATACCGCACTGTGAATACACAGAGGTTCATCAACCTCCATGTCATATTTTTATACAAGCAGAAACTGAAACCAAGAGGTCAAATCCCTAATGGAGGCCTGGTATCAAGTAGTAAGTAGTTTCTGTGGTAAGCTGGTGAGCATAAAACCCCCTCTAAAAGGGGTCTCTTACTTCATTCTAGCCAATTTTTGGCAGGTAGGAAAGTCAGTTCAGTGCTGTCAGATTTCCTGGTATGTTAAGAGAAGCCTAAAATATTGTTCATTTGTTTAAATGCAAAATTTCTTAATTTTAAATAGTGACAACTAACCCAATATTTACACCATATTGAGTTGACCAGACAAACTGTCCTAATGGCCTATTTCTGGTAGTAGGCCAACAGTTCATTATTGCTCTTCCAAATATTATACTTTATATATGTTCAGAGTTTTTCAGTCACATAACAAATATTTGCTAAGCTTTATTATATTCAAAAGCTTAGGCCTTGCTCGTAAAACGTACTAAGGTGAATACAGGAAAATTTGACATCCCTGAACTTAATACAGATTCGTAAATACATTATACACAAAAAAATTTATGCAGATGTTTATGTGGAGAAAACAATATGTAAACAATCTTTAGGACTGAAACAAAAAAAGACAGTCTTCTGAGTTCTCTGATGGCTTGCTGAATTCTTATCATGTTACCCAATTTGACCTGGCACACAGTAAGGTTATATATACCCTCCGTAGAGTCCATGACTGCCTGGCCATATGCAGAAGAATGAAACTAGACCCTTGCCTTTTACCATATACAAAAAATAACTCGAGATTTAAATGGAAGACCTCAAACTATAAAAATCTTAGAAGGAAACCTAGGAATACCCGTCTTGATATCGAGCCTTGGCAAAGAATTTTTGGCTAAGTCCCCAAAAGCAATTGTGACAAAAACAAAAATTGACAAGTGGGATCTAATTAAACTAAAGAGCTTCTGCACAGTGAAAGAAACTGTCAGGAGAAGGGGTGAGGGGAAGGTGAGAGTGACCTTCTCTTTTCCGTTGTCCAAATGCTAGGGTGCCATATTTGGGGGTAGCATATCCTAACCCCCATCAACATTTTAATTAAAACACTTTTGGGGGATATTTCTTCATGCTGAATGTATGTATGTATGTATGTATGTATGTATATATGTATGTATGTGTATGTGCGCATGTATCTAGTTTATGTAAGTAAATGTACATTTCTTTCCTTCTGTTTCTACGTTTATGAGCTTAAACTTGCAAAAGTCACCTAGTGACAGTCTCTAAATGTCAGTATTGCCAAAGGTTGCCTTAAATACTCTATTCTTTTCGATTCTCTCTCATTAGAACAAACCAGCCTTCATCTTGTAGCATACATGATAGTGCCAGACTTAGAGTAGGCAACAAGAAAACTTTAAGCTGATATTAGAACTGGGAGCGGCAAATAAAGGGGGAAGAAGGCTAAGGAAACACCTCACCCAGGGAATTTATAACCTGGTGGGAAATTAGCATTGAAAATGTAAATGAGGTTAGGGAAATTAAAAGGATTAGCTGGCTTATAGGGATTTATACAAAAATAAAGAGACGATCGCTGAAAACCTTTGGGACCTGCTCCCCCTCAACAGAATTAAAGCTGGTTTTTATATGTGTGTGTGTTTCTCTTGTTTTGCCGCTACTTCTAATTTGAAGGTATTGGACCAGAAATTACAAATTGTTCTCAGAGACTGTATTTGCTCTATGTACCTAAATATGCCATCTATGTCCAGAAGTACACCCAGGGAAGCTCGCCTGCTTGATTGTTTTCTTGTGATTTGAATTATTATGAATGCCAACTCTCTGGGATTCCATTCCCAGTCTTTTCAGATTGTCTCATAGATGCAGACAACATGTTAGAAATAATGATTTTTGTGCACAGGTCCTCTGTGGTGGTTGGACATTTTCTTCAGGGTTGACTGAAGAATAATTGAGCTTTAGGGCATGTCATGTAAAATTTAAAACCAACAAAAAAGG
The DNA here is from genome assembly GCA_031835075.1 of Saguinus oedipus. Lineage (NCBI taxonomy): Eukaryota > Metazoa > Chordata > Mammalia > Primates > Cebidae > Saguinus > Saguinus oedipus. The sequence goes on from CM063178.1 coordinate 69,000,420, forward strand.
AGGAAATAAATGTGGGTAAAAATCCAGGCAAACATGAATGCATACTTACAGACTGATGCAAATCTATATTTAGTGGGTGGTTCTCACATGGCCAGAAAACCTAACTGGGTAGATTAGAAGGAAATAAAATTAAGTACGCTGAATTCAGGTGTACTTGAAATTGAAGCCAGCACACTCACCTGCTATATGTGTGATCTTGAGCAATTTAGCTTTTCTAAGTCTCAGTTTCCTTTACTAGAAAAGGGAATTTGTTGGGTTACTTAGACAATTAAATGAGATAGTATGAGCAAATATCTTAGTTTGTCTGTGTGTGTGTGTGTGTGTGTGTGTGTGTGAAAGAGAGGACAAGAAGAAAGTTCAGCAAGCATGTATGCTAGATGGCCAAAAACACATAAAGAAAATCTAGGGCGAGGCACAGTGTCACACACCTGTAATCACACACTTTGGAAGGCCAAGCAAGAAGATCGCTTGAGACCAGGAGGTCGAGTCTGCCGTGAGCCAGGGACATACTGCTATACTCTAGCCTGGGTAACAGAGTGAGAATTTGTTTGAAAAACAAACCTCCTGCCCCACAAAAAGAAAGAAAGAAAGAGAGAGAGAGAGAGAGAGAGAGAGAGAGAGAGAGAGAGAGAGAGAGAGAGAGAGAATGAATTTGAACATTCACTTTCCATTGAGGCATTATCAGAAAAAAAACAAAACATCAAAGATAGGTAATTGGGAAGAATGCATCTTATCAAGTGACAACCATGAATCTGGCATTGATTTAGAAATATTTTCTAACTTAATTTATAATACAATGAATAGATAACATTTGTTTATATGTACAGAAAGGGCAACATGAGAGAAAAAAGCTTTTGATGGCACAGCCTGTATCAGCAAAAATTATGAAAAACTTTTAAATGGATCAACAAGATTGTTGGGTATTTTGAGTAAAAAACTAGGCATTGTTTACTAGGTACCTTCCAGGTTATTTACTTCTGTTGCGTTTGAGCCTTTCATTGTCTTTGAGCTATCTTATAAGTCTGTAAATTATAAAAACTGATTGTGATGCAAATGCTTTATGCCCATAAATGTGCACTTGAATTCTTTCCTTTGAAGCAACACATGATTCTTTGACCCTCCCCTACTAGTGAAAAATCTAATTGTGCATCTGCTCATAAACTTATTTAACCAGTTCTGTTTAATATATATGAGTGATACTTTAAATTCTCCTTTCAAACTATTGTGACATCATTTAGGTTTCCTTGTTAATGAATGAATTAAAATATTTGACATGAATTTATTTTATATTTGTATTTAATTCATATTTTAACTTGTAAAAAATGCTTCCTTCAGCATCTGTGTTGGTTGGTGCTAAATTTGAACCTCAGTCTGATGTCAACATCTATACTACTTTTCATTCTATCATGCATCCTAAAATGATTTAGAAAGACAAAAAAAGAGAAAAAGCAAATCTAAGTTAAATTCCTCTTTTCCACCAAAAGGAGAGAAGATTCCAGGTTATGATTAATCCTTTAAAGTGTTGAAACAGCGTAAGCTGTTACAGAAACTCACTATAAAAGACCCTATGAGTTTCTTAAAATGAAGTAACAGTTCAAAGACATCTGGAACTGAGAGAAAGGAAAAAGTGGATGTCAGTAGTGATGAGAAATTCTGTTCCCTGTGGGCCATTTTTCACCTTTCCAAGTCAATTTATCTGCTATAATGCCTTGAAAACACTTTATAATCATTGCCTAGCATCTTAAAAAAAATCTAAAATATTACTTGAATTAATTTAAAAACCCTGAATGAGTTTAAGCATGAAGGATACTGTAACTTTACATGCCTCTGAAGAGTTTATATCTGACCATACTTATTGAAGAATTATTCACATTCCAACTCTTATAGAAATCTCTTACCTTCTGATATCCTTTGTCATCATTTTTTAAAAAAACAACAGAAGACAATTTTTTAAAAAGAAGTTTTAGCCAATTTCTTCTAAACATAAATTCCAAGGACTTTTCAGTTACATTTTTATATTTCAAGAATACTGAGTCCTAATGGACTCTAATATTTATGAGTTTCCCTAATCTGAATTTTCTGTCATTTCTCTTAACTGGTAAATATTTTGTCTTTCTGCCTACAGATGGTTTCAAGGATATTACTACTATTTTACGTAAAGCATGCATAGAATACATGATTTATGTTAATGTTTTCAATTTCAATTTCAATTCAATTCTACATATTTGTTGTTTAAAAATATTTAGCTCTTTGGTTTCAGTTTCATTATTTTTAAACAAGTAAATTTGGTTTAGAAAGTGTGTGTGTGTGTATGTGTGTGTGTGTGTGTGTGTATGTGTACTTATTTCTAATTTTAACATTTCAGTTATTTTGATACTTGGTCTCTATATGTGTATGGGTGTCTATTCATCCTGCTTCCTCCCAGTTAACCTTTCCCCAGAGTTCGTATTTAAAATATCACAGCCTTAAAAAGGAACAAGATCATGTCCTTTGCAGGGACATGGATGGAGCTGGAAGCCATTATCCTCAGGAAGCTAACATGGGAACAGAAAGCTAAACACCTCATGTTCTCACTTTTAAGTGGGAGTTGAACAATGAGGACACATGGATATAGGGAGGGAAGCAACACCCATTGGGGCCTGTCTAGGGGAAGGGGAGTTCAAGGGGAGAGAGAGCATTAGAAAAAATATCAAATACTTGCTGGCCTTAATACCTAGGTGATGGGTTGCTAGGTGCAGCAAACCACCATGGCACATATTTACCTACGTAACAAACCTGCACATCCTGCACATGTACCCGTGAAACTTAAAATAAAAATAAAAACAAAATAAAATGACAACAACATAAAATAAAATAAAATAAAAAATAACAACAACCCAAAGAAAATCAAAATTGCAATTATCAAACACACAGCATAAAATAAAACATGAGAGCTTCAAGAAACCATGAAGCAAATTTTGGATATACTTATTATCTGGCAATTTAATTAATATTAGAATATTTCTTCAATATAGGAACTGAGAACAAAACTATGATGTGGCATACTTGACCACTATGAAATCAGACTGTATAACAGCTGTGCTCCTTCTGGTTGGCTAAAAGAGAAGAGACCAAACAATACATTATTAATAGGTGTGTGTGTGTGTGTGTGTGTGTGTGTGTGTGTGTGTGTGTGTGTATTGTTGATATGTGTCATAGTCTTTTTCCATTCCTATAACAAAATATCACGGGGTATGGTATTTTATAAAGAAACACTGTTCGCACAGTTTTGGAGGCTAGAAAGTCCAAAAGCATACATGTCACTATCATCTCGTGAGGACTTTCTTGCTTCATCATAAGATGGTAGAAGTTATCATACCAGGAGAAGACAAGACAAGTTGGCCAGAGAGAGCTCTCTTTCATAATAAAGCCACTCCCAGGATAGTGACCCTTTTCTGTGATAGCAACATTAATCCATTAAAGAGGGCAGAGCCCTCATTAATCCATTAATCCAAGTTTCCAACACATAAACATTTGGGGAACACATGTAAGCCATAGCAATGTGTCAACAAAAATGATCAAGACTTTGAAAATAAAGGTTTGTTAATTCTATTATAAAATATAAATAGTTAAGTACGTACTGACTCAATAACATCAATTTTACTAATCTGGTAAATTTATTTTATTTTTTGTCATTCTTAAAAATTGTAGATTCTAAAATTATTCATAGGTTAGATTTTTCTCACTTAGTGTTCACAGCCACGAAATGATACCCAACTCTAAATTGTACTTTTTGCCAACTTAATTCCAAAAGACATTTTGATAAAATTCTTTCAATGTTTTTATTTCAAATATTATATTTACACATTATCTTTAATGTGGGATATCGGTGCATTTTAATGTGTTTGATAAGATGTAGAGAATCTAGAAGAAATGCTCCAAAAATAAGTGCCTTGGCTTCCCTGGGTATTAAAAGAACTCCGGGTGTTACCTTTGACAAAAGTGCCTGCGGATTGGTTTGGATATATAAAAGTGGTGGACAAATGCCCAGTTTGTTTGGGACTCAGAGGATTCTCAGGATGTGGGATATTCACCTGAAAGTCCCATGTGAACCAGGATGAAATGGTCACCCTGTGTATAATTTTCTGGGAGCATCATGGGTTACATGGAAGCACAGTGATTCTGCTGAGATGTATTCCAGCTCAGTCTTGTACTTTACTCATTCATAAGCTTGTGGCTATCTATGTTCTGATTCCTTCCTCAGTGACCCGCTTCCTTTATACTGACTAGTTTTGCCTTATGTTTTCTCTACTCAGTGCTTAGGCATACCTGAGACTCTAGTTAACAACCATTTCACCTTTATGCTTGTGGCTTCTTTCATCTTCCCATGTTCTAGTTTTTCAGACCAGTTTCACTATAGCTAAATACTGAAATGACTTCAGGATCTTTTTCCTCAGTCTTCCCCTTGAGGATCCTAAGCAAGTATAAGAAGTTAGCTCTTACTCTCAAAGATTCTCTTATGATAATCATAAGAATGAGGCTGTCATTGGAGACAGAAATGAACAATTAAGTATATAAAAAATAGACCCTTCTGTTTTGGAAAGTGTGCTGGTTGTATTTTGTGATATCAGCTAAGGATGAATATTTTTTCTAGCCCAAAAACAAGGAATGAGGTTTATAAAATGCTAATGAAAATGATGCTTACTTATATGTTGATTATGACTGAATGAGTGAATAAGTTAATAGTTTACTTAGATCAACAAAATGGAATTATCTTTATAAATGCTTAATTAAAATGAGTAAAGCAAATGCATTCACCATAACTAATTTAAATTATAACCCAGATGTGAAAATTTATTGCAATGTGTTATTACTTGTGGCTTTTCCCCCTTTTCTTAGTTACTAAATGATTAGTGACATCTATAATATCTATTGAATGAAAATAACTGGGTTCCCTTCATGGCTGCATATTTTCGACATTTTAATATATGTACTATAAAGTGACACTGGGTCAGTCAGACCCATTGATGAACCAATTTTGGATATATCGTAATCTTTTTCAAAGATGTTATTAAGAGCAGTCAATATTGCAAATTTTAAAACAATTTTTATCACAGAAATGTTAAAACAATTAATCTAAAAAAGAAAACCAACCACAATTAAAAGTTTTATCAAATCCTTCTCTGTTAGGGTTTATATAGGGTTTCAGGTTGGGGTGAATTTGTCAAGGACGTTTTGGAATTATAAGTTAAATGAGTGTAAATTGCATAATTAAAAAAGAAACATCTAAGCAATTGCTTCCCAGAATTATGATACATATGACTTCAACCTAAAGATTCAGCTCCACATACTCTTGACTCAGGAGGCACAAACCTCACCCTTGCTACCCCATAGAGGCTCTGAGATTAATCTGGGGCAGAGGGATTGGAGTTGAGTCTGGAATGAACTCGTAGTTTCTCTCAAGTCCATCAAACTGCAGCTTTCCCCAAAATTCCCATTGTGTGTTACATGTGCCTAAGTTATTTTTTCTGCTGTTTATCCCTGGTTTTCTTCCTCGAACCCCAGCTCAACTGGGTAATCTCTCAACCTAGCTGCGCCTCAAACTGCTATGCCCATGAGGAAATTTTCTGAGATCCGAGGTTTTTGTCTCCAATCCTGCTGTACGTTTTTTAACTAGAGTGATGACAGTACAACATGACTGTATCACCTTCACTCACAGACAGCTTCTGGCACGTTTCCGTAACTCTACAGCTATGGGGAACAGCCCAATTTATGCTGCTCTTTCTAGAACGTGGCTACTTAGACTGCTGATTTTCCAAATGGAGGTGCATATCTGTTGCAAATTGGTATTTCAATCCCAATTTTCCCTGATCTTAGCTTTCTCTTTTCTACCCACTGGATTTAGTAAGCATCCGGCATGTCCCAATACTGAGCTTGCATTGATTATTAAAATAGACCTGGTATAGTTTATTTTGTGTCAAGCTGCCATAGTGGGTAGTATTACATTCAAAGGACCTGAGTTATAACATTAGATCTATGATTTGTCCACTGAATAAACTCGTCGGGCAATATATACAATGAGCCACTTTTTCATCATGCTTAAATTATGATCTCTAAAATGTTTGTTTTACAGTTTAAAGGATGTAACATATATAAGTAGTCCTTCGTACTATATGATCATTAGATATTTTATTTTTATTTAGCAAAGGTATTCTGGGTGTTCATAAGAGATTAGACACTACACTAGTGCTCACCATACAGAAGTGAACTGACACAGCCCGAAGAGTCTATAGTCCAGACAGGAGGCAGAATGATAGCAGATGTTGTTATCAGCGACTATAGTAATGGCAGCTTCTGCAGGAACTGTGGGTCAGTGTTCAACCTTTGGCCTTTTCAGCCACACTGTACAAATACCTACTACTCATTTTAAATAAAATCAACTTCAGGTGGAGAGGACTTCCGTTCTAAGGAGGCTTGTGAAAGTAATAGCATGATTTTTCTTAAAAGCTACTTGGTATGAGCAGTGTCTTGGCCAAAGTTCTGCTTGGTAATTTATACCAGTGTGTCTTAGATTTTCTTCAGCAAGCCTAATTAAAGTGAGATAAGGAAAACCAAGAGAGAAGCACAGTGCTTTCAAAGCCAGAAAAATCTGAGAAAGACAAATGCATTTTTAAGTGGTTTTAAACCTAATAGCTGACCTCATGTATAATGAAAGTTTTAGAGTGTATATAACCACATATATAACATATATGTGTGTGGGTGTGTATACATATGTGTGTGTATAACAGTGCCCCAGAGATGTATACACACACACATTTTATTTCTCATAATCTGATTTTGTTTCTTTTTCCAAGTACACGTATGCATATTTTAAGTAAGAAATGTATCTTGAAATCACACACGATGGTAGAAAACAAGATCTACTATTTGAAAGGCTTCACCAAGAGGCTAATGATTTAGCTACACCATCCATGTTTTCTCTCTGTTTGTGTTGGTACTTGATGGCAACAAAAGAGTTATGATTGTCACTTTAGCATGTTTTATTTCTTTTGGTTGGGAGATTTATACAGTGAGTCTGGTGTTGTGAAAGTCTCCCTTCTGCAATTCTACCTAGGCTTTTGATACAGCGAAAGAAGGTCAATCCCTAAGGGTGTCGTGGAGGGTTATGATACAGGTCTGAACATGATCAAATGCAACGTTTCAGAAGACTCGAGGATTTCTTTTGAGGCTCTTTGCACCGAATTACTCTCCTATTTTCTCCCTTAGGTTTAATATTTTAACTCTGTTCTCTTGAGGAATAGCTGCATGGCTCCGCATGCAAAAATAATGAATTGAAAATGTATAGAAAGTATGTCCCATTGTTTTCTGCAAAGCTCTGCCTTTTTCACTGCTGCTTTTCATATTTCGAACTAGCAGTGAAATTTTTGAACTTTATTGCCACTATTAATTATACATATTTTTTTCTTACAGCTTTTATTATAGGTGGCAATTTAAAAGAGGTGAGCATTGAATTGCAAAATATACATACCAAGTTACATTTCTGGATTCCTTTTGAGCTTTATTCTCCCTGCAGTATCTAGCTTCCCTTCTTAGCCTGGCAAATTTCTATTTGTCCTCAGATAGTTCTTAAAAATTATCTTTCTTATGAACCTATTTTCTCTCTTTCTTCCACATACCTTAGTTTGTATTGGCTCCCTCGTGTTTTCCCAGCCCATCTTTCCACACTTACATCATTTATTCACTTAACACACTATTTAAGCAAACATATATTGAATGCTTATAGTGTCCTGGAATATTCTATGTTGACATTACCTGTTTGCAATAGTCTTCCACACAGTTAAGTGTCTTACATGGAGAAATCAAGTGTGATTTATCTTCTAGTCTCCAGATACCAGCCCTGTTCTAGAAACAGTAGATATTTAATTAATATTTGTTGTTATGAATCACTGATAGAAGCTGCAGAGTAGTCTTACCAAAGCTAATGTAATTACAAGGTTAAATGAACCAACATTCTCTGTGTTACTCTTAAATGATTTGATCGTATAATTTGTAAATATAGTTGTATTCAAAATTGAATAGAAAATAGACTCATCACAGAAAGTTAAAACTAAAAATGCTAGCAGCCTGAATGAAAATGCTAATGTCAGTGCTCTCAAGCCAGCAGCTGTTGAGCAGTATACCCCTTAGAATATATTTTGCTTGACTGTTTGATAGGCCCACACAGTGTTTTAAGGGGCATAAAACTAGACAGGTGTTGTGCTTGCATAAGCGTATAAACAACTTATCATCTACTGCCTTACAGACTGCGTATGCTATGTGTATACACCTTAGAAGTCTTTGAGCTTGGGAACTCGTACTATCTGGTTTACAGATATGCTTCCGCATATAAACCCTGCTGTTTTGTCAGCACATCTATTCAATTGTAATGTAATTGACTAGTTCGGGAAACAGCTTACCTACTAAAAAATAGGCTTTTGCATCAATTGTACAAATCATGTCTTACTTAAAATCTCTTTTGGGTAAAACAGACAATTAATTGTTAAAATATTTCTGGCAGCGTATTTCATAAGTATATACATATACAAAGACATGTAGACATGAATGTATATACATATAAATTTCTGATCCTGAGTCTCATATCCAGATAAATAATAAATTTATCTTATAATCATGTGTCTATTCTACATCTTCTCTATGGACATCAGAGGAGGATCTTCTTCATTCCATAAAATAAATACATATAAACATAATGTATTATTTCAGTTTAAAATATCAAGTAATATATTTGCCCAAATGGAAAAGCAAAAAGGCGTTCTAAGCATAAGAGAACAAACATGTCAATAAAGGGTCAGAAAAGTAAAATCATTGGATAAATTGGCAACTAATATGTTGAAAGACACTGGAGGAGGACTTGAGGCCCTCTTCAAGGCTTTGAATGGCCAAGTTGAGTTTCTACTTGATCCTGTTTCATTCCCATTTCAGTACGTGTGTGTATGTGTGTGTGTGTGTTGTGTGTGCACGTGTGTGTGTTTTGAATACTAAAAATACGTCCTGTTTTAGAAGGGAAAGTGACAACATTGTATGGAATAAATCTAAGCAGAGAGAGGCTGAAGTAATGACAAGCAAAAATAAAATTGCAACAATACTGAGGGGGAAGTCCTGGAAGCGGAAATAGAGCAAATAGAATTTGAGAGAACATACATTTGCAGACAAAGTAGAAAGAAATGTAGATTCTTTCTATTTAATCAAAAGTCTATTTGGAAATGAAACTTTTCAAGACCTTGGCCCCATCTCTTTGGCAATATTTGTAGAAGTTTTTTTTTTTTTTTTTTTTAATGCATAGGTTGATATTTGCTTATCTGAATATGCTGGAGTTCTTTTCCAGGTTAGTTAGCATTTAAATATTTATATTTTAATTATAAAATATAGTTTGTTTTTAAAATAATGGAGGACCCTTCCAGTCTAAAGAATGGCATTTCTAGAGGGAATTACATTTAGTCAAAATATTTTTTCTTTATGTGACTTGCTTTCATCAACAAATGACATCTTTTTATGCTAGGTACGGTTCTAGGCCGTGAGCAGGTCATAGTGGGTAGGACTTTTCTTCTCTCATTCAGCCTACCTTTTAGATGATTAACTTCCAAATTGACTTCCAAATTGCTTTTTGGGTTTTTAATTAATACTTTAATTTTTATACACTGTAGATTAAGAACACTACTCCAGTGGTACTTGAATGAGACAACAACATGAAGAGAAACTAAATAATTCAAAACTGTTCAAACTCCCTCTCGAGCAGTTGTGAACAAAGAATAAAATGTCCAATGCCCAGTTATTAAAAGGGCAAATTCAAAAGCTCCATGTTCCTCAACAATGTTCACATTGAGTTATCAATATTCTGTTACTCTATTTTAGGAAAATTATTTAGACTATTCCTATGATTGTTGAATTTTAGTAAAACAGTGTTTTCCTAAGATAAAGTTACAAGAAATAAACTAATTTATATTTGCTTAGCTGAAGATGGATGATGCCTTTGACATTGTAACCAAATAAAAAGATCTTAACGTCAAAATTATTGTGATGATTTAGCTCTTCTTGTTAACCATTGTTTGGTGACCTTATTAGTTGTCTGCGTGTACGACATATGAGTGCATTATTTCATAACCTTCTGAGTGCTAAGTTTTAGATTGTTTTTTAATTAGCATTTTAATTGCTCATCAAAGTAATTGAAGACTGAGTCAGAAAATGGAGCATTTGCTATTCCTTTGATACCAGTCAACTCTAAGTTTTCCCAAGGTCAAGTACCCTCCAGTAGTACTAAGAGAAGCTTGCTTTGCTTTGAAATCTTTGACATGATATGACAGTCAGTGGGCTATCATTTTCTAGAGCAGGGGATTATTTTTCCTTCTTTTTTTTAAGTCTTATTTTAAAAATAGGGTGATTGTATTGCTATACAAAGAAAGGATTAGAGACAAATAGAATATCCCCTGTTATCTAGGTTATGTCAAATTAGGCACTTGCACATTATTATATTTGTTATAAAAAAATACTTACTGAGTGACTTCATGTCACAAGCGCTAGACTAGCAACATGTAAGATAAAAATTCTAATTATCAAGAGAAAAGAGAGAGTGTGGGTTTGGTTCTAGAATACTGCAATAAAGGAAATATCATAATAAACTGAGTTGCAAGAAATTTTTGTTGTTTCAGTGCATGTAAAAATCATGTTTATATTATACTATAGTCTGTTAAGTGCACGACATTCTGTCTGAAAAAAGTCCTTAACTTTTTTACTGTATTTTAAGTTTGGGGATGTATGTGCAGAACGTGCAGGTTTGTTACATAGGTATACACATGCCATGGTGGTTTGCTGAACCCATCAATACATCATCTACTTTAGGTATTTCTTCTTATGCTATACCTCCCCTAGCCCCATGCCCCTCTACATGCCCCTGTGCAAGATGTTCACCTCCCTGTGTCCATGTATTCTCATTGTTCAGTTCCCACTTATGAATGAGAACATGTGGTATTTGGTTTTATGTGACTGTGTTCATTTGCTGAGAATGATGATTTCTAGCTTCACCATGTCCCTGCAAAGGACATGAACATCCTTCTTTTATGGCTGCTTAGTATTCCATGGTGTATATGTGCCACATTTTCTTTATTCAGTCTGTCAATGATGTGCATTTAGGTAGGTTCCAATTCTTCACTGTTGTGAATAGTGCTGCAATAAAAATTTGTGTGTATGTGTCTTTATAGCAGAATGATTTATAATCCTTTGTGTATATACCCAATATTGGGATTGCTGGTTCAAATGGTATTTCTGGTTCTAGATCATTGAGGAATAGCCACACTGTCCTCCACAATGGTTGAACTAATTTACACTCCCACCAGCTGTGTAAAAACGTTCCTGTTTCTTCACATCCTCTCCAGCATGTTGTTTTTTCTGACTTTTTAATGATTGCCATTCTAACTGGCGTGAGATGGTATCTTACTGTGGTTTTGATTTGAATTTCTCTAACGATCAGTGATGATGAGCTTCTTTTTCATGTTTGTTGGCCACATAAATGTCTTCTTTAGAGAAGTGTCTATTCATATCCTTTACCCACTTTTAGATGGGGTTATTTTTTTTTCTTGTAAATTTGTTTAAGTTCCCTATAGGTTCTGGATATTAGCCCTTTGTCAGATAGATAAATTGCAAAATTTTTTTTCCCATTATTTGGATTGCCTGTTCACTCTGATGATAGTTTCTTTTCCTGTGCGCAAGCTCTTTATTTTAATTAGATCCCATTTGTCAATTTTGGCTTTTGTTGCCATTGCTTTTGGTGTTTTAGTCATGAAGTCTTTGCCGATGCCTATGTCCTGAATTGTATTAGCTAGGTTTTCTTCTAGGGTTTTTATGGTTTTAGGTTTTACATTAAGTCTTTAATCCATCTTGAGTTAATTTTTGTATAAGGTCTAAGGAAGGGACCAGTTTCAGTTTTCTGCATATGGCCAGCCAATTTTCCCAAACCCATTTATTAAATAGGGAATGTCCTTAATTTAAAAATGCTTTTTTTTTTTTTTTTTGGTGAAAGAAATGCTGACAATATTCTGAGCCTATAGCAAGTCATAATCTTTTTTTGTGGTGGAGGGTATTTTCTTGACTGGTCTTTTCTTGGCTGCTGAATTATCAAGGTGGTAGTTACTGAAGGTTGGGATATTGGTGGCAATTTCTTAAAATAAGGAAGCCATGATATTTGCCACATTAATTGACTTTTCCTTTAATGAAATATTTCTCTGTGGCATGTGATGCTGTTTTATAGCATTTTACTCACCGTAAAAGTCCTCGCAAGTTTGGAATCAATCCTCAAACTCTGACACTGCTTTATCAACTAAGTTTATGGAATATTCTAAATCTCAAGAAATCACCTTTTTAGCTCATGCATGAGAAGAAACTTCTCACCATTTGAAGTTTGATCCTAAGATTGCAGCAATTCAACCGCATCTTCAGACTCCACTTCTGATTCCAGTTCTTTTGCTTTTTCCACCACATCTGCAGTTACTTCCTTAATGAGCTCTTAAACCCCTCAAAATCATCCATAATGCTTGGAATCAGCTTCCAGACTCCTGTTAATGTTGATATTTTGGTCTCCTCCCATGAAACACAAATGTTCTTAATGGCATCTAGAATGGTACATTCTTTTCAGAAGGGTTTCAAAATAGTTTGTCCAGATCTATCAGAAGAATCATTATGTCAGCTATAATCTTATAAAATATATTTCTTAAATAATAACACTTGAAGATAAAAACTACTCTTTGATCTAATGAATGTTGCGTGAATAGCCCTGGAAACATTTATCTCTTCATGCATCTTCCATCAGAGCTTTTGGATGACCAGGTGCATTGTCAACGAACAGTAATATTTTAAATGGTATCTTTTGTTTTGAGCAGAAGATATCAACAGTGGGATTAAAGTATCAATAAACCTTTATTGATACTTCAATCCCATGCGGTAAACAGATAGGCTGTCTTCCAGGCTATGTTACTCCATTTATAGAGCATAGCCACCAAACTTTTTAAAGCTTTGAAAATAGACATTGTCTTTTTCTCTCTAGCTGTGAAAGTTCTAGATGATACCTTTTTTCAGTATAAGGCTGTCTCCTTGACATGAAACACTGTTGTTTAGTGTAGCCACCTTTAACAATTATCTTAGTTAGATGATCTTGATAACTTGCTGTAGTGTCTGCATCAGCACTCACTGCTTCACCTTGCATTCTTATTTCATGGAGAAGTCTTCTTTCCTTAAACCTCATTAGCCAACTTCTGATAGCTTCAAACGTTTTCCAAGTTTTCTTCTATAATATATTTTTTTTAACTTTGAGTCTCATAGAATGAAGACAATTAGAGCATTTGTCTGGAATAGGCTTCCATTTAAGGTAATATTGTGGCTTGCTTGATCTTTTATAGAGAGCACTAAAGCTTTGTTCATATCAGCAATAAGGCTCTTTCATTTTCTCATCATTCATGTCTTTACTGGAGTGGCATTTTAATTTCCTTCAAGAGCTTTTCCTTTGCATTCACAACTTGGCTAATTGTTTGGCACAAGAGACCTAGATTTTAACATATCTCTCTTGGCTTTCAACATGCCTTTCTCACTAAGTTTAATCATTTCTAGTTTTTAATTTAAAGTGAGAAATGTGAATCTCTTCCTTTCCCTGGCATACTTAAAGGCCATTGTAGGGTTATTAATTGGCCTAATTTCAGTATTGTTATATCTCAGAGAATAGAGAGGTCAAAGGAGTGGGAGAAAGACACGGGAACAGCCAATGAGTAGAGCAGTGAGAACACACACTTTTAATCTATTATCTATGCTGTCTTATAAGAGCTTGGTTTGTGGTAGCCCAAAACAATTACCATAGTAAGATCAAAGATCACTGATCCCAGATCACCATAACAGATATAATGACAATGGAAAATTTAAAATATTGTGAGAATTACTAAAATGTGACCCTGAAACAGGAAGTGAGCGCATATTGTTGAAAAATAGTGGCGCCAATAAACTTGCCCAACACAGGGTTGCCATAGACATCATTTGTAAAAAATTCAGTATCTGCAAAGCACAACAAAGCAAAGAAGTTTAAAATGGAGTATGTCTGTAATCACTTATTTTATAGACTAAACAGGGAACTGTTTACCAAAATGAAACATAAACAAATCAAAGATGCATCTACTAAATGGATCCTAGGATGAAGCCAGTATAATGCAGTAGCCCAGTGCTGAAATAAAGCATAAGGTTACTGTGGTGTGAATATGAGGATTTTGACTTACTGCTAATGTGATTCTCTTTAAGCTTCAGTTACTTCAATGATGTCTGCAGATAAAGGAATGTGTCTTGGAAGACACTGTGAGAATTAAGTGAATTAATATTTATAAAGGATTTAGAACTGTCCCTGAAATATTTCAGTAATTTTATTATTTTGACAGTAAACACAAGATTAGCCCAGCTTTATATCTACAGTATGAAGACCAAGATTCCATGGCAACATTTGTGTTAAAAAATGAGCATGCTTTTATCAGGCTTGAAATATTATCCAGGTTATTCTTCTTGATTTAAGCCATTTAGCTACTCTTTTATCAGGATGTAAAAGATTTTCTATTTAATTCATATACCTGTTCTTGCCCACTGGCTAATATTACATTATATCTTTACACAGAGTGTTGAGGAAAGTAATATCTATACCCAGTAGCTACACTTAGATAAGAAATAAACTTGGATGTTGTTTGGCTCTCAGAAAGGACTGTCTATATAATATGGATGATAAAGAAGGTAGTCACAAGCAAAATACTGAATTATTAAAGAATTGATCCAAACCTAATTCGAAAAAATGTTAATTGCTTGTCCAGTTTGATTATATCAACACCAGCCAGGCACTTTACAACATAACAGAAGATACATGATGAATTTTCCATTAGTTTGGCCTGAACAGCAGATCTGATTTGGGGACTGCAGAAAAAGCTATTTTTGTATCTTTTTTCTAAATTCCAACATTTGTTTTTTCTGCTGCTCAGGCCATCAATTCCTTGTCCCTACAATGCCGTCCTCAAGATAAGAACAAACGTTTTCGACATGAGCAATTAATTTTGTCTCAATCTTATGTTAGGTGTGACCTAATGCATCTTTGGAAAACTTCACTATCTTCTTTTTTAGATTGTTTTGTAACACACAATCTGAATAAGTATGCTTGTTGGCAAACATAATTTTAATATATTCCTCTGGATCTCTTTTCCAGACTTATCACTGCGTCTAATCTCCTTATGCCTAGATATTCTGGAATTGCTCTGCTTAGAATGTTATTCTGTCCATGGGAAAATATAATATAGGGATGTTTTTCCACCATGTGCCATTTAATTGTTAGAGACTTATTTCATTTTTCAACATTTATAATTTAGAGATTACACTTTATCCCATTTAATTCTTTTACCATGGATGAGATTTAGTTGTTGTTTGGATTTCTCTTGTATGCCCACTTTTAGTTTTATTCTGAATCCTAACACAATTTTGTTTGGGGTGAGAATGCTACAAACTGCATATGATTGAATATTGATTTGACCAATATAATAATACTTGTCTTAGGAGGGTTTATTTCTCTATTTCAATTTGTTAATATGATTTATATATTTTACCTTATATCTTTCAACTTTTTAAGTGTCCATTTGTAAACCAGTAAAAGACAGAGCCAGGGCTTGACATAGTATTTTCTTGTGGTCTTAGTGATGTTCTCTTATTTCCTTCTATTTGTTTTGTTTTTCAATAAATTAAAATGTGTTTTAGACTTTATATAGCTAGAATGCAGAGTTAAGATATATAACTTTGAGTTCATCAGTTTCTCCTTCTGGATTTTTACATACAGAGTTGTGAGTTAGTGATTTTCTGAGAGAAAGTGCAGTGGCACTAACCTCTGCCCTACAGAGAATTTATGACTATCCATGCCTTTTGCAGTTCATTGTTTTTCCACTCTGGCAGAAGAGTGCTCTCCTCATTTAAGGCATTTATAGCTTCTAAAATGTATTTTCCCTATTCATCAAGTTGATGAAGGGGGGAAAAGTTGCTTTTCTGTTTCTAAAATCACAATTGAAAAATCTGTGCAGTTGCTTTCTTCAAATCTTCTCTTCCAAACTTTGAAATGTCCATTATTTTGGACCAAAGCTAGACCAGGGTAACTATTGACAGATTACCCACATGTACAAGGAACTTTGTGTGCTCTGATGGAAATAGGGTGTATACTATTATATCTGGATTTTTTTCTTCCTGGTACTAGCACATGGCCGAACACCCTGATGGTGGTCTAATTTATATAATGATATATCATCTCCATCTTGGCAAGGGCATTGAGGAAGAGCATCATGGACCTTTCTGTAGCCCTTGGAACACATAGTCTAGCTAGCTCAAAGTTCTATGTAAAAGGCAAGTCTCCTTGCTTACCTGTAACCCAGGTACAGCCAGCACACTATAACTTTCCTCAGATTAAAGGTTCATTTTTCTTTTTTTTATTCTAAGTTTCACTAATTTTTAAAGATAAAAACCTAAGACTCCCAGAACCTAACATCAACCAATGTTAGTCTTGATAATTTGCTTCTACATGTTCTTATTATACATATATATGTATAATATATACAGAATATATGCATGTGTGCATATATATATATATAGAATATATGTGTGTGTGCATATATATATGTACATACAAAGTGTTGATGCAAGGAAGCCCTTATTAGTGAGAATATATGAAACTATTGCTTAAAAGATTCTATGTTTATCATGTGGTATGATTGTCATGAAACTTAATACATAATGTTGACATGATACCTTCATGCATGTAGAAGGGTGTGGGGAAGGGATATTTTGTAAAAAATTACTAACTCCTGAGGTCAGTCACATAGAAAAAATTCTGTGTCTCAGGCAGAAAGCAATAACTTAAAAGGATTGATCTTGGCGCATAAAATTTGGGGATAATTCTTTCATTATCTGAACCATAGTATTAGCATAATTTCTCAAAAGGTATTCATGGAGGCTTTATATTGAGATAGAATATCTGAAATCATGGTGATATAATAGATTTGAATGCTATAAAGTAGATAATTTGAGTTTTGTGTGTTAACCTCTTATCAGCCAACTATCAAATGGCATTAAAATCTTGTATCCACTTAGGGTTTAGTATACGTCTTTGAAATGTTTCACTCTGCCTCATTAGTGTTAACGGAAGTCTAGTGTCATGTTTTTATTAATTTTGTTCTTGTGGTTTACATTAGAACCAAAGGAAAAGGAGAACTCCAGAGCTGGAATGAAGGTGGAGGTGGCAAGGGAAGCAAATCTCCAGGATCAGCTTTTTCTTATTTCTTGGAGATTTTCTTTCTATTAAGAAAAGTTGGAGATTCTGAAGGTTCTGAATTAAATTTTCTTAATCTCTCTCTCTCTCTCTCTCACTCTCACTCTCTCTGATGCACAATTGGGAGTAAAACAACAGGGACTTTGTCCCCATAGCTTACATTTTATTGTGAGGAACAAATGGTAAATAAATAACCCAATAGTTATTTAATTATGCATTGAAATGAATGTTATGAAGGAAAAGGTCAGAGAGCAAGTAATGCAAATCAGCCTCATTTGTTTCAGGAGATCAAGGAATTCTTATCAGAGAAAATGACATTTCAGCTGAGCATTGACAGATGAGTAGGATTTTAACTAGGCAAAGAATAGAAGAAAGGATATTCCCAGAAGAGGAAACAACACATTTAAGGGATCTGAAGTGAGACAGATACCATGGATTCAATTAGCTGATGAAAACCCGAGCAACTTAGAAGTCCCAACTAAAAGAAGAACGAGTGAGTTAGGGTTAAGAAGATATACAGGTTTATTAGTTTCTTGTGGCTTTTTAAACAAAGTAACTTACAGGTGGCTTAGAGAAATAGAAATTTGTTCTCTCACATTTCTGGAGGCTGGTAGTTGACAGTTAAAGTTTTGGCAGGTCCATGCCCTTGCTCCTAGCTTCAGATGGTTGCTAGGAGTATTTTAGCCATTCCCTGACTTGCAGCTGCATGACTTCAGTCTCTGCTACCATCTTCCTTCTGCGTGTCTGTTTCTTCACATAGCGTTTTCTTCTATGTTTTTCTATCTCTGTGTGTCTTCACTACTTACATGGACATCAGCATACTGGATTAAGGACCCACCCGTTCTAGTATGATGTCATCATAATACACATTTTAATTACATATGCAAAGACCCTATTTCCATAGAAGACCATATGCACAAATTCCAGAGACTAGTGCTTTAACATAGCTTTGGTGATATATTAATAATTCTACCCATAACAGCAGGGTCCATAAGTCCTTATGAGTAAATTATTGTTTTATTCAGTAAAAGGCCATTAAAATGGCTTAAGGAGAGGAATTATGTGACCAAACATATTTTGTACTATATAATTCCATTTGTAAAGCAAATTAGAAAGAATAAAACTATTAAGGCAAAATTCAGTCCAGTAGTTAGTTGTTAATGGTTAAAAGTAGGGGTTTGGGCAAAAGCTTCATGACTAAAATTCCAAAAGCAATTGTAACAAAAGCCAAAACTGACAAATGGGATTTAATTAAAAGAGCTTCTGTGTAGCAAAAGAAACCAGCATCAGAGTGAACAGGGAACCTACAGAATGGAAGAAACCTTTTGCAATCTACCCATCTGACAAAGGTCTAATATCTAGGATTTATAAGCAACTTAAACCTATTTACAAGAAAAAGACAAGCAACCCCATCAAAAAGTGAACAAAGGATATGAACAGACAGTTCTCAAAGGAATACATTTACACGGCCAACAAACATGAAAAAAGCTCAACATCACTGATCATCAGAGAAATGCAAATCAACACCACAGTGAAATAGCATCTCACACCAGTCAGAACAGTGATTATTAAAACGTCAGGAAACAATAGATGCTGAGGAGGCTGTGGAGAAATAGGAATACTTTTATCCTGTTGGGAATGTAAATTAGTTCAACCATTGTGGAAGATAATATAACAATTCCTCGAGAATCTAGAACCAGAAATACCATTTGACCCAGCAATCCCATTACTAGGCATATACCCAAAGCATTACAAGTCATTCTACTATAAAGATACATGTTCATGTATGTTTATTGCAGCATTATTTACAATAGCAAAGACATGGAACCAAACCAAATGGCCATCAATGATAGGCTGAATAAAGAAAATATGGTACATATACATCATGAAATACTACGCAGTCATAAAAAAGGATTGAGATCATGTCCTTTGCAAGTACATGGATGAAGCTGGAAGCCATCATCCTAAGCAAACTAACACAGAAACCAAAATCCAAATACCATGTGTTCTCACTCATAAGTGGGAGTTTAACACTGAGAACACATGAACACAGAGAGGGGAACAACATACACCATGGCCTGTTGGGGGTGAGGGTTGAGGGGAGGGAAATTAGAAACAGGTCACTATTTGCAGCAAACTACCATGGCACATGTTTACTTATGTAACAAACCAGCACATTTCTGCACAATGTATCCCATTTTTTTCTGGAAGAAGTAAAGAAAAAAATAACAGTAGAGGTTTGGGATGTACTACAAAGGGGCACTAGACAATTTGAGGGATGGCAGGAAATATTCTATGTCTTGGTTGTGATAGGTTTGTAAATGCTTATAGATGTGTACTCCTAAAAAGGGTAAAATTTACTGTATATAAATTGTACCTCAATATCAAATTAATAATGAGAATGAATCCAGTTTCAACTCCAAAATGGTCTGGTTAAGACAATGTTGCTACTTAGGGTGGCAACAAGCTCCTAGTGTTTCACTACAATGCTAGACAGAGTCACCGGCACTGGAATTTGGTATTAATTTGTCACCTCATTCCCATTGTGGCAGCTTGCTGAAAATAGCAATGAAGAAAGAGATTCTAAACCTGGAGCATCTGCCAAAGGAGTGACTTTATAGAGGTCAAGGGGCCTTGGTATCAACAATAGAAAAGACAGGAATTGCACAGTTTTCCCAAGAGTTTCTTCTGCTCAAAATCATGAAGGAGAAAGAAAATAAAGATGCCTACAAAGGAAAGTAAAGAGCTGAAATGAGAGTCCCAGGGTCCTATTATGAGCTGTAAGTCAACCTGCTGGGTTGTGTTGAAGAGAAATTGAAGACTGCAAGGTGTAGGTCTCCTCTGTCCACATCCCTGGTGGTTGTCAAAAAGCAGCTGGAGAAATCTACACTTTTGTGCCTGTGTTTTGTAATTTCAATTCTCTAAGAAAGATTTTGGTGCTGATTTAGAAGTGTTTAATAACAAAAAGAGAAAAAAAATTTCCAAAAACAAGATCCTCTAGAACAAGTGAATAGAAGCATTTCTTTATTCTTATTGTAGTCACTTAAGTTATAGTATATTTTATTTGAGGGCAGGAAACACTTGTCTAACTTATTTTGGTCAAAAGGAAAATAATTTTTAACTTGCAGTCTTAATTGGAGAAATAAATAACTAATATATTTTTAACCTATTTTATTGCTGCTGGTTCATGGAATAAGCTAATCTTTGAGAAAACATTGTAGAAATAACATTGGGCCCATGGGATTGATTATTATTTTGAAGGCCATTTCCATTAAAAGCAAACATACTAAGGATGCATTAAAAATTCCTACCAAATCCAGACCTTGACATAATAAAAATCCAGAGTTTAATTATAGTTCTGTGAGTTAATAATTAAGTGATCTTGTGCAAGTTAGTAAACTCTCCTAGATCAGATATTCTCTGTGTATTTTGCCATATATATGTGTGTGTATATATATATGTATATGTATGTGTATATATGTGTATATATGTATACGTGTGTATATGTGTGTATATGTATGTGTGTATATATAGATACATATATATATATTACACACACACATATATAGGATATTTATATCCTAATTAATAATTTGGGTACAGGGATTATTCTCACAGAGCACTTAATAGTATCTCCCTCCTTTTTTTTTAACCTATTAATTCTTACTCCCCTTTACTTTTCGCCATAGTAGTATTATACAGCATATGATATACCTTATTTTTCCTCTCTATCTCTCTAAAATAGAGTGTAAGAACGATGAGAAAAATAATTTGTTTTATTTACTGCTATAACCTTAGTCCTTAGATCAATGCCTGGTAATTGACAATGATTAAACAATGGTTCAATTAATGAACAAATGGACAAGTGATTATTACCAATAATACCATCCTCTTTCCTTGGTCAGTAGTATGTGATATAACAAAGTATGAAGTTTCTCAGCATTACAATTTTGTAAATGTTCCTTGAATATAATCAAGGCTTTGCTTTAGGTAAAAGTGAAAATAAAAGCTTCATAACCTTGAATTGAATGGAAACTATTCTCCATGCCCAATCAAATGAATATAACAGAAATACAAGATACCAGTAACTGAGAAGTGGTTGCAAAGCCTCTGAGAGCATCCTGACCCAAATATTTGTTCAACTACTTTACTTTGAACATTGCCTAACCCTCCAAAATATAGAGATATTTATGAATAACGGAACAGGAACTTATGAAAGAACTTTATCTTTGCTCTTGTTCACCATAAAAAAGAAACAAGTTTTTAGTATCAGACAGAGTTAAAGGCTCTCTTGATTTTGAATTCTGTCTCAGGTATCAATTGATCCTATCCCTGGAGCAAAACCAAAAAATGGTAATAATTCATTGTTTTGATCGATATACCCTAAAATTTTTTCTGAGTTGTATGAGGTTGGCATTGCATAAAATCCTTCCAATTCCTTCAAAAATGGCCGTACTTTATTGGTATGTTTAATTAAATGTCACCTGATGATGTCATCTTTAGAGACTGTTAGGGGCAGGCATCTCCTCTAGGAGAAAGTCAAATTAGGGGACAAAGAATGTAATTCTGGTAATTTTCAAATCTTTCAAAGAGTTGAGTGAGCTGGTACAGGGAACAAGGGATTTAACTTCTGATTCTCCAGGCTGAAAACCTCTCTGTCTTCATTCATCATTACTGAAGCAAATACACAAGGGTGTGGCCTTGGCATCTTATGGCTGAACTGGGCCTGAATCCTCTAGGATTTACTACTGGTACAATGCTCTAATAATTCCACCTGAACATCATGTTGCTACGAAAAGGACAATGTAAAGGACTAAATACTTACTTGTAGCAAGTAAGTTCACAAGTGGGAAAACATCTGTTCACAGGCGTATTCTTTATTTGTGGTTAGGAAAGTAATTAAATCAGGTTCTGTTCTTCCTTATCTGTTTTACTCTTTCATATCAGTTACACAGTATATAAGATACATTACTTTAGAAATGCATGCTGTTGTTATTTTCATTCTTAGAGGCACTCCTGCTCCCATGGTCTTTTTGCTTAGTAGTGCCACTTTCGTGTCATTTATGTAATTTTCCAAAAGTCTTATCTTCAATCTTACTTAAAGGGAATTGAGATACAGAAATACATGAAACCCTTATTTTTTGATTTCTTCTTATTTTGTAGAATAATAAATTTCTTATATAATTTCTTCTTATTTTTTAGAAGAAACGTCCTGAAGAGAATAATATGGGTTAATCAGTTATTTTGTTTTCTTTTTTTTTTTTATTGTATTTTAGGTTTTGGGGTATATGTGCAGAATGTGCAAGATAGTTACATAGGTATACACATGGCAGTGTGTTTTACTAAGAAAATGTGTGTTGATTTTTTAATATCTCCTTGTATTTATATAAATCATTTTCCATTTACTGCTTTCCTCCCCTTTTTTCTTTGAAAATATAGATTGTATTTGCACTGTAGCTACAGATTCTTGATAAATTTTTAAAGAAGAGATAATGCTGTTGCAAACAAGGAAGTTTCTGAGTTTTAAAATTGCAAGAGGATCTGCCCCAAAATTTAATTTTCCACTTTGACACATTTAGTATTGTTTTCCAAATTTAAATTATGTCAGTACCTCAGATCACTCCCTTAAAATACATCTGCATGCACTTACTGATATAAATTCTTAAAGATTGTCAGGCCAGGCAGAGTGGCTCACACCTGTAAACCCAGCACTTTAGGAGACCTTGGCAGGTAGATCACCTGAGGTCAGGAGTTCAAAACCAACATAATGAAACCCTGTCTCTACTAAAAATACAAAATTAGCCAGGCATGGTGGCATGTGCCTGTAATTCCAGCTACTTGGGAGGCTGAGGCAGGAGAATTGCTTGAACTTGGGAGGAGGAGTTTGCAGTGAGCTAAGATTGCATCACAGCACTCCAGCCTGGGCAACCCAGAGCAAGACTATCTCAAAAAATTAAAAACTAATAATAATAATAATAATAAATACATGTAAGTAAATACCACAGATTGTATAAAAAGGTCTTTCAGTAACATTATTACATATTTGTTATTGATAGTGAGTAAAATACTTTATTATAGCATAATAATAAATAAAGCATAAGCTCTTAATCTTGTGATGGGCTGTGCACTGGACTTGGAGCCAGAAAATTGAAATGATAATTGAAAGTTGGCCTTGCCCTTATGCTAGTTGTGTGGCTATATCCGAGTTTCCTCACCTAAAAATGAAAATGATCTTTTTATCGAGGGTAACCAATACATTTATTTCCCCAGGACTTCCCTGGCTTTAGCCCTGAAAGTCCTGCTGAAGAGACTGATCCACCTCCAACCCAGACAAATCAGGATGGTTATTCACCTTAACACTTTGACCTGGTCCAGTGGCATGGAGAAGTATATTAGACAGCCTTTTTTGAAGAAGGATAGTCCGTTCGTGTGGAAGGGATTAAATGCATCTCTGGCAGGCTTATTGTGGTATGTTTATGAAATGTATGGGCTTCCAGATTTATCTTCTATTATAACCGACTATATCTTCTACAGCATCATGGTATCCAATAAAAACCTGAAGATAATTTTGGCTCAGAAAAAAACTGCAATAGAAAAATTAATCTATACTGTGATAAGCAACTCACATGCAGTGTGTTCCTGGTACCATTTACTGCTTCCCAGTTTAGACAGATCCTCCTTACTGTGGAGGAGGAGATTCCTTGGAGACAAGTGGACCTGGATTGGAATTTCTGACCTGCTCCCAAGGTCAATAACCTTGAGAAATTTACTTTTGCCTTATAAATCCCAGTATTCATGTGTCCCCACCAAAATTCATACATTGAAATACTAATCTCTGAGGTGATGGCATTAGAAAGTGGGACTTTGGGGAGAGGATTGAATCTTGAGAGAGAAGTCATCATAAGTGAGATTAATGCCTTTATAAAAGAGGCCCCAGAGAGCTTCCTTGTCCCTTCCACCATGTATAGATGAAGCAAGAAGGCACTGACATGGTTTGGATCTGTGTGGCCACCCAAATCTCATGTCAAATTGTAATCCCCAGTGTTGGAGGCGGGGCCTGGTGGAAGGTTATTGGGTCATGGGGTGGATCCCTCATGGCTTGGTGCTGTCCTCACAACAGCGAATGAGTTCTCTCAAGATCTGGTTGTTTTATCTTTATTGCAGCACTATTCACAAAAGTCAAAATATGGAATCAATAATCTAAGTGCTATCAGTGGATGAATGGATAAAGAAAATGTGTATGTACACAATAGAATATTATTTGACCATCAAAAAGAATAAAATACTGTCATTTTCTGCAACGTGGATGGAACTGGAGAGCATAATGTTAAGTGAAATATGCCAAGCACAGCATAACAAATACAGCATATTCTCACTCTTAGGTGCAAGCTAAATATGTAGATCTTATGAAGAGAGAGTAAATTGGTTAACAGAAGCTGAGAAGGGTAGGGGAAAGGAGAGAATGAAGAAAGGTTAATTAATGGGTATAGATATAGAGTTTGATCAAGTAGATACGATGTACTATTTGATAGACCAGTAGAGTAACTGTAGTTTACAGTAATCTATTGTACATTTCAAAATGGGTAGAAAAGAATAAGTTGAATGTTTCTAGCATAAAGAAACATAAATATTTATGGTGATAGATATCTCAAGAACATTGATCTTTACATATTATAGGATTATATTTAATTATCCCATGTCCCTGAAAAAATGTACATTTATTAAGTATCAATAAAAAATAAAACCCAGGAGGCAGAGGTTGCAGTGAGCAGAGATCATGCCACTGAACTCTAGCCTGGGTGACAGAGTACGATTCTGTCTCAAATATAATAATAATAATATAATATAATAAAATAGAAAGATTTTTAGAGTTTTCAAATGCAAACTTGAGGCTTTCAGGAATTAATGACCCACAAAGCTGACATAGCTTGCACATGGTGGAGTCTAGATTGAATCTCAGGCTTTATGACTCCATAACTATTCCTTCACTCACAGGGGGTTATGTAGTCCATTTGCAGTACATGGCCAGTTGCTCTGAGACACTATAAATGTACCCATGTTGCATAATATACCTATAATAATCATATACCCTTTGTTAAAGTCAAGGTTAAGAGCAACTACTATTTTATCCTTTTAAAACCAACACAATTTTATTTGTTTACTTTCTAGTGCAAATAATAAAAACGGAAAATAAACTAAAATAAAAGTTGCAGAATTCATTTAATAATTTTCATTGGCTTGAAAGACCCAACCAGCTACAAAGCACTAAAACAATCAGTCTTCATATTTAGCTGACCATTAGCAGAAGATGTACTATGTATTTGATCCCTTTTTATGTATATCTAAAGAAGGCTCATCTGGGAGTTTCAGATTAAATGAAAAAATTAACATTACAGTTTATATTTACCCCCATATGAAGTTGTAAGTGATGATGATGATGATGGTGATGATGATCATGATCACGAGAACAACAGCAACATTAATAAAAAGTATATATTGTACATCATGGTATGTAGTTTACAAATCAATTTCAAATATTATCTCTCGATAAATATTTATGAAATAAAAATGATGCAAATTGTAGTGATAATTTATACAAGTTTCTATAACAAGTCCTCTACAAAAGAGGACTTTTTCAAGCCAGTAACAGCCAGAGAGAGCACTGAAACATTAGACTTCTAATTGTCCATTGTATGTTATTTTTCTACGACCTTTCTTAGGGCTCCAATATTTTTTAATCGTTACTTCTGACAAAGTAGGAACATCCAAAACTCATTTGGCAAGTTTACCTTTCACTGCCAAGAGTCAACCTGTTACTGAATTCACAGTAATGTTCACTGGATCGCTGCACAGGCAGCTGCCACTGCCGTAGCCACGTGCTGGTAGCAATGGGGCAGGAGAGTCCTGATTCTCAGTGGAGGACTAAACTCTTAAGGAAGTTGCCACCATTTATCTACTTTCTAATATCTCTCAAAAATATGATTTCTCTCGCTTAGCCTAGACTGAGCAACAATATGGCCAACATAGGACCTTATAAAACAGTTGTTAAGCCTCTTTTGGAGAACTTCTCAGGCAAAGCATTGTTTCACAGCATATAATCCTTCTGGCTACATCCTTTGTTGCCAACTCAACTCCACTTTCTCACTCTATTTACACAAAATTATCCAAGGACTGTGTCTGTGTAAAAAAGTATTCTGAGCATTTGAATGTCTGGCGTATTTTCACTACTTATTTTAAGATGCTATATTTTAAAATAATTTTTTAAATCTAAATAGTGAGAAAACACAAATTATGAAAGCTGACGAAAATGACATCATAAAATGTATTTAATTTAAAAGACAAAGTACTCAAAAGACTGCATGGTCTAGAAAGGCGGCAAAGGTTACTGGCTCGCATCAACTGGTTATTGGGATTACATTAATTTCCTAGAGCTGCAGTAGCAAAGTACTAAATACTGGGTGGCTTAAAATAACAAAAATGTGTTATTTCAAGATTCTGGAGATTAGAAGTCTGTAATCACATGTCACTAGGGCCATGCTTTTGCTGACAACTTTAGGAAAAGCCCTTCCTTGACTCTTCTAGCTTCTGGTATTGGCTGACAATTTTGGGCATTTTTTGTTTTACAGTCACATGACTTTTTTTCCTCAGTGTCTCCCTACCATCTTGCCTCTTTGCATTTCCGTCTCTGAGTCAAAATTCCCTTTTTCTTATCTAGACACCAGCTAGTGAATTAGAGTCCACCCCAATGGCCTCATCTTAAATCGATTACCTTTGTTAAAACCTTATTTCCAAATTAATTCACATTCTGAAGTCCTAGGGATTGGAACTTCAACATATCATTTTGGGGGAACACAATTCAACCCATAATAGAGATAAACTGGAGATTGCGTACTCTCTCCAAAAGGGTAGCTGTCACCCAGTTATAGCCAATGGCTCTGATCTGAAACTTTCTGACTTTTCTTTTTGTTTGTTTTTTTGAGACAGAGTCTCTCTCTGTAGCCAGTCTGGAGTGCTGTGGCCTGATCTTGGCTCACTGCAACTTCTGCCTCCTGGGTTCATTGGAGTCTCCTGCCTCAGCCTCCCGAGTAGCTGGGACTACAGGCTCCCACCATGACAACTGGCTAATTGTGGTATTTTTAGTAGAGGTTTCACCATGTTGGCCAGGATGGTTTCCATCTCCTGACCTTGTGATCCACCCGTCTCAGCCTCCCAAAGTGCTGGGATTACAGGCATAAGCCAGTGCACCAACCAACTTTCTGTTTTTTTTAAAGAGAAACTAGAAATCTATGTATTTTATGCAAAATATTTGTAAGTGATTCACCTTGTTTTATGATAGCTCAACTAAACATGCCTGTGGCTCTAAGGCATCTTCAGGCACCCGGATTCTCTGATTTTTTTTTTTCTCTAACTTGTCAATTTATACATGAGAACTATGACCTCAGTAGGCTGTGTGATTTGCCTGTGGCTACACAGCTGTTAATAGGAGAACAAAGCTCACAACCTCTTGCTCCTAATTTTGTTTTCTTCAAACAAAACATCAGTATCTCTAATCCATTCTTGCTTTATTTGCTGTCAGTCTTCTTTTCAGCATTAATTACCCACTCAGATCCAATATGTTTAGAGAATTCTTCCTTTAGCTTCTTCACTAATTTTGCTGATGATACACCAAAAATTAACACACATTGAATATATGTATAATGAAACCAATGTCAAATTTACTACATATATCAGAAAATATGTGTGTGTGCGATCAAAGCAAAGAAGCTATTTAACTTTTCAAATATCTGTCTAAATCAGATAAATTGAAAAAGAATTCTACTGCTATTTGCATATACCATTTTTTCTTTCTTTCAATGTCTTTAAAAGTTGGCATTATCTTTCATATAAATTTTTAAATTGTACTTTCTGTTGAGATTTTTCCCTTTTTGAAGATAGTTCAATTGAAGAAGACACAAATGCATAATTTATGTCATTAAAAAGGCAAATTATACCCAGAATATCCTGAAGTTTCTGTGAAGAGAATTTGGAAATGATGAGGGAGCCATAAAGGAGTTTTTGAAGCTCTCTTAATCCCTTCAATTAAAAAAATAAAATAAAAAGGAAGTAGGGCAGAGGAACCCAATGCTTAAGAAAATTTGCAACCCAACTAAGTGACAAACTAGACTCCAAATCCTAAATACAAGTTAGTATAAGTAAACCATTCGCAGATACAAAACCCCTTTTGTGTCTTCAAGGTGGAAGGAAGGAAAGGATGACAATACTGTGTCTGTTAATGGCCCTGAGATTAGGAAAACCGCTTGAACTCTGCACAAAAGGTTCTTTGGAAACATGGTGGGCCAATCTGAGAATAGCAGTTAAAACTGAGAGGGAGGTCTGCGGAATACATGTGTGAGTGAGCAGACCATGAATGGAAGCAATATGGGCTGTAAATTCTGAAAATTCAACAAATCAAAGTATCTCTCCCTTGTATCAACCTGTCACCAGATTGCTGTATATCCTGTAGTAGATTTTCTATGAACTTTCAAGGAAGAGTGGTAGGAGTTATAGTCAGAGAGACAGGGAACTGATAATGTAGGATTTTGCAGGCCAATTAAAGAGTCAGGAATGATTCTAAATGTAATGTTTTACACAATGTTAGGGGATTTTAGGCAAGATGTGACATTTATGTATAAAAACATCACTTCACCTGTTGTATGTGTTATAGATTGTAGAGAAAGTGAAGAAGAAGAAAAGTATATTAGGCAAAAGTGTTAGGAAGAGGCTGGTGGCTTAGAATTGGGTATTATCAGTGAAAAGACACCAAAGTGGTCTGCTCTTAGATATGTTTCAGCAAGAGAACTTGCACATTGATTGGAAATGGAGTATGAAAGAAGAATAAGAGGGAGAATTGGGTTTAAGTAACAAGATGGATAGTGCTATTAATTATTGGAACAAGAAAGTCATTGTCAGAATAGGCTTTGGGAAGTAGGGGGACAGACACCAAGCATTCTGTAATGGCCGTATTAAGTTGGATATGAACCTTGAGTTTCGGAAGAGATTATGACTAGATATCTAAATTTCAGAGTAATCAACACATGGGTTAGATTTTTTGCTTTTACACAAAATAGCGACAAAGGCTAAGTAATGTTCTACTAGGTTTTTTTTTTTTTTTTTTTTTTTTTTTTTTTTTTTTTTTTTTTTTTTTTTAAGACAGAGTCTCACCCTGTCACTAGGTACCAGGCTGGAGTGCAGTGGCACGACCTTGGCTCACTGCAACCTCCGCCTCCCGGGTTCAAGCAATTCTCCTGCCTCAGCCTCCCACATAGCTGCAACTACAGGTTCATGCCACCACACCCAGCTAATTTTTTTTTTTTTGTATTTTAGTAGAGACGGGATTTCACCATGTTGCCCAGGATGGTCTCGATCTCTTGACCTCGTGATCCACCTGCCTTGGCCCCCCAGAGTGCTGGGATTACAGGCGTAAGCCACTGCGCCTGGCTGTAATGTTCTCCTTTTTAAAAATAATCTATTTAGAAAGCTTTTCTTAACAATATCACCATTATACATTATCTGTTTAAGGACATCATTGATTGACTTTGTATTCTGCTGATGGACAATTAGCTATCATGGTCATCTTTGTACATACATCTCTGCATATATGTGGGTGTTCATCTATAGGAGAAATTCCTAGAAGTGGTATTGCTGCATTCAAACATATGTGCATTAAACTTTTGATAGATATTGCCAAATACTCTCAACAACAATATATAAAAATGTCTATTTCCTCACACTCTTGCCAAATTGTATAATACTTGGCAATCTGAAAAGTTTAAGAAAAAAAAAAGAATTTTTGTTATTTAATTTGCATTTTACAAAATAAATAGTGAGGCTGAGCATCTATCCATATGGTTTTAAGCTATTTCAATGTCTTTTTCTGTAAATTCAACTGACTGTTTATCTTTTGCCTATTTTTCCATTGAGCTATTCCTTCTGGATTTTTTATTCTTTCTGGATGGAACATAATATAAATACTTCCCTGATTTTTACTCGTTTTTGAACTTTGGCATTTTTTGGCAACAGGATTTTTGAAACTTTTTTTAAATATAAGTTTGTGACTAATGTGATCATAGTCATCTATTCAAAATGACAACACCAGGGATGAAGTTATGAAAGTGGTAGGAGTTAATATATTACAGCTCTCATTCTACTGATTTGCTCAGTGCCATTGGGGCGATCATTTAATCCTGTGCCTTCGTTTCTACCTTGTAGGATGAAAAATCACAATCTTTTTCTTGCCTTCGAGAACTTCTTTAAGAAGAAATCTAGGAATAAATATAAAAACACTATTTTGCATTTTAAATACTGTCAAAATATGAATTTGTACACGTTAGGTAGATTCAATAACGTTGAATATAAGACATCGCAAAATACAAAGAATTTCCAGTGTTATTTCATCCGTAAAGCTTTTTCTTTCCCTAGTCTTTCTCCTTTTGTCTTTCTACTTCCCACTGCCCCTTTTTCTCTCTGTCTCTCGTTTCTCCTTTTCCTTATGGGGCAATATTTCTGTTTGCCATTATTCTGGTGGAGAACTGAAATACATATCCAGCTAGACAAATCTGCAGGATTATATAAAAAATGAAGGCCTAGTCATCACTAGAGACTCTGTCCTCTGTGCCCTTTTCAAATGACATCTGCTTGAAAGTTAAGCATGCTAATGAATTATGTTAGCTAATTGGGGAGTGACCAATAGAGATAAATAGAGGAGAGATGTATTCCTAACTTTGCGAAGTGGCCAAATTATGTAGCGGCAAGAGCACTGAGGTGAGACTCAGCAACTCTGACAGCCAGCTCAAATGATCTTACTAACTAGCTTTAGATTAGTAATTTATAAATCTGTCTTCTTATCAAATAAATGTTAAAGTAATTACTTAATTTAGAACTTAACCAATCAGAAGAATGTAGCTGTTTGAATGAGTAAAAATGTAAATTCAAAATTAGGATTATGAATGACAGGCTCAGTCATAGCTTTATACAAACCAAATGCTGCAACACCACGAAATTTTCAAAGTTCAAAAAAAAAAAGGCTTCAAGCACTTTTGTGAAACATATATTGAAAATTCTAATTGTTTTTCAAAACTTTCTGGAGAAGATATTAAACTGTGTGACTAATTTACTTTAAATAACTGAGAAGAAAGGAAGGAAGGGAAGAAAGGAGGGAGGGAGGAAGGCAGGGAGGGAGGGAGAAAATTTCACAGCCCAGTCTCAACTCTGTACCTGAAGGAACAAGGACACATTATTAATAAATGTTTTCTCTCACACTAGGAAATGTATGTGTGTTAGTCTGTTTATGTTGCCGTAAAGGAATACTGGAGACTGGGCAGTTCATTTTAAAAAGTTTATTTGGCTCATCCTTCTGCAGGCTGTACACTAAACGTAGTACCAATATCTGCATCTAGTGAGGGCCTCAGGAAACTTGCAACAGTGGCAGAAGGCAAAGCGGAGCCAGCATGTCGCATTGCAAGAGAGGGAGCAAGAGAGAGTGGGAGGGGCAGCTCCTTTTTAAACAACCAGATGTTGAGTGAATTTGTAACTGAAGGGAGGGCACTTCATGAGGGATCTGCCCCCATGCCTCAAACACCTCCCACCAGGCCCCACTTCCAACATTGGGGATTACATTTCAACATGAGATGTGGAGAGGACAAATGTCCAAATCATATCAGTATGCATATGATGTTCATGTGAATCTATAAATGCAAAAATCCCATCAAGGGAGCAGAGGTGCGAGCTAGATTTCTGACACTCACGTTAAGTGATTTCTTGTTACCTGACTGACTATACAATCCTGAATTCTATAGTAGTAGCGGTAATAATAATAAGGAAAGCTTTAAAAACAACAACAGAAAAAGTTAAGAAGTAAACTGATTTTCCCAGCATTTTATTTTTTGTTTTCTAACCGTCTTTTAGCATCCATGATAGTTAGGATTGCATGGTTAAAATGGCATGTGATTTTAATAAGTGCCTTTGATAGTGTGCAACTCCATAGCTTCAAAATTCATACATTTAATTTTCTGTTTATTTTTTTTTCTGTGACACAGCCTCTGGAGGTCCTGAGAACATGTACCCCCTCTGCTTTATTTTGGCAAGAAATACACAAGGTAATTTATATGAATGAACACTGAGGCATTCATCCATTCACTCATTGTTTACCTACAATAAGTCAACTACTGTGCTATGTAGGTCATGGAAATATGAAATTGAATAAAGCATAAAGTGTTCTCTAAAAGAAAATATCATCTAAAAAAGAGATAGTTACATACATGAATTTTTACATTTAAGGCAATCTAATATGTTAGATGGCAGCATTTTTATTGTTTTAGCCTATTTTAGGAAGCCTGCACTTTTGTAGGAGTTTTAACCCTTTCACATGAATCTCTGGCATGGCGGTGTAACTGGGCAGAGGAAAAAAGACAGATGCTGATAATGTTGATGTACTTCCTACCAACCAGAAAGAGACAGGTGGTCTTGTTATAGCAAAAGTTCAGGAAAGGTGGAAGACAGAACATAATGAAAACTAGCAACAGAAATAGGGGCCATTAAATTTGATGCTTGTGGGGCCCAAAGTGGCTCCGGCCGGATGTCGTGGCGCTTGCGAAGGCGAGGCCAAGAGTTCAAGGCCAACCAACCTCAGCAACCTTACAAGCTCTCATTGATTGGCAAAAAAAAAAAAAAAAAAAAAAAAAAAAAAAATTTGATGCTTGTAACATTGTTTGCTATGAGGTGGAAACTGCCTGAGACTAGAAATGTATCTTGACGACATTGAAAAGAGGACATTGCTAAATGTGATAAGTTCCTTTCCTAATGTATTTTTTAGCTAGTCTGATGTGCCAACCTATCACAGACCTATTGTCAATAGAAGTGAGCAATGGGGTGTCCATTCCTCTTTGTAACCATAGTCTCTGGAAGAAAACTTCCTGTTTTCTATTCACGGGGCTATTTCACTTTCTCTTTGTCTTTGAGTTTTGACCCCATTTTCTGTCCATAAGCTGCTCTTTATTCACTGGACTTCGGAATGTGATCTTGGGAGTTCTCACTCTTTCAAGGATTCTGCTCAGATTTATTTTGTTGGCTCTTTTCAATTAGAAATCTTATACATAAAATGCCCTGATGTAAGGTACCCCTCAGAGCCAGGCAGACCTGCTTGGTCTTCAACAAAAGAAAGGAAATGTATTTGAATTGCCAAGGGCACTGCGAATTGTGCACAATGAATAATACTCTAAAGCATTTCTGAAGGCATACCAGATGACCTCATGATGTCTCTTCTCCTCCTTGAAACTATTCACAAACCTAAAAATGTATAAACATTTTTCTTTCATGTTTTTTCTCTGTCTTTGTGCATTTAGTGAAACATATCAGAGGAATTGGATATGGAAAAAAAAAGTGCCTTTTGATCTTGTCAATCCCTCAGCACTGTCAGTTGACATAATCTCAAATGGATCTCAAATAACCTTCTTGTATCCTCCATGCCGTATTCCCCAAGGCATCTGTGCATGTAGCATTTCCGAAAGAGGCAAAGTCTGAATGTCCTTTACTTCCCTTTCTTTATATAAATACTATCTTGTTAGCATTTAGCATGTTATTTGAATTATATTCATACCTGTCTCCAAGTCTGTCTTGTAGTTTTCTTTTTTCCTTCAAACAAGATCTTGCTTTACTTTACATAGAGGCATTTTTGCTTTCATGAAAGTGAATTATGATTACTCCCTTTGAAAAAATGGTATTTAAAAATTAGTGAAATATCCAGAAAATATTTTTCAGAATGATATTTTACCTTTTAGCTCATATAACAGTGCTTTTATTTAGTTTACAGTTCTCATGTTAAAAATTACAATTTCATTGACAAAATAGTCATCTTTTGCATATTGTTTTGTCTTACATTTGTTACTTTTCAGTGTTTTCATTGGAGAAATAATATATTTAACTATGATAACTATACATATACATAACTATAATGTAACATTACTATTATACATGTATAATATATAACACTATACATTATATATAACTACAATGTAACATCTCAAATGAATATTTTAAAGTATTGCCTTGCATTTGTTTTTCTATGCATATTTTAGGTATAACCATCAAAGGCATATGCTTTATCTTCTGCTTTTTTCATTTAATATATATCCTAAGCATTTCTACATGCTACCATGTTGTCATCATAAACATTGCATATTGACTTTTTACTTTTCTTCTGTAATGACAGATGGTCATGTGGCTTACTTTGAACATAAATCACTTATCCATGCACTGAAATATTAAGGCATGCTATTACTAAAAGCTACTAAATTGTTAAATTGTTCAGCATGAATAAAATGCATTGCCATCACTTGTAATTCTTGCCTTAGTTTGGTGATTTGTAACTACCATGTAATGAGATGCTCTTGATAAAGCTGGTAGCAAAAACAGAGATACAGGTGTGGGACATATGATGCTGTCTGATGACTGCCCAGAATCATGGCCTCTTCTTAGGAACCTGGCTTCCCTTCAGATTTGTTCTAATATTAATGGGAGCTGCTCAGCAGAGGGAGGCAGATGCAATAGCAAGATAGATATTGGGCAATGTGAGAACGACGCTCAGAAAGTTCTGTCACAACGTATGTTAACACAATGGCCTTATGGTTATTACAGTAAAGAACCATTGGCAAGGTAGGGACCACCAAATTAGTCACTTCTCAATATAAGTCTATGTATTACTTACATGCATAGTCCTCCTTACTCCATGGATTCCATCAGACATCATCTTTTACTTAAATTGAAATGATTTATTGTATAACAACTATTAACTTATTTGTCTTTAATATTTAACTTCGTCATACACAAAAAAGGGGCTTCAAAGAATTAAGGTAAATCTCCATTCCCCTTCCAAGAACATGTATAAATGCTGCCTGATTATGGAAAAACTAAAATAAACAGGAACAATTAATCTAAATAAGTCTAGGCAGTTGCCCAACTCCCTTGTGTAATGTAAGCACATGTTTAGTAAAGGACAATTTTATCTCAGCATCATAAATATCTACAGTGTCTTTAGGAATCCTGGATGGTACAATAAAAAGTGTCATAGACCATCAGAGGAAAGCTGAGCCTATTGACCAGAAAGTTTTGAACCTTGGAATGAGATTCAAATAGGGCATTGCCTAATACATGTTCAAGGTGAAGAGTAGCCAAGCTAAGCTATGGTAAATCATATCATCAATAAACGAGGTCTTTTTCAGAAATTTAATTTCATTTGATTAATATCTTGGGTCAACTAAGGGTTGCATTAAAATTCAGTAGATATTTGCCTTGTGGGTAGATTTTTTTTTAATTATGTAGAGTCCTTTTAGCTTGTCAGATCAATTATATTTCAAACATTAGACCAGATTTAAGGCAGGCTAAGAAGAGTGTGCCATGTTGGGAGACTTTCAAATTTGGTCTCACAGGGATTCTGATAATCTGGAACTCTGTGGTGTTTCTCTATTAACGTCACTTGTTACCAACATTCTTATTGGCATGTCTTAAGAAGTTAAGATATTTATTTAAGTAGACTGAAAAAAGAGAGAACAAGGTATTGCACAAAAGGATATGGTTAGAAATTGAATCGATTTATGGCAGTGGTCGCCTTCCTGCTCTATCTCAAGACATGATGCATTTTGCTTCATTGAAAAGGGGAAACCAATGCTGGACACTGGAGACTCCTAGGTTTTGAAGGCCAAGAGATCTAGATCAATTATATTTCAAAAATGTGATACCTATGTGACCTTTGTAGTGCCTCAGAGTGTCAATGTTACCAGTGGTGATTTACCTTTTTTAAATCAGTCAAAAATATGGATTGGGCACCTTCTTTTTACCATGTATTATTCCAACTGCTGTAAAGTCAGCAATAAAAGATCTCTGTCCTTCATATAATTTGTTTTTTCTATACTTTTAAATTACTAAGCTGATTAAGTGATAGCATATTTTTAAATCTTTTAACATTGTCCTTGGTGTAGAGTAACTACTCAATAAAGGTGAATTTTCTCTAATTTATTATTTTTTCAAAATTCCAATACGAACATCTCAATGCACTATGGGACTTTGGCACATTGTGACTTATCCTCTCTCTGCCAAATGTAGGCTTACTAGATTATTGACAAGATTAGTACTATCCATTTTAAACCTAATGTCCTTTACCCATTCTTTATAAACTCAAATGCCCACATTGACCAGGTAGGGAGATGAATGAGTAAAGTGAGTTAAAGTAAACTGGCAACAGTGATGGTTGAGCAGACAGTAGGATGCATATCCAGTCCTTAGGGTGCTCCAGTCAACTGTTGCCATGTTGATCCAGAGGCCCAGGGTTGCCATAAGACCTAATATCACAAGGGAACTAGGAAAATAAGTTTATTATGTAAAGTTTTTATATTATGAAGTAGGGCTAACTAATTAATAAACATATACAAGCACACACATACACACACATGCACACACAGAGAATATATCAATTCTGTGTACATCCAGTAAAACCAATCTATGGGCCACATGTTTGTGACCTCTATTGTAATAGGCAATTTGCTTATTTATTTGCCAGCAGAATTGATGATAATTAAACCTTGATTATAACAGATTCTCTCCCTTCCTGTAAGCCTTTCAGAATGCTTTCATTCTCCATGTGGGATGACTGTCAACTCTAATGAGTGTCACAATCATATCTGGAGCTTCTTAAAAGTAGAAGTTCCTGGAACTCAAGTCCCACTATTCATTAACCCAAGCCCTGGTTATTAATTAGAATCTTTGAATTGTAGTGAAATAATCTGTTTATGTATACACACACACACACACACACACACACACACACACACACATATATATATATAATTGTGTTTTAGGTTTTGAGGTACATGTGAAGAATATGCAGGATTGTTGCATAGGTACATACATGGCAATGTGGTTTGCTGCCTTCCTCCCCATCACCTATATCTGGCATTACTCCCCATGTTATCCCTCCCCAACTCCCCACCCCCCACTGTCCCTCCCCTAATTCTCCCTCACAGGCCTCAGTGTGTGATGCTTTCCTCCCTGTGTCCATATGTTCTCATTGTTCAACACCCGCCTATAAAATACTCAATGAGATTTGATGATGAGCCAGGCATGGGAACTATGAGCCTACAGAATAATTAAAAAAAAAATTTTTTTTAACATGCAGGGTTTTTTACAACCTTATCTTTTCTGCCTCATGAATTGATGCTTTCTCACCCTTGTTCTCCAGCTTTCCTTTCCATGAAGGTAACATTATTTTCATGCTTGATGTGTCTGCATATAGAGTACTCTTTGTTGCCCTTCTCCCTTCTGTCACAGAAAACCCTTATTCATCTTTCAAGCACCAGTTCCAATGTTATCTCCTTTCCGATGCCTTTCATGCTCTGCTAGGGAAACTCGGGTATTCCTTGTTTTATGCTTCCAAAAAACTTTAGGCTTACCTAAATTAATGATACTTGCCATGATGTATTTTCATTGCTTGTCCCCATGTGTTTTCTCACTCACATAGTGTCCAGCATATGGCAGGTTTCTAGCAAATGTTCGATTTAAAACACTATATTGGCCTAAATATAGAGTAGCAAATGCAGCACTTTTGATTTATTCTAAAATAAATTGTTTCATCAACCTATGGGATGTTTGTTCCCTTTAGAAAAAAGAGTGAATCCCAACGCATATATTAGGTACTGAATTTGCAGAGCTTAGTTTTTAAATAATGGTTTTGCACATTAATATTTGAGCTAAGACAAAAGCAAATAATTTATTTTAGAAATCATTTGAAAAGAACTCTGACCTCACTTTGGAAACACCTAATTTTGGAAATGCTGCAAATTACATAGTGTCCATAGTAGGGTTTTATTTTTATTTTTTTGATATGGATACCTTTGTTAAAGTTTCCATCTCAATTTAAGGGTGCCCTGCTTAGGAGTTAGAAACCTCTACAGAGGTGGGGGCCAGACACAGTGTCAGCAAGGTGTGCAGGGAATCCTGTTCAGCAAAAGTAATACCAGGAGACATTTATAGTCTGTAACAGTAGCCAGAGACTCAGACAGCTTTATTGATGTGTCATCAGGCTGAGAAGAAAGGCACCTCAGCAGGGGTGACAAGGACATGTTCGGTGTGTTCATCGATCTGCAGTCTCCCATGGAAAACTCCACATATTTCTGAATATCTTGTGTGGTTTTATTGATGCAGCTCCTGCCAGCTGAGAGGGGAATTGGTCACCACATTTATTCATATCATGTTGGCCCTCTCATTTAAGAATTTAATATATACATAGATGATGCAGGAAAGGAGGGAGCTATTAAGTATCTCTTCCAATCATTTTGATTGGGTTGCTGGGGGAAATTACAAAACCTCAGAAATCCAAGAGAAGTTATAAAAATCTATCCTCAGTAGATTGTGTGTGGCTGCTATAATGGGATTTCTGCAGTCCTTTGTTACTGAAATCCTCTACTGCAGAAGGTGATGAATTTTGACCTGGGGAACTAGTCAGTGGAACAAAACTGCCATCCAAAAAGATGATACAGAAAGCTGATAGAACTTTAATGCGTGTCTAATTTGTGATTGGGTATGTTCATGGAGCAGTTAAATTAGGACATAACAGTAGATCGTAGAGTTACAGGCCTAAGCAGGACTTTGAATAATTATGTAATCCATTTTTTGTCTCTAAGGAGGAAAACTCTTATATTGCATAGAGAAAATAACAAAATAAAACTCCATGAAGTGTGGTCAATTTGAGCATCAACTTTAATTTTTTTACAATATGTGATTTTTATTAGACCTCAGATTTAAAAACATATATATTAAAATGGCATTATTGTGACAATTTTTCAATCTGAATATCTCTAGATTAGATAATGATATTTCACCAATGTCACATTTCCTGAAACTGTGGTTATGTGGAGGAATGGCCTTGGTTTTTTTTTTTTTTTTTTTTTTTTTTTTTTCTTTAAGTTCTGGGATACATGCAGATCAATTTTAACTTTTTTTTAAAAATTACATTTATTTGTTTGTAATTTCCTTGTATCACATACTAGGTTCAGAATTAGTTTCTTACAATAACAGTAAATTCAGAAACTTATTTCCTGATTCTGGTTTTCAACTTCTCTTTTCTGAAGTGTTTTATCATTATTCATCAGTTATTTCAGTCAATATTCTATTTGCCCAGATATGATGCTAGGATTAATGTCCTCAAAGTGGTCATCATGGTGAAATAATTAAAAAAAAGTCAATATTCATTCAGGTTATTTGGAGAGCTCAAAGAAACCCCGATTCCAACCTATGCTAGGGTTAGTAAGGATGTGAGAAATCTTAAAAAGTCTTCTTGAAGGTAAACAATTGCAAGTTTGTGTATTAATGTACATCTCACAACAAATGCGTCTTAGTAAATCTTTATAACCATCACTCGCAATGGAACAGGCCTCCCTGTTCTCTCTCATCTAGAGTGTTCGTCTCATTTTACATACTACAGACCTACACATCATTCCTTGTCTTTTTTTTTTTTTTTTGTAATCTTACCTTGCTTTCTTTTACCTGATGAAAAACAAAGACAAAAACAAACAAACAAACAAACAAACAAACAAACAAAATACCACTTTATTGACCCTTTGCTCACCTTAGATGTAACCAAAACTATTTGCCTTTTCATAATAAATTTTTCTGAAATAATTGCATACCTTCCCATCACTTTTCACCTTATTGATAATCTCTGTTCCCACTAATCCTCTGAAAGAGCTCCCACAAAGATCACTTATGCACTCCACTGGGCGTTTGAGTCCCTTTCTCATTTGATGTCTCTGCACCATCTGACATCTTTGACTATTCTCTAACTCAGCAACCCTCTTCCTTTGGCTTTAGAAGTGCCTTTTTCATAATTTTTCTATGGTTATGTCCCTCTACTGTCTCTTGTAGTTTTCCTTCTCTTCACTCGTATTATAGGTAATGGCAATTCTGGAGTTCTATCTATATCCTTATCTCTTCTCTCTCTTATTTTCCTTCTCACAGCATATACTCTTTTATTTATTTATTTTTCAACTTCCAGTTTTTAGACTATGCTTCATATTCTGATAATCCACAAATCTCTATCATCTACAAAGATATCTCTGTAGAACTACCCTGACACCAAAATTGTATGTTGCATGTCTTCACATATATATACCATAAGCCTCTGCAACTCAGCAGGCCTCACACTAAAGTTTATCTGCCTAATGCCTCTGATGCTAATTAACATAAGGAAAGCAAATTTCATTTGGTAACTACAAATTATTTTATTTTGTTGCAACAACCAGCATTGTCTGTATTTTCAAAGAATACTTCAGAATCATGAACACAAATGAAATTATTCCTATTGGGAAATCTGAACAGTGGAACTAGGTAATAAATTAATTTTAAAAGTGAAGTTTTCTTAGACTTCTTCATATCCTATTTCAAAAATAGCTAATACTCATATTAGAGTGGACTTTGATTTGATTAATACTGTGTTCTTTGGGCAAGAAATTCAGTATGTTGTACAAATCATGGGGATAAAGAAAGCTTACAAAAAGATGAATTTGGAGCTATAAGCTGGGTCCTGTTGATGGAAAGGGACTTATAGACCAGTGGTTTGGTATTTGTTCCTGGTGCAGTGAGATGCCTCCTAAGCTTTTTAAAAGCTGAGTTGTAATATAATTTTACCTGCTGGGTGAATTGTATTTTTACATGTAAGAGAAAAGACAAGAAACAACATATGATATTCCTTGCCTTTTTTCTTACATATGAAACATGTAAGAAACGTGTATAGTGTCTAAAATTAGGT
Organism: Saguinus oedipus; assembly: GCA_031835075.1. Classification (NCBI taxonomy): domain Eukaryota; kingdom Metazoa; phylum Chordata; class Mammalia; order Primates; family Cebidae; genus Saguinus; species Saguinus oedipus. The sequence continues at coordinate 69,041,594 of CM063178.1, forward strand.
AGCAATAGACATCAAGGGAATAAAGTTTGGAAATGTTTTGAAGTTAGAACTACCAGCTCTTTTAATGGATTAGACATGATTAGAAAGAAAAAGAAAAGGTTCAAAGACATCTTTGTGTGAACAAGTGGGTGGGAAGTATCACCATTTTCATGGTGATTTAGCCATGTTGTTGGAGATGCCTATTAAGTAGCTAAGTGAAGCTATCTAGTAAGCAGTTGTTCATAATGCATCATTGTTATATATCCTAGCAGGAGCACCTTAGCCTGTTTAAGCACTTTTATATGAATAAGAACCAAGTGTTCACTCTGGGCTGACGTAGCTCTGTAGACACAAACACGCAAAACCAGACAATGCATCACTGTTTATTTTTTAGAAACAGTGGCACACACTGCACTGTTTTTTTGCTGGGCACACACTGCAAAGTGTGTTACTCTGATTTCTAGTGTACCTGCTTATATAACATAGACAAACAAGAGAAAAAAATATTCAGTTCTCAAAAACACATATTAAGTTGTTTTTTTATAGAATGATTTTGAGAAATGTTAGAATGGAACAAAGAGTTCCCAATCATAGGTATATTTTATATCAGTCCTCTCTAAATTTCACCTCTGGCCATTTTTGCTGCATGCCTCTTTAAAGAAGTCATGCTTTATGGTTGAGCCAGGTTTCTGGTCCTGTTGGTTATATTAGATAAATTGTGGAGGGGACAGTGGGGAAGGACAAGATGCTTAAGAGTTAAAGGTCATTGGGGAAGAAGGTTGATTAAGTCGAAAAGAAGTGTAATAGAGAGAGAAATATTAAGGAGAAAGTAAAGAAAAAAAATGATTAGAGTAAAAGAAAGAGCCTGTCCAAGTGGGGATAAAAGGCTTAATATGTTGGCCTTAAAAGATTACTTGTAATAATTAGGTAGAAAATTCAGTTGCCATAATATGTAATTATTGCTTCCTCTGGGATGAGAATTTGGAGAGATGCAAATGAGAGAAAAACTCAATTTGGATGAACTTCTGGCAGTAGGGGAAATTATATAACATACATCGCCAGGGTTTTCAACTATGGGTAAGAGCAGGGTCCAAGTCTTAATTGTGAACCTCCAAGCCAGAAATTCTGAAAGGATAACCCTCACCCTATGTTAATTGCAAATTAACATATCTCTAACAGAGTGAAGTCCCCACTTCTTTAACCACCCCCATTAGCTATAGTTCAGCCAGTGTTTCTGCTTCTAGATAGAGTATTGCCAACTCTCCGTTAGGGGAATATCTGAATTGCCAGTTGGCCACAGATGTCATGCTGCACCTCACTTTTAGGTAATATAAATGCTGAGAGAAGAGTGATTTATTTGGATTTGAGTAATGCTCCATGGTGCACTCATGAATTTTATGAAAGAAGAACCTCACCTGGATGTTGGTAAGATTTCATAATTCTGAAATGCAAAGTGTTATGGCAAAGCATGTGGATGGCAAATCCAAAAAAAAAAAAAAGTAACACTCCACTACATATTGAACTCCTAAAAATTAAAAAAGATAAAAATTAAGTTACATTCCAATGGGTCAGAGCAAAAAGGAGCCAAAAGTAACAATAGTACTTCAGATCCTGTTATCCACAGCAAGGGGATAATGGCTTTTATAAATGTTGAGGTCCAGTGTTTCTTGCTATTGAAATCACTTTGAGCTTTAGTCTTCAGTTTGTGCAAAGACTTCCTGCCCTGTCATCCTGAAATTGTTATGTTCCTATGATGCTTTTGCATCATCTCCCTGTTGCTCTGCAAGTTTCTAGTATCACTTCCTTGTCATGGAATTCACTATTAAAGGAACCAAAATGTAAAGTCATTACTTTCTATCATTTTGTCTCTGGTGACTTGTGTAACACTGTGTTTTTCTGTGTTATATTTGCAATAGAAATGTTAGATGTCAAAAGGAGAAAAAAAAAGATGGGAATAATACTGAGAAGGTCTCTGAAGGGGATAAAACATTCAAACCTGAAATCTTTAACTGTGAAGCCTCTACCATAAAGGAAGTGAAGATGCAATTGAAGGAGTACCTACAAAGTTTCAATGCAGCTGTCCTTTTATTAAAACGTTATTTTACATTTTCTTTTTTGTTATAAGCAGATGATTTTAGTGGGTGTTTTTTTTAAAAAATATTAATCAGAGCAATAACTCATCTGGAACTTTTCTTAATTTTTAAATTAGCATTAAACATATTCAATGTTATGTATGGAGCAGTTCAAATACAAATTTCATAGGATCTTCTAAGATCATCTAACTGAAGTACTTTTATTTGATAATTAAGCAAACTTAAAACCAGAAAAAAAATCATATATGCCCAATATTGCACAGTTCAATGAAAGTAGAACAAAAGATGCCTCCAAAGTCAATATTTCCCTCAATAGCCCATTAAAGATGATGCTGCAGTTATACTGCAGCATATAAACCAAAATGAAATATACAAAAGCAATGAAAATATACAAAAAATAGCTTGGATTCACAAATACTTTATCAACCAAAATTATTTTTTATTTTATTTGCCATAGTTCCCTAATAAGTGTGTTAAATTTCATTCAAGCTTTGTCATGGCTTGTTTGTGATCAGTTAGGACAGAAAATTGTAATTTCCAGCAGCCAAGAAGGCTTTCTCTAAGGAAAACATAATGGCACACTTATTTCGTATTCTTATCCGCAGTTTCTGTCTGTACTGGCAGATCAGGATAAAAGGGTTTCTATGGTATGTCAGGATTTCAGAGAAACATTTGACAAAATTGCTCAATATAATTATAAGGAAGATGGATAAATAAATATTAAATAAGAATACTAATAGGTAGACCTATAGTTTAATTTAAAAATAATATTCTAACAATCTTATAGTTCTTAAGACCTGTCTTGTGGAAGTGAAAGGAGATTTCCTTTTTGTGACTTCAGAGCATGTTACCAGGACCAATGGGGGAAAAAAATCAAACAATATAATTTCATTGGTTTTAAAATGTAATGAAGTTTCTTAAGAGGTGGTGAATTCTTCATCACTGGATATATTCAGCCATATGGATAAAACCCTATCTGGTAAGGGTCAGGAAAATATAGTTTTCAGAATGGCTGATGTTAAGATCCCCTTACTGAGAATCAAAAAAAGCAAAGCTCTTGTTTATGCTTTTGTTATTATATCATTCAATAAAATGAAAGTAAGAAATTTAAAAAAGTTATTAATCCATTTAAAAATAATAGTAATTCTATTACATTTTCACATAAATAATGTAGTTTATGAAAATACTTATTTTCAATAAAATTCAGTGGGATGGTTGACATTATTTTACAGTCATCTGGTTTAATAGAGGAGACCTCAATTCTCACATATTCAGTCAGGTCAGATATGTTTTTTTATTTGAGATCCTGAAAATTTTCTGCCATTAGGCAGATATGTAATTTGAAGACAAAGATAATATTTTAATTGTCCTTTCAATTAATTGTGATTATGTGGATATGTGAAAACTCAACAAGTGGAAGTTTTTAGAAGGTTAATTGCAATGTGAAATATGAAACATACCAATTAGATTTTCATATCTTTTATATCAGGGACCCCCAACCCTGGGGCTATAGACCTGTACAGGTTTGTGGCCTGTTAGGAGCTGGGCTGCACAGCAGGAGGTGAGCGGCAGGCAAGGAAGTGAGCAAAGCCTCATCTGCATTTACAGCCACTTCCCCTGGCTCACATCACAGCCTGAGCTCTGCCACCTTGGGATCAGCAGGGACATTAGAATCTCAAAGGAGTGTGAACCCTGTTGTGAACTGTGCATGCCAGGAATCTAAGTTTCTTGCTATTTATGAACATCTAATGCCTGATGATCTGTCATTGTTTCCCGTCACCCCCAGATGGGATGGTCTAGTAGAAGGAAAACAATCCAGGGCACCCACTGATTCTACATTATGGTGAATTGCATAATTATTTCATTATATATTACAATGTAATAAAAATAGAAATGCAGTGCACAATAAATTTAATGAGCTCGAATCATCCCCAATACCACCCCCTCCCAGATGTGTGTAAAAATTGTCTTCCATGAAACTGGTCCCTGATGCTGCGAAGGTTGGCGACCACTGTGTTGCATTGCAAGTCGTTAGCCTAATTTGCACTTTTTTACCTATGCCTGATTTTATAACATTATATATTAGTCATTTGGAAACTATTGGTTCACTTAGTTATATGAATTTAAATGTTGACAAATTTTATTATGCAGTATTAAAAATCACATTTATTACTGCTGTCACTCATCTAATAAGAATTTTTTTTTTTTACATATCAGGAAACTGTAAAGTTCACTGTGGTGGATACAAGTCTTCTAACATTCTGATTTTTGCTTTGAAATATCACATTTTATCATAGTGATAAATAATGTACGTTTTCTTTTACTTTTAAGTAATAGGCTCACTTTGTTACTTTCTGAGAAAATGACTGTCAGTAACCATTTCTGAAAAATCGTAGTTGATATATCAATTATTTCATTAAATAAAAACTTTGTTCTGTAAAATACAGGAACTAGTTCATCTGACTAATCAACTGTAAAAAATTTTTTTTCTAAGAAAAAATCTTTGTACTTTCTTATATAGAAAAAGGACTTCTTTTACATTTCAATCACACAGAATATTTTTTAAAAATATTTATATTCAGAGGTCAAATTTTAATCAAATAAGGAACCATCAGTTTTACCCACCACTGCTTTTATATCATCATTGTGAATATCAACGCAATGAAAAAGGCAAAAGATGCCTTAATATCATTATGAATATAGTTTTAACCTCGTGAGATCCCTGAGAGGATCTAGGGGAACCCTAGTATTACATTAATCATGCATTGAGAACCACTGATGTAGTGATTAATGTACAGTCTAGATTCAGACTACTTCAGTTTGAATTCTAGCTCTCCTGCTTAGAAGTTGTGTGAACTTGGGAAAATTGCACTTTTTTTTTTTTTTTTTTTTTGAGACGGAGTTTCGCTGTTGTTACCCAGGCTGGAGTGCAATGGCGCGATCTCGGCTCACCGCAACCTCCGCCTCCTGGGTTCAGGCAATTCTCCTGCCTCAGCCTTCTGAGTAGCTGTGATTACAGGCATGCGCCACCATGCCCAGCTAATTTTTTGTATTTTTAGTAGAGATGGGGTTTCACCATGTTGACCAGGATGGTCTCGATCTCTTGACCTCGTGATCCACCCGCCTCAGCCTCCCAAAGTGCTGGGATTACAGGCGTGAGCCACCGCGCCTTCTAAGCTTATTTCTTCATATGTAAAGTGAGGCCAAGCATAATAACTATCACAAATAAATGTTCACAACTATTGTGAATATTTAAAGCAAAAATGTTACAAACAAAATAGCACTATTACTTGACTTATATATGTGTCAAGAATACTCATCTATATTCATATGTACATATACGTCTTGACATATAGTGTTCAAATATTTTAAAACACTTTATTACTATGCTGATACTGAGCCGGTTGTACTATTGTATAAGGAAGTTAGGTTGTATGATTTCGACTAGCTAGAAGTTAGAGTAAATTACAGTCACCCCTCAATGTCCTTGGGGACTAGTTCCAGGCCCCACACCCTGGAGATACTATAGTCTGTGGATACCCAAGTCCCTTATATAAATAAGATTGCATAGTATTTGAGTACAACCTACATTCATCCTCCTTTATACTTTAAATCATCTCTAGATTATTTATAATACCAAACACAATATAAATACTATGAATTGGTTATTATAATGTATTATTTTTATCTGCATTTTTTACTTTTTCTGAATATTTTTAAACTGCAGTTGGCTGAATCTGTGGATGGGGAACCCAAGTATATGGAGAGCTGACGGTACCTTTAAAACACATTCAATACTAACGTTCTCTGATTATGTTTGACTTATCAAAACAACCACCACCACAAAACTTATAGTTACTGCAAGAGATATTTAAGGTGAAGAGATTAAATCTCCCCTACCCACAAAATCAACCCAAATAAATACACCAATTGATTAAAAATAGTAAGCTTTATTGTGCAATCAACTTCAAGCCTACCCCTTCTAACAAGAACGTTATATATAAATCCTTCCTGAATAAATACCTAGTGACATACTCTTACCATCTTCTAATTTTTTGCAGTGGAACACGGATGTCAGTGAGGGCTGTGAAATGGGAGTTTCTGGATATGATTCCCAGTCTAGCTTCTTATTAGCAGTGGGAATATAGGCATTTTCCTTAACCACTGTGAACAGCAGTGTTTTCATCTGAAAAATGAGGATAGCATTTGGACCTACTTCATGGAGGATGTTTGAGGATTCACATTTTTAAAGTGCCTAGAACAGAACCTGACACAGAATAGGCGTTCAAAAATACTCTTCATTCCCTTTGTCAAAAAAAATACTACTGAAAAACTTTACCATGTCTAATGAGTAATGTGTATAGTTAATGAAACTGTCCCAGACTTGAGATTTCAAAAATAAATGAGCCTATTTATTATGGGTTCTTTGAGGCTTGTAAAGTCAAAGGGTAAAACTGGCTTTAGAAAAATTATGAGTCAGCCTAGGTTATATGGAAGGTGTGGCAGAGAAAAGAGTGATATATTCAAAATGTTTAACAGCCAATATGTCATGAATACCCATCAAGAAAACAAGTGCTTGGTTTGCATTGCAGCAGGTACCTGAATGCTGAGAATGGGGAATCCCGATCATAGGGAATGCAGCCAAGTAAAATAACCATAATATCAATAACCACATATGTTTTCTAATATACATGGGCTTCATATAGTTATGCCCATGCATATGAGCAAAATTTATTCAAAGAAATAGTAAGCTTAATTTTATTGGCTGATGATTGGATTGTTGTATCCCCTCTGCTAAGAAGGGAATAATTTCCAGAGTGAAGCAAAGAATTTCAGGGGATTGAACACAGGATTTCCATTTCTGGCTCTGTATGAACTTAAACAGACTGAGTAACTTGAAGAATGAGTCCATATTATGACAAAAGACAAACGACATACTCCCTTTGCAACTAACCTTTATAACTCAGAGCCAAGGTACCAAGTTCGTTGTGGAGCTGGGACCATGGGAGTCAGAGGGAAGAACTGTAATTGAAATGATGATGAGAAAATATCACCATCTTACTCAGCATAATTGTTGCTAGGGAGCCTTTGAGTCATTGCGGCTAACTTCACTTTAAAAAAAAAAAAAAAAAAAAAGCTTTACTCCTGTGAGCAGAAACTGCATGAGTCAGTATATCTATAGAGGAACCATCTGGACTGGATCCTGTCCTGCAACTTATCAAAAGCCTCGTGAGGTCAGTTACCTTTGCATAATCTCCCAAGCATTGATCCACATAGAGGCACAAAGAGTTCAGCTGGTTTCTTTTTAATCCCACAAGGAGTCAGAGGCATTGGCACTTAGCAATTCCTCTTTTAATTTGCTCACTGAGAAAATTCAATTGAGATATAATTAAAAGAAAAGAGACCAGCATGGCACAATTTGTCAATTCTGTCTTTGTGCTATTACTGCATTTCATGGGTGGTAAGTGATGAGCAGAATTATATTTTCTTGCTTCTAAATAAGCTTTTGCAAAAGATCCCATAATTTTTTATACTGAAACTATATATATAGTTTCAGTATAAAAAATGTGTATATATATATATATATATATATATATATATATATATATATAAACATTACCCACTTGTACCTGCAGGGCTCTTCTCTTAGCAATAGAGGACAAGTTAAGCAATGTCATAGTTCCATGCTCTGATATCAGATTCCATTTGGAAAACCCTGGGGGAAATTAAAATCCTGGATGAAGGGTGCAAGTTAAAAAGCAGGTTTTTCTGAAAAGTGATTGGAAAACAGGCAGAGCAAGAATTCCCATGAGTTTTGGAAACAGAAGATTAAGAGAATAAATCCAAATTCAGCCTTTTATTATTTCAGGCAAGTTATTAAACTCTCAGTTTCTGTTTTCCCATCTACAAAACAGGAATACAACTACTTCACAGGTGTTTAATCATAAATATTCAGTTTATATCAAGAGTCTGGCAAACTTATAGATATTCCCTGAGATTTAGCTTCGGCTTTTCTCTCCACACTCAGCAAATATTTTTTTTATTTTTAGTAGAGACAAGGTCTCTCTATGTCGCCCAAGCACATCTCAAACTCCAGAGCTCAAATGATCCTCCAGCCTCGGCCTACAAAAGTGAAGTTACAAGTGTGAGCCACTACACTCAGCCCCAATCCTTTCTGTGTTTGATTTGTATTTTTCATCTTTTAACATCACAAATCAGACATTTATTTACGAACTTTTTTCCCCACTCCACCAATCACAGCTGGACTCTCTTTCACCATGTCCAGAGCCTTCTGAATCAAACTTTTTAAATATTGTGTCACTTTGGTATTATTTTTATTTTGAAACAATTTCAAATTTGCAGACATATTGCAAATATAATGTGGAAAACTTTCATGTACCCTTTAACCAGATTCACCAGTTTTATTCATTTTGTGATTTGTTTTAGAGGCTCTCTGTGTATAGTGTACATAGATGCATACACACATATTAATAATTATCATACAAATTGTATGTGTAGTTAATTTTTTTTAATAATTTGAGAGTAGGTTAAATTCACCATGCTCTTTTACCCCTTGACTCTTAACAACAGTATAGTTTTTGAGTTCAGAATATTTAATAGTGACACAATGAATACTATCAATTCTACAATCCATATTCTTCTTGTCAACTTTTTAAAATGCTCTTTATAGCTTTATTTTTTAACCCCAATAATATCAAACTAAAGAAAATTAAATAGAAAAAGCCATCTCTGTTACCATCGTTAAGATGAGGTATTTCTCCCCTATTAATTGAAACACGAAACAAAAAAAAAAAAAACCAAGGAAGATAAATGTATCTTTCCGTCATCAATAACTTAGGGGGAGAAAAACCATTTGACTCGTAATTATGTACATTTTAATGACGGGCCATACTTTCTGAAATGTGTACAAGGAGGAAAAAAGCATGTATTTCAAAGACAATAGTGATGACACTGAAAATTATGTTTTCAGGCTAAACTAAGCCCATTAGGAAAGAATCCTGAGAAGTATGAGCAAGCCGCACAGAAACCTTGCATCTCCTCCCTCTGCTTGCCTTGCTCTTCTCTCCTTCAAAAGCAGGCGCAGCTGGAGTTTAATTAATAAGTGTCAGTGAGATCAGAGTTGTTCGATAATGTGATGTGGTCTTTAGGTCAGAAGTTTTTTATAACAATCATACCAACTTAGTCTGCTTTGGGCTCGGTGAGTAGTGGGTATCAACTAGCTTTCCCCAGGAAAGTTGATGATTCTATTCACCCACAATGTTTATTATATTCCAATTGATACAGAGATTGCTCTTCATCTATTCCTTCTAACTAAACAAAAAATTGTAGCAATATAACAGTTCAGACATAAATTCTTTGCTATATTTGGAGAGATCTTGGCAACTAATCCAGATCTTGAGAAGGCAAAATTCAAATGCTATTTTCTTCTCTCATTCACCCTACTTTTATTGCATGGCTACAGGACCATCGCATTTGAGCTAGTTAGAGAAGACTAGCATATTTAACTATTACCTGTTCATGTGTCAAGTCCTCTTTTTTTTTTCTTTCTTTCTGTCTTCTTTTCTTTCTTTCTTTCTTTCTTCTTTTTTCTTTCTTTCTTTTCCTCTTTCTCTCTCTCCCTCCTTCCCTCTCTCCTTCCCTCCCTCCCTCCCTCCCTCCCTCCCTTCCTTCCTTCCTTCCTTCCTTCCTTCCTTCCTTCCTTCCTTCCTTCCTTCCTTCCTTCCTTCCTTTTCCACATCATTTTGTTAATAGTACTACTGTAGGATTGAACATATCACATTCCAATAATCCAATTAGATATTTTCTTCTCCATTAGATGGTCAATTTGCTCATCTGTATGAGAATAGATTCTCCTATGTAGTAGCAACTGGCAGCATGTGGCTATTTAAATTTGAATTTCCATAACAAAATTAAAAATTTATCATTTACTCTAGCCACATTCACATGCTCAATAGTCACATGTGGCTAATGGCTGCAACATTGGGTTGAACTGAAATAGAACATTTCCATCAGTATAGTAATTTCAGTTAGACTTTTTAATAATAGCCATTCGGACTGGTGTGAGATGATATCTCATTGTGATTTTGATTTGCATTTCTCTAATGATCAGTGATGTTGAGCTTTTTTTCATATGCTTATTAGCCACATACATGTCTTTTTTTTTTTTTGAGAAGTATCTGTTCATGTCTTTTGCCCAATTTTAATGGGGTTGTTTTCTCTTGTAAATTTGTTCAAGTTCCTTATAGGTGCTGGATATTAGACCCTCATCAGATGCATAGTTTGTCAAAACAATTATCCCATCCTGTAGGTTGTCTGTTTATCTGCTGACAGTTTATTTTAAGATGCAGAAGCTCTTCAGTTTAGTTAGATTCCATTTGTCAAATTTCGTTTTTGTTGCAACTGCTTTTGGAGTCTTCATCCAGAAATTTTTGCCCATGCCTGTGTCCTGATTGGTATTACCTAGGTTGTCTTCCTAAGTTTATATACTTTTGGACTTTACATTTAAGTCTTTAATCCATCTTGAGTTAATTTTTGTATATGGTGTAAGGAAGGGATCCTGGCAAGGCTCTGGAGAAAAAAGAAGACTAATACACAGCTGGTGGGTATGTAAATTAGTTCAACCATTGTGGAAGACAGTGTGGTGATTCCTTGAAGACCTACAGACAGAAATTTGACCCAGCAAATTCATTACTCAGTATATACCCAAAGGAATATAAATCATTCTGTTGTAAAGACATATACATGCTTATGTTCATTACAGCATTATTCACAACAGCAAAGACAGGGAACTAACCTAAACGCCCACCAATAATAGACTGGATAAAGAAAATGCGGTTTATTGTACACCACAGAATACTATGCAACCATAAAAAAGAATGAGATTATGTCTTTTTCAAGTACATGGATCGAGCTGGAGACCATTATCCTTAGTAAACTAACACTAGAACAGAAAACCAAATGGCATGTTCTCACTTATAAGTGAGAGCTAAATGATGAGAACGCATAGACACTTAGAAGGGAACAACAGACATTGGGGCCCATTGGAGGGGAGAGGGTGGGAGGAGGAAGAGGATCAGGAAAAATAACTAATGGATACTAGCCATAATACCAGGTTGATGAAATAATCTGTAGAATAAACCACTATGACACAAGTTTACCTATGTAATAAACCTGCACATCCTGCAAATGTACTCCCTAACTTAAAATGAAAGTTAAAAAAAAGAAATTTTAGTTGGATAACTCTAATCTAGTTCCTTGGTATTTGAAGGGTGGTCCACAGAATAGCAGTGGCAGCAAATCCTAGCAATGCAGAATTTTGAGCCCCACCTCAAGTCTAATCTGCATTTCATGGTATTACAGGCTGATTCACATGCATATTATAGTGTTTAAAGCACTGGTCTAGCTCATTATCATAGTATGCAATGTGTTTGTTTAATTTATAAACAAATGAATGGAAATGTCTTCTTTCATTTTACGTACAAGAAAAAAGGCACTCAGTCAGGTGACTCTGTTTTATATCAGTCACCAATTTTTTCTTAATTTTCTTATTTCCTTTTCAACACCACTGTATTTTTTTAAGGAGAATAAGTAAAAGATTAGGATATGTGAAGTATGTAGTTGATATATGTTTGAGCAAAATGCTTTACATTTTTTTAGCTACTGTTTCAGGGTACCCTATTCATCAAAATATATTAGCATGTCTCTATAATCTCCATCTGCCATTTCTTAGTTGTTGATTCAAGGGGTGACAGCCATGATGACGTTTCTTGATGCCTCAAGAGAAACACTGAATGATTTATTCACAAAAATTTGGGGGAAGTTAGTCATGGGGAATTTAAGTTTGATTGAGTGGAGAAGTGTAGATATATTATTTCTCCATCTTCTTAGATCTTGAGGGAAAGAAGACATGTTAAGAAAATATTTCCTTTCTTTAAAAATATTATATATATTAATCTTTAATGCTTTGTTGTGTAAATACTCTAAGTTGAAGAAATTGTGTTGAGATAAAGATTTTCAAAAGATTCTCATAATTTATCTGTGCTGATATTATCACCTTGGCTAATGGAATATTGTAGCTACTTTTTAAAAAAAAAAAAACAAAATGGATTTTTGTTTTCATATTACTTAGCTCCTTTCACTTGGGTGGGTGAGTATATTGGACTTATCAGTGTCATCACTGAAGTTTGAAGGGGATGGTTTGTTTCCCATATTCTAAGGAAAGATCTCTAAATGATGATATTTTAAAAGCCCCCCGCCTCTCTCTCTCTCTCTCTCTCTCTCTATATATATATATATATATATATATATATATATATATATATATATATATGCATGGACATGTATGACTTCTGTCCCAGGAAACTTTTGTCTGGATACTATCCTTTTCCCAGTTTGAGTCAGAGAGTTGAGAAGCTACTTATAGTGGTAGTAAGGCTCTAGTGTAGTGGGCTGTAAACAATAATACTCTCCTGAAGAAAGCAAGGAACAAATACTGATGCTTGTCACAAATTAGCTCTTTTTAACCACATACATTTCATATGGTTTGAATCACTGCCCCCATACCCCACTAGCTGTGTGACCTTAGGCATGTTATTTAATATCTTTCTGCCTTTGTTTCCTCAGATGAGAAATGAAGATAAAAATAGTATTTTTCTTATAGGATTATTATAATAATTAAGTAATTTAATACAAATTAGGTTTTTAGAGCCTGATAGATATGTGTTACTGTTTATTACATAGGCTAGTAGGTTATGCTCATTCTGAGCACAGAGCCTGCCTGCTAATAACGTTTGCTGGGTCCAGGCATTTATAGAAACTTGAAGAGATCCTTTAACTCAACAACTTTTGAATATGTCAAAATAATCTATGAATTAAGAATAACCTCTTGTTTTATGAAGAGTAGTATATACTGTTTATGATCATTTGATAGATATATCATAAAGTGTCATGAAATACAAAACAGTAGGTTCTTATTCAGTTTTCTCTACACTTGGGTTACTGACCATAATCCACAACTATTTTAATGAAAGGAAGTCTCAGTTTTTATCTGTCTTTAACCATTTCTTGTTGCTTAGACTTTTTTGTCTTTACTTAATTTTTTGCCTAAACTCTGAATTCTTCTTTATATACCCCAGAAATAGCTGGAAAGTGTATAGGGCAGACTATGCTAGGAGGTCTCAATCTCTCTTCTCTAGATTGCCCAGTTAATATGAATGATTTTGAAATTTCTCTAACTTGAATTCATTCTAGACACTTGAAAAACATTATATTCTACATGTTGCCTTCATGCTCTCTGCAGCAAGCAGATAGTATAAATATATTTTTTTCAATAACAAAGTTTTCTTGCCCAAGAGAACATTTCTCCTTCGCATTTGTAAAGTCATGGCATTTCCTGTGTGGTTCCATTAAAAGTCCCCTTTTTAAAGGAAACTGATGACATTCCCATTTTAGTGTCTTTATGACCAATATTAAGAAGGTTGCTGATTGTTCAAATCATAATGGAATATATCCAAAAATGCATCATTGCATTATTGTCTGCCGCTTGAATGAATGGCTTTGTGAGCTAAATTTATGTCTGGGAAAGCTACAGGAGAGCCACTTTCCTTTCCTTTCAACCAGATGGGACTTCCTTTTGTGATCAAGATATTTAAATGCCACTTAAATGTCACAGAAATTTCTCTGTCTCTAAGAAATTTTATAAAATGTTTCATTGATTTTCTTGTTATATTTCTCAAAAAGAGGAAGCAGATAAATATAAAATATGTCTATAACATTCACATCAAGAAAAGCAGAGATAATCCAATTCTGCTGTTTTTACTGACATGATAGTTGGAATGGATATTTGAAAATCTGGTTGTATGTGATCTAGGCAAGGAGTATCTTTCATTAGGTGAAGCACATAAAATGACAGAACAATTTACTCTGAATCTAAGAAAGAACCTTTTCATCTGTCTTTGATTTCACCTCATATTTGATTGTAATTTCTTGGAAACTTTACCGTTACTAAATGCTGACAAAGATGAATTCAGTCTTCTTGAAATTTCAATAACACTGAGGATATCTGAAATCAGACTTCCAAACTCTAAAAAGCCACAAAATGTTCATAGACGTTATTAATTATCCAGTTTCCTACACTGGGAAAGAGATGGTGGTAATGAGAGCTATAGCCTAACTATAAAATGCCGATTATATAGACCTCTTGTAATCTAAGCCAAGATCAAGTTTACAAAATGTCATAGTCTTGATGAAAGGTACTCTAATTCATTTGTTTATCTATAGATTAAGTCATTAATTCATCAACTATTTAAAATAGATATATTGAGAGACTATATAGATATGGCCTACCTATAAGGAATTCATAGTATTGTAGAAAAAGCTGACAATATATTTGTAATTATGAGGGAAGATACTGCATTCTCTGAAAACTTACAGCTAAAAATACAAATCTCATAGGCCTAGTATAAAAATTCAGGAAAAGCTTTTCTAAGCTAGAAAGGGAAGAAGTAAGATTGAAGGGTAGTTGGTCAGGTCAGGGATTTCAGGTCAGAGGGAAGAATGTGCAGATTATCCTAGAAAAAAGAACTAGTCATATTCAAGAATTGAATTGTATTTACATATAGCGAATTCATATATGTGAAAGAAACAGAGAATAATTGAAATTAAAAAAAAGTAAAAAGAGGCCAGGTGCAGTGGCTCACACCTATAATCTTAACACTTTGGGAGGCCAAGGCGGGTGGGCCACTTGAGATCAGGAGTTCAAAACCAGCCTGGCCAATGTGGAGAGCCCCCATCTCTGCTAAAAATACAAAAAATTAGCCAGGCATAGTGGTGGGCACCTGTAATCCCAGCTACTTGGGAGGTTGAGGCAGGAGAATCACTTGAACCCTGAAAGTGGAGGTTGCAGTGAGCCGAGATCGCATCATTGCACTCCAGCCTGAGCAACAGAGTGAGACTCCATATTAAAAAAAAAAAAGTAAAAAGAAAGAGAGGCATAAGACAAAGTTATAGTAGGATTTATCAGCTTTAACTCTACTGACATTTGGGAAAGGTAATCTTTTGTCGTGAAGGGGGCTGTCCTAGGTACTGTAGAATGTTTAGCAGTATCTCTGGCCTCTACCTACTAGAAAATGGAAGTGTACCCTTGACTATTTATGACAATCAAAATTGTCTCCAAACATTGCAAAATATTCCATGGTGTGTAAAATCTCCTTCCAGTTAAGAACCAGAGAGTAGGGTCAAGAATGAATCAAAGTTAGGTGCTGGTTGGCTTTGTCAGTGCCTTCCTAAGAATTTAAAGGTTTGTTTTTCTAGGCAATGGAAACTAATGAAAGACGTTACATTAGAAAGTAATACGATAAGATTTTCAATGAAAAGAAATTATTCTGATTACAAATGTGAGCTGGTGAATTATATAAAGACAGGAGAGGATTTGGAAGATCAATGGAGAGGCTAATGCAGTAATAAAAGGAAGCAGTAATGTCAGTTGAGACTATAGAAACGAAGAAAGAGAAATGGAAAAATTTGAGGGCTCTGTCAGGAATGGAAAATGCAGAGTTTAGTTATAGATACATTGTGGGAAGAAGGATCAGAAGGAATTAGGCTGGAACAATATTTTATGTTAGCTTTCAGTGTTTGTCTTTTATGTCTGTACCTTTTTTTCCTGTGTGCCTTCACAGGTCCTCTTCTCCCTGGTGACTTCCCACAATTCTCCAGCACACCCTCAGAATTCCAAAACATTGTGACTGGGGCAGCAGGTGGATGTTAGCACTGATTGACATGATTAGCACTGGATTTGTGTTACATCGAGATGTGTTTTTTTGGAGGGAGCAATGATTGAATTGCAATTGGATTTTTTTTTAAGTTTTGAGGGGCTTGTCAGACAGCCAAATGGAGCTACAAAGCAGCAGTAGGGGTTAGAGTTTAAAAGAAGGATCTAGACTGACAATATAAGGACAAAGGCATTTTCTCATTGGATCTTAACTACTCATCACAGGAAGAGTTGTTACTGTCTCAACTACCTTACAGTCACTACCTCACTACCTTACAGTGTCTTCTTGGAAAAGGACATATAAACTCTGTAGAAATTGCTTGATATACAGAGTGAAGAGAAATATTTTAGTGGACACCCTACAGATGCTTTGAGAAAGCACAAGTTCAGTAGTAGATATTTGACATCAAAATTGGTGGTGCATGCAAACTCCACTGACTTCAGTATCAGAAATCCAGAAATCAAGTGACACCCTCATTATCAGATACTCTAGGCAGTGGTCCCTGGCCTGTTAGGAACCAGGCAGCACAGGAGGAGGTGAGTGGCAGGCCAGTGAGCATAGCTTCATCTGTATTTACAGTCACTCCCCATCACTCACATTACCACCTGAGCTCTGACTTTTGTCAGATCAGTAGTGGTATTAGGTCCCCATAGGATTGCACACCCTATTGCAACTGCACATGCCATGGATGTAGGTTTTGTGCTCCTTATGAGAGTTTGATGCCTGATGCCTATCAATGTCTCCCGTCACCACTAGATGGGACCACCTAGCTGCAGGGAAACAAGTTCAGGGCTCCCACTGAATCAACATTATGATGAGATGTATAATTATTTCATTATTGTTACTATGTAATATTGGAAATAAAGTGCACAATTAATGTAACATGTTTGAATCATCCCCAAACCATCCCCCGCTCCAGTCTGTGGAAAAATTGTCTTCCATGAAACTGGTTCCTGGTGCAAAAATGTTGGGGACCATAGTACTAGGACATATATTTAAAAGGAATGACTTCTCTTACAGCTATTCAACATTTTTATTTTGCATCCTTCTTGTATACTCTCTCTTCTATTGTTTTGCTTCAATTCATGACTGAAGAAATAAAAACACTGTAAAAGAACCTCTGCCATTCCACAAAAATCATGTTTTACTAGAACTCTACACATTTTATTTTGAACTCTACACCAACTGGATTTCGAGAAAGTATTTTTGGTCTCACTAGTTTGGTTTGTGCCTTTCTCTACATGCTAAAGTCTTTCTTCACTTCAATTATTTTTGCTGTACACAAGTTTTGATCACCAGCAGAATTGTGCTGGTGACAAACACTATGTGACCCACATGCACAAATATGAAGGACTTGCTGACCTGTCACATCACTGAAGGTGCCCTGAAGCCATGGTCTTGTTTCCTTTAGAACCCTTGGTTATGAATACACAAGAACCCAGGGGATATTTTCTGAGTGATTATAGTAGTAAATAAATCCAGATGAAGTTACTCCAACAGGCAAAGGGAAATCAGCAAAATATCATGCACAGCACTGATAAGTCAGTTCGTATCCTAGAATCAAAGAAAATACCTTTCCCCCCTTTACCCAAGCTGCAGCACTGTGGGAAAGCCAAGCGCAAGGAGACACCATGACTCATTAAACAAATGGATATGCAGTATAATGTGATGTCAGGTCATAAAACGTTTGTGAAGAAATATAATCCAAGCCAAGGAACACCTAATTGGCTGGATGACTGTGCTCTTCCTTCTGAGTGAATGCACAGTGTCTGTTTTTATTGTTGTCATTTATGTTTGTAGAAGGCTTTATATTCCCCAGACGACTATTTTGCCTTTTGAAACCAAGACTATGCCAGACAAGACACCTCTACAAAGGTCTGGTGGAAGTATCAGTAGTGGAAATAGTATGTGCCATATTAACTTAGTGTGCCATATCAGATCAGCAAGTATTGAAGTACTAAGACATTTTCTAAGCTTTTAAGGAGCCTACAATATTGAGAGGCAATGTATTTTATATAAGCTCTGAAGTCTGCCTGGATCAAAATTTCAACTGTGTAACCTCTTCTCAGCTGCCTCATAAGTAAAACAGAGATGATGATAATAATCATTCTATTCTATGGAGCTGTGAAGATTAGATGAGTTCATCTATGGGAACACATTAAAAAATACCATATTGGACTTTGTTATTCTTAGTTAGTAGAGGCTAAGCACATTCATGGTAATGATACAACACAATGACAAAATAGCATATATAGCAAACAGGTAATAATGAGGTGAGGCTACTGAACTTCATCATGGAAAGTCATCCTGAGGTAGTTTTTTTTTTTTAATTATACTAAAAGTTTTGGGGTACAAGTGCAGATCATGCAGGCTTGTTACATAGATATACACATGCCATGGTGGTGGTTTGCTGCATCCATCACCCTGCCATCTACATTAGGTATTTCTCCTAATGGTATCCCTCCCCAATCCACCAACCCTCTGCTATTCCTCCCCTAGCCCCCCACCCCCTAGGCCCTGGTGTGTGATGTTCCCCTCCCTGTGTCCATGTGTTCTCATTGTTCAACACCCACTTATAAGTGAGAATATGTGATGTCTGATTTTCTATTCTCGTGTCAGTTTGATGAGAATAATGGTAGTTTTAAAGGATGAAGAGAAATTGGGCAACTGGTAAGAAAGAGTATTGAAAAATAATGAGAAGTAAGGTAGGGTTTGTGTCATGAAGGATCATGCTTATTGTGTTAGGGTTCCCCAGACAGACAGAACCAATAGGGTCTATCTACCTATAAGGACAGGTAATCTAGTATTAAACCAACACTATGCATTGACTCCCAAGGAAAATCACAATCATCTAGCCAATTACATGTTCCTTGGCTTAGATTGTATTTATTCACAAACTTTTTATGACATGACTCTATATGACATTACATATGTGCTTTTTTAAAGAAAATAATGCTATCTCCTTGCACTATAAGTAAATATATAGATATCTATAAATATTAATAGATATATAGATCAAAGTATTGATATAGATAGATGAAAGAATGTATTAGGTAAATTGGCTTTTGTGGTGATGGAAGCTGAGGAGTCCCACAACAGGACATCCGCAGGTAGGAGACCCTGTTATTCTGGTAGCTTGGCTCAGTCCAAGTTCAAACATCTCACAACCAGAAAAGCTGATGGTGTAATTCTCAGTCTGAGAGAAAAGGCTTGAAAACCCAGGGGGCTGCTGGTATGACTCCTGGAGTTCCAAGGCCAGAGAGCCTGGAGTTTCAATGTCCAAGAACAGGAGGAGTAGAGTGTCCCAGCTCCAAGAATATGAACAAGGAAACACTTTGCTCTCTGTTTTTCTTCTGTCCTAGCACCCAGCCAGTTTGATGTTCGCTCACACTGAGGGAGATTTTCCCCACTTAGTCCACTGACTCACACTGCAATCTTTGCAATGTTCCCTGGAAACACCCTCTCAGACACATCTAAATGCAATGCTTTATCAATTCCCTAGGTATTTCTTAATCCAGTCAAGTTGACAGATAAAATTAATCATCAGACATCATATTGACAAGCTTGAACTTTATGTTGAAAGGATAAATACACGAGTTTTAAATTGTTCTAATGTAGAATTTATGTTTTGATTGTTTCTTGGCTTTGTTTATTAATCCAACATTCGCTTTGAACAGATGTTGTAACATTTGGTACGATTTTAATGGTAATATGAGGAAGTCCTACATTATCCTCAGTTAGACACTGAATGTTAAGGTGCATCAGCCAGTAAAACATTTAATAACCCTGGGAAAAGAAATGCACTGAATTCTGAGCCAGGAGACCAAACCAAATCTTCATCTGGTAGAGATTAAAAATCAATAACCAGAGTGATTAGTCATAATGAAATGTCTTTCTGAAAGACTAGAACTCATGTCAAAAGTTAATCATTAAGTGGATGAATATTCCTTGAAATTAAGTTACTCCAAAGAAAAGACTACCAAATTACACTGTAATACTTCCTATATTGGATGAAAGAGAAAAATGTGAATATCATCATGTTCATAAGTTTAAAAATACTTTTAAAACCATTTACAGCAGCTCAGTCATATGCTAAAGCCTTTCCCCAGGTGTTTAAGTTCCGGCCTTGTCACAGTGACTACTTTGCACACATGGCCTTGTGGCGCTCCCCAGGTAGTGATTTAGAGACCAAGAAGGAGACTGGTAAAAGAGGCTCCACAATCCCTACTTCATCCTGAACTGAGATTGGGGCTGTTTTATGTATTATATGAGTATTCCACCTAGACAGTTGCTTGAAAAAAGAGAAGAAAGCAAAAAGGCTTTAAAAATCAACAGTAGGATTGAATCATTTCCAACATTCAACATAATCATTTTTAATTGTCAAAATTAAAAACCAGTCTGGTTCTAGTTTTCATCTTTGCTCAATTAGCTGATTAACTCTCCTGCATTAATCATAATCCTAAATGCTGATTTTTCTCCTAGTATTCTCCACAGTGTTTTAAAATAATAATGAAATATGAGCTTACTTTGCCATATTATGTTTTCTAAATTCTTCTCTGGGCCAACTCCAGTGGCTTTTCTCCCTCTCCACATCTATTCTGTTCCTAGTGATCTCTTAGAACTTTCTGAGGGCTCCAGAGCCAGTTCTAGCTGATCCAGTAAATCATTTTGGTATTTCCTCAAGGAAAATTCTGCATATTTCTTGACACGACATTTCTTCTTTTTTGGGTTTTATTTATTTATTTTTCTTTGCCTAAGCAGTGATCTGTCTTCTCATCAGTTAGCGCTGCAGCTAAAGTGGGCCATGGACTATCTTTCTTCTATCTATAGACAAACACAAACCTTCAGTGGAGACATAACTAGTGTATGAGTCCATTCTCACACTGCAATAAAGGAATACTCAAGATTGGGTAATTTGTAGAGAAAAGAGGTTTAATTGGCTCATGGTTCTGCAGGCTGTAGAGTAAGCATTGCAGCTTCTGCTTCTCAGGAGCTTCAGGAAACTTACAATCATGGTGGAAGGTGAAGGGAAAGAAGGAACCTCTTACATGACTGGAGCAGGAGTCACACACTTTTAAACAATCAGCTCTTAGGAGAGACTCACTGGCAATGACAGCACCAAGGGGTATGCTGTTAAACCATGAGAAAATACCTCCATGATCCAATTCCCTCCCACCAGACAACTCCTCCAACACTGAAAGATTACAATTTGACTTGAGATTTGGGTGGGGACACAGTTCCTAACTGATATGGTCTGGCTATGTGTTCCCACCCAAACCTCATCTTGAATTGTAAATATAACTGTAATCCCCACATGTTAGGTAAAGGACCTTGAGGGATTATATCATGGGAGCAGTCCTCCCATGCTATGCTCATGATAGTGAGTGAGTTTTCATAAGACCTGATGGTTTTGTAAGGGGCTTTTTTCAACTTTGCTCTCATTTTCTCTACTGCTGCCCTGTGAAGAGATGTCTTTTGTCATAATTGTAAGTTTCTTGAGGCCCCCTAAGCCATGCTGAATTGTGAGTCAATTAAGCCTCTTTCCTTTATAAATTACCCCTTCTGGGGCAGTTCTTTATAGTAGTATGAGACCAAACTAATACACTAGCCATTTCATTTTGCCCTGTCCTCTCATGTCCTCACATTCTAAAACATAGGCTTGGTGCCGTAGCTCATGCTTGTAATCCCAGCACTATGGGAGACTGAGGTGGGTGGATCACTTGAGGACAAGAGTTCAAGACCAACCTGGCTAACATGGTGAAACCCCTTCTCTATTACAAAGAAATTTTAATAAACCTAGCCAGGCATGCTGGAACATGCTTGTAATCCTAGCTGCTGAGGAGACAAATATGAGAATTGTATGAACCCAAGATGTGGAGGTTGCAATGAGCCAAGATCATGCACTGCACTCCAGCCTGGGTGACAGAACATGTCTCCATCTCAAAAAGATAAAAAATAATAAAACATAAAGCATAATTATGCCTTCCCATAGTCCCTAAAATTAAATCTTATTCCAGAAGTAACTCAAAAGTCCATAGTCCAAAGTCTCATTTAAGAAAAGGCTAGTCTCATTCATGTATGAGCCTGTAAAATAAAAGACAAGTTAGTTACCTGGAGATACAATGGGGGTACAGGCATTGGGTAAATACTCCCATTCCAAAAACGGAATCAGCCAAAATCAGCTGATTTGAGAAATCAGCCAAAAAAAAGGGATTACAGGCCACATGCGAGTCTGAAAACCAGCAGGAAAGTCATTAAATCTAAAAGCTTCAAAATAATCTCCTTGACTCTCTATCTTATATCCAGGGCATACTGGTGCAAAGGGTGGGCTTCTAAGGCCTTGGGTAGCCCTGCCTCTGTAGCTTTCCAGGGTTCAACCTTTACAACTGCTCTCTAGGGCTGGTGCTGAGTGCCTGTGGCTTTACCTGGTGCATGGTGCAAGCTATCAGTAGATCTACCATTCTAGGGTTTGGAGGATGATGGCCCTCTTTGCACAGCTGCACTAGGCAGTACCCCAGTGGGAACTCTATGTCAGAGCTGCAAACCCATATTTTTCCTCTGTACTACCCTAGTAGAGGTTCTCAGTGAGGACTCCACCTCTGAAGTAGGCTTCTACCTGGACATCCATGCTTTTCCATATATCCTCTGAAATCTAGGTGGGGTCCCTCAAGTCTTAACTCTTGAATTCTTTTCACCACAGGCATGGAAGTCACCAAGGCTTACAGCTTGCATCTTCTGAAGCAGTGGCCCAAAGTGTACTTAGCCCCTTTGAGTCATGGCTGGAGCTGGAGTGGCTAGAATGCAGAGACCAGGGTCCTGAAGTTATGCAGCACAGAGAGGCCCTAAGCCTTGACCACCATGCCATCTTCTCTTTTTAAGCTTCTGGGCCTGTGATTGAAAGGGCTGTGAAGTTCTCTGAAATGCCTTTGAGGCCTTTCCTCCATTGCGCTGGCTATCAGCATTTGTCTCCTCATTACTTATGTAATTTTCTGCAGCAGTCTTGAATTCCTCTCCAGAAATTGGGTTTTTCTTTTCTACTGCATGGCCAGGCTGCAAATTTTCCAAACTTTTACACTCTGCTTCCCCTTTAAATATAAGTTCCAGTTTCAGGTTATTTCTTTGCTGACATATATCAGTATAGGTTGTTAGAAGCAGCCAGGTCAATTCTTAAATGCTTTGTGGCTTAGAAATTTCTTCCACCAGATACCCTAAATCATCATTCTCAAGTTCAAATTTCCACAGATCTCTAGAACAGGGGTACAGTACAGCCAGGCTCTTTGCTGGGATAACAAAAGTGACTTTACTCCAGTTCCTAATACATTCCTAATTTTCATCAGAGATCACCTCAGCCTAGTCTTCACTGTTCGTATGATTATCAGCATTTAGGTCACAACAGTTTAACAATTCTGCAGGAAATTTCAAGTTTTCTCTCATCTTCCTGTCTTCCCCTGAGCCCTCCAAACTCTTCCAACCTCTGTCCATTGCCCAGTCCCAAAGTTGCTTCCACACACTTGGGTATATTTATAGCAGTGTCCCTTTGCTCAGTACCAATTTTCTGTTTTAGTCCATTCTCACGTTACTATGAAGAAATACCTGAGACTGGGTACGTTATAAAGAAAGGAGTTTTAATTGGCTCATGGTTCTGCAGGCTATACAGAAAGCATAGTGGCTTCTGCTCTGGGGAGAACTCAGGAATCTTACAACCTTGGTGAAAGGTGAAGGGGAAGTAGGCATGTCTTACATGGCCAGAGCAAAGTCACACACTTTTAAACAACCTGACCTCCAGAGAACTCACTATCAAAATGACAGCACCAAGATTATGCAAAACCATGATAAACTCCCCCGTGATCCAATCAGTTTTTACCAGGGCCCTCCTGGAACATTGGGGAATTACAATTCAACATGAGACTTGGATGGAAACACAGATCCAAACCGTATCAATTATCATCTCTTGGTTTGAGATTAGCTAGAAGGCTATGCTGCTTTTGACTGGTCTTGTTCACATGTCTAGAGTCAGGTGGGGTCATCTGGGGAAACTATAAAACTTGGGTCTCTGCTTCTCATGGCTCTCATTCTCTGACACATTAGCACTGGGATGTTAGCACAGGTAGATGCTCACTTCTGCCTTGTTCTGTTAATCAAAGCAAAGACCCACCTCTTAATCTCATGGGATAACACAACTTTGGCAAACTGAAGGGGACAATGTCTGTTAAACTGAATGGTATATTTGTCTCAAAGATATTGATGATTCTGTTCTAGACCACTGCAATAAAGCAAATATCACAACACTGTGGGTCACACAAAATTTTTAATTTCTATATTTATATAAAAGTTATAAGGCCGGGTGCAGTGGCTCACACCTGTAATCCCAGCACTTTGGGAGGCCAAGGTGGGTGAATCACGAGGTCAAGAGATCAAGACCATCCTGGTCAACATGGTGAAACCCCGTCTCTACTAAAAATACAAAAAATTAGCTGAACATGGTGGTGCATGCCTGTAATCCCAGCTACTCAGGAGGCTGAGGCAGGAGAATCGCCTGAACCCAGGAGGCGGAGTTTGCGGTGAGCTGAGATTGTGCCATTGCACTCCAGCCTGGGTAACAAGAGCGAAACTCTGTCTCAAAAGAAAAAAAAGTTATGTTACAATATACTACAGTCTATTAAATGTGCATTGCCTAATAAGTAGTGGGCATACTTTAATTAATATATTTTTCTATAAAGTGCTAATAACCATCTGAGTATTCAGTGAATCCTTTTTTTTTTTTTTTTTTTTTTTTTTGCTGCTTGGAACTCTTGCTTTATATTGATGGTTGCTGACTGATCAGGGTGGTGGGTGCTGAAGGTTGGGGTGGCTATGGTAATTTCTTAAAAGAAGACAATAATGAAGTTTGCCATACCAATTGACACTACCTTTCAGAAAGATTTTTTTGTAGTGTAAGATGCTGTTTGATAGCATTTTACCACAGTAGAACTTTTAAACCCTTCTGATGCTTTATCAAGTAAATTTATATAATATTCTAATTTATTTATCATTTCAAAAATGTTTGCAGTACCTTCACCAGGAGTAGATTTCATCTCAAGAAACTCATATAAGTATGCTTATGGCTTTGGGGAAGAGTTTGTGCTTTTCAGAATCCTGTCCCCTATTTTCAAGCCTACTATTTATTTATGCTCCTAGTTCTTTGTTTTACTACTTACTGTCCCTTTACTCTGTCTTTTCTTTCCCTGACTCATTTTCCTTCCCTCTCTCCCTTTCTCCTTCCTTCCTTCCCTCCCTTCCTTCCTCCCTCCCTCCTTCCTTCCTTTCTTACTTTTCCTTCCTTCCTTCCTTTTTTCCTTCCTTCCTTCCTTCATTCTTTCCTTATTTCCTTTCTTTTCTCTTTTTAAAAATATTTCCAACTTTTAAGCTCAAACTCAGATTAACCAACTAGATTTGGTGATAAAGTGAATGATAAATATCTTTATTTTCATGTCTGAATGTTCCCTCTTTCAGGAAGCTCTCCCAGATTGACCCAATTACAGGTGATATCTACTGAATTTTCAGAGATCTATGTGCAACCTCCTGTGGCTCTTGAGACAAGAACATGTTCTCTTTCACTGTAACTAAATTGTGAACATCTTGAAGAGCATGACAAGATATGACTCACATTCATCAGCAATAAGACTGGTATCAAGGAGATGCTCTAGTTAGTGAAGGCAAGGCCACATGCAATTGCAGATTGGAGAAAAAGAAAGAAAAAACAGGACAATCATGGCAGGGTATTGTGGAAGGGAAAAAAAAGATGAGGTTTCTAAGGCATAATATCAATGAGGAGAAAAATCAAGGAAAGAAAAAGAAGCAGAACTTGTTAATGATGGCAGAGGCATGAGGGCAACCCAGGCAGACGATCCAGTATCTTCCATCAAGTGTGTACAGATGAAGGTGATGTACATACCTACTCCAAGATAGTGCCTTTAGAGAAGAGAAAAAGTAGAAAGGAACTGTGACAATTCTAAAAGCTCACATTGTGTTATTAAGTGCAATTTCTGAGGAGCTTAGTGCTGCTTGAGGCAGAGATATCTGAAACCTTCTTCTGTTACATTAAAGATAGGAGCCAGCTGGTCATGGTGGCTCATGCCTGTAATCCCAGCACTTTGGGAGACTGAGGAAGATGGATCATGAGGTCAAGAGATCAAGACTATCCTGGGCAAGCTGGTGAAACCCCGTCTCTACTAAAAATACAAATAATAGCTAGGTGTGGTGTTGCACACCTGTAGTCCCAGCTATTCAGAAGGCTGAGACAGGAGAATCACTTGAACCTGGGAGGCAGAGGTTGCAGTGAGCTGAGATTGTGCCACTGCACTCCAGCCTGGTGAAAGAGCAAGACTGTGTCCCCAAAAAAATAAAGAAAGGAAAAAAAGATAGGATTCTTGATCACCTCACTTAACCCAATATGTAAAAACTTCATCTTTTCCCTCTTCATTCACCGGAAGAACAGAATCCCAGTGGGCCAACTTGGGCTACTCACTTTCTTCAATGCCAGTTTGCATCTTAAATGACTATCTAATTCTCACTTTTAAAAATGTAAAGATACAAAAAGTAAAAATAGGTAAAGTGTACCTGTTTTTTAATGACAAGATGCCCTGTATTGATTTTGTTGTGGATGAGCCTATAACATGCTAATGAAATTAGTCTACTCTGGATCACCTCAACTCACAAATGCTTCTGTTAGATTCTACACTCATAAACTGCCTTTTTGAAGGCAAATTCAGTGTCTGGTTTTTGTTTTCTTTCTTTTTGCTTGATTTGTTTTGTTCGATTTAGATTTGTTTCTGCCTTTTGCAGCTTTTCAGTATGGTGTCTGATATAAATCAATGATAAAAATAAGAGCCAATACATAAGGTGTCTCGGCCATGTATCAGGCTCTGATGTAAGGGTTTCACCTGTATGATCTCTATGCATCCTCATAATCTTTCTATGAGGTTCATACTATTGTTATTGTGGTTTTACAGATAAGGAAACTGAGACACACTGAGAAATAGCAGCAGGTATTTTTAAAAGCTCTCATTAGCCTTTGGGAAAAAAACCAAGGCATAGAGAGATCAAATAATGGTTCAAGACCGCCTACCAAGATGTTGAGCTCAGATTTAAACCAAATGTTTTTCATTCGTAGATTTTTAAAGATCGTACAAATATTGGCATTTCTGCATTTTGCAGTAGTGAGACTGAGAAGACATGGCCAGCAAATTGTTCAAAGGCAAAGAATCAGCATATGACTAAATAGGATCAAACACTTACGACGTTATTAGAGTGTGTGGTTCTATTTGAAAGATGCCTCCTCTCTTTCCCAATATTTGCTGAAAAAAACAAAAGATGATTTTGAGATATAGTACTTGATTTGATTGATTCCTGGCTAGGTGCTTTTTGGTAGGAGAGCTAGATTGTTTTAAACTAAATTTCACTGCTAAAGGAGGAATTTCTGTTTGTATATTAGTAATATGGCCACAAACAAATACTTCTTTACAATCTACAAATCATCTTATGTCATCTTCCATGATTCTTTGAGCTATATTGTAAGGCAATCAGAGGAAGAATTGTTGTTAAAGTTCAACGCTCATCTCCTCTACTTAATGTGTGATTTTGGGAAATTGTTTAACTTCCGTGTGAATCAATAGAAGAGACACATTGATATTTAAAACAATTTATCCCATGTTGATTTCTATACCATTGATGAGACTTATTTGAGAAATTAAGTTCATATGTTTAGCCAAAACTCAGCACATACTCAGTCTGGAACTTCACAGCACTTGCCAAATAGTGTAAAATTGAAAGACATAACTAACGTTCACTGTTATAGCATTGCATTGTTTTAAAAATCATGTAGTACTCTATGAGTGATGTTATGTTAACAAAGAAGGACATTTTGTAATTTTTATAACAATTAAATTGGGTGACAAAAATAACAGTTGTGCATTTGAAAAGTTAACCTTCCTTTAAGTCCAAAGATTACATTTCTGATCACTCCAGACAACTCAGATATCAATCTTTTACTTTTGCAAAACTGTTCAGGTACTTACTCCTTATCGCATGTCTGAAAGCATAACAACTTCTCTATCATCAAATAAGTTCACAGAGTTTAAATTAATAATTCAGTTGGAATATCTTTAATTTGCTATTCAGTTTGGCAAAAAAAGGCATTCTTCCTACTTACTGGTCCTGTTTATCTCAAATAATATGCTTGCAGAATTGTGAGACTATTCCCAGCTTCCATCTTAGAAAAGATAATTTAATTAAGTTGAGAAAAGGTAATCTGACCTAAAATCTATGGAAACTTTAAAAAATTAGCTGAGTGAGTTGCTCTGTTTTAGGATAGATGACAGCATAGGTAGATCTTTCTATCTGTTGAAGATATGAATAATATCCTATGTATTTGTATATATGCTTTCAGCAGGACTAAAGTTCTTTTACTTTTCTAGCCTGGCTATCACGTCTTAAGTGCTTTAGCAAAGATTTGCTTATGAAAATCATTTGCTCAAAACCACACTGAAAAGCAGCCTTACTGATTTTATCTGTTTTTAAGTTGTTCCCTGCCCTCATTATTATTCTGGTTATAATAAATCCTAGACCAGATATCACAGACTTTTGCAGCAGGGCCATGTACTACTTTCCTGTTTCTGTTGTAACTCACAAATGTAGAGGCTTCAACCAATACCAATTTACTGTCATAATTTTAGAGAGCTCAGAAATCTAAAACAAAGATGTGATCAGGCCTTCCTTCTGGAGGATGTAGGGGAGAATCCATTTTCTCGCTTCTAGAATCTTCCTGCATTGCTTGATTTGTGGTCCCTTCTCCATCTTCAAAACTCACAGCATAGCCCCTTTCCTTCTCTCCGACTTCTGCTTTCATCCTTATATCTCTCTCTGATGCTGGCACCCTTGTTATCCTTAATCACATCTGAAAAGTGCTTTTGACCATGTAAACTAACATATTTACAGGTCGGGGGCATCGGGACATGGATGGTCTTTGAGGGTCCATTATTCTGCTTCTTATAGGCCAGAGTGTAAATATTTTAGACCTTGGAGATCATTCAGTTTCTGGGTAATTCATAAATAATGGATGTGGCTGTGTTCCATTCAAAGTATATTTACAAAAAGAGGCAACCGTCAAAATTTGGCCCATGGGCTATAATTTAACAAACCCTACCCTAGACACACAGCATCTGGTGTGGACATTTCTAAAAGATTTTCTTAAAATGAATGAATGAATAAGTGAATGAATAAAATAGACAAGCCTTTAAAGGAAGTTCTTACAGATTTTTTGGCTTTGGTGTTCTAAAGAGAAACTCCAAGAGAATAGAAATTTCCCCCACTCATTGTTTACACAACTCTTCAATCCTGACCACAATATGTGATGAATTTTCATGCTGAAAATCTTTCCTCTTGTCATAGACCTTGTACAGACACATTCATGCAAACGAAACCCTGAAACTCATTATTGACTTCCTTTTTATTCCCTATATAACCTACAGCTATTTTGAAACTATTAATGTCTACTGCTATAAAACCAGTTATGCATGTTTTAGAAGTCATGAAAGACACCAGTAGGAAAAAATATAGAACTGAGATTGGGAAGTTTGCAATGCTTTTATTTCAGGGACTCTGAAGCCTAAGAGAGATTGGAACACAGAGCAGAGATACCAAGGAGGGAGGTGTTTGTAGCCGTTTTTGCCTCTTGGTAACAAAATACAGCCTCAATATTTCAGGCAAAGTAGAACAACTCTGTCAGCAGTGCTAATCATCTTTTGATCCTTGCCATGTGAATAGACTCATGATCTGACATTTGCTGTTCTAGTTACAATAGCTCTTGTCTCAGAAATTCATTTTTCAGTGTCTCATGAATTTAATACCTACTCTATTATCAGAAGATTTGTAATAACTTATACAGCCAAATCTTTTCCAAATTTCCTGTTCATCTTAACCTTTTCACCATTCCATCTTAGTACAGAGGATGGCCTTGTGAAAAGGCAAGTTTAATCAACACACTTTCATCAACAATCACTGTGCATGAGAGTTATAGTGTGACCAAGACACAAGATGTCAAATGTGTCAGAGACCTGACAGCTTCCGCTGGATTTAGACAGGAAAATAGAAAGCAATAAGCAAAGACAGTGAATAAGACCTGAGCTGTTTGAGGAACTTCCATGGTAGAAAGTGTCATTATATGCCTTTGGCTTGAATTGCTGAAGCAGTCTTTATAGGAGCACCTGCTAACAGCCATGAACAAACTCCCCTTTTCTTTCTCTTTAAATTTCTATGCTTCTTTTGGGTAAACAGCCAACTTTCAGAATCTCTCTCTCAATACTTTGTAGGCAACTAAGATTTACCTTGAGCCCAGTAAATATATACAAATTATCTGCCTTGAGTGACCAACATGTTTAGTTTTCCCCTGTGCTAAAGCATAGGCTAGCAGGTATATTTGCCAAGTATGGAACTTAATTTCTAGAAAGAGATGAGATACAGTCAGTCATCTTGTGTATACAGATGTCACACTATGTTCTCATTCCCATAAAATAATAACCCCTTGGCTTTCCCACAAAATTGTTCCAATAAAATTAAACAGTAATCATAAAAACTCAGTTTAGACCTTGTCTAGTTCAACATCACTTTAGCTGGAGAACACTTTTGAAACAAAAGAAACTACAAAAGTAAAATAAATAAAATAGTTATAGAATAAACACTAAGTTCAAATTAACAGTAATTTCTTATATAGAGAACACAATCACTAACATCTAATTATTTCTGTTTTATCTTAATGATATATAAAAAAATCCAAATTCACACAAAGTAGAAATTTGATAATAAACCTTATAAAAAGTTTATAATGCAATTTAAAAATATATTTTTATAGATACAGAATCTAGAAGCTTTCATTACTTGTTATAGAAAGTTCCCTCTTTCCTTCCTTCCTTCCTTCCTCCCTCCCTCCCTCCCTCCCTCCCTCCTTCCCTTCCTCCCTTCCTTCTATCCTCTTTTCCTTTTCCCTTTCTCATCCTTTTTATCTTTTGGCTTTACTTCCTTCCTTAATTCTTTCTTTGATTTGATGTATCTTTATAAATTGACTATTCTGTACCAGTCATTGTTAATAATTTAAAGTAGAATTATTATCATCTAACATTTTACAATTACTTGTATTTCTTATTAGAAAATGAAAAAAAAAGCATCTAAATCCTAAAATGTAGCCCAAAATGTCGATAATACAATGCCACTATGAGTTTTGTTGCATGTTGAGTTTGTTTTTGCATAACTGACTGTGATGCCATTAAAAGAGCAATCACTGAGCAGATGTGCTTAACCTTCTCGGCATTTGATTGAATATGACACACTTTTGCTAGAGCAGTGTGCTCACTCATATAATTTTATGTGAACAGACTTGCTCAGGAATAAATATAAAAAAAAGGGAAAAGGGAAAGGCAATAATCTGGCAAATTGAAAACACCTTTAAGAAAACATTTAAATGTAAGCATAGAAATAGGAGGAGCCCTTTAGTATAAAGTCTCACATGAATACTTAGCCACAAACTTAATACAAAATTAATATATTGATGGTTTCCATTATGTTAACATTTTGGCATTAAATATAATTATGTCCATCGATATGCAATATATTTTTATGCTGCATATTATAGTAAAAATATATACACTTGGATGGCCAAGCATCTTGGTTTGTCAGAGAATAGAGGAAAGGGATTGTTCCAGGGACATGGAATTTTCCACAATAAACCTGGATTGTTATGAACAAACCAGAATATATTGTTTATCATTGCTATATCTCTAAATTAGGTAATTTATGAGACACCACTGTGTTTAATTCTGTATCTTTATCAAGGGTATATTTAACTGCAATGAGCTTGCCTAATTAGGTGGGTTTCAATTCTAGGCTATGCATTAGAGTCATCTCGGGAGGGTTCTCAAAGTATTGATGATTGCAGACACCTAAAACCAACTGCATCAGCATCTCGATGTAGTTTTGAAGCTTCTGAGTCATTCTAATGTGTAGCAGAACCAAGAACCACTCGTCCTGGGCTGCTCTGATGTCCATTCCACACCAATCGGGTTTAGTCTGGCTCCAGTTAGCAGGCAGAACAGCAGCAGAATGAAGAAATAATCTCTGCCTAAGGGTGACTGGATCTGATTGGATCTAATCTTCTTGAGACATTTGTAGAAACTTGCCTCACAGTGAAAAGTTAGGTGGATACAGGCCCTGGTTTTCTTTACGAAGCCTAATAATCTCCTCCTCTCCAGCTCCTCTTCATGCTGTAATCCTGTATATTGAAATGAGGTCTGAATTCTGCAAACTATTCTGTAAACCAAGAATTAAAGATTTGAGATTTCAAGGATTAAAAGAATTAGACTAAATGCTTCTAGAGATCACAGTTTATAGACATATTTAGCTATATAACTGCTGATGTCATACACACATTCTGTTTATTTGTTGAATCATAGAAAATGATATTTTCCAATTTTCCTTAATCAAAGAAATGAAGAGCTTCACCCAAGGAGTTTATGCACTTACTCGACGTTAGTCAAATATTTATTATCTGTGCTATTTAGTCCCACTTTCGTGGAATACACAAACTTATAGGGAATATTAAAAACATAATAAGGCAATGATTTTAATGTGAAAATACAGTATTTGGCAGTGTCTTTATGATTATTATCAAATTTCTGCAGTAAAACTTATGTAACAAACTCTTCCAAATACTTATTTATGTAATTTATGTTCATTTTGTGCTTGCTACAAGCTTATAACTAAGGTAATATTGTCATCATCCATATTTTACAGTTGAAGAGAGTGAGAGCATAAAGAAGTTAATTAAATTGCCAGGCTACTGTCTTAGTTTGTTTAAGCTGCTGTAACAAAGTACTGCAAACCGAGTGGCTTACAAGCAACACATATTTATTTTTCACAATTCTAGATGCTGGGATTCTAATATTAAGGTGCCTGACAGATTCAGTGTGTGGTGAGGGCCTGCTTCCTGGTTCACAGCTGGATGTCACCTCACTGTGTCTTCACTCGGTAGAAGGGCTGAGCTACCGTTCTGAGATCCCTTTTACAAAGGTGCAAATCCCAATCATGAAGACTCAACTCCTAAGACTTAATCATCTCCCAAAGGCCCCATCTCCTAATATTATCACCTTGGGGATTAGGAGTTCAATATATGAATTCGAAAGTGGGGGAGGTTCACAAACATTCAGACCATAGCAGCCACAAAGCTAGAAACTGGAAGGGCTGCATTTCAAACAGAGGCTGTCTTGCTCTGGAGTTCATGCCCTTCGTTACTCCCTAATACAACTTCCTCTCATAATGAACATTGGCTTCTCAACTAGGTTTAAAGAGACTCCTTGGTAAGAAGGAGCAATGGATATAAGCCTAGACTTGGGCATTTATGCAGTACAATTTCTAGTACCACGTCTTTTGTCCCGTTGTATGAAGAAACCCATAATTTGTTTAGTGTGGAAGGACTTTTGTACATAATACAGCTCTGACTTCTCATTGACAGGATGAGAGAACAGATCTTTAAGTAACTTTGAAGATGGTTCAGAAAACACTGCTATTATGAACCTT
The DNA here is from genome assembly GCA_031835075.1 of Saguinus oedipus. Lineage (NCBI taxonomy): Eukaryota > Metazoa > Chordata > Mammalia > Primates > Cebidae > Saguinus > Saguinus oedipus. The sequence goes on from CM063178.1 coordinate 69,075,060, forward strand.
GAAAAAGAGAATCAAAAAGAAGGAGACAGTGGGTGATGGAAAGAGAGAAACAAAAGGATATATCTGTAAAAGACATGGCTTAAAGTGTCCTGACTGGATAAACTTAGTAAGAGTTGGAGCTCATCTTTCACTCTCCAGTGGTCATAAAGAACTTTGTGACCACAGAAATATTTTACCTGTGATACTATCCCACCCATCACCCACAATTGCTATGTGACTTACACCTGGTTTTATAGTCCTTTTCTACCTTCTACATCTACTTCTTGCAAAACCTTTTAGAAAAAGAATGTACTTCCACTACTTGCCTTAAGAAAAATAAAAAGTCAATGTACATGCTAGGTTTGCCAAAAATGTCAAGTGTCAGAATACTGTTGAGTTCCCTTTATATGTAGAGAGAAGGATCTTCTTCCTGATTTTGTGACATGCTTTGTTTCCTGGGACAGAGTCATCCTGGATGTGTCCAGAATTTTCATACCTTTACTAAACATTTCTTTTATTCAACTTTGTCTCTGAGTCCCCTTTATGTACTGGAGACCAAAAAACAAACTGAGATATCTGGCAGGTATCCAACTCTTTCTTCCAATTAAACTCCTCTTTTTTTTTTTTTTTTTTTTTTTTTTTTTTACTTAGTCATATAACAAAATGTTTTAAAATGTTCCATGCCTGTTAAAAGACTTTTTAAAAGATATGTCTTTGAGGTGAAGGTAGGAATGGGTGGGAGGCTAAAGAGTATTTATGCTGATGAGAGAAAGAGTGTCCTAGTCCAAAATAACTTGTTATAAGAATATAGAAATTGTAACATAGAGAAGAGATAAATCAAGAATTTTGCTGATTTTTAGGTAGACAGATGTGGGTCTATATGGAAAGAATGGTGATATTAATCTATGCTTTCCATAGATTTATTTTCAACTTATTCCAATTTCTTCTTATTTCTCACCAAAACGCCATGGGATAAGCATAGAAAAGTAATATTATCCCCATTATACACATGAGGAATTTAAATCTACTTAATGAACATCTCATCCAAGATCTCTTGATAACTACGTAGCAGATCTTGTACTAAACAGTGCCCCCGGTATGTCTGAATAAGAAGAAAGACTGCCAGAAGTTAATATTCTTTATTACAAACAGTGCCTACCAGCAAATTTCAGTGCTCACTACCTAAAGCTCTGAAACTCGGGCAGAATGTTTGCTGGTGATTTATAAGAATTCCTTTTTAAAAGACTCTGGACAGAATGTTAGTCAGCAAATAAGTATAAGAATGTATTTTACTCTCCAAGAATAAAACGAGGAATTTAGAGGGCTATTGAGTTTGCTGCATTTTCACAGCAGATCAGCACAAAGTTATTTGTTCTTGGCGTCCCCATCACTTGTGCCACCCTCAGATATACGATGTTCCGTTGCTCACTGTTCAAGAGGCCTCAACCTCGCTTTCTCAACTACAATCTGGGCCTTTGTAAGTAAAGCTCACAGGAGTATATTGAAAACCAAAAGACTGGTTGCCTTAAGGGCTCTGTCAATATAACCTCGAATTTTAATTTGAAGAAGATGGCACCCTTCGGAGAATGTGAATGAGAACAGCACAGGGTTCCTATGGAACTTGATTCACTGAACAAAGAAATGTGTCTCCCATGAGTGTGTAATGTATGATTTTTTCTATGGTGAAGCAGAGGTGTTAAGATTTTGTAGGGAAAGTCACAATAAAATGAAGAGCTTTCTGAGTTTCTAAGCACTTTCCTCTCTCTGTGAGTACACGACCACATTTTCCAAAGCAAGAGAATCTTTATTGACTTAGAGTTGTCAGTTTTCCTCTCTTTTTATAAATCTCTTTATGAAGTATGTTGACAATGTTTTTTAAGTAACATTTGGAAACAGAAAGGATATTCCGTAGGTTAAAACAGACTCCTCTTAACTCAAAAGAGGATCTTGAATACATTAATCCAGATCCTCAACTCTCTATACTAGTTTTAGATTGTAACTATGGTAGAAGACATTATAGTTAAGAAAAGAGATATTTATTTATTTGTCACTTTACATCTTCTAAAAAATAAGATTTAAACATTAAAAAAAAATTTTAATTGCATTTTAGTTTTTGGGATACATGTGAAGAACATGCAAGATAGTTGCATAGGTACACACGTGGCAGTGTGATTTGCTGCCTTCCTCCCCTTCACCTATATCTGGCATTTCTCCCCATGCTATCTCTCCCCAACTCCCCACCCCCCCGTTCCTCCCCTATTCCCCCCAACAGACCCCAATGTGTAGTGCTCCCCTTCCTTTGTCCATATGTTCTCATTGTTCAACACCCACCTATGAGTGAGAACACGCGGTATTTCATTTTCTGTTCTTGTGTCAGTTTGCTGAGAATGATGTTCTCCAGGTTATAATTTTTATGTTGTTTCTGCCCTACCCCTGCCCCATGATGAGGAAAACAATATGTCACAGGACGTTTTGGAGAAAGACAATTCTAAAGAAGAAAAGTTAAACCATCTCTTATACTACCTCCTACATAATGCAGAAAATTTCAGTGTTTAAAGCATATTGTCCCTGTCCGTCATTAGAGCTCTCCACTGATATTCACATCTACCACATTCTAGATACATGTTTGTCTCCTACTTTAAAACATTTAATCCCATGGGCTGTTTTTAGACCCTTGAATAGACTTCCAAAACAACTTTAGTTAGTGTTTAATATATGCGTAACATATATTGATACATCACAGGAATATAACTTCTGATATAACTTCACTGGCAATTGGTTCCATTCTCTCGACAGCCCTTGTTCTGAAAAAGGAGTGAGATAGTGTTTCATCTTGTAGGGGAGGTGAAGGTTGTGGGAGGAAAGCAATACAGTTTTGAGAATTGGCAAGATAGGAAAGCATGAGGAGGGCCTTGCATTCCCAGGGTTGTCTGAGTTGAGCCTCTGGGAATCAAGCTGAAGAAATGTGTATAAACTAACAGGGGCTTCTGTAATTCCTGCTGTTGTCCAAGAATGCTCTAGCCAGTTAAGACCCAAAATTACCTCCAATGATATTTAAGCTAGAGAAGATATTGCAAATGGTGGTACCAAGCCACAGCCAATATTTAATCCAAAAGGAGAAACCCAGAACTACTAACTTGCCAGTGCTCTGGGATCACTCTATTAATGCATTAACCACACAGTAACATGACCCTGTATTTTGCATGGTTGAATAATTTGGGCTCTTTCATTAAGATGAGGCCAGATTAACCATACTTTATATGGTCTCAATTTAGTTAGAAACGGAACTTTTCAAAAGTGATGCTATACTATTAACAGTTTTATAATACCAATAATTCAAGGTCCTAGCCCTACTCGAATAAGAGAGTGTTGTTCAGTAGATACTGAGGGGAGTAAATGGCGGCACAGGTGGGCCTTTAGGATTGGAGCCATGTAAATGCCTCGAGGCTTATTCATAGGAATTTCCAAAATAGTATAGAAACAAAAATCATTATGAATTTCCAAGTCTTTTATTTACACTCATTTCTCAAAATTATGAAACAAAACTAATTATAAGGAGAGGTTTCTTTATTGTATTTTGTCTGGTAGAGTTATTTATTACAAGATTTATAAATCAATCTCTCACCTGTTTCTTGTGTTACAAAGTTGGAAAGTTTACCTAATGTTGTATGTTGGGGCAGTTGGTGCCAGTGGATGAATAGTAGTAAATTTCTTAGACAATTGCTGGAACAAAAGCAAGAATAAAGAAAAGTTCTATGCAGCAGATGCCTTGAAGAGGTGCTCTGTCTTTTGCCCTGATACTGTGTGAAGAGGGAACATGAAAGTTTACTGCTTTCTCACCTGTGTTATTGGTTCTCCTTATAAATAGCGTCTAGCTATGTGTGTGCAGATTTCCAAGTTTTCTTTGGATGAATTTCTAAGACTCAATCACATTGAGGTTAAGAATTATATCATGTACTCTAGCATGCAGTTTTCCCCTTTGTCATGACAAAGTAAGATCAAATATAAGAAAGGGTTTTAAAATTATTAAAACTACATGCTATGTTAGGTTGAAACTTGACTGCAGCTTTAGAACAGGAAAGAATGGTATTCAAAGGGCCAAGAAGGCTCAAAGGCTCTTTTATTCACTTGAACCTTTGCTACCCTCCATTCCTGTTCTTTGTGCCAAATGGTCAGAAAAATAAGATTTTATAGTTTTAGTCAATGGGTATTTTTGATGTAAAGGGCATCAGGTAAGCATTCACAATATCTAGTAATGTGTGCTTGGGGTTTAAAGCCTGAAGATCGATCTGTGAAATATAGTGATGCATTTCACTAACATAAAATTTAATCAGGGTAATATGCTTATGAAATTACATACAGCTTTGCATTCTTATTATGGTGACAAGAAGAATGATAATGCAATATATTCAAAGGTTCGGAGAAGGCGGAGACTGTTACTAATGAGGAGGGTCAGGGAGACCTTTCTTGACAAGATGAGGTTTCAGTCTGGACCTGAGAGGAGGGTAATCCATGCCTATATCACTGCCTACTTTCTAAAAGTGAGGAAATGAAAAACCTTGATAATAAATTGTAAAATTATAAGTGAAAATTTATTGACTCTGGAATCTACAGATTAAATATTTTTTTTTATAACTCCCTTATTGTATTTCCATAGAGTTTATATTTTCTAAATAGGGTCCCTCTCAGGAGAGCTTTTTTCATGAACTGTGTTATAAAAGTATCATACTGTCTCAAATGTAAAACTGAAAACATTACACGTTAAGGAAGAAACATCTTAGAGCAATCTTGTTTTCTAAGGACCTCCTTATTAGTATCTTTGTGTGCTCATTAGTGTTGCTACAGGCAGAGCTCTATGTTTATCCTGCATTTAAGGAGCCAATTTTACAACCATACAGGGGACACATAGGTTTCAAAGATCTGGACAAAAGTATATGGGGTGTGTGTGTGTGTGTGTGTGTGTGTGTTTGGGGGTAGACAGAGATGTGCATGAGGGACAGGAGAGTTATTCAATGATACCTTAAATAATCCAGTGATTCATAAGTACACAAATTTTCAGATGCCTGATTGTGACCAAGATCTGTGTGAAGAGCTACAACAGCATTCAGGAACACTTGGAATGATCATAGGCAAGGGTGTCCCGCTTGGAGCATCTTGTTGGACCTCTACCTATCTGTTTGCTTCAACTAAATCATATATGTGTATCCGGTGGGTTTTGTATCAAGTCAGTCTTAGTAAATTATTTACATTTGCATCGGTGAAGGGATACTCTTTAAATATGGCGACATCTTAATTCTAGGAAACATGAAGACAAGATTAAAAGGGTGAAAGCTTAGAAAAAGAGCATGCTTGATCAAAATTGCAAAAGTGTTAGAACTTCTAAATTAGTGTCCGATCACAGTAAATGTTCAATATGAAATTAAAAGAGAGAAGGAAGAGAAAGTTTTAAAGGTAGCTTTCAAAGCCAGTCAACCTGCTTCCTATGTTCCCAAAATAAACCCTAAAAATATTTTATTTTTGGAGAAAGTTGTATAGCTTAAAGAGATTGGAACATGGAGACAAAGGACTTGGAGGTCAGTCAGTCTTCTTTGGTTCACTAACTGTTATGTATCTGTAAATTAATTAGTCACTCATGTTGCTAATTTCATCATTCTTAAAATAAAAATGATAATGTTCATCTTGTAAGATGCTTTGGACAGTATGTGTATCACACACATGAATTAAATTAATAATAGCCAACTTTTCTGAGGAATTCATGGTAAAAATAATCTAATATTTCACAGATACAAACTTGTTTAACCCTTAGAGCAAATTTTGAAGTAATTTTTATTATACCCATTTGAACAGATTGGAAAACTGAGGCATGAAGAAATTGTCCTCCCCAACCTTACAGAGTCAGGATATAACAGAGCCAGAATTCAATCTGAGGCACATTGATTACAGAGAATAAACTCCCAGAAACTATCTGCTACTCAATAAAAAGTGAATGACTATTTTATTACTCCTAGTCTTCTTATCTTACTGGGTATATTACATCTGATCTTAATAATACCTTTAAAATTTTTTAATTTAGCATTTTCTTTTAGAATCATCGCCTTTTAATGACTATTTTTTAATAGGGGATATCCGTATGGTAAGACTTGGTACATATGAATATGATATGGTCCAAATGCTCAGGAGATTTAAAATGCAAGTTAAAATATTTAAGTGCCAACATATTAATTTTTCTATAACTCTAGACAACAAAATTGATATATGCACAATTTATGTGTGCAATACAATGTGTGCAAAGTCATACCATTGACCTACTTTCCACAGACTGCCTTGATATTTAAGTTGGCACTATCTTTGTGCATCAGGATATTTTTTTTTTAATTTTCTCTCTTATTTCCCCCAACTTGCCAGATTAAACTAATAAGCACAATAGCAGGTAGTTCACATTACACAATGTGTGTGTCAGTGTTAAACTCAATGTCTCATTCTAGACAACAAGTATCTAAGTAGTATCCATTTCTTTATTTGGAAAAGGTTTTGGAAAACAAGCCTTTCTTATTTTGTAACTTTTTATTTGAGAATTTAGCAGAAATAACATAAAACAATTCCCCATCAAAGTTTCCAGAAAATCAATGCAGTTTACCTTCCTGTCTTTGCTCTTTGATTTTATTATATATTATAATGGTCTTATTTCTATGCAGAATGGTGCTGTATTATTTCCATTACTTTCTCCATGTTGCAGCTAATATTTCACCTTATGGGAAGGATATTCGATAGTAGGAACTTATCTGGGCTCATCCTGAACTGATTCATGTATTTATGCATCAAAAATATCACAAAGCCTTTAAAAAGAATGGAGTAGATATATGTGTATAGACGTGGAAAGATACTCAAGATTCATATTTAGTTTAAAAAAAAAGCAAGTTGCCAAATTATGTATACCAGGATTAAATGTGTTTTATTAAAAAACACAAAACAAATGATTTCATATGTGTAAATGTGTCTAGAGAAAAAGTCTGGAAGGATATATCTCAAAATATTAACATTAGTTACCACTGGGAAATAAACTTACTTGGGTATAGGGAACAATTAAGACAGGATTAAGTATTATTTGTTGTTTATACATTTTTGTATTGCTCAACTTTTCTTCACTATGATATCACTATAGTAATTGGAAATAAATAATTTATAGCATATTTTTTATTATAAGATTCCATGTATACACAAAGGCCAAAGAGACATTTTTGAACTCGGTGATATTATAATCTAAGTAGTGGAGCAGACAAGCGAAAATAATAATTATAATACAAAGAAAAATATGTCATCAATTCTATAAGACAGGTGCACATATATTTGAAAATTTGGGGAAAATTACATTTTATTGTGAATATGAAGAAAATAATAATAGATAAGTGGCATCTGGGTGGGACAGTAAGGGTTTTCTAATAGCAGAGAGCATTGTTTACCTTGGAGGAATGTCTATCATTTTTCCTTCAAGTTGCCAGTTTCCTAGAACATAGTAGGTGCTCAGTACAATGGGTTGTAGAAAAAAGAAAAGAAGAAAACATAATGGAATGATCTTCTGACTATTGAAGTTTAGAGCTGGGAAGGATGTAGGGATTGCCTCCTCTCATGTGTCAGTGCTCTTAGGATTCTGAGGAGGGATGGATGGGATCTTGGTCACCTCACTATAGTTCCACCCAAAGTAGTTTTCATTTCACCACCTCTATTACTGGCAAGTTACAGATCTGATGCAAGCTTTATCATTTTAGCTGTGAAAAAAAAATAAGAGATATGAAAAATTTCCTCTTATCATAGAAATAATTAGTAAAACCACAAACTCTATGTTCTTAGGAATTCAAAGTTCATAGTAGCATTTCTTCAATGAATGCAAGTCCAGGTAAAACAGCTAGTTTGTCCAAATATATGAGGCTTGAAATATTTTGAATATGAGGTATATTGAGAGAGACTAAACAACTCAGATTATATAGAACATGTATATACTGGGGAATCATAAGAGAATATACAGACTTTCCTTTGAGCCAGTTAAGAAGAGCAGTGACAAGTGTACCCATCAAGAGGCTTCACTAGGGATGAGTGACTTCTACTTTTCACCAAATGAAGGAGAGATATCAGTTCTAACTTCTTATTTGAAACAAACAAACAAACAAAAAAAAGGACAAAATTACTCAACACAGTGGTAGCCAAGACACTGAATATTAAATTGAGAAACAATGAGAGACAATTATGGAGGGAAACAAATGAAGACTCAACCACTGTCCCAGCTTATTGAGAGTTTCCAGGCCCTAGTCTGAGGAGAGGGGACACATTCAATGAGCTGGGAGTACAGGGAGGCCACGGGGGCTATAGTTTGCAGGAGAAGGGTATCAGAGAGGAGAGAGCTGTGGAGAGAGACAAGTGAGGGGAGGTGGGGATTGAGAGAGAGTGAGAGAGAATGAGAGAAGAGCCTTCCAGAGATCTGCATATATTCCTCTTCAGCTGTTCTGGTGATCTGTGAGAATGCCTAAAATGACGAGGATGGCTTGAGGAGAAAACACCCTAAGAATAGAGGGGATAGTGCCCTACACTCACTCTTTGGTTAGGGAGAATTCCTATTCCCACCAGCCAGAGTAGAAAATCTCATAATTCACTAGGCAACAGATAGCTTCAATGGAGACAAAATTAGTCCTGAAATAGGCACATCTCTGTTACCAAAAAAGCTTAAAAGCAAGATCTGAAAGGATCAAATTCTTTTCATTTAACTTTGCTGCATCCCAGAACAACAACAGCAAAAACCTAAAATTTGTTACCAAGTATCTCCCACTTCTCAATTTTTATCGTGAAGATGTTTTGCAAATTTGTGCATCATTTTACAATTGGGAATCAAATATTTTTCTAAGCAAAATTAATTAGAAACCAAAAATCTTTAAACATAAAAATAGTCATACATAATTAGTATGTATAACTCAGAACGTCTCTAATATTCTAAACATTACACTATTAGCCTGTATTTGCAAAAGTTATTCAATGAAATTAATTGATAAGGAACTTTCTCTGATTAAAAAAAAATGTAGACTTATGCCTTAACTTTGTTTTTACCCAAAAGTCATTCAGGAGCAGTTGTTTAATTTCCATGTAATTGTGTTGTTTTAGGAGATCTTTTTGGTATTGATTTCTATTTTTATTCCACTGTGGTCTGATAATATGGTTGGTATGATTTTATTTTTTTGAATTTGTTGAGACTTGCTTTCTGTTTGATCATGTGGTCAATCTTGGAGTATATTCTGTGTGCAGGTTAGAAGAATGTACATTATGTGGTTGATGGGTACAGGGCTCTGTTAGATGTCTATTAGTTTCAAATGGTCAAGTGTCAAATATAAGCCCAAAATTTCTATCTTACTTATGCCTCAATGGCATCATTAACCATCAGAGAAATGCAAATCAAAACCACAATAGAAGACCATCTTATACCAGTCAGATGGCAATTATTAAAAGTCAAAATACTTTTATTTTGGTTGGCAAGCCTGGCAAGGCTGTGGAAAAACGGGAATGTTTATACTCTGATAGTGTTAATGTAAATGAGTTCAGTCACTGTGAAAAAGAGTTTGGAGATTTCTCAAATAACTTAAAACAGAACTACCATTTGACCCGGCAATCCCATTACTTGCTATATATCCAAAAGAATATGAATTGTTCTACAAAATGATACATGCACTCATATGTTTATAACAGCACTATTTACTACAGCAGTCATAGAATCAACCTACGTGCCCATCAGTGGTGGATTGGATAAAGAAATGTGGTACATATATACCATGTAATACTATGCAGTCATAAAAATGAATGAAATGATGTCCTTTGCAGCCACATGAATGCAGCTGGAGGCCATTATTCCAAGCAAATTAACACAGGAACAGAAAATAAAATACTGCGTCTTCTCACTTCTAAGTGGAAGCTAGAAGTGAGAAGTACTAGCATTGAGTACTCACGGACATAAAGATGCTGACAATAAACACTGAGGACTATTAGACGGAGGAGGCAAGGAGATGAACAAGGGTTGAATAACTACTCTTGAGTACTATGCTTACTACTCGGGCAACAGGATCATTTGTATCCCAAACCTCAGCACTATGCAATACACAAAATGTAACAAACCTGTACATGTACCCCCCGAATCTAAAATAAAAGTTGAAATTACTCTTTTAAACCTAAGACTAAAAAACAATTGTGGGTTGAATTTTTGAAACTCATATTCATATGTATGAATTATCGAATCTTTCAGAACCACACAGTTTCCAGAACCTTTCCCTGAGATTTACTCGGAGGTTAGGATGATGTGGTTTTGCCTGTTTGATAGCTGTCCATTAAGGACAGCTTCCTGCCAGGAATATACAGGAAAAACAAACTCCTTTCTCCGTGAATGGTGAATTGCCTAATCATATCCATTGCTCCTCCATTTTCGATGATGTTGAAATGCTGGGCTACACTGCTGATTCTACTTAACAGCAAATATTTATCTTGACGAGACTTGTCAGAGAATTTGCATTCACCTTCATGTGACTGGTACCCGTTTCATGAGTTTTAAAATTGGAGTTGTAAGGACTTCAATGGATACTACATATTAAGGGGTAGGATTGTGTTCAACTGTTCATTATTTTTAGGAATATAGACTGTGCATTTAAATGTTGTGATGCTTTAATTCCTATGGTAAGTTAGTTAAGTTGATAAAAAATTAAAAGAAAACGTGCTTCATTAGCTGATTCATTAGGGTTTGGCCAGGAGAGAAGAAAAACTGTAAAGTTGAAAATCACTTAGGAGATCATGAATATTACAGTAGAAAATAATGAGCAGAGATGCAGAATTCAACTTGCATAGTGACATTGAGAATATACAAGCTGGAATGAATAGGAAAGATATAGTAGTCCATGTTTTTATAATTTGTTATCTCTTGTTATTGGCAAAGCATTAGCCAAATGTCAAGTGTTGTTAAATGTTAATATGTGCCAAGATTACCAGGAATTGGAAAACTGTTTTGACTTATACTCTAAGACCATGCAAAATTGCCTTTCCTGGAACATTATTTCAGGGTAATAATGATCAAACCTACCAGGCATTTGCAGAATCATTTTGAGAACTGGGAGCTTACTGCTTTCTAATCCTCCCTCTGCATTGCAAAGCTTTCCAGAGGTGCAGAAAGACATGCACTTCAAGAACCCATGCCACTTCATCAGTAAAGAGCTTTTGGGAGACAGAGGTCCTAGCCAAATTGCCCAGAGTAGACTTGTTAATAAAATTAGCAAACTTCACATTATTTCAGCTGTGGTTTTCCTAATGCCAGAGGCATCTTTTTTTACATCCTTTCCAGTGAAGCTGCAAAAATATATCTGTTTTTGCAAGTCTTGCAGATTTATAATTTTCTGTCTTTGAAGTGAACCCCTTCACTGAGGGGGTCAGAAAAATTATTCTTGAAAATACAAATCTTGTAATTGATAGATAAGGATAAGATATGTTTTTCCTCAAGATATATGGTATAAATCTATTGCTAAGGCATCTGTGAATGTTTTCAGTTTGTTTTTTTAAATGCAAATATTAGTAATGAAATATTAAACTCTTTATTGGTTAACAATACAATATCATTTTAATTTATTGATGAAATTGTCTTCTGACAATTGGTTGGTTTCGAAAATCATTTTCTGCTATTCATCCAAGGAGAGTTAACATTTCTCGAATAGCTAATAGGTGTTCGATGCAATGATGAGCATTTACCTTCAGTATTTAGGACAACCTTAAAACAATCCTATTCTGATTAAGGAAACTAAAGTTTGGTGAATTGAAGTAGTTTGACTAATGAGAAATATGCCAGAACCTAGATTAAAATCAGTCAGTCATTTTACTGGAAGTAGAAATGGGGAAGAGGGAGAGCTAAATGGGTCAGGGCCTTATGCCTAATCACTGAACATCTGACCTTTCAGGTCAGGTTTTCATGGGTTTTAATGATCTGTGTTATGGTTACTCCTACTTGGAAGCTGAATGTATTCCACATAAGAATGAAGAGACTAATGTGTGCAAACATTTCAGACTCTCCCGACAGGGAGATAGCCTTGGAGACAACTGCCTTCATCATTTTTACCCCTTCCCCTTCATTGAAACCAATTTCAAATCGTATAACACAGCTTATGGTAGAATCTCTGTGGTGGCTGTAATATTCTATCTAAATGAACTGAATAAAACCTCTCTCGGGGCAAACCAGGAGGTTCTGTTTAAATGATCCCTTACTCTGCTTTAAAGTATAATAGGAATACAAGGAATCCAACCGTAGCCAACAAGTGAGTTCTTAGAATTGCATTTGCTTTGGCAGGTAGATGGTTTTGCTTTGTGCTGGAATGGAAGGTAATGGAGAATAGTGGTTAAAAATATGGGTTTTGAAGTAAAGCAGCTGAGAATTGTAGCACAGTACAATCATTTGTGAGATCATGAGCCAGTTACTTAAACCTAAGCATCAATTTGCTCCTCTACACTAAGGCAGAAGGGGAAATAACCTGCCTGCAGAGATGCTGTGAGAACATAACATTATAAGTGTTTAAATCACCTAACACGGTACCTACCCTTTAGTTATTTAGACTTTTTTTATGCACTGCAAGTAAGCTAAGTCTTCACACATATAATCCCTCAGAGAACAACTCCATGAGATAAATGTGATTTCATTATTACCCTGCATTTAAGAAAACTGAGGTTCATGAAAAGTATTCCTGTAGTCATACATTTGGGCCAAGATAGAAGAGTAGGTTTATGTCTGCTTTCAACACCTGAGTTCCTAAATATACTACTATTTATTTCACATGATCCTGTGTCACTATGAAATAAGTAGTTGAGTAATTGCTCATATAGAGAGTAAGTAATAGGGGTTATGGAGAGTTAAATTACTTAGCTCTGTTCATATGGTTGGTATGTGTTAGAGTTAGGATTAGAACCCAGGTCTATATGATGCTATCTTTTGTTTATTACTAGTATCTCCTTTTTCTTTATTTCTTGGAATGCTCCATCTGAACAGGCTACCTCAGGGATCTTTCTACAGTGCAGATCTCACACTGCCTCTGCCAAGCATTAATTCCTTCAGTGATCCCACATTATCTCCAGGATAAAGACAAACAACTTTGCAGAACTCACCATGCTCTTCCCAATCCGAATCCCACTTCCCTCTCTGGTATGCTGTGTGCCAACACATTTAGGTATATACTCCAACCCTAATGCACTACTTGTAACATCCCCACACTTGCCAGGTTGTCCTATATTTGTCTACATTAGTTTATGCCTGGAATACACTTGCCCACTTTGTCCAATGTGTGACATCTTATTCATCTCTGAAAACTGCAGCACTTTCTGAAGTTCTGGTCCACAAGTAAAAACAACACTCCCATGACCACTGCAATGGAAGCATGCCATTTGTCCCCTTGCTGGGATTATAATTGACTGATAGACCTAGAAGCTACTCTCAGGATCCACGGGGATTTTGCTGCTGGATTTTGTTTCCTGTGACCTGCTTCCAGCCAATGACTGCTAGTAGCCCAGTTCCATTCTTAAAAACACAGGACTCATCTAATGTGCAACTTCAGCTCAAGGACATCCCATTGGCTAGCTAAGCCTTTCTTGGAACTGTGCTGCAGGACCAGACTCTCTCCATCCAAACTTTGCCCCTTCCATTCTCTTTCACACAGTAGACTTTCACTGTAGTCTTAAAGCTTTCCCTTATTCACCTGCTCACTCCCCATTTATCCCCCACAATAATTTCTGCCAATAAATGTATTATATATCTAACCTGTCTCAGTGCCTGCTTCTTGATGGACATGAACTAGCATAGCCATGCCAATGCCTTCTCTGTCCTATATACATACTGTTAAAAAATAATTGTATTCATTTTCTTTTTATCCACTTCTCTAAATTAAATTATAAACCCTATCAAATCAGGAAAAAGTATTGTCTGTCTTTATTTGTTTTTAAGCACTTAGAATACTGCTTGATCCTTAGTAAGTATCTAATAAATATTTGTATAAAAAGTGCTCAAAGTATGATTTTATCTAAGTAAGTTTGCTTAGGTTAAAACAAGTAAAACCACGTTTACTTTTCAAGTAGCACTGCCAATCGATGTGAAGATAGCTGGAAGTTAGCTTAGTGTTACTAATGCAAAGATTGTATTTCAAAGTATTGCCATTTAGCTTCCCCATGCCCAAAATATTTTCTTGAGTTCAAGTGAGTTTTCATGCTTATGATCTTAATTTAACTAAACATGAAATCTTGAAATCTCACTGAATATCTCTCATCACTAAATGAAACAGCCTTGATTAATCACTTTGAGCACTTCAAAATAATCTGTCAGTTAACCTATATTTAACATAAAATCTATATGAGAGCATTTATTTGTAGGAAAGCATATTCTTAGACAGCTATAAAATCAGACATCAGTTCTTAATATTTCAAGTAAGGAGTGGGATATAGAATGTTTCTATTTATTGCTGGCAAAGACATTACAAACCTGTTTTAATCTACATAGTAATAAAAACTATCATGACTAGCATTATTTTCTCTTGATCATTTCAGAACTTATATTTTTATTGCAGCAAAAAAATAATTAAGTATATGATTTCTAATTGAATTTTCTCTTCAAACTTACACTGGTTTAACAATCTAATTTTGAAATGCCATTTCACTGCTTGACTCCAGCCAGTTTTGTTTCTTTGTCTCACTCCATTTTTCGTATTTAAGATCTCTGTTGGAATTTTTACATATATGTTCTTCTGAATGTATTATGTGCCATCAGATTGTTATTGTGCCATCAGAACCAGTATCTAACAACAACAACAAAAAAAGATTTTGTAATTAATTCTCTGTCAAGCTCTCCTTCTCTGTCTTCTTAGAATTATAATGGTTAATATTTTCAGTCTAATAATCAAGATAACACTAATACACATCATTTACTAATAATCTATTATGTGTGTAATAAATTATGTGTTAAAATCCGTGATCCCCATTCCCCAGGTGAGATGCTAAGAAGTAAATGAGTAAAATAATGAGGTGATTGCATGACTAGTAACTGGATCTGAATCAAGATTTACGTGATTTGGGACTATGTAATCTTATTTCAGTTGCCTAGAGTTTTGACTAAAGTTTGAGCATCAGAGAAGTCTGTTTAATATGAAAAGCACAGAATGTTCTTTTGAGAACTTTGTAGTTATTCTGGAGGCAATAGGGAGCTACTCAGTTTTTAAGGTAGATGGAATAATGTAGTTTGATATTCGTTTGAAAAATGTGTCAAAACTAGAATGTGCAGATAATGTAAAGGATAATGGATAAAACTAGGAGGGGGAGATCTGAAGTAAGTTACTGACAAAGTCCAACGAGAAAGTGGTTAGGATCTTATCTAAGAATATAAGCAAGAAATGGAGAGGAAGAACTGAGTGGAGAAATATCTCTAAATTCAGTGGTTCAGCAATGTGGGCATTTGGTCAAATTTCTTAGCTATCATACATTGTTTTCTACTTGGTAAAATCAAGATGGTACAATATTCTTCAAAATGTTACCATGAACTTTAAATAATAATATACTATTCTAAACTTGTTTGGTACATACTACGTGTCTAGGCTTTTTCATAAGCACTTTATTCCAAGAATTAAATTCTCACAGCAGGCCCATTAGTTAGGTACTATTACTATCACAGTTTCATGGATGAGGAAACCGAAGCACAAAGAGGTGAAGTATAAAGGGATGACATTGTGACAGCATGAGATTAAAATAATTGCAGGTATTATATTTCTGGCATATAGAAGGTGCTTTGTAAATGACTATAATTAGCCAAGTAGACGAATGTCCTTGAGAGATAGAACCAAATTGGACTCAAGTTTGTTACATGGTAATCTAGCACTTGTTTATATGAACTGAACTCTGATTGGACCTTCATGGACAGAGTGCAGGTGCTGTCCTTGGTGCTAGAAATACAGGGACGAAATAAATCCCTGTCATCACAATGATTTCTGTCTGCTAAGATAAATGATTTGATGACAGGTAATTGAATGAAGGAAGCTGAGTTGGACTACTTCCAAATTATTTTCTGCAACATACTGTATTCTGGAAACATTTGCCTGGGGAGATGCCACAGAGACAAGGCTCAGCAACCATCTTCACTTTGCTGCATTTTCAGTGAGAACAAAGGAAACAAACTGGCTTCAAATCCCTTTTTAAGCCCCTTTTTCACAGAGTCCACTTTAAACTCTGGACTGTTACAGGTTCAAAGCTAGATACAAAGTACCTAGTTTCTGTTGAATCCCCAGGTCCCAAAAGAGTGCCTAAAACAGTGTGGGCAGTTAACTATTGTGTCTTGAATGAATAGATTAGTGAATGAATTCAGGCAATTTTCATTTTTTAAGCCATTCATCCTTTACAGTAAGTTGATTTCTGAGGAAAATATGAATATTGAAGCATTAATTACTAACTGGTATATGTGCTAGGATTTATAGTTATGCAAAGAACATATAATGATTTAAAAGTGGTTCTTAAGAGTCATTTATAACAAATATTGAAGAGATAATTTTAGCCATTTTACCTGAGCATGAAAAACAGAGCATCTCTTTGAATTTCAGAAGTGTCATTGTGCCACCTATTTTTTAAATTAAATTTCATTCAAAATTCATATCATAAATAACTTTGTGAATACACTAATGCTCAATATAAAATCATCATTTAGACTTAACCCATAGTAAACAAATTATGAGAAAATTATTCCATGTTCTTCCATCTAGTTTTTGTACATGGACATATGTATCATCACTGAATAATTGTTAGAATTTCTTTTTCATTACTATTATAAACATTTCTGTAACATTATGTAATTATATAAATACCATTTTAATATGTGGATAATATTTTTCTATTTTTCCCAGTCCTGTGTGGCCACTCACCCACTCACCTGCAATAGAAATGTGGAATGTTATCAATTCCAGGTGGTATCTAAAAGCAGACATTTGCAAGATAGGACCATTACATTGTAGCATTCTCTAGTTTGAGAAGAGCTTGTAATTCATGCAATTAAATAATTCCCTTCATTTGAGTATAAAGACACAGACACCTAGGGAGTTGTGGGACCTTGAGTAGTGTTCTGAGAAGAGTGGTAGAGTGTCAGATGGAAGTTTTTCAGCTGTGATATGGACCAATCACTTCACTCCCTTGTGCCTTAGTGTGGTCAAGTCTCACTCAGCTATATGATACTTTAAGGAATGTTGTGTTTATCTATTTAAGAAGGGGCAGTAGGTGGTTAAAACTAACGAATTACATTTTCTTTTTTTTTCCTCCCTTTTTTATTGCATTTTAGGTTTTGGGTACATGTGAAGAACATGCAAGATAGTTGCATAGGTACACACGTGGCAGTTTGATTGGCTTCCTTCCTCCCCTTCACCTATATCTGGCATTTCTTCCCATGCTATCTCTCCCCAAATCCCCACCCCCCACTGTCCCTCCCCTATTCCCCACAACAGACCCCAGCGTGTAGTGCTTCCCTCCCTGTTTCCATGAGTTCTCATTGTTCAACACCAACCTATGAGCGAGAACATGTGGTATTTTGTTTTCTGTTCTTGTGTCAGCTTGCTGAGAATGATGGTCTCCAGGTTCATCCCTGTCTCTATAAAGGACACAAACTCATCGTTTTTTATGGCTGCATAATATTCCATGGTGTATATGTGCCACATTTTCCCTGTCCAGTCTATAATCGATGGGCATTTGGGTTGATTCCAGGTCTTTGCTAATGAAAGACATTTTCAATGTTGTATAAAATACAACACAGAATCAAAATAAGTTATATAATGTGTTTACCATAATATTGGACACACAGTATGTGTTGAACACATATACTTACTGCCATTGTTATTGTTATTATTGTTGTTTTTATTGTTTGTACAATGTCTCTACTTGGTGTAGGATAGGCATGTTTTAGAGCTGTTCCTCAGTGTATTATCAAGTACAGTGAATTATCCATAGGATTTCCTCCCCCTTTGCTCGGATCTTTTCTCTGTGACAGTACAGAATCATTGTGGTGCACTCATCCAAATGGAGAAAGGTCATAGGGAGATTATGTTTTTTTCTTTTTTCCTGCCAGAATGACTGTTTATCAGGAGGAAAGGAACTGTCAGAACTGGAGGAAGACATGTGCCTGCTCATTCATCTTTGCACCTTTCTGCCAATGCAGGATAACTACTGAAAGAACATTATCAAGTGATTGCTTTTTAAATGACTTCAAGCAGTGGTGCTTCCAATTAGATTGATATTTGTCATAACTATTTTACTGACTCTTGGTAATCACAGAGTGAATTACTGTTATTACTCTCCAACATTACAATGAATCAGTTCACAGAAGCAATGACAAAGAAGAGCAGGCTGGGTGCAGTGGCTCACACTTGTAATTCCAGCACTTTCCGGGACAATGGCAGGAGGATCACTTGAACACAGAGTTCAAGACAAGCCTGGAAACATGGAGACCCTGTCTCCACAAATAAACAAACAAAGCTAGGCATGGTGGCATGTGCCTCTGTCCCAGCTACTCGGCAGGCTGAGATGGGAGAATTGTCTGAACACAGGAGTTCGAGGCTGCAGTGAGCCATGATCATGCCACTTCACTCCAGCCAGGGAGACTCAGTCTCATAAATGACAGAAACAACCACCCTACACACACACACACACACACACACACACACACACACACACACAGTGAATTATTGGAGAGACTGAGTACTTTACAACTAGAGAGTTATGCAGTAAAGTGATGGTGTCCTAAAGAGGAGTACCCTAGTATTAGTTACTCTTTTATTTTTAATTTCACCTTTTTTTTTTTTTTTTTTTTTTTTGAGACAGAGTTTCACTCCTTACCCAGTCTGGAGTGCAATGGTGCAATCTCGGCTCACCGCAACCTCCGCCTCCTGGGTTCAGGCAATTCTCCTGCCTCAGCCTCCTGAGTAGCTGGGATTACAGGCACGTGCCACCATGCCCAGCTAAATTTTTTGTATTTTTAGTAGAGACAGGGTTTCACCATGTTGACCAGGATCGTCTCAATCTCTTGACCTCGTGATCCACCCGCCTCGGCCTCCCAAAGTGCTGGGATTACAGGCTTGAGCCACCGCGCCCGGCCTAATTTCAACTTTTATTATTTTAGACATGGAGGTACATGTGCATATTTATTACATGGGAATCTTGTGTGAGGCTGAGGTTTGGTGTATGGATCCCATCACCCAGGTAATTAGCATAGGACCTGATAGGTAGTTTTTCAACTATCTCTCACCCTCCCTCCCCACTCTAGTAGTTGGTAGCATCTGTTGTTCACATATTTTTGTTTCTGTGTGCTCAATGTTTAGCTCACACTTATAAGTGAGAACATGCAGTTTTCTGTTGCTGTGTTAATTCTCTTAGGATTATGGCCTCAAACTGTATCCATGCTGCTGCAAAGGACATTATTTCATAATTTTTTATGGTTGCATAATATTCCACATTTATATGTACCACATTTTATTTATCTAGTCTACCATTGGATATTTATGTATTACATTTTTTTTTTTTTTATCCAGTCTGCCATTGATAGGCCCCTGGGTTGATTCCATGTCTTTGCTATTGTTAATAGCACAGCAATGAACATAATCCCACTGACAATGTTAGACAGTTACTTTGTTCTTAATTCATCATTAGTCTTACAGATGCTCCCCAGACTTTCTCAGTTAAGAGTGATTACCTTCTTGGAACTCTGCTGTATTAACTCCAGATTTTATAATTCTAATTTCAAATTAGAATTTGTTTTTGTGTTACAAAGCTGCCTAGGTTCGCATCGCAGTTTCATCATTACTGGCTTTGTGTCCTTATGTAAATCATTTAATCTTTCTCTGCCTGCTTTTCTATTTTTTTAATGTACATGATTATAATTGCAACTACAAAGCATTGAGAATAGGAGCTCCAGTGGCGCAATCAGTTAGCGTGTGGTACTTATACAGGAGTACATGCAGAGAATAAAATAAAATAATATATGATATTAGTATTTAGCATAGTGTCTGATGTATAGTAAGTGCTTGAAAGTGTTAGATATTATTGTTGCCATTATTAATTTTATTAGTAGTATGTGACATATTTTCCAGGATCTGTGAATCAGGCAAATGTAAATTACCTATTTTTAGGTGTTAATAATACTTATTATGGTGAAAAGTGACCTACTTTACAAATCAAAAGACACAATTTTAATATGGGGGTCCACCATAAAGTAATTTTAATATCTGGAAATCATTGCAGCTCATCTGCATGGCAATACACATTTTTTTCTCAGAACTGAGGTAGGTTTCAAACTGTGTTATATATACAATTGGGCATGTTTTATTTAGTAGCTTTCAGTACTCTGATCACACTTTTACTGATAGTCCAATTTTATTTACTTAGCTCCCTTTTAAGAGTGATTGAGGGCCGGGCACGGTGGCTCAAGCCTGTAATCCCAGCACTTTGGAAGGCCGAGGCGGGTGGATCACGAGGTCAAGAGATCGAGACCATCCAGGTCAACATGGTGAAACCCCGTCTCTACTAAAGATACAAAAAATTAGCTGGGCATGGTGGCGCGTGCCTGTAATCCCAGCTACTCAGGAGGCTGAGGCAGGAGAATTGCCTGAACCCAGGAGGCGGAGGTTGCGGTGAGCCGAGATTGCCCATTGCACTCCAGCCTGGGTAACAAGAGCAAAACTCCGTCTCAAAAAAAAAAAAAAAAAAAAAAAGAGTGATTGAGAATATTTTATTATTCTAGTTTATAGCTAAGGACCTGAGACTCAGGTTGAAGTTAGATCACTAAACACAGTGAAACAGGAACTAGAATCTAGATTTTCTTCAGTCAAAAGGATAAACTCATTTATGTTGTGACTTTCTAAGTTATCTGAAATAGTAAACCACCCAATATACTTTTCTGCTCTAATAGAATGACTTCTCTTGGGAATACATTCTAAAAATATGTGTCATTAGGCAATTTCATTCTCTTAAGAACATCATATGGTGTACTTATGCAAACCTTTATTGTATACCCTACTATACACCTAGGCTATGTGGTAAAGCTCATTGCTCCTAGGTTACAAAACTGCAGTATGTTACTGTACTGAAATATATAGGAAGTTGAAACACAATGCTAAGTATTTATATATCTAAAAATACCTAAACATAGAAGGGGTACAGTGAACATATGGTATTATAGTCTTATAAGACCACTGTCATGAAAGTTATCTGTTGTTGACTAAAACATCATGTGCAGTATATGACTATATTAAGCGGACATGGCTCTGTTTGGTCAGGACAGACACAGATGAAAACAATAATAAAGGCACAAGATTTTCCTCAGCATCTTAGTTAAGGAAGCTGTAAAGGGACTGAATTTTGAACCCAATAATATTGGTAAATTATTTAATAATCTACTTAGAATAACTTCACTTTTTTATCAATAAAATATTTAAGCCCCTGCTACATACCTGTTTTGAATGTATTTTGTTATTCAGGGAACCAAGGAGTACAGCAGTGGAATAAAAAGGAAAAAGGAAATCCCCCCATTATGGGATTTCCTTCCTACTGGAAGGAAAATAACAATTTAAAAAAATCTGTTTGTCAATGATGTTGTAAACTAGACAGTAATAAGTGCTTTGAACCAAAATTAAGGAGGGAAAGAATAGAGTCAAGGTGTAAGTCACATGTTAGTCTTTTTGAATAAGAAAACGGTGGCCTGTTGATCTGACCTGAGAACAACTGGCAGGAAGAAAAAAATTGGTGGTGGCAGGGAGCTCAGTACGGGATATTCTAAACTTAAATAATTTATTACCACTCTAAATGTATCTATCAAGTAGAGAGTTGGCTGGGCTAAAATATAAATTTGTCAATTCCAGGTGTATAAATGGTATTTAAAGTCATAAACCTGGATTAGACCTTGATGGGAGTTAGTATAATAGGAAATAGGAGATGGTCAACAGATAAGCCATTATTACTACCAAAAATTCCTCTGAAGGAAACTTCAGAGGAGACTAAGAAAGTTTGACCTATCATGGGAGGAAGACTAGAGAGAATGGTGCTTTGGAAGCCAAGTGAAAAAAAAAAGTGTCTTAGTTGGAAAGAAATATTAAATTATTATAGCATAAACTATAGCAGGGCTAACTAAATCTAATTTACTCCAGGATAGAGTAAGGAGCAATTGAAGGAAATGTCTGAATGTCTGTTATTTGAGTAAGGCAGGTGGTGATTAAAGAAAGTAAACACATGAGTGCACACACATGCACATGCAGATAAAACCTTTTCCCTGCCTTAGAGAGCAAAGGCAGGGAGATAGAATTAGGAACACTGGATATAAATCTCATAATATATGACAAACAAAGGTTTGTGGGATTATAGATGAGGTAGAGATTAATTTTGATTGGCAGCTTCAGGGGGAAAAGGTCATATTTGAGCTGGGTATTAAAGAAGACTGTGAGTTTGTAGATGAGAAATATGAGTAGACAAAAGAATAATGACATTTAAAGTGGATAAGATAGAATGGAAAATGATATGCAGGCATGAAAAGTCACAGTATATTTAAATGGGGAATAAACTAATTTCACAAAAATAGACCAGGCAAAGGAAGCAGGGATAAATAGCACCAGATATACCTTTTTCCCTTTGTTAAAAAATCTTGCTCAACAATCCAGTAGAAAGACAAATTTGATAAAGTGAGATTTTTCTCAGAACCAAATATTGTGATTACCATCATTTTGCAAAAAGCCTTTTATATTCTGGGAAGAGCCTCAAGCATGACATAATATAAAATGAATATACACTTGGATAAACATAGTGTAGAGAAATATAAATTATTCCCCGTAGGTTATTCCATTAGGTCAGTTTTAATTTCAAATAACTTTGCCTGGGCTGTTTTCTAACTTCCTTAAATGTAATGCCATGTTTTAATTTTATCTCTTTTCTAGAAATGGTTCTCTTTATTGCGAGGCTGCAAGGTCACCCAATGAGAGAGGGGCCAAATAAGCTGGAACATCATCTAATACAGTGAATGTACGTGAGTACAAAATTAATAGCTTTAAACAAAAGTAGAAAGAAATGTTTCCTGTATGACTTATGCTGCCTTGGAATAGTCCATGTTTGTGAATTAATATGCTCAATTGCTGGATACATGGCATAAGCTAAGCTCTCCGTGGTGAGCATGGGGTTGCTGCACACACACGTGTCAGGGCTCCATTTCTCCTCTAATTACAGTTTTGCCTGGAGTCAGTTTGTCTTTTGTAGCTGCTCTGCTTCTAGTAAAACACTGAAAGCCTGCTTTCCAAGTGTAGTTGCATGTATTTTCATGTACTCCACTTTCTGACTCCTACTGAACTCATAATTTACCCTTCCTTTATCTTTCTCTATCGCCCTGGTCCATCAGACACTGCACTTAGCTTTATTTTGCCGCTCAGAATCCGAAGTCAGTCACTGGGTTCTCTCCAACCCTCTAGTTCTCTACGAAATCTATCCCCTGACATATGTTTCTTGCCAGCTGAAAAGTTAATATTTATTTGTATAATTGATTATTGGATGTACCTTTCATTAGATCAAATGTTCCATGCAGGTAAGAACCATGTCCGTTTAGTCATACCTCTTAGATATTCAGCAGGACTATGCTGTCTGACCCCATCCAATCGTGAGTAGGATGTGACCACTTAAAATGTTCCAGCTCTTTGCACATTTTTTAAAATCTCTATTCTCCTTGGGCTCAAACCTTGCCCTGACTTCCTTAGTTTCAAATGAATTAGCCTTCCAGTTTGCAAAATGATGAGGCCATTTGATGTGCACATCACTGAATGTTTCTTCTTTAGACCTTAAAATACCTCTTTATCTTTACCTATATTCCATTTGTTTTCCAAAATAATCCCTCATATTAAATTTTAATTACAAGACTTTCATTACTTCACCAATTTTACTGAATCGGTTATTCGTATTTGCATTTCTCCGTTTCCCTGGTTCCTTCCACACAGACTAAAACCAAACATGTTTCTCTAATCCTGGAGACATCTAAACAACTAAAATCCAAACAAAACTACTCCCCCTCATTTCACTCTTTTCCTGTGTTTTTCCCCAAATTAGCCTCTCTTTACCCATTCAAACTTCTTGAAACAACTGTCAATATTCTTTGCCAATACATGGTAAATATAGGAGAAGGGACTATTTTTTGTTTCATTGTTCAGTGTATTTCAAGTACCTAACATAGTATCTAAAATTGTAGGAGCCCAATAACTAAACAAATACATTTTAGCTCCCATCTCACTTATCTCACTTCCTGAGTGTTTAACACTCACTCTACCTGAGTGTTAAAATTTTGCTCTACGACTGCTTAAATTACTGTCACAAAGATAACCAACCATAACTCCCTCCTCTCTTATTCAACTTATAGCAATGCTTCAAATTCTTTTTTATATCCCATATCATAATCTATCCTAATTATTCTAACCATGTATATGTCTCATCACTTCTTCAGAGTCACACCCCCTTGAGGTCAGGACAATTAACTTGGTTACTGATTTTGCTTCCCTAAACCTTCACTAATAACTTATTATTCAATTTTTTACTAATGACTTTAATTAATAGACTTAAGTACTAAACATTAATAGAGCTAATTAATAGATTTGAGTACTCTGATGTTACTGAGACTTTAGTACTACCTTTGTCAAAATATTTTGTTCCTGAAATAAAAATGTAAAAAATGGAATATAATATCCTGTTATAAACCATTTCAAAATCATTGGAGGAAGAAATCAAAAACTTTATACCAAAGGAATCATGACATTTATATATAGGCTTCATCATTATATATAATCAGTTTTAAAAAAATAGAAGTATCTATGCATATGTATGCTACACCACACACAAACACACACACACTCACCTTTTTTTCCTTGGCTACTTTAGTGTATTATGTGCCTGCAGTATATATCAATTGGGGCTGTATGATAAATGTATTTATGCATGCGACCTTAGATATATACCACACAAATAAGCCAAGTAAAATATAGCCCCATATAAGCTAACATTCTCACAAAAGAGACAAGACAAAATCTGAGTTAAATTGTAAGAATCTGCACATTATGTATTCATAAGCAATAAGAACACATGTATGCACACATCTAAAAAATTTGTTGTAACTACTCGATCGATGTATAGTTATTGATTAAATTATTTCTAAGAAAATAAAATCCTTTTCTACTGTCTTTGAATTCCTAATAAATGCACACAATAGAAGGTAGAAAACCCTAAGCAACTGTTTTAGGAGTTTGAACAGAGATTTAATAATTGTTCCACATTTTCCTTCCCCTCTGTCTTCATTTTCTGTAAACCCAAAATAGGTTCTCATTTTTTGCTGTTTGATTCTTTTCTTCCACTAACTCATATGGATCAGCAGATTGAGTTGAGTGTATTTTCCTCAAGTCTGATATTCTAAAACTTCTTTGGGACGCAGTTTCCTGTAATTACCTATAGCTGCATTTACTAAAACCCACGGATTAAAGTTTTCCTACCATGCACCTTGCTCAGGCCTTTGGGAGATCTTAGGGTCTGTGGAAAGGGATCAGGAAACTCAAAATGGAGTAGTGGCTTCAGGGCCAATTAATTTATTGTTTCATTAACTTTTCTGTTTTTTTTTTTTTTTTTTTTTTTTTGAGATGGAGTTTCGCTCTTGTTACCCAGGCTGGAGTGCAATGGCGTGATCTCGGCTCACCGCAACCTCCGCCTCCTGGGTTCAGGCAATTCTCCTGCTTCGGCTTCCTGAGTAGCTGGGATTACAGGCACGCGCCATCATGCCCAGCTATTTTTTTCTATTTTTAGTAGAGACAGGGTTTCACAATGTTGACCAGGATAGTCTCGATCTCTTGACCTTGTGATCCACCCACCTTGGCCTCCCAAAGTGCTGGGATTACAGGCTTGAGCCACCACGCCCGGCCAACTTTTCTGTTTTTCTATTAGTCATGACTCCATATAAACATAAATAATTTAAGAAATGTTTGGGGGATTTTATTTATTTTGTCTCCCAGTAAAAAGTTTTGAATGGTAACGCATTTTCAGACTCAAAATATAACTTCGACTGCTTGGATTATTTTATTTATTTATTTATTTTTTTTTGAGATGGAGTTTCGCTCTTGTTACCCAGGCTGGAGAGCAATGGCGCGATCTCGGCTCACCGCAACCTCCGCCTCCTGGGTTCAGGCAATTCTCCTGCCTCAGCCTCCTGAATAGCTGGGATTACAGGCACGCACCACCATGCCCAGCTAATTTTTTGTATCTTTAGTAGAGACGGGGTTTTACCATTTTGACCAGGATGGTCTCGATCTCTTGACCTCGTGATCCACCCGTCTCGGCCTCCCAAAGTGCTGGGATTACAGGCTTGAGCCACCACGCCCAGCCAGATGATTTTCACTCATATGAATCACTCTATATCGTAGGGGCATTTGTAAAATCAAAATAATTAACAAAGTAGTAATATTTTAAAAAGCTAGACACAGTAGCAATTCAGGATGAGCCATCAAGGCTTATAGAGAATCACTTTAACATGGGAGGTCTCTCAGTCTCTAATTTGGTAAATCGAATGATTCTGTGGTTTATGATCTTTGCTTTCTCCGTAAATATTTGGCATATACATTAGGTTAAGCCTTGAAACCATGTCTGCATGTGATGTATCAGAGACACTAATTCAGAAGGACCCCAAATTCTATTATATTTAATTGTTCACCTAGCTCTCTTTTTGTTGCCTCTTTTTTTTTTTTTCATTTTAAAACCATGAAACTAAAGCTTTATTAAGCTCTTACTATGTACAAGCATTATCTTATTTTATCTTCACATCAATCCCTCAAGTAGGTATTACTGTCTCCAGTTTACACATAAGAATTAGCTGTACTGATACTTCCTTTTGAGATTTTTTTTTTATATACTTTAAGTTCTGGGGTACATGTGCAGAAGTTGCAGAATTGTTACATGCCATCATGGTTTGCTGCCTCCATCCCTCCGTCACCTACATCAGGCATTTCTCCCAATGTTATCCCTCCCCACCCACTGTTATCCCTCCCCTAGCCCCATGCTCCCCAACACACCCCAGTGTGTGATGTTCCCTTCCCTGTGTCCATGAGTTCTCATTGTTCGACATCCACCTATGAGTGAGAATAGGTGGTGTTTGGTTTTCTGTTCTTGTGACAGTTTGCTGAGAATGATGGTTTCCAGATCCATCTATGTGTTTGCCTCTTTTTATGCTGTTCTCTTTCCTGGAAGTTGACCTGTAAAAACTAGAACAATAGACTCCAGTCCCTTCCTTGGCCATTGGGAAGCTGCAGCAGCAGTTAATAAGGGAGAAAAAGTGAAATTAAGGTGTATATTCCCCACCTTTATTGATGAGTTCATCTCAGACTGGCTGGATTCCTCAGCTAAAGGTTTGGAATATTTCTTGTCTACCTTCTAGCCATGAAACATGCAGACACTGCCCACCCTAACAGCTTCCTCCTTTACTACCTTCTGTACTAGAAGTGGTAACAACACTTTTTCTCTTACTAGCCCCGGGTCCTGCATTCTCATTTATGGCTCCCGAAACCCTGGTTATATCTTTGTAAGGAACTTTCACGGAAATATCTTAATTTGAGCGTGCCAGCTATTTTCTGTCAGAAATCTGATTGGTAGAATTCTCATTGCTATTCCTAAATTAGCTTCATATTGATTATAATTTTGCAAAATTATGGCTAGCAGTGCTGAATATTAAATTAAATGTAACTATTTAGGATGGTAGACATGAATTACATGTCAATAGAGAAAAGGTCTTGGAAAAATAAGAAAAAAATATTGCATTAGTAACATTTGCTCTTTGCTTTCATATGTTTACTTTGGACACTAAATTACATTTAAGAATTGCGTAAGTAGAAGGTGGTGCTATTTCTGGTGAACTTTTCCCTTTTATCTACGGATGGACAGCACTGAAGTTATAATGAATTTACCAGGACATCCAAACCACATTTTTCCCCATTTAATTTTTTGTGTTAAAAAATGTTAGAGGTTAGCTGAGAGTTGCACTATTTTATTTTTATTTATTCATTTTTATTTGTATACATTTAAGGTGTACAAGTGCAATTTTTTTACATGAATATATTGCATAGTGGTGAGGGCCGATCGCTTCACAAGTCTAGCACCTGAGCAAGTTAAACTCTTTTAGACCTTGATAAACTTTTAAAGAAGTAAGGGAGTAACGTGACATGGATGGCCACATTTGCCAAAAGGAAGGCTGGCTGTGTTGGTATTGTTAGCATCCGGCAGGTCAAATGATTATTTTAATAATTTGCTTTTATTTTTGCCATTTTAAGGAGGAAGTGTCTAACACTAATAGAATTGGACTTCTTCCATCTGTAAAATAATTCAGAAGAGAAACATGTTTTCTTATTTAATTACACAAATTAACTTCTGAATACTTTTTAATGTTTGTATTGAAGAGGCAGTTCTTGGTATTAAATTTAACCTTGTAAAATGGTGTACAATTATGCACCAAAATGTTACCACAGCATTTTAGTGTTTTAAATTTGCTTGCTGATTTGAAATTATGAAACAAATTACAGATTTTTTATGAAGTAGTTGGGAAATTAAGAAAAAAAGTATAACCCTAGCATAGAACAATTATACTTTTAGTTCACTTACCCCAATTTTCTTATACAGTTTTAATTTCAGTTCACATAAAATATTTTTATTCATAGGCCAAGGATTTTTCCAAATTCTTATATGGTGTTATAATAATCAAAATTATTAAATGATTTTAGTAATTTAATAATTAAAGTTAACATTTGTAAAAAACGCCGAAGCAAACATGCAATTTAGTGAAATTATGACTGAATATTGGCATTCTTAAATACTTTTAGGAAGGCTGCTGGCCACAGAGTAAATATTCAATAAATGTTAGCTACCATTATTTAATGAAAGAGAAATAGAGTTTTAAAAATATAGATTGCCTCCACTGTTGACATTTAAAAATATGCAACTACTCTCGTATTGTGAATAGCAACTTTCATCAATTCTAAGTTGCATAATTATTTTTTCAAAATTTTCTAGCTCCATCTCATTATGTGCCTCAAACACAATAATGTTTAATTTTCAATATGTTTTTATTTTGTGTGATATACAAAAAAGTAGGGTGGCCATGACATCTTAATATTTTAATTTACAAGATTAGGTTTTGAAACACAGGAAAGTGTGTGTGTGGGGGGGGGGATGCGTGTGCGTGTCTGTGTTTGTGCACCGGCACACCTGTGGCCTGGGATCCGGAAAGAAAAGTGAGGTTAGACCATACCAGTTTTATATCATCATCTGGAAGTCCTTCCTATTTTTCACCATAAAATTGCTACAAAACACCATGAGATTTAGATAGTGAAATAATAAGAAAGCAGTTAATTTCACTACTTGAGTTATAGAGTTTTTAAAAAAATGATATATGTATAACTAATATTTCCCCTTTAAACTTCTAAATAATGTTTTAGGTCATATATATTATGAATCTCCTTAGAAAAAAACACCACCTTACATGGATTTCTTAGGAAATTACTAAAGTAAGTGAAAAATATTTTTTCCCCCTCTGAGACAACATCTTTTTAAAAGATGGTAGTTGGATACACATACCTCCCCTCAGTAATTAAGCAGAAACGAGGCTCTGTGTGGAACACCTAAGTGAACTAACTATAGGACGTCAGAAGCATGCCTCCAAGTACTTTCTACCTGTAGGCAAAACCACCATTTAGTTATAATAAAATAAATTATATTTTAATCAATATGCCCTTTGCTCTTAATCCATTTTTAACTGCCTGAAGAGGCTTTAATAACATATTAGGGAAAGCACCCATCTAAAGAGTAACTCCAAAGAAAAAAGGGCTAGAATCATTTCATTTCCAATTGATTATGTACAAAATTATGTACAAAATTGACTTACATATTTTTGCATACTTCTTTTTCCTAGAAACACATAGCATTTCTTTATGTACTCCAGGTGTCTTTATTGGCAACATAAAAAGAATCTGTAGGTTTTATTGGTAGCACAAACTTTATAAAAATTAACAAATATTTATTTTCTTGTTTTTTGTAAGGACGATGTTTGACAATATTCTTTCTTTGTTGTAGTTATTGTTGAGATGGAACCTTTCTCTAATGCCCAGGCTGGAGTGCAGTGGCATGATCTTGTCTTACTGCAATCTCCACTTCCCGGGTTCAAGCAATTCTCCTGCCTCAGCCTCCTGAGTAGCTGGGATTACAGGTGTGCATCACCACGACCAGCTAATTTTCGTATTTTTAGTAGAGAGGGGGTTTCAGCATATTGTCCAGGCTGGTCTACAACTCCTGTTCTCCTGATTTGCCCACCTTGGCCTCCCAAAGTGCTGGGATTACAGGTGTGAGCCACTGTGCTCAGCTGATAATATTATTTAATAATCAGCACCTGCTGTATTACAGATCCAAGCCAGATTTTACTTTTACCTAAATTTGCTTATTTTATTGATTAGCTTTATGTTGTACAATAGCATACTCATTTTGAAGATATCAGAAAAGAAATATAAGTTACTTAAGAATCTGAACACTCAGGCTGGGCGGGGTGGCTCCCACCTATAATCCCAGCACTTTGGGGAGGCCGAGACGGGGCAGATCATGAGGTCAGGAGTTCAAGACCGGCTTGGCCAATATGGTGAAACCCCATCTCTACTAAAAATACAAAAATTAGCCCTATATGGTGGCAGGTGCCTGCAGTCCTAGCTACTCAGGAGGCTGAGATGGAAGAATGACTTGAACCTGGGAGATGGAGGTTGCAGTGAGCAGAGATTGCAGCCTGGGTGACAGAGTGAGACTCTATCTAAAAAAAAAAAAAAAAAAAAGAAAGAAAAGAAAAGAAAAAGAATCTGAACACAAATGATCCTCCCCTGACAAACATAACCATCCCTTAACAATGATGCACATATATTTAGTTTATTTATGCACATATCTCATTTTAATTTAACATTTTATTGAAAATATTTTTCTTATTCAGTAAGTATATATGTAACTTTTTAAAAACATTTTTTAAGGTTTGCATGGTATTTCTATGTAGACTTCTTTTTTTTAATTTTTTTTTAATTGAGTACTGTTTTTTCTGCTTTTTTGGGGGTGGTGTTTTCTCTGGCATTTTTTTTTTTCTTTTTTTTTTTTTTGTACACTCATACACTGCTGAGTCCTCAGGTAAAATCTTGACAGAGATATCTGGATCTCTCTCTCTCTCTCTTTTGGTGTGTTTTCCTGCAAATTCTTTTTTTTTTAAGAAAGGAGAGAAGGAAAGAAAGAAAAAAGGAGTGAAGGAGAGGAAGAAAGAAGAAGAAAAAGAGGGAGAGAGCAGGAATGTTCCTTTATTCTAAAAATGGGTATTGAAAATCTCTTTTATGCCAGTAATTGTGCTTAATAATGGCCAGTCAATATTTCATTTAAACCTGTGAGTAGGTGCAATGTGGTACTGACAAGAATGTGTATTTTATGTATTTAAATTGGAGAGCTCTATAAATGTTTATTAAGTTTACTTGCTCTGAATCTGAGTTCAAGTCCTGGATATCCTTATTAATTTCTGTCTCATTGATCTATCTAATATTGATGTTGAAGTCTTCCACTGTTATTGTGTGGGAGTCTAGGAAGTCTAAGTCTCTTTATAGGTCTTATGTATCTGGGTGTTAGGATCGTTAGCTCTTCTTGTTGCATTGATCCTTTTACCACTATATCTTTGTTGCTTTAAAATCTATTTTATCAGAGGAGAGAATTGCAACTCCTGCTTTTTATTTATTTATTTAATTTTGCTCTCCATTTGGTTGGTAAATCTTTCTCCATCCCTTTTTGAGTCTTTGTGTATCCTTGCATGTGAAATGGGTCTGGATGTACCGTACCGTTGGGTTTTGGCTGAAAGTTCTTTTCTTTAAGGATGTTGAATATTGGCCCCCACTCTCTTCTGGCTTGTAGGGTTTCTGCTGAGAGAACCGCTGTAAGTCTGATAGGCTTCCCTTTGTGGGTAACCCAACCTTTCTCTCTGGCTGCCATTAGTATTTTCTCCTTCATTTCAACCCTGGTGAATCTAGGCTAACAATTATGTGCCTTGGAGTTGCTCTTCTTGAGGAAAAGCTTTGTGGTGTTCTATGTATTACCTGGAGTTGAATATTGTCCTGCTTTGCTATGTTGGGAAAGTTTTCCTGAATAATATCCTGAAGAGTATTTTCCAGCTTGGATTCATTCTCTTCGTTGTATTCAGGTACACCTATCAAACGTAAATTAGGTCTTTTCACATAGTCCCGTATTTCTTGGAGACTTTGCTCATTCCTTTTTATCCTTTTTTCTCTATTCTTGTCTTCTCATTTTATTTCATTAAGTTGGTCTTCCAGCTCTGTTATCCTTTCTTTCTGTGTAGACTTCTATCTTGACTTATTTAATGAATACTCTAGTATTAAAAGTATACTAAAACCAAATATACATGGTTAAAAACAGTGGATTTATTATTAAACAGTGGATGAATATGTTTATCATTCAGTGTGAATACCCATCTCTATTTTAGTAGATTAATTTACCAAATTAAAATATTGGCATAACAGGAATACATTTCAGTGTCTTAAATCCTTGCCAAATTTAGAACGTTTGTGTTTTTTTTTTTTTCTTTTTCTTCTTCTTTTTGAGATAGAGTCTAGTTCTGTCTCCCAGGCTGGAGTACAGTGGCGGGATCTCAGCTCACTACAACCTCTGCCTCCCTGGTTCAAGCAATTCTCCTGCCTCAGCCTCCCAAGTAGCTGGGATTACAGATGCTTGCCACCATGCACAGCTAATTTTTGTATTTTTAGTAGAGACAGGGTTTCACCAGGTTGACCAGGCTGGTCTCAAACTCCTGATATCATGATCTGCCCACCTCAGCCTCCCAAAGTGCTGGGATTACAAGCGTGAGCCATTGTGCCAGCCAGAAAGTTTTTATCAAGCATTGTAAGAGAGTGCTTTAGTATTTTCAAAAACTATTTGCCAATCTGATAGATGACAATGCTCTTTCATTATTATTTAGATTTTTCTTTTCTCATCATTAATGAACATTAATCATTTTAAAACATTTATTTTCTGACTTTATTTTATTTTTCATTAGTTGTCCATTTTTGTCCTTAGCTGCATCATGTCTACTGAGCACAAATTAGAGAGGTAGACATCATGTACAACACGGAGGTCACAGAGTAGAAGGAAAGAAGGCAGCCTCCCTAGTAAGTGTCGCTGCCTGCTGGAAAGCAGTCTCTTCGTCTGGAGACTTATGATGAATTTGGCATTTGTACTGATGCCAAAGCAAACGTGAAATTTACTGAAGCTCAGGTCTGACTAGTTCTTGGCATTTCTGTTGATTAAATGAAAAAAAAAAAAACTTAGAATTGGACTTTTTTTAAAAAACCACCTTTTAGCAGGTGTTATCAGCGCCATTAACAGTCAAGTTTAGGGTGTTTCTACATTTAAATAAACACTCAAAGAAAAACAGAAACAACGTGTTTGACCATATACCATGTTTTAGAAAGAAACTAAGGATTTATCAATATTTTTCCAGTAGGTTTGTCTATTTTGTTATAGAATTCATTTCAGCCATTTTTATACTCCCAGTACCTAAAATAATGTCTGGCACATAGAAGAATTCCAGTAAATGTGAAATGATTTCTAATTTACAAACAATAAAATAAATGATAAGAGAGATTAAGTAATTTTTACCATGGGGACCCAGCTAGAAAGCGATAGTTTTAGGATTCAACATAAGTTTGCCCAAACCAAAACTCTATGCTCTAAATATTATATATAATATTTATTTCTATTATAACTTTCCCCTTTTATCTATTCTACCTGGAAGAATAAATTAAATTATGCTGTGAAACAAACAACTTCAGTATCTCAGAAGCTTAAAATGGCAAAGGTTTCCTTCTTCTACATGCTGTGTCAACAGTCGCAGGTTAACAAACTTTTGCGGATTAACCAACCATTGTCCCTTCTCCAAGATCCAGACTGAGGGAGCAGATACTCCCTGGACCAGTGACAGCTGCCAAGGCAAAGAAATTGAGAAAGAGAGTGTGCTGGATAATCTTTCCCTGGTTTGTTAAACTTTTGCCAGAAGCGACGTGTGACACATCTACTCATATATCACTTGTCAAAGCAATTTATGAATGAAGCTTCATGAGGGCTTGAGGGTTGGTAAAATGAAATTGGGTAGCCCAAGATAATCACAAGGGTTTTTACTGAGTGAGGAAGGTTGACAGGGGAAGCAGAGAAGAAGATGAAAATATGGTACACAGAAAAAGAGAGAGAAATATTTGGGGATGGCTCCTCCCACTGGTCACTAAATACTCAAACAACTAACTTCCATGCATAGCACATTTACTCTCTTCCTAGAAGAAAGAACCCGAGCTTTATGTCCAGTCCATGTCTATGTTAATCATACAAGTTTCCTCTTGGCTTGGAGAAATATGAATAGAAAGTCAAATTTTCTGTTCCTTTCAAAGTGATGTGTAATGATCAAACAGTGACAGAAATAAACATATTTGCTGGTATTGAATATATTATTTGATTAACTATAATTCTGCTGTATGGAGGAGGTCCCTCTCTCCATAGTTTTATCTTCTATGTTTTCCTATTTTAGTCTTTGAGAGATTATTTTAAAAATACTATTTATTGATACACAATAATTGTACCTATTTATGGGATACATGTGATATTTCAATATGTGGATACAGTGTGTAATGATCAATCAGGTATTTAGCATATTCCTCACCTCAAACATCTATCATTTCGTTGTACTGTGAACCTTCCAGATCTTCTCTTCTAGCTATTCTGAAACACATAGTAAATTATTGTTAACTGTAGTTACCCTCCTGTGCTATCAAATAACAGAACTGATTTCTTCTCTCTAACTGTATCTTAACACCATTAATCCCTCTTCATCCCATCCCTCCCTGCCCAGCCTTATTGATTTGATTCTAGTAGATTCTACATGTTGTTGGCCATACCACTGGTACTTTTTAAAGCATACAATATTTTTTAACTTTTGCTACATTTCTTTATTTTCTTCCGAAATTACTTGTTTCAAACTCTAAGCTGAATTACGGGCATGTAAGGCCTATCAGTTTTCCATTAGAGAACCATATCCCTTATCTCCCATCTCATAGCTAAGGTGTTCAATTGAACACTAGGCAGCTGAACTCTTATTCTCTCACCTTACTCCATGCTTTTACAATGTGTGTGATGGCATAGTTTGGATTGGATCCTTGGTATAAGCTTCCATTTTTAAGGGCTTTGTACGTAAGATCTTTCTATATATATGCAAGTCCCTGAATTCATGGAATGACTTTATTTCCTTTAATTACTAATTGTAAGCTGACTAATTGCTTTCTGAACTCATGTCCTTTTTCTCTGATGCCTTGCTGAATACAGAAAACATCAAAAATTAACATTAACATTCTGTAGTCTAATTCTTCCTCCAAAGCTACAAGTTCATTAGTTCGACAGAATAACATCCAACTTACAAGAGGTGAAGTTTCACCAATTGGTTGGCCATTACTTAAGATAGGTTATCATATATCTTGTCTCCTATAACAATGTTCTCATTATTAGTGTCTCTTCAGCCAAGGATATTTTTAGATTTTTCTATTATATCATTCTTCTTTTAGATATTATTTGTTAGGAGTCCAAATAAAGTAGTTCAGTAAAAAAAAAAAAAAATTCAATATATCAATCATTTAAAATAAAAAAAAATGAGTATTATTTACTTACATTATACATCCATTATAGACAGATCTGTTTTATGTCCTTTTACTCAGGATGCCAGGCTGAGGGAGGTTTCATTTTTACACTTCCATGGTGGCTGAGGAAGATAAACAGGAACATGGAAAATTGCACATTGACTGTTAAATTCTTCACCCAAAAGTGACAAGTATGACTTCTGCTCACACATTATTGGACAAAGCAATCTACACTGCCACATTTAAGATCAAAAGAATTGGGAAGTACAATCCTACTACTTTTCTGTAAGAAAGGACAATAAATATTGGGTTAATCATATAATGATTAACACATTATCATATCCTTCAATAATTTATTGTTGAGAAGAATGACTCTTGGAAAATATGGCAACAATGTTTTTCTCAAGTTGATTGTTAGATCTTTACCCAATTCATAGAAATAAGTAGGTTCTCAATGAACTTTTATTTAAATAAATGGAATATAACAATGTTTTGTAAATAGTGGTGGTCAGAAAAGATGTGTGACAGGCCAGGGGTGGTAGCACATTCCTGTAATCCCAGCACTTTGGGAGGCCAAGGTGCGTGGATCACCTGAGGTCAGCAGTTTGAGACCAGCCTGGTCAACATGGTGAAACCCTGTCTCTATTAAAAATACAAAAATTAGCTTTAAATGGTGGCATGAGCCTGTAATCACAGCTACTCAGGAGGCTGAGGCATGAGAATCACTTGAACCTGGGAGATGGAGATTGCAGTGAGCAATGGTACTCCACCCTATGCAACAGAATGAGTCTCTACTTTTAAAAATAATAATAAATATATGACATTTTAAAGGTGTTAAATTTACTTCCCCTATACTACCAAACACAATCACTCATATATCACTGCCCTTGCATTGGTTTGCAAAATTTATATTGATTTTCTCTTGGGTATGCCCTTTTTCCTTGCCTTCCAACTTTACAAAGAAGAGTATAAGGTTATTGACACACTAGAGGTATTTTAAATAAGCATAGAAAAGAAGTTGGAAGAGAGTTTTTGGCATCAGAGTGTACTTTAGGTGACAAATCACATATTTTACCAAATGCATAATTAAAATGATCTTAATGCAATAGCAGTAAAGAATCACAGAGTTCAACGTCTCTGTTAACCAACAGCAACTCTGTTTTTCCTCTACAACAAATATCTTCATGAATTATAGAGATTAACTGGACAACTTTACAAAGGTAATAGCTATGGTTTAGGAGAGAACTTATTTAATGTTACTTCAGGGGAAAAGAAAAGTCAAACATTTTCTGGAGAAATATAGATATTCTCATTAAAGAGTACAATATATTTTCAGGAAAATAGGACTCCACTTCTACTCTAAAGATCTAAGAACTTGTATGGAGTGGTAAGGTATGGAGAGGGATGGAAGGGGAAGAAGAAAAGAAGGAGGGAGAGAGAAATATTAGAAGTTAGTATGTTCTTAAGTGCTGAATAACACATATCTGCCTTTCCCCCTAAACTGAGTAAAATTGCTTTATAATATACAAAATTAGTTTGCAAAGTATTTGATAACCAAGAGTATTGCCAAACTTTGAATTTGTTGTGCTTAAGAGACACTGTGCCATTTGTCTTCAGAAGGCAGGAAGACTACGTTTAAGTTTGTTTGTATGGCAAAGTACGGAGTAAAGGATTCCCAAAGTTCAATTGTGATTTATAAGGGACCTACAACTTACTGAGTTGTATTCCCCTCAGAGCATTGATGCAAATTTATAGGAGTCTAGATTATATTTATTTTCCATTGCTGCCATAGCAAATTATCACAAATTTAGTGGCTAAAACAACCAAATTGTAATGTTGCCAACACAAAGAAAAGATAAATGTTTGAGGTGATGGATATTCTAATTACTTTGATCTGAAAATTCTACATTGTATGCAGCTATCAAAATATCGTATGTATCTCAAAAATATGTACAACTACTGTATATCAACATTAAAATTTGTGGAAAAAAACAGGTGATTATCTTATAATTCTGTCTAACAGAAGTTCCTCATAGGTCTCACTGAGCAAAATGGAAGATGTTAAGAGGACTGTATTCTGTTCTAGGTGCTCTAAGAAAGGATACATTTCCTTGGTAGTTGCAGTTGCTGCCAAATTTGAGCTCTTTGCAGCTGTAGGACTGAGCTTTTTCTCCTGGCTGGCTGTCAGCAGAGGGTCATTCTCAGCTTCTAGACATCATTCACATTCCTTGGTCCCTGGTCTCCTCCATCTTAAAAATTAATAATGACAGATTTAGTTATTTTTCTGTTTCAAATGTGTCCTTCTCCTTCTATCTCAAATCTATGATCCCATTTTTCTGCCTTTCTTTTCCACTTTTAAGAACTCATCTCAGGCCAGACCTGGTGGCGTGTGCCTATAATCCCAGCACTTTGGGAGGTAGAGGTAGGAGAATCACTTGAGCCAAGGAGAATGACACCAGTCCTGGCAACCCAATGAGACCTCATCTCTACAAAAGAATTTTAAAAAATTAACCAATTCTGGTGGTGCATGCCTTTAGTCCCAGCAACTAGAGAAGCCAGGATCTGTTCAGCCTAGGAAACTGAGGCTGCAGTGAGCCGTGAGCATGACACTGCACTCCAACCTGGACAGCAGAGTAAGATCCTGTCTCAAAAAAAAAAAAGAACTTAATTATGTTGGGCCCACCTAGATCATCCAGGATAATCTTCCCATTTTAACATGCTTAACCTTAATCAAATCTGCAAAATGCCATGTGAGGTAACATATTCACATGTTCTGGAATGTAACCATTCAAGGTAACATGCTCACAGGTTCCAAAATTTAGGACATGATTATAGTCTGGAGGGATGCACATTATGCTACCTGCCACAAAGATCTAAGTGTGATATCAATGTCTGGGCTCCTTTGAGATGAATGAGTGAATTGAGTCATCAGACTTTCCTATTAGAAGCAAACATGAGACTGGCCACTCAGGAATCTGAAAAAACCTAAATGTGGTTTCCCCCATCAGTTTGAGGGAAATGATTTTATGCTTTCCTAGCTACAAAAATATAGAAAATATATTTATTCTAGAAACTCCCAGCAGAGTCTCAATTAACCAATTTGTAAGGGAGTGTGCAACCAAGGTAATATTCCATTAGTTTAGGAATGTGAAAGTGTATTGAGGGCTTATAGATAGTTATAAATTAAAATGCTTTTATTTAATGTCCTCACTGCATTATGATTCTAAATGTCTGGCCATATCTGCTGAATGTGTCACACAAATATGCATACAGATATAGATGTGTGATTAAACTTGACTGAGGTGGAATTAATTAACCTGGAGAAGAGAAAAATCATGGAGTATTTGAAAGGTGACTTTATTTTTATAAGGAGCTAATAAAGGAATAATAATTAGGAAATTAGGTGTATTTTTGGGATCTGAAGTGTTCCTAATGAATGCTTGATTCTAAGATACTGATTTTTGCTCAACATATGATTTTCTTGTAATCTGAGCAGTCTAAAAATTAATGTCATTGCGTCATGAGCTAATAATCTTCCTGTCACTAGAGGTAATCAAGTAGTGTCAGATGTGCCCTTATTAGGGATATTATGGATTGGTTTTGAGCACTGAAAAGGTAGATTATACACATATTTTAGTGTGATGGCTCCATTTTTCTAATTTAACTGTCCAAAAATTCTTAGTCTGGTAATATTTTTTTCTAGTTTTTTTATGCCTTGCAGAGATGTGAAAATTAAATCTAAAGTTGTTTGCAATGACCTGATCTTTATAATCAAAAAGGATATTTATGTTAAATGTGTAGATTTCTATACTTTCATAATTATTACTGATTTACATTTATTAATTTAATCCTACACACGCTTGTTAATGTTGGCTTTATGTGAAGCATTTTCCCAGCATCATTCTTGATTCTGGGCATGCATACAGACCGAGACCCAGAACTTACAGATCTTACAAATTTGTGGAAGGAGACAGACAGTAAACTAATAAGCAAATGAGCAAGCCCCTAATGTTAAAAGAAGATAAGCCGAACGATGAGTTAGAAAGAATAGCAGGGAGACCAGTTTAAATAAGGTACTCAAGGGATACTTTTCAGAGGGGCTGACATTTAAACTGAACCTGAAGTATAAGAAAGAGCCAGCTGCTTTAGATAACGCTATGAGTTATTAATCCTATCAATAACTCTACAAATTAAGAACTGTCATTATCTTAATTTCGTGAAGGAAGAAAGTGAGGTTTAAAAAAGATTTACATGCACAACTTTATTTATTTATTTATTTAATTTTTATTGCATTATCGGTTTTGGGGTACATGTACATGCACAACTTTAAAGGTTGGAAGGTGGTAAAGCTTGGATTAGCACCTGGGTCTATAAGATCCTACAATGTGCTAGAGCTGGAATCCGTGACCTTTAGTTTTTCCAACCCTGCGTTTCTGTGACTGAAACTGACCAGTATGACTCTGATAAAGGGCCATATTTTTCCATCTCTGTGGGCTAGTGAATTAACTACTGGCTTCAAGATAACTAAACTTTAATGAAGGAGTTAGAAGACTGAGATTCCGAAATATATCCTAAAGCAAATTCAGCCAATTACGTTTTTGTATTTAGTACATGGTTTGTGGTGGACACACAGACATGGTGAAATACAATCAGTTTCTCAATTTTCTTTGATGCCACTTTGATAATTCTGATAAGTACATTCATTGGTTTAATAAAATTCAGTTACCCAGAAAGAATATTACTTCCCAAGGCAAGCAGTCTCTTCTTTTGAGTTTAACTCATCATTGAAAGTGAAGTGATAGAGAAGAGAAAAAATCTGGATGAAAGTGAGACCTGTGCGATAGGCCCAGTTACCTCTGCAACTGTGTAATATTTGGGGAAGCCACTTCTTACTCTGAACACGGTTTTTATGACATGCTCAAAGGTATTCTGATAAAGTGACAAACCTGCTAAAGACAATCTCTTCTTCATACTTAAAAAGCTAAAGGAAACAGCAGATATACATTTGAGTCAGGATTCATGTGGAATAGATTATTAAAGATGTGTGCCATCCTAAAAGAGGGCTGGTAAAAAGGGGCATGATATGTCTAGTAGACACCTGGCAAATAAGGGAATTGGGAAGGCTGATTTAGAAAGTTCTGGAAACTCTCCCTCAAATAGGAAACAGGTCAAATTTTTCATTTTGCAAATTTTATTTTCTCTCTCTGTGTGTGTGTGTGTGTGTGTGTGTGTGTGTGGGTGTGTGTGTGTGTGTTTGCAGGCATCCCAGTCTCTCTTTAAATGCAAAACACACATGCACATACACATTCCACATATTAGTGTTATTTTAAATTGGAATGCTATGTTTTTAGCCTTAACACATACATCCTCATAATAAAAATTCACAAAAGCTTATTTCGCTTTAGATAACTAAAAGGCAGTGTACTAGATCTCCTTACTCCTTACACAAAGGCTCACTGGGAATTCTTAGTGAAAGATAAAGCTTTTCAAAGGGCTCCTGATCGACCAATCATACAGATTAATATGATCTTTACCTATCCAACATACTGATATTGAGTTCTTTCTGTGAGCATGGCATTGTTCTAGGCATGTGGAATTCAAAGCAGGCATAATGCCTTGTTGCTATGCTCAATAAACACAGGTTTGATATGCAAAGGATGTCAAACCCACGCTGTTTTTTGTTATTGCAATGATATTAAATGATGGAAATATTGAACATCTACTTTTTGTGCAACTGTGATGAAAGGGCTTGCTCATTTTATTCCAGCCTACTGTAGTTCACAATGCCAAGGGCACACTATTTATCTAATATATATATTATGTAAATGCCGGCCTCTTGAATTACAGAATGATGTTGTTCTCCTTCATTTTGTCAATTATCTAAAAAATCACATTAAGTAGTTTTTGTTATCTCTTTTTCTAAAAGGAGAAAAGTAATCCTCACTAACTTTATAATGGCATAGTGAGTAAATGGTAGTGCTGGGTTGGGACTTGGATCTGGATGATGCTAAAGCCTCAGTCATTTCATTACTCCATTATTTCTATTGTTATAATATTATCAAAATGGCATACAACTCATAATTTAAGTGACCCTAGGTTCTTTTAAAAGTGGAAATCATACATTAGAGGCCATTTATATCATTTATCTTTGGAGAAAAATAATGCCCTGCAAATGCTCTCAGCTGTAGGTATTTGCAGAAGCTGAAGATCCTGCCCCTTTACAGATGAACATTCACAAATTGAAAAGCTCTGTAAAATGTTTCATTAACCTTCTTATAAGAAGTTACCCAGGAAATCTCTCAGTAACGTACTGAGTAACAAATTCGTATTACTACCCTTTTCCTAGCCATATTATAGAGAGAAGAAAAAAAATGACTGGATTGGAGTTGTCACTCCAAAATTTTGGAACTTACAAAAGAAAATTTAACCCCCTGTTGAATTTAAGACATATGTAAGCTAGATAAATATTGAAGTAAATTCATTAACGCTCCAGGGAAACATATCAAAGCCATATACCATCATGAGTCACTAGGTTTATGATTCTATATGTATAAATATTTACTATATAACCCTATGAAAGAAACCATGATTATGGAATATTGGAAAATACTACATTGCATTTAGATTTCTTCTAAGAAATGACTTAATTGCATTTTGTCTATTGTAATTGCATAAATTCATTTAACATTGATGATATATATATTTCATGTTCTTTTTAAAAAAGTACTTGTAAATCTATGAATATAAACCCCAACCAGTTTTTCTTTTTCTTTTTCTTTTTTTTTATTTAACTTTAGGTGCATACTATATCTGGCATTTCTCCCCATGTTATCCCTCCCAACCCTCCCCCCCCCACCCACTGCTGTATCTCCCCTGCCTCCCAACTGCGCCTAGTGGGTGATGCTCTGCTCCCTGAGTCCACATGTTCTCATTGTTCAACACCCACCTGTGAGTGAGAACATGTGCTCAACCAGTTTTTCTACCCTCCCTCTAATTAAGACCAATTAAGTGTCTCAATAGTCATTGCGTCTTACTATACTTTTTTTTTTTACTTTTTTAAATCAAACTTTCTGAATTTTTAATGAATATGGCTTACTAAAGCATAGACTTACCCTTTCGTTGAAAGCTTATTTGCTTTTTTAGACCACAACATCAGATGATATTAAAGCTACGTTTTTAAATTGCTGCATTGCATATGTGTTAGTGTATTTCCATAACCAGATTATAACTTCTTAAAGAATATCTCTGGGTTTTTTTCTATCTATGTGTCTTTTGATAGAAATCTTCCTGTTTCCTAATCCTTTCTTTTTTTAGTCTTGGGTAATTTGTTGAATAAAATAAATGCTCAAATATACATTGCTGAATTGAATTATGTTGTTTTTCTATCTCCTATAACACTCATAGCAGTCTAGATCTCACAAAAAATACACAATATGTTTTTTATTGATTAATGTTAGATATATCCTAAATCTATGCATGAGACTCCTTTCCTCAGTAGAATTGCATTAATATTTCTATCTGGTTGTATAGAGACAAACAAGTTTTAAAAACAGGTCTTATTTTTATCCTAAATATTGTGTGACTAAAAGATAATTGATTTCTAAATTTTAAAATAGAATTATAAAGGGAAGACATGAAAGAAATTATGAGGAATGCACAAAAAAATTCTATGTTCCTTTAAAATAAGAGATTTTCAGTTGTCTATTATATCTCCTTATCTTAATCAAGGAAACCAGGTAGAGTGGAGAAAAGAATAATTTCTAAGATGCCAAAAGTGTGTCTTGTCATTCAAGCATTACCTTTCAATACCTTTGTGAATTTAGGAAGCATTAACATTTCTGAGTTTCAGTAGTCTTCTTTAAAAATAGTGTAATAATTGTATATGTGATGTAATATGGCATTGAGAATTAAATAAACTGCCCTTTGTAAAAGAACTGAAAAGAGAACTCACAAAGGCAGAAGGTCAAAAGGTATGAGTCATGGGTTTCCTCCCACTCTGCTATAGTTAGAAAATATACCTGATCAAGAGAGATATTAGCTCATTGACAATTGATGCATACGATTTGATTTGCATTTCTCTAATGACTAGTGAAGATGAG
This sequence comes from Saguinus oedipus, assembly GCA_031835075.1. NCBI lineage: Eukaryota > Metazoa > Chordata > Mammalia > Primates > Cebidae > Saguinus > Saguinus oedipus. The sequence continues at coordinate 69,118,933 of CM063178.1, forward strand.
TTTTTTTTCATATGTTTGTTGGCTGCATAAATGTCTTATTTTGAGAAGTGTCTGTTCATATCCTTTGCCCACTTTTTGATGGGGTCATTTGTTTTTTTTGTAAATTTGTTTAGGTCTTTATAGATTCTGGAATTAGCACTTTGTCAGATGGATAAATTACAAAAATTTTCTCCCATTTTGTAGTTCCCTGCTCACTCGAATGATAGTTTTCTTTTCTTTCTTTCTTTCTTTTTTATTTTTATTTTTTGCTATGCAAAATCTCTTTAGTTTAATTAGATCCAATTTGTCAATTTTGGCTTCTGCTTTTGGTGTTTTAGTCATGAATTATTTGCCCATGCTTATGTCCTGAGTGTCACTCCAGTAAGAATGGCAATCATTAAAATGTCAGAAGACAACAGATGCTGGAGAAGATGTGGAGAAATAGGAATGCTTTTACATTCTTGGTGGGAGTGTAAACTAGTTCAACCATTGTGGAAGATAGTGTGGGATTCCTCAAGGATCTAGTACTAGAAATACCATTTGACCCAGCAATTCCATTACTGGGTATATACCCAAAGGATTATAAATCATTCTCTTATAAAGACACATGCACACATACATTTATTGTGGCACTATTCACAATAGCAAAGACTTGGAACTAACCCAAATGCCCATCAATAATAGACTGGATAAAGAAAATGTGGCACATATACACTATGGAATATTATGCAGTCATAAAAAAGGATGAGTTTGTGTCCTTTGCAGGGACATGGATGAAGCTGGAAACCATCATTCTCAGAAAAGTAACACAAGAACAAAAAATCAAACACCGCATGTTCTCACTCATAAGTGGGAGTTGAACAATGAAAACACATAGACACAGGGAAGTGAATATCACACACTTGGGCCTGTTGGGGGGTATTGGGGGAAGGGGAGGGATGGCACTAGGAGAAATACCTATGTAAATGACGGGTTGATGGGTACAGCAAACCATCATGTCACATCTATACCTGTATAACAAATCTGCATGTTCTGCACATGTACCTTAGAACTTAAGTATAATAATAATAATAATAATAATAAAAGAATTAGGGAAAAAATTGCTATGTAGGTCTGATCTATATGCTTCAGTATAGGAAAAAAATATTGTTCCTTGTCTGAAATTGTCTATGATACACCACCCTAAATGCATACACTATCATGAGAAAATGTTCATTATGTTAGGTACTGGTCTGCTGTGTTTATTCATTGCTTGTTTTTGTATGTTTGTTTGTTAATAGCCTTCTTCTTGTCAATGATTTCATTCTTTTCAATGTATTCTACGTAATTATTATATAAAATTTTTTAATGTTGATCTCAAAAATTATCTGTTGAAATCTTTACTGGAGTAAATTTAGCAAGCTACAATTTATCAATTTGACAGTTAAAATCACAATGTAAATTTTTTAAAAAATTGAATCTTACATGAAAATTGATTTAAACGGAGTTGATAAATAGATGACACAGAGAAGATAAAATTACTATGTAAGCAAGCATTAAAACAAGATGATTATTTCCAACCCCTACCCTCAAAGCTTCAATGGCGATGTTACAGGAACACCCATGTTAAAGGTCTGTTATATAAGGAAAATAACACCTACAAAGTGCTAGTTGTTCCTTCTGTTATTTCATTTTGCATTAACTGTTTTTACAGTAATAATGTCAGGAGCAAAATTGCACTTTGTTCTGCCTATCTCACATCCTAGTTGTATACTACCTAAATGGCCTGGATAATGTGCCCATAATACCCAGCCCAGTGCTTTGCTAGAAGTTCAATAAATGTTTGTTGAATTGAATTAGCACATTAACATGTAAATTGTCAGATTGCAGAGTTTACAGCCTGTAAATCTTATTTTGAAATCTAGGTTCATGCAAATTTGCATATTATTTAGAAAATGAATAAATTACATTCAAATCAATGTCTGATTTATATGCACTTCCACAAACTTATTTGAATAGTTTGAAGTGTTACCACTGACCAACAAGTTTGATACCACAGGAGAACTTCCTTTCGGGGTTGAAAAGTTTTTAGACAATCATCCAAAAGTTTATTTATTTACAAAGTAATATTTTTTTTTCCAAATGAACTTTCATTGGAGATTTTTTTAAAATATTGTATTGCACTTTAGGTTCTGGGGTACATGTACAGAACATGCAGGATTATTGCATAGGTACATACATGGCAATGTGGTTTGCTGCCTCCATCCCTCTCACCTGTATCTGTCATTTCTCCCCATGCTATTATCCCTCCCCATGCTGTTATCCCTCCCTAACTCCCACTGTTCCTCCACTAGTTCCCCACAACAGACCCCAGTGTGTGATGCTCTCTTCCCTGTGTTCATGTGTTCTCATTGTTCAAAACCCACCTATAAGTGAGAACATGCGGTGTTTTTCTGTTCTTGTGTCAGTTTGCTGAGAATGATAGTTTCCAGGTTCATGCATGTCCCTACAAAGGACATGAACTCATCTTTTTTGTGGCTGCATAGTATTCCATGGTGTATATGTGCCACATTTTCCTTGTCCAGTCTATCATCAATGAGCATTTGGGTTGGTTCCAGGTCTTTGCTATTATCCACATTATTCATGCCATTTAGGTAGTAAACAGTGCTGCAATGAACATAAGTGTGCATATGTCTTTATAATAGAATGATTTATAATCCTTTGGGTATATACCCAGTAATAGGATTGCTGAGTCAAATGGAATTTCTATTTGTAGGTCCTTGAGGAATTGCCACAATGTCTTCCACAATGGTTGAACTAATTTATACTACTACCAACAGTGTAAAAGTGTTCTTATTTCTCCAAATCCTCTCCAGCATCTGTTGTCTTCAGATTTTTTAATTATCACCATTCTAACTGGTGTGATATGGTATCTCAATGTGGTTTTCATTTGCATTTCTTTAATGACCAGTGATGATGAGCATTTTTTCATATGTTTCTTGGCCTCATATATGTCTTCTTTTGAAAAGTGTCTGTTCATATCCTTTGCCCACTTTTGAATGGGTTTGTTTGTTTTTTTCTTGTAAATTTGTTTTAGTTCTTTGTAGATTCTGGATATTAACCCTTTGTCAGATGGGTAAATTGCAAAAATATCTTCCCATTCTGTTGGTTGCTGGTTCACTCTAATGATTCTTTCTTTTGCTGTACAGAAGCTCTGGAGTTTAATTAGATCCCATTTGTCTACTTTGGCTTTTGTTGCCAATGCTTTTGGTGTTTTAGTCATGAAGTCCTTGATTATGTCAATTTTTTAATTTATTTTACATTTACCACTTTCTGAGTTCTGTTTTGTTTCTTTCATTTATTTGTTTTTGTTTCTAATATATTTAGGTTATGACAGACAGACAGACCTTGAATGCTTCTCCCACAAATAAAGCTTATCAGGCCTTGTTAATAAATGATGAAGGTGACTTAAGCAGTTAAAATATTGACTTTCTTGTTCAGCTAGTATTTTATTGAGTAGTGATGTTTCATTCAAGAAAGAGAGTATGCTTTTTTGGCTTGTGGCATTATGACTACATGTACTTTTTCTTTTGAGCTTATACAAATTTATGATAGGTGTTGGGCTTGTTAATTTTCAATTTAAATAGAAGTGAAACTGACTTCTTCACCATTTATTTTACCTTCCTTCCTATATGTTTACTCAGATAAGTAGATTCTACAAACCTGTATATAAAGTACTGAGAAGAAACATCCAACAAAATATTTATTCAACTGTAGTGGCTATGCAATGTGCAAAAAAAAAAAAAAAATTGCCTTGCTTTTTTTGATGCAAGTGGTGTGTCTGATTAGCTAAAAAAAATACCTATGTTTCATATTTCAATGGATCTAATTTCAACTTTACTCAAATAAATACAGAAACTTCAAGTGCACTATATTGGAATTCTTTTAGAAGATGATAGTTAGCATGATCTTTTTGACAGGATTTCCAAAGAAACAACAAAAAAATAAGGTGATAAATTATAATTTTAAAATAAGTTATACTTTTAAGTGATTTAGAGAAGAAACACTGATATTTAAGACTTTTTAATTTTTGAGAAAAATTGCAGCTTTGTTGCCAATCAGTTAAGACATTGAATAAAGTGTTTTTGCTGAGAATAAAGAGTGAAACTCAGTGTACAAAAACTATAGAGAGGAAGAGTTGTATTTTAAAGGCTACATAATTCCAAGGTGTTCAGTTGATGAAATCTCTGTCTTGTCACCAAGTTTCTTTCACTGTTTCTATAATCACAATGCAGTTTTTATACTCTGCAATTATCTTTAATTGTGAGGATACGCAACCTCTTATTAAACTGAAAAAAAGATAGTAGCTGTGCATATTAAAGAAGCTATGAACTCCAATAGCCTGTTTTGATTTCTAAATGATTTTGACACTCTCTTGAATAATGATTGCCCCATTACGTTCCTTGCATTTGGTGAGTTTCTTAAAGGAAAAATGCTGACAGCATCCTCTTAGTAACTTTCCTCACTGAAGCATGGTTAGCAGAAACTCCATCTGAAGATGATCTGCTCCTATGTCTCCAACTAGAGGGAAAAGTTACTCAGCACTACAAGGGTGAGATATTTTAGCTGAAGGAAAAGAAAGACATTCCACAACATCTCAGTCTCTGTCAATGCCTATAGTTTCAGCCAAAGATGTTGAACTATCTGGTAGAAGAATTCTACCGATATACTTGCATATCTCTGCATTTATTGGATTGAAAACAAACCCTCCCCCTCCTGAGACTACACCACACACACACACACACACACACACACACACACACACACACACACACAGACACACACATCCTATATGTAACTCCATATACTAAAATAAATAAGTAAAAGTCAATCATCCCCTTAACTAGGATTGTCATAAAATATGTGTAACTCTGTTTAGCCTGTATTTTATTCTGCTATTAACTTGTTTGATTGACTGTAAGCTCTGAGATCAAGTATTGGTGGTTTTACCCTTTATCTTTTCTTTCTCTATGTATGAATAATATATATGCATAGAACACATACAAACACATAAAATATTTATATGTACTTGTACATATAGAATTTAAACAGAATATGTACATGTGAATTACTTTTAAACACACACAGAGACGTACTCAGAAATATTGGAGGTTCGGTTCCAGACCACCACAATAAAGGGGATATCAAAGCAAGTTACAGAAGATTTTTGGTTTCCTAGTGCATATAAAAGTCCCGCTTACACTATACTGTATTATATGTGTGCCATGACATCGTGTCAAAAACAAAGCACCTACCTTAATTTAAAAGATTTTATTGCTAAAATTATCACAAGGCTTTAGCAAATCTTAATCTTATTGCTGGTGGAGAGTTTTACTCCATGTTGATGGCTGCTGACTGACCAGGGTGGTAGGTCCTGAAGGTTGGAGCGGCTGTGGCAATTTCTGAAAATAAAACAACAGTGAAATTTGTCACTGGATTGAGTCTTACTTTCACAAAAATTTCTCTGTAGCCTGAGGTGCTCTTTGATAGCATTTTACCCACAGTAGACATTCTTGCCAAATTGGACTAAATCTTAAACTCTGTGGCTACATTATCAACTAAGTTTATGTAATATTCTAAATCCTTTGCTGTCATTTGAACAATATGCACAGCATCTCTGCCAGGAGTAGATTCTATCTCAAGAAACCACTTTTCATGAAAATGTGCAGACAGGTCTTGGAGAAAGTGGCCAGGAATGAGACCCTGTTCGGGCCACTGCCCCCACCTGGGAAACAGGAGCAGTCAGCCCTGTGCCTGGTGCTGTGCTGGCCATGCAGAAATCAGAAGGGTGGGATTTGTCCTTGCCTTGCTTTCACAGCATGGGTAGCATGTGTAGTATTTTTTCAGCAGTTGAAAGCGGAGCGTATGGGACCTGTAGTTTCTGCCTGTTAGTTTTTCCTTGTTGCCTGAGTCCTTGGGGTAAGAGGGATTTTCTTGTGCTCAAAAGAAACCGTTTGAAAACTCGGCAATAGAGTTTGCCCACATGACCCTTTCCAGGATGTCTCAAAGCTGGTGCTTTTCTTTCCTGCCTTCTCCTTCTGAGCCCTGAGATTTTTCTCCCAGTTTAAGGGGATATCCTGAGGTAAGGGTAGGGGACTTAGACACATGAAACTGGTAGTGGAGAGACAAGCTATTTCTCTTTCCATTTTGTCTAGAAGAGCTTTTAAAGAATGCATGTTTTTCCTGGTTGGAATTAAGTAGAAAATGAGGCTATACTTCATCAGATATGGTACAATCAAGTTTGGGGTTTTCCCACCAAAACATTCAAATCCTCCCCGCTGATTCCACCCCCTTTAATTGGAATCTGCTGGAGAGGATGTCTATATATACACTCCTGTACAACTTCAGACTTGGACTCTTTTCTCTCTCTCCCAGGATGAATCTCATCAGACTGAGTGGGTAGGGGGTGGGCATGTGCACGTGTGCACAAATGTGCTTAGCTTGGTTGTATTTTTCAACATAGAGGCATGCAGCTTTACTCTTGAGAATGGGTTATTAGTCTCACTTTCTGGCTTCATCCTTTGAACATCGACTTTTAAGTCTGATACAGGTAGGTGTTTGATGAATGTGTGTTCTGGTCTCCCCTCTGCCTCCTAAAATCAATACATAAAGAAGGCTTTGCCTAACCTAGGACTTTAGTTTGGGAAGAATCTAGATGGAGAGAGAGAGAACATAAATCTAAACGGGAGGGGAGATCTTAGGAAAAGGAGAATGTTGCCTAACTTGCAAGCCGGTGACCTGCCTTTTGCAGGGGAATGGGTGGTGCTGGGTTTGAGCTACAGTTATGAAATTTTGTGTCTACTGATTCTCACCAACTCCCCACTCCCCCAGAATTATAATGGGGACCAATATGTTTAACTTGGCATATTTTTGGGTGGATTTTTCCCCCTTCTTATTCTATTTTGAGATAATGGACAAAGTCATTTATTTTGGGGGAGGAGAGAAACTGTTGAAACCACACAAAATGATATTTTCTTTTATAATACCTTAAAAAAAAAAATTTATAGCAGAGGTGCTATTTGTTTATTTGCTATGTATAAGGAGCCTAACAAATAGAAAGCTGTATACATTGCGTTTAGTCATTAATCGGTTTGGGAGCCTTCTATGTGTGACTTATGACTTCTCTGTGTTCTGTGTATCCGTCTGAATTAATTACCTGGAATGAAGCTATGGTATCTTTCAAACAGGAGATGCCTTTCAGAGATTTGCATATTTTGCAATTGCCAGCCTAATAAAATACCTGGTTGAAATACAAAAACAAAAACAAAAACAGAAGGAAACCACTTTCTTTGTTGATCCAGAAGAAGCAACACCTCATCGGATGAAATTTGATTCTGACATTCCAGCAATTCTGTCCAATCTTCAGGCTCCACTTCCAGTTCTAGTTCTCTTGGTACTTCTATCATTTCTGCAGTTACTTCTGCCACCGGTATTTTTTTTAATATATATATTTTTGATTTTATATTTTGGTGGATACATCATAGGTATATATATTTATAAATTACATGAGATATTTTGATACCAGCATGCAATACATAGTAATCACATCATGGAGAATGGGGTGTCCATCTCTTCAAGATTTTATATTTTGTCTTATAAACACTCTATCATTTTAGTTATTTAAAAACATACAACTAAATTGTTATTGATTACAGTCACCTTGTTGTACTATCAAATAGTTTCAGTCATTCTTTATAATTTTTGTACCCATTAACCATGCCGCTGAGGTCTTGAATCCCTCAAAGTCATTAAGAAGGTTTAAAATCAACTTCTTAAAAACTGTAATTAATGTTGATAGTTTGATCTCCTCCTATGAATCACAATTATCCTTAATGGCCTCTAGAATGGCGAATCATTTTCAGAATGTTTTAAAATTATTCTGCTTACATACACCAGAGAACTCATTGTCTATGTCAGCTGTAGCCTTACAAAATGTATTTCTTCATTAACAGTATTTGAAAATCAAAACTATTTTTTCATCTATGGATTGCAGAAGGAATGTTGTATTAGCTGGTCTGAAAATAGTATTTACTGTACATCTCCACCAGAGCTGCTGGGTGAATGGGAGCATTTTCAATAAGCAATAACATTTTTTTTTTGTTAATAAGCAATAACATTTTTAAATAAATCATTTTTTTCCTTAGCAGTAGGTCTCAACATTGGGCTTAAAAACTGTGCTGTAAGCAGATGTGCCTTTGTTGTTCCATTTACAGAGCACAAGCAGAGTACCTTTAGCATCATTCTTACTGGCTCTGAGATTTTTAGAATGATTAATGGGCATTGGCAACAAGATAGAGCCACCAGTTACATTAGCCCTATAACAGTTCAGTCTGTCCTTTGAAACTTTAAAGCCAGGCATTGACTTCTCCTTTCTAGCTATGAAAGTCCTAGATGGCATCTTCTTCCAACATAAAGCTGTTTAATCTACATTTAAAATCTGTTGTTTAATGTAGCTACCTTCATCACTGATCTTAACTAGATCTTTTGGGTAACTTGCTTACTTTACGTAGTACTTTTATGTTTTAAAGATGGCTTATTTTCTTAAACTTCTTGAACTAACCTCTGGTAGCTTTGAAATTCTCTTCCACAGGTTCCTCACCTCTCTCAGCCTTCACAGAATTAAAGATAGTTAGACCCTAGCCTTGGATCAGGCTTTACTTAAGGGAATGTTGTGGTTGTTTTGATAAATTCAGACCTCTGAAACTTTCTCCATAGTAGTCAGGCTGTTGCATCTTATTATCATTCATGGTCACCTGAGTGGCACTTTTAACTCCCTTCAAAAAGTGTTCCTCTGCCTTCACAATTTTGCTAAATATGTGGCACAAGAGACCTAGCTTTTAACCTGTCTGGCGAGGCTTTTGATATGCCTTTCTCTTTAAACTTTATCATTTCTATTTGAGTGTAGGGTGACTCTTCCTTTAACTGGAACACTTAGAACCTATTGTGAGGTTATTAGTTGATCTAATTACAATATTTTTGGGTGTCAGGAAACAGGGATGCCTGAGAAGAGGAAGACAGATGGGAGAACAGCCCATCATTGAAGTCAACAGACACAACATTTGTCAATTAAGCTTAGTATTTTATATGGTGTGCTCATGGCTACCCAAAACAGTAACAACAGCAACATCACATATCACTGATCACAGAGCACCATAACAGATAAAATAATAATGAAAACATTTGAAATATTGTAATTACAAAAGTGTGACACAAAGACATGCTGTTGGAAAAACATCACCAATAGAATTGTTCAATGCAACGTTGCCACAAAATTCCAATGTGTAAAAATCGCAGTATCTGTAAAACGCAATAAGGCAAAGCTCAACAAAAAGAGCTATGCCTGTGTGTGTGTGTGTGTGTGTGTGTGGTGGGGGGGATTGTCTATTCTTATATATCAACCTATTGAAAGAAAATAGCATCATTTTACTTGCCAGGGAGTTGCCCCTGTTTCAGTGATAGTGGTAAATCAGATTAAATTATATATATTCATGTATAAATTAACACCATCATACAAGCATTTGAGTTCAGTCCCTCTGTCTCCCTTTTAAAAAAGAAAAATCAATTTTTTTGAATCAATTCAGTTGCTCGGATATTTCAGTATTGTTTAGTATTGTGTAGGGTTCACTCTAGAGATACCTTTGGGAAGTCAGAACTGTAGTGCTTCTTCTCTATTCTTTGCTGTACACATTTTATCCCTGTATTCTTCTGACAATGGTTAAGGCTCACTTTTCCTCCTTCTTTTTCTCACATTTAGGATTTACTTAGATTTAATAAGAGTAATCATCAGACAGTAATTTTCTGGGTGAAAAAGAAAACTGGTAGAGGTGCACTGCAACTCTAAACCTTTTGAGAAGTGCCATGTCAAATAATTGTGCAATTTTACTTTTGGTGTATAAAAACATTCTTGTACAGCCTTGAAGGATGTTTAGAAATACCACATTTGAATTTTCATGCTTCTTAAAGAGGCATGAGAAGCTGGAGTGCCAATGTGATTTTACCAACAAGCAGGCTGCAAGGCCCTGGTATTTTACTGTTAGCCCTTGGAGTTATACTATTTTCTGTGAATTCCATTACATTTTCAAATGTACTTTATTTTATGGTTCAGAATGACAATTAAACATATTTAAGAGTATGACACAGACAGTGCATGTGTCCTTACCAGGAGTGCATTTGTTCTGTTTGTGGCTTCTGCACATCAAAGGTATTCTGATACTTTTTTAAAAACAAACCAGGCAGTTTGTGAAATTTATACCATATTTCAATGTGTTTGAAAAAACATTTTGCTTAAACAGATGTTTTTTCATAAAAGAAATTAAAAATGTGATCAAAGAACTACCCCACACAAAGTAACAGGCCCGGATAGTTTCATAAGGGAATTCCATAAAATTTTCAAATACCATATCATCCCAAACACATAAATTTTTAGAATTTAGAAAATGACAGAAAGCTTCCTAGTTCTCTTTTTGTGATACAACCATATTATTGATAATAAATCATAGTAAAGATAGGAAGAAAAAAATTCTGCAAATTAACCTCGCAGATATTTAGGTAAAAATAACAAAGAAAATTGTATTAAAATTTTAATTGAATATAGAGCAAAATATATAATCCAAGTAAATTTTAAACATAGTATTCTTCTGTATACCTGCAATGGGATTATAATCTAAGGACAAAAAGAAATGAATGTTACTTAGTAGATTTGTTGGTATTGATATACTTCTTCAAAAATATTTTATATATATTATAAACATTAGCATTATCATTTTGGAGACAGAAAAATAGATATGCAACATGAGGAAAGAAGGAGAAAAAATCCTGGAATTAGCATGAAACCATGATTTAACATAGCTATCATCTATCTATTTTTTTCCTTAGTTTGGTCTAAGGATACATCTTAAAATCAATTATTCCTAGAAGCAATTAGCACAATTATTGCCAAGTGGTTTCTAAATACCCCTTGCCCCTAAGAGGAACCATTACTCTTCAGATAAATGTTTAATTGCTTGGCTGAGTTGGTAAAGTGCAAGTTGAACGTGGGTCCTCTTATTCCATAAAATAAGAAAATGTTGGAAATTGTGGGCACATTTTAAACAAACACAAAAACCCACCTGAAGGTGCTCCAACGGGCCACATTTAGAATAATTTGTGAATTAAAAAGAATGATGGAAAACCCATTATAATTTAGTAGAGAATCCATGAGTCAATATGGATCTTAAATTTGTAAATAAGCATGAAGAAGGGAAAGCTATTACCAGTAAAAGAATGCCAACTGGTACTTCATATGAAAGAAATGAAACCAATAAAAAGGTCAGCATTTTACATCCACAATATTAATAATTTAATCCAGGTAAAAATCATTAAAATTAAAACACTAAAACCATGGGACAAAAGACAATTGTGGTATAGGATATTCACAAGATTGTATTAAGGTACTCCCCAGCCACATATATTTTAATCTTTAACTACAAAAGGAAAAACATTTAAAATGGAAAAAAAATCTGTGAACCATTCTTAACCCAAATGATCAAGGATCATCAACAATGAGACAAGTGGATATCATATTCTTTGATCTACCAGTTTCTCTTGATCCTAAATTTTGTTTCCATCTTTTTCTTATAGTAGTGCATTTGTGCCTAAGAATAGGACTTCACTATTTAATCTTTTGAATCTTTCTAGAAAACTGCTATGTATGCAATCACCATGCAGTCTTCTTGTGCCTCTGTAACATACAGCTCTCCCATACAGAAATATTCTTCATTAAGACACAGTTTTATAAAGAACACAAATCTATGTTGGGAAAAGCTCAATTCTGTCTAGATAATCAGAAGGGGCCTTAATTAGAGTCATGCTAGCTGTTTAAAAAAATAAATCCAGAATTTCATGAGTCAACAAGACATGAAAGTTTATTTCTTTCTCAAGAAATAGTCCAGCATAGGTATTCATGATGTAAACTCCAAGGGACACAATTTCATCTGCTCTTAGTTGATGTCATGAAAAGGGACATGAAAGGTCATGATACAAAGATTTTCAAGAGCCAGGGACCTTCCAACTCTTGATCCATTGGAGAAAACTGAGTTGTATAGCCACTCTTAGTATAAGGGAGTTCAACAAATGCATTGTGGATGTGCAACTGTAGAAAGGGAGAACTGATCTGGGGACACTTCTTGCAGCTTCATAAATATGGTCCCTCACTCCAGTTCAGGCATTTATAAATGTCAATACTTGGAATGAGTTCTTTATTAAATAAAATGCTTTGCTTTTTCTTTCAAAATGACCACATCCATAGTCTAAAATGCAGTTTCTAAATACCTGCTTGTATGTGTTAAATACAATAAACCTTAAAGAATGCAGTGGACTCTGTGATCAAAATTCAATAACTCCTTTGAAAAAGTTTGATTCTCAGTTTTAATACATGTATCTAAGGAAATAGGATAAGCTAGTTCTTTCGGGAATCTTCTGCAGATGCCAAGTAGCTTTGTGCAGCAGTGACAGGTCTGTGCTTATGATGGCCAATGTGTGCTTGGGGATCCTATTACTGCTTTTAAAAAAATCCAGTTGAATTGGGACTAGTGATTGGCTAAAGTTATTTTTAATCAAATAAAGCAAGAAATTTTTAAAACTTACAAAATTCATACCTTAACCAATTTTTTTTTGTTAACTTTGAACCTACTATTTTTGTTGTTACACAGAAGTCTGTCTAATGGAATTCTAGGTTTTCTACAATGTGTAAGTCAGACCTCAGAATGTATCTATAGTTTCTAGTTTGATTTTAACTTTTCTTTCCCTTTTTCTTACTTCCTTTCTCTTTGTGAGTGTGTATGATTGTGAAGCACGAATTTAGAGCCATTTGTTATACAATCTGAGATCAGATTCCTTTTCTATTCATATGATTATTCCCATTTTACCAATCTCAGGCACAAATAGTCTTCAACAAAAAAATTTGCTAACTCTCCTTTATTGAATATTTCCAAAGCAGTCAACCTATTTATTTATTTATTTGGAGACACAGTTTCGCTCTTGTACCCAGGATGGAGTACAATGGTGTGATCTCGGCTTATTACAACCTCCAACTCAAGCAATTCTCCTGCCTCAGCCTCCCAAATAGCTAGGATTATAGGCATGCGCCACCATGCCCAGCTAATTTTGTATTTTTAGTAGAGACGAAATTTTTCCATATTGGTCAGATTGGTCTTAAACTCCCAACTTCAGGTGATCTGCTGGCCTTAGCCCCACAAAGTGCTGGGATTATAGGTGTGAGCCTCCGCGCCCAGCCTCATTTTATATTTCATAGAAACAGCACTTTTTTCTTTTTGTAGACCTATTTCATAAGCTTATGAAATATTTAATGAAATTTTAAAATTATAATGATAAAGACAAAACTGCATAAACAGTTTTGGGAATAAGCAAAACATATTCTTGCTAAGCATGCAACTCAATGGTAGCAGTCTGGCACGGTATGCCATGGGGTAGCTAGTTAGCCATGGCTGGTCAACAAGATGTATGTTTTACAGAGGGATCAAGGCTGACTGTGACTAATCTGGCCAGTCAGTTAAAATGTAGGTAAGTTAAAAGAACTTTGGTTGTGATTCATGTGCTTTAGCTATTTATCAGCAGTAATGGCTGCATATTGCTTTTTCCATCATTACCAGAGTGTTCCCTCTTCTGTAATTTTGGATTAAAAAAAAAAAACATTCATAGAAGGATGAAGTAAATTTTTGATTTAAACATGTGGTACTTCCTGTACATTTTAAATCTTCTTCCTCCATTGGTAGATTGGGCCATTTGTTGTTTAATTACTAAATCCCGCTGTTATTTGGATTACATTTGATCTGATGACATAATGACTCAGTTAGTGGGCAGAGCCATTATTACAGGAGTCATGACTTGCTTTCTTCAATCCCTGGTTCAGTTAAGATTTCCTGATTTTTCTCAGAGTTTCTGAATTCCAAGGAAACCATCCTCTGTTCTTACCAATGTCTGTAATTTATTTTTGTGTTTTTAAAGGTATTTTTAAATAAAAATACATGCAACACATACCTTTGCTTTATTTTTGTTCTGAATCCACACCATTCTTCTCAGAATACTGAGTAATCTTTTGCATCATCTAAATGCATTTCAAATATGCCTCACGAAAATAACAGTAGAGAGGAAACATCGATAAGACAAAATTTAAAATGCATTTAGTGATCTGAACACTGAATAGTCATCACAAATTTTCTCTTTTGTTTGTTATAAGTATACATATTTTGGAGTGTTAGAAATTTTTATTACTAAAGATTTCCTTTTAAATTTCTGGGTACTATATTAAAGTTTCTTTCTCAAAACCCTCCTAGTAGTTTAGATATTTGCTTTTCCTTTGTTATGCCCTTAAGAATTCCTCTTTGAAGTAAGATGTATGTATTTCACTTCTGTGATCTCAATGAAGTCAGGTGTCATACTTTAACACATCTCCTTCACAGTACCAAGCAGCGCCTAGTAGATTATAAGTGGATGTGTGTACCTTGTTCAATATGCTACTGATAATCCCTTTGATAGTTAATAATCATATATTTTTCTATCTCTCTATTTATAGAAAAATATATGATTATTAACTTGTTTATATTAACTTATTGTTTAAATGAACTTATTTTTCTTGTTTAGCTGAATTAATATCTACATATGTAGCACATACATATTTGCACATACATACCTATGATTTTACTCTATATATGAAAGAACAAAATGCCATAATTTAGAGTCCCAGACAGTAACTCTCTTTAATTTAGTGTGTTTTAAAATGAAATCTGAAAAATATGAATATATTCTAATTGTACAGACTCAAATTTCTATCATTTGTCACATTCTCAAGATTTGTAAAATATTTCAAAAATATTAACATATAATCCACTGAATTTGAAGTACAGTCATGCTGATTACAGGTAAGATTTATCCATGAGAATATGTGATTTTTTTTCCCCCTCATAAAGAGCTCCAGGTGATCTTGAAGTGATACATTTCACGGTAATGCCATGTGTGTTTTCTTTCTGCTTAGAATGGTTATTTATAGTTGCTTCAATTAATTCCTGGAGTGTGCAGGGCAAAGTATCCCTTTATCCTGCCATCCTATAGAGCTAAGGGTATGGTCTATGCTGAGCTGTAGCAAACTTTAAAGCTGATCCAACTTCTAAGCAAAATCCCATATTATGATTAGTGATGGACCCAATCCTGTGAAGTGAATAGAGGTGAAGGAAACACAAAAGGTTCCAAGGTTGGAGTTGGATGAAAGAATCCGAAAGATGAACTGTGTATCTGAGCCTTATCTAAACCCCCTTGGTGGCTAGAATTGGGTCTGAAATCTCATTAGGACACACCTTCTCGGGAGATTTTATGCCTTTCTTCATTTTAGTCAGGTCAGAGAAGCCAAGAGAACAGTTTGCAGGTGCAAAAGTACTAAGGGAAATGTGACTGAAATTTCAGAGACAGCCCCCAAATTGCAGAGTCTAGCTCAAATGCCAGGATCACTTCAAAGCCTCAAGAACTATTTGGACCTAATTATTAGCAGAGACTAATCCCTAAAAATCATTTTTTAAGTTGTAAAGGCAGGTTAGTATAATTTTAACAGAGAAGGCTGTAGAAAGTAACCAGTGGCAAAATGAATTTCACTTCACAGAACAGAGAAAAAGAATAAAAGATTTTTAAACAAATGTATGTTTTTGAGATTTGGATTCAGACCAAGAATAATGCAAAGCTTTGTGTATCTATATTTCTAAATATCTTTAAAAAAAATCAAACATCTGTTTCAGCAGGCACAGAAGATGATGTACCTGAAATTCAGAAGCCCTGGGGCTGCTATAGACAATTTTTCCAGGTACATTTTGTGGACATTTTTATATCTACAAAAGCAGTAGGATGTTTAGTATTCACTCTTACTATAATGTTTCTGTGATTATCAACTAAATGTAATTTGTTGGTTTTTTTTTTGGAATTTTAATTAATTTAGATAAAATTTAGTGAGGGTGATTTTTTAACATATAACATTACTTTAAAATATATGGAAGTCATTATAACAAAGGTCATTTAAAATTCTAGAATCTTTTATAAATCTGTTATAACTATTTTTAAAGTTAACTTTTATTGTTTATAATTTAAAAAACATTTCTAGCAATTCTGCCAAGTTTTCAGTATATTTTTTTCTCCTTGAACAATTATTTCAGTCAAAAACTCTGCTAATTTGCTTCAGGGTAACTAGAGTGACCAAGAAAAAGTTCTGTACTTTGGGGCTGTGGTGAACAAGATGAAAAGATACCTACTTTCATGGCACTTACAAAAAGATGGCTCAAATGAGAAAATCAATAACTATAAGCGAGGCAGAGTATAATACATACTGGAAGTCTAAAGGTCAAAACGGTACCAGATCTTATCTCCATTAAAAAACATAGTGAAGTTAAAGTAGTTCCAGGCCTTGAATTATGGGTGGACTGTCCATAGGTAAAGAGAAGGGATAGAGTTTCAAAAAATAGCCATTGGGAGAAATTGTGATGGAGTTAACATATACACACCTATTTTGTTCTTGGGTGGAGAGCTTGAATATCAGAAAGGTAAGGAGTTAAAGGCATTTTGACATATTTCTGTTGTTAGGGAATACTGAAATGCTGGGATGCAGAAAGTGACTGGATCAAAGCCAAGTATTAAAAAAAGAAGTTTCTAAAAAATCCCATAATCAAATTGTTTCATGCTATTTTGTAACTGTATTTCATCTTTATTCAGTAAAACCAATACTGCTCAGTGTCAGTATCTCTGTAAAATGGATCATGTTGCATTTCTAACAGATTTAGCCATAGTGTAGATGCCCCATAATCTGCTAAGAAAACTTACACTGGAATATCCAATGGAGCATCCTAGCCAACATGGTGAAACACCGTCTCTACTAAAAATACAAAAAATATTAGCCAGTCGTGGTGGCAGGCGCCTGTGGTCCCAGCTACTCAGGAGGCTGAGGTGGAAGAATCGCTTGAACCAGGAGGCAGAGGTTGCAGTGAGCTGATATTGCGCCACTGCACTCCAGCCTGGCGACAAAGCAAGACTCCATCTCAAAACAAAACAAAACAAAAAAAAAAAAAAAAAAGGAAGTCTTTCTTTTGCTGCTTTATAAAAATTCATGAATCTATGATAATTAGATGCTGATTTGAGGGAATGTTTATATTTTGATTAAGTTAATTCATTAGTTAACAAAGCATTTGAGAGGCATTTATCAATATGTTTTGAATCTTCAGACTAAAAGACTATAAACTGAATTTATGGTGAAATTACTGGATATTTAATAGAAAATATCTAACAATATTAGCTAGAGAAATTAGATAAGGAAAAACTCAATGCATCTAAGAATTCAATTAACAAACTGAACCAGCTATAATTGGCAAATGATTTCAAGGATATTAATTTGTCAAAAAACATGTACAGGTTTGTGATCTTGAGGTTAACTGAAAACCATGTATAAATTCCACTGAAAGCGTACTGTGCATGTTTTGAATTTATTGTCAAGAAACAGGGAAGCTCAATTTTCAAAGCTTAGATATACAATCAAGTAGGAAGAGATATATTTGTGTGTGTGTGTGTGTGTGTGTGTGTGTGTGTGTGTGTGTTATAATATGTAACTAAAATATTTTTCGGTCATCCTTTCTGAGTCAGAGCCATCACCTCCAAATCTGAAGTCATATTCATGATAGCCTTAGAACACTATGACATTCTTCCATGACCATAATTTGGTAAGCGTTTTGTAGATTGAGCTAAATGACTGTGTAAAATCAATTATATGCCCTTAATAAGTGCCTGTGAGATTAAATAATCTAGTTAAGTTCTGAAAAATGTCTCTACAGTTTTTCTTTTTAAAAGTTTGTATTTAGTACAGGTACATCTTAGTAGGGTACATGTTTATATCTATACACATACATAAAATGTATATAGTTATGGAGTACATGGGATATTTTGATACATTCTTGAAATGTGTAACAGTAATATCAGGGTGAACAGAGTATTCATCACCTCAAACATTCATCATTTCTCTGTGTAATGAACTTTCCAATTGTACTTCCTCAGTTCTAAAATGTGCAACAAATTGTTGGTGACTATTGTCACCCTGTTGTGCTATGAAATACTAGCTCTTATTCACTGTGGCTAACTATATTTTTGTGCCTAGTAACAATCCTCATTTTCCACACTCCCATCCACACTTGCCTTACCAGGCTTCTGGTAACCATCATTCTACTTCCTATCTTCATGAGTAATTTTTTTTAACACCCACAAATAAGTGAGAACATATGAAGTTTGTTTTTCTGTGCCTAGCTTATTTCACTTAACATAATGTCCTCCAGTTGCATTCATATTGCTGCAGATGACAGGATTTCATTGTTTTTTATGGCTCAATAGTACTCCATTGTTCATATGTACATTTTTCTTTGTCCATTCATCTGCTGATGGATATTTAGGTCGCTTCCAAATATTAGCTATTGTGAATAGTGCTGCAACAAACATGGGAATGCAGAAATCTCTTCCATTCACTGAGTTCCTTTCTTTTTAGCATGTCTAGCAATGAGATTGCTGGATCACATGATAGTTCTATTTTTAAAGAAACTTCTATACTGTTTTCCACAGTGATTGTACCAATTTGGACTCCCACCAATTTATACTCTTCACCACTATTCCTTCGTGCCTGTTTTTTGGATATAAGCCATTTTAGCTGGGGAAAGATGGTATCTCATAATATTAATTTGCATTTCTCTGATGTTTAGTGACATTGAGCACTTTTTCATATATCTGTGTGCCTTTTTATGTCTCCTTTTGAAAAATATCTATTAGACCCTCTGTCCAGTTTTTAATCAGATTATTTGACTTTTTTCTTGTAGAATTATTTTAGGTTGTTGTATATTCTGGTTATTAGTCTCTTGTCAGATAGATAGTTTGCAAATATTTTCTCCCATTCTGTGGGTTGTCTATTTCTCTGAAGGATGTCATTGGAATTTTGGTAGAGATTGTATTGAATTTCTAGATTGTTTTGTGTGTTGCAAACAGAAATGTCTCTTTAAATAATAAAATAATGCTTTTAGAATTAAATTGCAATGTTCTATGAAGTTTGCTCTCAGTTTGGTTTTTGTTGGTCTGGCAAGGTTGTTTTTACTTTTCTGAGATGGAGTTTCGCTCTTGTTGCCCAGGCTGGCGTGCAGTGGCTCAATCTCGACTCACTGCCACCTCCGCCTTTGCCTTCCAAGTTCAAGAAATTCTTCTGCCTCAGCCTCCTGAGTAGCTGGGATTACAGGCATCCTCCACTGCTCCCAGCTAATTTTGTATTTTTAGTAGAGACAGGGTTTCACCACATTGGCTAGGATGGTCTTGAACTGCTGACCTCAGATGATCTGTCCACCTCTGCCTTTCAAAGTGCTAGGATTACAGCCATGAGGCACCGCACCCAACCTAGTCTGCAAAGTTTTGAAGAGACCTAGCTGTAAAGTTGAATTCAATTCAAATCCTGATTCCTTTCCTCCCCTTAGCTTTTTGACATTGGATACATTTCCAAATTTCTTTATGACACATTTAACTTTCAGGATACGTTGGGGGGTTAAGTATGTTATAACATGCATGTTATAACTGTGCTACTTATGAGCTTGGCAAATATTGGGAATTCCATTCTGTATTTTCTCTCCATGTTAAGCTATTCTATTCCAATAGAACAATGGTCTCTTTGCCAATGAAAAACACCATTCTAAAATATTGGTATAAGTTAGTGAGATAAATTGCTCAAATAATGTATGTGGCAGTGCTATTGTTTAAATATGTCTCCCAAATTTTATGTGTTTGAAACAATTCTAAATGCAGCAGTGTTGAGAGGTAGAGGCTTTAAGAAGTAGTTAGGTCATGAGGTCTTTGCTCTTATGAATGGATTGCTGCCATCACTGAGGGAGTGAGTTTGTTATCCTGAGAGGGCTTTGTGGTAAAGGGAGTTAAACCTTCTTTTGTTCTCTATTTAATGCTCTCTCTCTCTCTCTCTTCCAAACCTTCCACTACCATGAAAGCCCTGACCAGGTGCCAGTACTTTGATATTGGATTTCCCATCCTTCAGAACCATGAGAAATAAATGCCTTTTATTTTAATATATTACATAATTTGTGACATTCTGTTATAGCAACACAAATGGACAAAGACAACCAGGGTGGGTGTTTTCCTTTTCATAGCTCATTATGACACAAATCTCAATTTTCCATATTAATAAATGTGATTAGGATTTTCCTAAAATCTGAAGAAACAAGAAAAATATGATTGAGACCATTTGCCAGATTAAAAATTGTTTCTAGTTGTAGAGAAGAATGTAAATATTCAAACTTCTTTTTGGTCATAAATTGAAGAGGTGTGGGATACATAGTATGTTCTAGGCTCTATTAGAGTTTTTAATTATACACTGACTATAAGCCAGGATATGTGCAAACACTACATTCATTTTCTCATTTAATCTATAGAAATATATGAAGTAGATCTTATTATTATGCCTGTTTTGCAACCAAACAAGTAATACTTGGGTAACTTATCTAAGTTTAAAGAGAATGGGATTATATCAAGTCACAAACAGAAACAGAAAAATAGTACAATGTTGCTACTGAAGTATTCCTATACAACACATTGGAGTTGGTTATATAGGAATGCCAGAATGCAGAACACCCAAAAATAGATAATGAATGGATTTCTAATTCATATAAACTGGAACTACAAATAATGTGCATTATATAGCATGTATATTTTAGTCAAAAATACTTTTTGTTTAATTTTCTCAAATCAAGAATGGCTGTTTTTGTTCTATGCTTATTTTAATAAGGAATACCTGTTAATGGTATATAAAATATGCATGAGAAAAGAAGAAGTAACATAAACTCCTCCCACATTTGGTAATACTTTTGAGTATATTCTTGGAGATATATATTGGCATATAGACACAAACAATAGATTTGCTATTCATGAAAACTGAAGCATACCATTTTACTACTTTGGAATCTTTAATTCACATTAAACAATATATTATGAGCATCTGTCCTTGACAGGAGATTTGCTTTCACAAAACCTAGCTATATTTTAAAAGACTGTATAGAATATGTATGGATTTTCCAGAACATATCTTACTATTTTCTTAAACATTTCAATGTAATGCTTTTAATAAAATCTTAGGGCACATTCTAAATTATTTTATTAGCATGAGTTCCTACAAGTGGAATATCTGGGTTACATGGTACACTAAATTTTACAGCTTTTCATAGGTATTGCCCAATTGCCCTCCAGAAAGGCAAGACCCTCAATATAAGACAATATTTGGTAGTTTTATTAATAATGGCTCATTGCCTTAAATAAAGATATTTAACATGTTAATTTAGTCTAGAATTTCTTAAGGAGAAAAAAATAAAGGAAGATAAGCATTTTGGTGTGAAAATTTTATTGGCAGCACAGGACCATTGCTACTTCATAAGGATTTACCTCTAAAATCATAAATGTACACGTCAGAGCCTTCAAAGATCTCAGACATACTTGAAGAGACGATATTTCATTATAAGCATTTACTGTTTCATGCTCTGAAAGTTTGAGATTCGGTTAATCGAGAAATTTCCATATTTAAATGAAGAAGTTAGCATATGGTTTCCATCACCATGAAATAAAAAAGTTCCTTCCAATTCTTTTTATGGGGAAGTTGATGTCTTGGGTGTGCAATTTAGTTTCCTTGAAGGAACAACATTTCCAAATAAGTGGGAATCATTTTTTCAGCAAAGAACAACTTCCAAGATGATGAAAACATTCTGCTTTAATTATGTATTAAATGACAATGTGGAAAAGATACATTTTCATGGTGGTTAATCTTTGAACATGTACATGCAATAGATTGGAATACTGTCATTCAGATATAAAGTTCAAGTGCTTAAAAATATAATTTCCACTAACTGGAAACAAATAAACAAGATTTTAAGAGGCAAAAAATAAAAAAGACCATATAACTTTATCTAAAATATAAATTTTATTATAAATTATCATTGTTTTTATTATTATTATTGTATTATAATAATTCATCATATTATTATACACATACACATTTCGTGTATATGTATCTATATGGGAGAAAACAAATGTTCAAATTTGTGATCAAATCTATTTTAAGAGAACAGGAACTCATGTACTCATCATGTTTCAGAACCCTGAAAATTTCACAAAGTACCAGGTTTTTAAGCTACTTGACTAACAGAAAATAAAATGAAGTGAGCCATATGTTGATTTAAAAATCAAATGGAGACTCAGTGAAGTAGGCTCTGATTCTGATTGCTAGTGCCAAAGACTAATTCTTAGTAAGATTGTATATTTCTTTTTAAAATAATAACCAAACTTTTACATGTTTGATTAGAAAAAAACTTATAATGAAGGAGAGTCATGGGAAATTAAGTGTTACAAATGATTTCTATTATAATGTTAATTAATTTTCTAGGCAGTACCTTAATAAACAGCCATAAGGATGTAGAATGCAAACAAAGCTATAAAAACATTTACAACATTGTTAATATTCTAGAGAATTGGCAAAGGTGCCATAGGTAATTCAAACTTACACAAACACTTTGCATCTAGAAAATACGTTATGTTAAAACATACCATGGGGAGATCATAGAACCATCTTTTAATTTCTTCTCCAACCTAGTACCAAACTCTAGAAGCTTGGCAATGTGTTAATCAATCTAAGCTGGTTATGCTATGTGTAACAACCAACTCCAATGTGTTTTTAACAAAACTAAGTTTATTTTCTCCTTCACAGGTTCAGAGTGGATCAGCTCTGTACCTCATTTGATTATTCTTATACACTGGAAGTTAGACTTGATGATTTGATTATATTCAAGTTCAACAGCTAAACAAAAATATTTTATAGATGGTGCTGTGTAATTACTATTTCAGCATATCAAGAAGTGCATCTGATCATCCTACATTAAGTGATGCTAAGTTTAATCTGTGGAGTTAACTGGGAGAGCCTAAAATTTGCTTATTTCCTAATGGTTCCAGAATCCCCTGATGATTGTTGTTGCTATCAGTTGTCTTACTGTGGCTTGCAAAATAATAATTTTTCTAAATATCTTTTGTCAGTTCAAATAGTCATGAAGAATGGTTTCTTAATTTTTTTACCATTTTGATTGCTAGTATTCTAAGTAAAGAGTTTGTGCCTTGGCTACTTACTATATCTCTTTGCTTGTGTATTGATTTTGTATTTGTATTTTGAAAGGGAGGGTGTAAGGAAGAGAAAGGAATAATACACTACATGAATAAACAAGGCTATTTTAAGTAGATTTTGTTATAGTTGATCATTTCTTCATTTAGTATGGAGTTTATAATGCTTAAATGTCTTGATTTTTTTCTACCTTTCCAAAGTTTCTGTATTTAAAGAGTGGTTTCTACTGACAGAAAATTGAATAATAAAAGATGTTGCATAACTTCAGTA
Organism: Saguinus oedipus; assembly: GCA_031835075.1. Lineage (NCBI taxonomy): Eukaryota > Metazoa > Chordata > Mammalia > Primates > Cebidae > Saguinus > Saguinus oedipus. Next base: position 69,142,430 of record CM063178.1, read on the forward strand.
ATTAATTTAAAGCAGGACACATTTTAAAATTCATCAGTTGAAGATAAACTCCTTAATTTTTTTTTAAAAAAAGAGAGAACTTCATTTTGTTTCTACTCTGTTGGCTTGAGAATTACCTTTTCTAGGACAAAAGATTGCTGAGCCTGCTAATGGGTTATTAAAAATGGCAGATGCCAGGGGTGGGTGGGTGTGTGTGTGTGTGTGTGTGTGTGTGTGTGTGTGTGTGTAGCATTTGAAACCAGACTTTGGGCTACAGTACCTCCTCTATTAAACTGAATTGACAAATAACTGCTGTTGGCTGTTTCTCCAGCTGAGAAGTAGATATTCAGGTTCTTTCACTTAACAAGGTTTATCTAGGGCTGAGAGAAATTTAGAACATGAATCACACCACTGAAATTTTTGGCAGTAATATAGGATTCCAAATGAAGTAAAATCAATACCCAACTCATTTATTTAATGAGCAAACAATTGATATAATTTAGATAAATAAATATACGTCTACAATTTATTGGTGCTTTTTAAAATATACCAATAGAGACAATGTCCAAGTTTACAGAAGGTGCAAGATACCTCTGACAATTTCCCTCATTTTCTACCTACATTATTGGGCAGCATGGTTTACATCCAGACACCATTAATTCTTCCGTAATGGGGATGGGAGAGGCCTGTCTGCTTTCTCCTAGTCAATGCCCCATGTATTCTGCATTCTGCAGACATCCAAAATATAGGAGGGATTCTTAGAGCAGTGAAGCCCTTAGGGAATTTCAAGTTGATGCAAAATCAATAATGGCTTTAATAAATAAGTACTTAACGGCCCACCTGGTACAAGGTAGAGGCCAAATACATTTGTTGAATGAATATGTTGTTGAATGATATGTACTTTGACCAAATGGATGCATCCTTTTAGAATGATTCACTTTTGGGGGATGTATGTACTGCAAAAAGCTACCTTAGAGCATTTTTGGTATTTTTATTTTTAGTAACATACCTGTGTCTCTAAATTATAGCAGGAAATCTAGAGAGTTTGTTGATGATACTGCCTATTTTGCTGTGAGGCTATTTACAATTCCATTTGGAGTTTAAATGTAGCTCTCAAATCATTACAGAGCTTATATAACAGAGGATGAAAATGGATGAACTATCTTTTAAACAAGTCTCAATATAAGCCACAGGGTCCTTGACCTTCGATGCTACCGATGGCTATGGATAACAGGAACACAGCTGCTGCCTAATACAGTGGGTGTGGCCTGGTGCCTGTGTAACAATGCCACCCACATCTTGCAACTTAGACCTTGCTGCTTATCAAGCTCAGATCTGCTTTCTCTAAAAAGAAGACTTAAGTAATTCTAAAAAATTTAGTGTCCATATTTTAGCTAAATAAGTGCCAAGCAATAACTTTAAATTTAACGACTGCTTTATTCACTGCTCAAAAGTTTATTTGTGTATTTGGAATGATGTCTAGCAATAAATTTATTTGTGACATAAATGTAAGCCTAAAGACAGTTTCCATAGGGGGTACAAGTGCATTTTTGATAGCAAGGACATAATGCCTAACGATGACCTTTGGGCTTTTAGTGTAACCAGAACCCGAATAGCATACATTGTTCCCAGAAGATAATTTCTCATCCCTCACCACTTTCTCATCCGCCCACCTTTTTGAGGCTCCAGCATTTGTTATTCCACTCTTGTATCCATGTGTACACATTGTTTAGTTCCCACTTGTAAATGGGAACATGAAGTATTTGACTTTTTGTTTCTGAATTATTTCACTTAATGGCCTCCAGTTCCATGGGATATATTTTACAGATAATTTTTTAAAGTAAAACATTCAGAAGCAATTTTAGCAATATCTCAAATTTTTTCAGGAAAATAAACCTTGCATACTATTGTATACATTTACACATCTAGTCTATAGTATCAGTATCAAATTAGACCTAAAATCAGAATTATTAATGACTTTTAGAAATCAACATATCCAATGATATAGAAACAGCTGTATAGCAATAACTATTTCTAACATATTCTCTACTGCTTCAGCTTTATAACAATTCCTTCTATAAAACTAGCCTATTTCTCTGCATCAATGCTTTCACACTGTTGGTGCGAGTGTACATTAGTTCGGTCATTGTGGAAGACAGTGTGGTGATTCCTCAAGGATCTAGAACCAGAAACACCAACTGACCCAGCAATAACATTACTAGGTATATACTCAAAGGATTGTATATGATTCTACTATAAAGACACATGCACACGTATGCTTATTGCAGCACTATTTACAATAGCAAAGACTTGGAACCAACCCAAATGCCCATCAATGATAGAATGAATAAAGAAAATGTGGCACATACACACTGTGAAATACTATGCAACCATAAAAAAAGAATGAGTTCATGTCCTTTGCAGGGACATGAATGAAGATGGAAACCATCATCCTCAGCAAACTAATACAGGAACAGGAAACCAAACACTGCATGTTCTCACTTATAAGTGGGAGTTGAACAATGAGAACATATGGACACAGGGAGGGGAACATCACATACCAGGTCCTGTTGAGGGTTGTGGGAAAAGGGGAGGGAGAATATTAAGAAAAATACCTAATGCATGTGGGGCTTAGAACCTAGATGATGGGTTGATGGGGTGCAGCAAACCACCATGGCACATGTATACCTATGTAACAAACCCGCATATTCAGCACATTTATCCCACAACTTAAAGTGAGATTCAAAAAGATTTTTAAAAAGAAGCTTATGGTTCACACGTAGATATCAATTTCATTATTTTGGAAACAAAATTGTAAGATTTTTAAGTCCAACGTTTTCAATACCATAAGAAAAAGTCATTTTCTATAGAGATCCTCAGCAGTTAATGTTCAAAACATGTTCATAACATGTTTCTGCATAATTTTTTATTAGAAAAATGACGTTTTCCCTAAAGTAGAATTTTTTAAGGAAGACAAAAAAAAGCGTGACTTACAAAGCTCTAAATGCGTATATATTTAATTATATATATGTTTAGCTACATAATATATATGTTGATATACTTGTAACTCAGAATAAGTCTTCATTCATTGGTGAGAGTTTATTTGAATTGATGAGCTGATTTGGGAATGGAATGGCAATTGAATGCATGAATTAAGATTCCTTCTATATTAAAACATTTACATGAATTTTGTTTCTAACTGAATGTTTAAAAATTTAGCTATCTGCTGATAGAAATATTTTAGAATGTGAGTTCAATTTGTACTCACATTTTTTTCTCACTAAGTTACCTGTAGGAGTGAGTCACTGAAGTCACGTTTTCCTAGAAAATACTCTCCTATCAGGTCACAGTTGACTATAGGGAGACAGGCATTGAATCAAGACTGGAAAGTTGCATTTCTTTTTTGAAAATTTATAGTTAAATCTCAGGGACTCTTATTAACCTCTAGTAGCTGGATCGGAAGATGATAAAATAAAAAAAGTAAGGCTGGTTATCTTTAGTATGCAAGGCAAAGGAAAGACAGTTAATGAGAAGACATGGGAATGGAAGTGACCTCAAAAGAGACCAAGATGGCATGTACACTGAGACCAAGATGGGATAAGTAGCCTCTTAGTTCTAAAGCCTTTTCAACTTGGTTCCTATACTTCAGAGCATTCATGGTTCACAAATAAGAAAATGACTCTAATAAACCCCATTTCTGAAGCAAATTTTAGTCGATTGCTATAAAATGCAACCTAAGGAGTGTTTATTTAGAACTTTACATTCATTAGTTAGTACATGCTTACTAGATTCTAGGCCAAGAATTTAGAGAAAAATAAAAAATAGTAGCACTGACTCATTCCAACTCCATCTTATTTCAAGAAAAAGAAAAAGGAAGAGGAGGGGGAGAAGAAAATGAAGGTCAGTATGGGTAGTAAATAATTACACTGTACTGTGTTAACGCCTAAAATAGCAATAAATGTTAAATTTTAAAGGACGACAGAGTTTGGGGTAACAGGATATACTTCATTGGAAAGACAGCACCTGGAGTCTTAGATAAGTAGGACATCACTAGGCAGAGAAAGAAAAAAGATGGAAGTTCCAAGAAGTGAAAGAATAGTATGTAGCAAGATGCAGAAATGAGCAGGAAGGTGGAATATATATTGGGACATAAGGCTAGAAAGAAAGAGCAATGCCAAAATGTAAAGACTTTGAATTCCAGCCTAATGTATTTGGACTTTATCCCACAGGCCGTAGGTAGTGTGACCATATGTTGCAGTTTGCCAGGAACTGCCCTAATTTACACTTGCCAACTTGGCATAATGATTAATAGTGCACCTTTTTTCATTCTCAAGAGTGTCAAAGTTTAGGCAATACAATCTTTGATCACTGTATCCATAGGGAACTATTAAAAGATTAGGCTAGAAAAATAATGTGAACAAATCATTGTTTCCAAAGGATCATTTGTGGGCTTGTGTAAAGCAGCAAGCTCAAGCCTGCTAGTCTAGTTGATAGTCTGTTTTTATAAACAAAATTGTATCAGAAAGCGGCCATTCCCAATACTCATTATCAATGACTGCTTTATGCCTCAATGGCACAGCTGAGTGGTTGTGATAGAGTTCAGTCATATAGTCTGCAAAAATGAAAATATTTACTATCTGACAGCTTATAAGAAAAAAGCCTGCTGACTTCTAGCATGAAGTAAAGATGGAAGAAGTAAGACAGGAAGCAGGGGGATAAATTGAATCCTGATTTCTGTTTAATAGAACAGTACCTGCCTTGCTCATGTTCAATAATATTTGAGTTTTGGTTCCAAGTCACAAGTTTATTAAAATATATAATTTGGATAGTGATATTTTGTCTTGAGAAATTCTTCATCAGATCGAGATATTTTACTAGGAATCTTGACAAAATTTCACAAAGGTGCTTAAAATTTTATATCAGATTGGGATATTTTACTAGGAATCTTGACAAAATCTTACAGAGGTGCTTAAAATTTCACATCTAGAATACAAAATAATATTGTGAGATCATTGTGTTCCCAATATTTTTGTACAGTAAAAAAAAAAGAAAAAACTATAACTGCTGTTAAAAATCCACACTAAATAAACCTCAAATGTGAAAGTAATTATATAAAGGTCACACAAAATGAGTATAAACTGTTGGGACTGAAAATTGCCTCAATAACATAAGTGATAGAAACAGTAAATAACTCTACACCTACTTTTATTCTTGGGAAGGAAGAACATGTAACAATCTGATTTGTTTTTATTGCTTTGACGCAAAACACAAAAACCCAATATATCTTACCCTTAAGTAACTTGCGAAGAAAAAAGTGTTTGTGTATGAGTTGCTAATGGCCTCAGAAATGAATAAGACGTGTGTCCTAGATTTTATTTATGTAGAATACACAGTAATCAACAAAAAATGTATGCTGTTGGACTGAATTTAGTCAGATTATAAGATCTGAGAGAGAACAGTCCCTCCTTACATTTCGAAGAACCCTGTAAAGATTATAAAGCACTGAGATGAGAAAATTTATTTTTACTTCCCCCAAACCATGCACAATAGTATTTACTAAGTAATATTCTTTGTATCAAGAGGTGACAATATTTACAGATAGGAAGACTGAGTCTCAGGAGAATGTTATTTAAAGTCCATGTAACTGAAACAATTTCATGAATTTAGACTTCCATAATGCAGGAATATTGCTTGTTCTCTGGCCCTTGTGCAAAGCTCTTGTTGCCGAGGCTGGAGTGCAATGACACAATCTGAGCTCATGGCAACCTCCGCCCCCCAAGTTTAAGCTATTCTTCTGCCTCAGCCTCCCGAGTAGCTGGGATTACAGGCATGCGCCACCATGCCCAGCTAATTTTGTATTTTTAGTAGAGACAGGGTTTCTCCACATTGGTCAGGCTGGTCTTGAGCTCCCGACCTCAGTTGATCCTCCTGCCTCAGCCTCCCAAAGTGCTGGGATTACAGGCATGAGCCACTGCACCTTAATTCCTATTATTTTCCTTAGACCATGTGGTAGAATTTAGGGCTCCTTAATCTTGAGAAATAAAAATATATGTCTCTATACATATGTATACATGCACATTTTATTTGCACTAATATCTAAGTGAAATTATCATTTTTAATTGTAAATTGTAAATGTAGGCAACAAAGCCCAGTAGCATAATAAAAAAAAAATCAGTTTACATATAACATTATAGTTGTCTCAGATACTGAAAAGTATTATTTGCACTTAACATTATGTTAAAATTATTAGATATTGGAATTACTACTAGATGCTATTTGATGCATTAGTAAAGATATACATATATTCCTATATCAAGAATAATTTGACATGTTGATAATAATATACCAATATAATTCATTTCCCTTGTAATGCTGTGTAGTTTTTTTGTTTTTTGTTTTTTTTTCATTTAAAAATCTTATTCTAAGGAGGGGTTCATAGGAGTCACCAGATTTCCAAAGGGAACCATGGCATAAAAACCATGGCATAAAAAAGTCAAACTCCTCCAAGATTCAAAAATATCTGGTCAGTTAGCTATTGAATCACTTCAGAATTTAGTGACTTACTGCAAAAGCAATCATTTTATTATTTATTACGTTTCTAGTGTTTGGGCTCAGCTTATTGGTACTTACGTGGAATGTATTATGCTGTTTCATCCTGATATTGACTAGAGGTGATGTCATCTCAAAGTCTTCCCCACTCTCAGGTCTGGCAGGTGGCTAGGACTTCAGTGGCTTTGTTGGCAGTTACACCTACCCATGCCTGCCTGGTTTCCTCACAGCATGGCGTCTGGTATCAAAAGTGAGCATCTCAAAAGATCCAGAAAGAAGCCATGTTACCTGCAAGAACCTAGCCTCTAAAACCAAGTTACCTTTCTCCATAGTCGCAGTCTTGTCCTGATTCAAAGAGAGATGATACAGACCCCAACTCTCAATAAGGAGAGTGGTGATACCACATCATAAGAACTTGTGGGATAGGAAATAGTTGGGTGACTGTCTTTGGAAGATGCAATAACATTACAGGGTTTTCCATGTTTTTGAGACTTTTCACATAATGTATCTTCTAAATCTTTTTGCCTTATTTATTTAATATTATACTCTTGATTTTCTTCAAGTACAAAGTAAAGCAGAAGTTCTGCAAAGCCTCTGAATGTCTTCCTCCAATAAACACACACACAGTTAATTTATTGGTGTGCGTGTGTATGTTTGCTGGTATTTTACCATCCTCCCTTTATCTGTGAGTCTATTTAATACAGGTTAGTACTTATTTATTTGTAGGTTTCCTTCTTACTTGATTGTGAGCTCTTTGAGGACAGAGTTTGAGACTTCCCCTCTGTTTTTCCACACAGAACTCACTACATAGGCATACATTTGTAGAATGAACAACTTCTCTTCCAAATTCCTTCTGCTATTGCCTGTTAGAACAAGTAAGTCATCATCTTTGTATGAGTTATGTGGCTTTGTGTTATTGACCACTGCTCTGGCACAGTTTGTGAAATTTTTGAGCACCAAACTATTTCATTAAGAATTAGGTCACCAATTTGAGGTTCATTCCAACAAGTGATGGAATTTTATAGCTACTTATGATTTTTTTCCCTTAAGATTTTAAACCTTTAATATTCAAAAGCTTGAGTTTTTCGTATTTGTCAAAATACCTTTCCAAATGGAAACTGATTTTCCAGTGATCATGACAGAGAGCTCCATGGAGCACGAGTGGAGAATGAGTGTTCAAGGCACTGTATAAGAACAGTATTGAGAGTATTCAGGATGACAGTGTTATTACAAATGATATATTTTTAAAGATGTCTCTGATGAGTTATTTATAGTCATGGCACTTAGAAACTTTCAAAAGAGTCTACACTCACAGTATGGAACTATATGAGGCTCACAGCCAGGCATTGGGATGCAACAACCCGATTTACTGGTTTCTTCCTTCCAAGATGGAAAAAATGAGTTCAAGGAAATCATGTCAGCTCAGCGTAAGCAAATGGCATCTCTAATTCTTATGAAACTGCATTTGAATAACATCACCACTGCCTCAAAACTGATGGCAGAGACACCACACAACAGTGCTAATCTGATGTGACAACCTAATTTCTCCAAAAGTGATCAAGGTATTTGAATAAAGCAGATTAACTATTAAGCCGTAAGTCAGGGATTCCCAACCCCTGGACCATGAACTGGTATTGGTCCATGGCCTGTTAGGAATCAGGCTGCACAGCAGGAGGTGAGTGGAAGGTGAGCAAGTAAAGCTTCATCTGTATTTACAGCCATTCCCCATTATTCTCATTATTGCCTGAGCTCCACCTCGTGTCAGATCAGCAGTGGCATTAAATTCTCTTAGGTGCACTGACTCTATTGTGAATTGCACATGTGAGGGATCTAGGTTGTACGCTCCTTATGAGAATCTAATGCCTGATGATCTTAGGTGGAGCTAAGACAGTGATGCTAGTGCTCAGGAGAGGCTGCAAATACAGATTAACATTAGCAGAGAAGTTTGACAGCAAAGATACCAAGATAAATCAGTTGCAGACTGATAACAAAACCCTATCAGTGAGTGGCAAGCGGTAATTAAGCTGTATCTGATAGCAGGATTTATGCTGGCAGGTGAGTTGAGGTACTTTAATTATACAGCTGCATCTGGTGGCAGACTTTAAGTCAGATTCCAACACTTATACTCTGCACGTGACCCATCCATTATTTTATTTACCACTTTGTTCGTGACTCTTTCCAATACTGCACACTTGTCTCAGTCACAGTCTGATAAGCCCACAAGCCCTAGCCAAAATGAGTGAAAAACAAACATCACTGGAGAGCCTCTTTGAAAAGGGGGAGAGATCCAATTGTAAGACAGCAGAGGACTCTAAGTCTGCGAAAAAAAAAAGCTGAGTCTAAAAGAAAATACCAAGAGGCCTACTTAAATTACAGGATAGTTGTAATAGGTAATTCACATTCTCCAGGCCTGCCTTGTGTAGTATGTGCCGACCAGCTTTCCAACAAACCTATGAAACCTTCCAAACCGATTAGCCACACGAAGAGCAAGCGCCTTGGATTAAAAGACAAGCCTTTGGAGGGTTTTTTTCATGTGAACATGAAGATCAGAAGCAATATTGAAGGCCATCACTTCATCAAATGTGCCTGCGTTGGAAGCATCATTCTTAGTGGCTAACCACATTGCTAAATCTAAAAAGCGCTTTACTATTGGTGAAGAGTTGATCCTGCCTGCTGCTAAGGATATTGATCGTGAATTTTATGAGAGGCTGCTGTTCAGAAGGTGGCACGTGTTTCCCTTTCAGCTGGGGCCATAAGTTGGTGAATTGATGAAATAGCAGAGGATATTCAGGTGCAATTGTTAGAGAGGATTAATGAGTCACAGTGGTATGCAATCTGGGTTGATGAGTCTGCTGAGGTTGACAAGGAGGCAACAAGGCTTGTTTTTGTGTGAGGTATTTTTCACGGGATGTACATGAGGATATGTTATGTGCACTTTTGTAGCCAACAAACACCAGAGCTGCAGAAGTATTCAACCCTTTGAATGATTACATGTTGGGAAAACTGACTTGGTAATTTTGTGTCCATTTATACACGGACGGAATGACTACCATGGCTGGACGGCTTTCTGGTCTGACTACTTGGGTCAAAGAGGTCTCTTCCGAATGTGAGTGTGTACTGTTGTCATTCATAGAGAAATTCTGGCTAACCAAAAAATTGTCACCTGAACTTAACAACGTTTTAAATGAGATAGGATAAAATTTTAAACCTCATTAAAGTGCATGCTCTTAAATCTGTTTGCACAGCTCTGTAAGGAGCTGGACTCAGAACACACACATTTCTCTCATACACATAAGTGAGATGGCTTTCTAAAGGTAGATCTCTGGCAAGAGTTTCTGAGTTACGAGAGCTATCAACATGTCTTTTAGAAAAACAGTCACCACTGGCAGCACATTTCAGTGACACAGGATGGGTCACGAAACTTGCTTACTTGTGTGGCATATTCAACCTTCTCAACAAACTCAATCTGTCACTTCAGGGGAGAATGACAACCGTGTTCAAGTCGGCAGATAAAGTGGCTGCATTCAAAGCCAAACTGGAATTATGGGGACAAGAAGTGAGCACTTGGGATTTCTGACACATTTCTAACATTATCAGAGACTTCGAAGAAGACTGAGCAATGGCCTTCTTCCTCCTCGCTGGTGCATGATCACCTATCTCAGCTTTCAAGAGAGTTTCAGCATTACTTCCCAACAACAATAACCAAAATCCCTAACTGGGAAAGAACGGATTTGCGACCCACTGTGAATAAGCCAGGTGAATCAACTTTGTCCGTGCTAAAAGACGATCAACTGCTTGAGATTGCAAATCGCAGTGGCTTTAAAAGTTTGTTTGAGATAAATTCAAATCTCCATACATTCTGAATTAAAGTCAAGACGAAATATCCCGAGATTGCCACAAAAACACTGAAAATCCTGCTTCCATTTCCAACATGCTATCTTTATCCAGCAGGATTTCCTGAAGTGATGGCAACTAAATGAGATTACGAAATAGCCTGGACATAAGCAACACATTTTGAGTGTTACTGTCTGCCATCACCCCCAGATGGGACCATCTAGTTGCAGGAAAACAAGCTCAGGGCTCCCACTGCTTCTCCATTATGGTGAGTTGTATAACATTTCATTATATATTACAATGTGATAATAATAGAACTAAAGTGCACAATACATGTGATGCTCTTGAGTCATCCTGAAACCATCACAGCCACCTCGGTCCATGGAAAAATTATCTTGCATGAAACTGGTCCTTGGTGCCAAAAAAGGTAGGGGACTGCTGAGTTAAGGGATTAAATATGTGCGATTACTTTAGAACACAAGCACAGATTGAATATCCCTATCCAAAATACTTGAGACCAGAAGTGTAGGATTTAGGATTTTTTCAGATTTGGGAATATTTGCATGAATTTAATGAGATATCTAGGAATGAGACCCAAGTCTGAAGGCAAAATTCATTTATATTTCATATATACCACATACATATAATCTAAAGGTAATTTTATAGGATATTTTAATTTTTTTATTAAAACAAAGTTTTGCCTGAGTTTTGGCTGTAATTCATCACATGAGGTCAAACATGGAATTTTCCACTGTGGTATTGTGCTGGCATTCAAAACATTTCAGAATTGGAGCATTTTGGGTTCCAGATTTTTAAACAAAGAGTGTTCAAGCTGTACTTGAGTTGTGTGGTTTTCAATGTCAAGTGACGAGTTAGAAGGGACCGAAATGTTCATCAGAGAGTCATTTCAAATCCTGGTGAATCAGAAATAATTAACCTCGGAGATAATCAAACCTGTTTACATTAATGATAAAAAGGAAAAAGTTGTATTCTGTTTTTTGAGACATATGAAATAGAGAACTCTGGTCATGACACAGGCTGTTAAAGTGTTTTTTGCTTTTAGTTTGTTAAATAGAAAACTAAAAGGTGGGCTGACTCACTGAGAAGATAAAATTTAGATAATTCATAGCATTTGCTTTGTCTTATAACAAGAAATAAAAAGGAACCTCTGTTATGAAGAGATTCAGGAGGGAGTGAGCTATTTCAGAAATTCTACCAATGAATAATGACAGATTGTTCATGAGAACTAGGTATGTCATACTACTATCCTAGAGGAAACATCAGAGCATATGATGCCCCTCATTTAATTCATCAAACGAGGGATCTTGACAGTGTTCATTTTTGCTGAAAAGGTTATGACAACATACATTTTGCTTTATTATTTGAGATTTTTAAAATACTGACTCATTGTTCCCAATACATCAGAAGTATAAATTATTGGGCGATAATGTGACCTTATTCGTAAACTATAGTAAAAAAAATAAGTATTGACTTTATCCTCTTTAGAAGTAGACTAGTAGGAGTAGAAACATTTTTAAAGAAAAGCTATAATTTTGGCAGTATTTCTCTTGTGTAAGTATTTTTCCTGGTTCTAAGAAATTTTGTGGTAGTTTTTCAACACTTAATTGCATTCTTGTGTACTAACATAATAATAAATGTTACATAAATTATGACATTTTATACTAACAAATACATCTTTTTTTTTTTTTTTTTTTTTGAGACAGAGTTTCGCTCTTGTTACCCAGGCTGGAGTGCAATGGTGCGATCTCAGCTCACCGCGACCTCTGCCTCCTGGGTTCAGGCAATTCTCCTGCCTCAGCCTCCTGAGTAGCTGGGATGACAGGCACACACCACCATGCCCAGCTAATTTTTTTGTATTTTTAGTAGAGACGAGGTTTCACCATGTTTACCAGGTTGGTCTTGATCTCTCGACCTTGTCATCCACCTGCCTCGGCCTCCCAAAGTGCTGGGATTACAGGCTTGAGCCACCGCGCCCAGCCACAAATACATCTTTATTTTGTTGTTTACTATGCTGAATGGTAAATGATGTCTATACAGATTACCTTTGTAGAAATATGACTCAAATTACTTCCCATTGTTATTTAATATATAAATTAGTTCTAAAAGTAACCAGAACCACATCTTTATCACAAGTAACCAGAACCACATCTTTATTCACTCAGTATCTCCTTAGAGAAAAATAGCAGTGTCTTCCCTTCAGACTCCTAGCAGTCCATATTCCAATCCCTTCAGAGGCGTGGTACTACCTTGCTGCAAGGCTACCAGACACTCTGGCCTCATTGTAAATCCTGTGAACCTGAATTTCTGTAGATGAGAACTGTGTATTTTTACTTTTCAGAACTTCTCATGTAAGTCTAATATACAGCTAGGTCAGAGCAACCTGGAAAACATACATAAGGTTTTTATTTCTCAATTTTAGTACTTTCTTCACAGTTGCGGCATTTGTGGTAGGTTACGTGCTCTTCTGATAGAGAAAGGAAAAAAAAAGTGATGTGAAGAATATTTTCCAAAGTGGGAGGCATGATGTGACATCCAAGCTGAGAACATAATCCCCAAGCTTTATTCATTCCAAAGTAGGACATATGTGCTCTCATTTTTCATGGTCCATTTGGACAGGGCAGCTCAAGAGGGCTGATTCTGGACCAGTGAGGCAGAGAATAATCTTTCCTTGCCTAAGCTAACAAATGGTGACTGTGGAGAGTTACTGGAAAAATTGCATGAAATCCTTACAGAACATGTGTTTACATAAAGCTGTGTCTACGCTATGTATGGAAGTAACCCTATACATCTTGATTCTGAGCTAGGAGGTTTGTTGAGTGTGGGGGCATAAAAAGAAAACTCCACTGTAGTGAACAAATCTTTATAAATTTGTACATATTTGGCAGGAGATGCTTTAAATCCACTTGGAAAAAAAATGTGCAATTTCTCTATGCTGTTTACTTTCTGATCTCTAATCTAATAATGGCCACTTGGCCTGTGCATTATCTGTGGATTAGCCCTCTGGAGAAAATTTAAATGGTACACAAAATTGTGCTCTTATATACATCATATCCACTCTGTATGTCAATGGTACAAACACTGGATATTGAAATGTGGTTATTACAAATATCTTATTCAATGATGGGAGATATATTGCTTTGATTTTTACCATAAAACATGGAATATGTTTAAGTCTGTAATTTTAAATGAGATGTCAAAGAAGACACAAAAGTTAAAAGAATTTAGCATTGAATTCTCCCACCGGCTATACAAGAAATGAACATAAGGCAGAATAGAAGAAAAATAAAGTGAATTAGAAATGTGAACCCATACTACTATTTCAGTTGTCTAATCCATGCTGTATGGCAGATCAATACTGATCAATATTATGGAAAGTAAGAGAGACATTTACAATTTGGGATATAAGAAAATGAGTATTGGGTTTAAATTCCAATGGCACTCCTGTTTTCCCAAAGTGTTCCAGATGTCTTATTCCTTACAGTAAGTGACTCATTACCAATATTCCTTATATCCAGTGATAGTCGAAGGACCCAGTCCATTTGCAAATTGTGGGTACAGCTGCTTTTTCTTCTGTGACACAAAATCATCTTTAAACTTCTGAGGTCACCACCTGAGAGACTCTATCTGGTGATATCGCAGTTTCTGATACAGAAAGACAATATTCAGATTTCAAACTGTTGTTCCTAGCTCATCTGTAGAGTGCTAGCCATTACTGAGGCCCCGAAACAGCAAGTTACATGCGTTAATACTTGTTACTAATACAACTTCAGATTATGGTAGTTCATTTTTATTTTTATTATCCTCATTTTGCAAATACAGAAACTGAAGCCTATTTGGATCAAGCAATTTGCCCAAGGATACTCTGCTAATAGAATTTGAACCCAGGTCTTTCTAATTCTAAACATGAGGACTTCACCAGGCTGCTGAGCTTTCATTGGCTTATATTCTCAATACTATATTGTCTCTATAGTCATACTGACATATTTTTCCCTCATCTACATCATTACCCCAAATTGAAAGTTTAACTTGCAGCAAATAATAAACAGATATGATGATAAATTTTCATTTAAAATTAGATTCTAATTCTTGTTCTTAACATCTGGTAGAAAGAGAACATTGATTAAAAAAAATGTGATCCTGATTCTCAAAGTGAGATGCACAGTGAGATCAAAGCAAGATATTTAAGTAAAATAAACATATCTTTTTCCTAGAGCATATGAGAAATATGCTTTCCCCTTTTACTTGTCCATATTGACTACTGGAATATGAACTTCACACCACGGTATATAGGCCTCTCTTGAGGCCACTGGGTCTTCAAAGCTCATGGAGTAGCTGGCATTCTGTAAGCTTCATATTAATATCTGTATGAATCATAAAGGTATACAGTTTGCCAACTCTGGTAAAGATATAGGTAAACAACAAAATGTCGAAGTGATATTCTATAAGAAGAGCCATTTGAATAACAGGGCGTCCAAAATTATTGAGTTTACCAAGAGCAGTATATAAGAAAATGCTGGCAATGTGGAAGGTGTGCAAAAAGTAATGCAAATATTGGGTAATTCTTGCCCTAAGTGAATAATTTTGCTTTGACTTTATAAATGGACCAATAATGAGCTCATAAATTGTTCTCCTAATCATAGAATTAAATTGTTTGTCCTAGAATGTATACTTTAGATTTTTAGACAAGCATAAAACATTTGCTATATAGATTTTCAACTTTCAGCCAAAACAGTTTTAAGTAAAGAGCCAGGACTGTTTTGAGAGCCCAAAGGTACGTTGAGACTCCAATTGATCAGAGTAACTGGCAGGCTTGCCCTAACAGGAAATTAAGGTGGGTTGGACATGGGTATCTACAGTGTTCCTTTCATAAGATGCTTCTTTAACTGGTGGATGTCCCAGTGCCTAGTTGTCATATCTTGCCAGCAGAGCATCCCTCACACAGGAAACTTGTTTATAGTGGCAGATGCCCTTGTGGCTCTTATCTGACCCATGTCCAGTATATGCCTGCCTGACCAGTGCTCTGGTACTGGGAAACTAGACCATGTGTTCTCCCAGGCCTTTCTGGGAAATTTTAGTCTGGGGAAGCCCCTGGTTCTTCAGATGGAAGGCACAAATTCAGTACCACCACCGGTAGGGCACAAGTTCAAAGATTTTGATTTACAGATTCATGGCAAGGAAGGTGCAATGAGTGGGTAGGGCAGTTCACCATCCCCAGGTCACGCAAGGCAGGGATAAAGAAAGATGAGAGAGGAAAAGTACCAGGTGTACCTTACTTTATGTTTGGGAGTAAATGCCTGAATGGTCCTTTTAAAGGAAGCTGCAGAAGAGTGGGGAGCCTAGTGTACCAGGTGGAAGAGAAAACTCTTAAGTTTGTATCTCTGACTACCTGCTTGAGCCATTTGGATGTCGTGTGTAAGTGATGGTGCTTCGTCTGTGCATATACCGATACAAAATGACTAGTTCAGTTTTCCTGATATATAATCATTCACGCTGTGTCAAGAGTGAGTGGGCCTGCTTGTGGTAGGAGAAAGTTTAACTTGTATTCAAAATGGATTGCCACGGGAATATAAAATTATAAGAATTCACGATAGTTGCATATACTGGATACATACTATCTTCCACACCATAACCCACAAACCACCAATTCACATAGCACAGCAATACCCATCTGACAGTGTCCATCTCTGATTAAACATTGATATGCTGTAGTGAAAATAAAAACAGAGGTTAAGATTGGAATTCTTTTGCAAACTACAAAACATTCTGCAGATAAAAAGACTATTAATAATATTTTTATATAACTTTACCTTTGTCCACCTGGCTTCTTGCTTTCTTTTTATTTGGCGTTATGCACATTGGAGATAGGGAGCCCCTTGAGGACTGAACGTTGCCTTGCTTTCTATTGTACAGTTCTCGGTACATGATAGTGTTAGCAGTGGAAAGCGTCGGAGTCACACAGCACCACAATATGTTACCAGCAGTGAATCTTTATAGGTCTGCAGCAACCTCAGTTCTTGTCTTCTCAGAAGAAATAATTAGACTGAGGAGCCTAAGGCAGAAGGAGAGACCACGGCAAGTTTTAGAGCAGGAATGAAAGCTTATTAAAAAGCTTTAAAGCAGGAACAAAAGGAAGGAAAGTACGCTTGGAAGACAGCCAAGTGGGCAACTTGAAAGACAAGTGTGCTGTTTGACCTTTGACTTAGGTTTTAAATGTTGGCCTACTTCCAGGGTCTTGAGTCCTTTCTGCCCTGATTCGTCTTTCAGGTTGGGTTGTTCACATGTGTAATGGCCTGCTGGCGTGTGGGAGGTGAGCATGTGTGTTTATTGGAACTGCACACATGCTTACTTGAAGTGTTCTCTTACCAGCCAAATGTCCGTGGAAGGTCATATACCAGTTAAACTGCCATTTTGCCTTTTTAAACTTTGAATTTCACACGCTTGAGCCCACTCACCCAACTCCTGAGATCTTATCAGCAAGCTGCTGATCACCAGTTTCAGATGTTTCTGTCTATTGGGAGACTGCCTTTTCCTGGAGCTGCCTGTAACCAATTATTATTTTAGAGAGACAGTTTAATAATTGCTTGACCATCACCTATGTTTGCCTGACGTTCCTGTTGATGGTGGGGCCCTCTTCTCCTCCTGCTCATGACCGCCTGACTACCCGCTATAAGCAACAGGTCTTCAATAATAAGACTAGAAGCTGTTATTGTTATTCTTGAAAGCTGATAGAGATTTTAATACATAATTTGTGAACATGTAATTAATTTGTCTTAGCTTTTTGTATTTCCTGGAACATACTGGGTTGTGTTTGCTTCAGGTAGTCCTACTTAATGTGCTCATTCTGTGATCAGAGGTATTGTTTTTTAACTTCTTTCCATCTCAGTTTCCTTACATCTAAAATAGGAATAATCTATCCCCTACAGGTTTGCCTTCATGGCTGAATGAGATACTGTGTTTAAAAGTAAACTTCAGCTATCAAGGGTCATCCAAATGTTATTAGTGTTTCTAAGTGAGCTCAAGTAATATAAGGAACAAAATAAATGTCATGTCTCTGAAACCAAAGTACTTTCTCAGGAGAATAACAAAAGGTCATTTTCTTCTGCATGACTTACATAATTCAGTACAGAGAGAAAGGGACAAGATAGTCCAAAAAAACAGTTTCTTAAATATCATTATTAACAATATGAACAACATAGTTTTTACTTTTGCCTTTAAAAATGTTCAAAAGAAAACATTCCTAGCCATTTTAATTGCGGTTTTGATTATATATTATAAAGTAGAGAAGTAATCCCCAAAGATGATCAAACACTAAATATTTTCCTAGTTGATGCAACAGAGAAGGGGTTCTACTTGAAACTGCTTGAAACTTGGTGGTTGTGGGTAGACTTTAGGGGTTGGGCAGTGAAATAGAAAGGTATCGGAAGAAACTTTCCTGCTTTAGAGTACTGTTTTGGGTTCAGGGCTTTAGAGCTAAATCCTCCAAAGTTTATAATGAAAATTCCCATCTGAGTTTTCCTGCTGACTCATCTAAAAATGGCATTAATGTGTGTGTAGGAGGAGTTCCTGTAGGAATGAGAACAAAGAGGACTTTACAGATGTTTCCTCTGAAAGTAAAGTTGCGATCCTCTGACTTGTCTCTATCACCAACTTGGTCATAGTGAGATTTTAAATATGCGTTCTTCAGTAGTTGAAGCTTAAGCCATCATGGCAATTAAAACAACATTCCCCGTTTCTTTCCAGAGTTAAATATTTATGGAAGGGTAGCTTAGCAGGGTTTTATCCCTTCACTCCCTCAACCCGTGTGAGTTTCACAAGCATCCCCCAGCCATTCCAACGTGCACACAGTTTAAGCCAAAACAATTTCCTTGTGATGCAAACGCTCTCAAGAAAAGCCTCATATGCTTTCTTAAAACCAGATGACTAATCCTAAGTACTACATATATAAAAATTCTGGAGCCCTCCCTAGCTCTCTTTTTCTGGAGGTTGAAAAGCAGCCACAGGCCTCTGCTTTGCATGAACTAGCATGAGTTTCCTTCACTGAATCGTGCAAAATTCTGGAGTCATGTGGTTTTCACAAAACCATTTCCCTTGTGCATTACCAGAGTGACATTATCTAATGAGCATGCTGGATGGGGTGAGGCAAGCTGATGTGTGCATCAGGTGTGCTTGTCATGGATGCAGACCTCTGAAGGACTGGCTTTCAAGTCTGACTTGCAAATTTCATATGGCTGTCGCTTTGGATTAGCTTCCAATTTAAATTCAGCTGTTGTCATTTCCATCTTAGTGTCATAAGCATGCTGACGGAAGGCCCTGAATAAAATCTCAGACCCAGAAAATCTTTTCTGTTAACATAGTGCTAGAATGCAACTTTGGTGGAGTAAAATGAACTCAATACAAAATACATTGCCTTAGCAAGAGAACTTACTTCTTTTTCCCCCAAAATAGATTTATTTCTACTTTTCAGAATTCTAGACTACTATCCAAAAAATTGAATGTGAACTCATTGGACAATAATAGTGATACTAATTATCATAAGAGTCACCAATACTCATATGTTTCTCATTTAACCCTCATAGTCTCTTCCAGAGACAGTATTATTGCAAATTTACAGTCAAGAAAACTGTATCTGGTAGGGCTTGACTAACTTAGCCAATATTTCATGACTAGTGAGCTACTGAAGTCAAAGCCTCATCTTTCTAAATCCAAAGCCCACGTCCATGTGTTTTCTACATTGTAGATATATATGGAGTACAATGATGAAAGAAATTCTAATTTATTCAATTCGTAGGATATGTCAAAAACAGGCTTGTGTTAGTGAAAAGGCAATGCAGTCCCCATCCACAGCTTCCTTACAGTATAACTGAAGAAAGCAAAATAAGTAAGTAAAGTAAGACTTAAGGCTTAAAAGGAAAAGGATAGCATGCTCTGGCATCATATAGCAGAAGAATCTTAACATATCCTGTGAAGGAACATATACAGTCAAGACTGATAATTGA